>CM074302.1:16358036-17054097 GCA_037194245.1 Opsariichthys bidens
ATTTCAAATGGTAGGGTTAGGGTTAGGGTGAGATATATAGAAGTGTTCAAATGATAGAGTTAGGGTTAGGGTAGGGTTAGATTAGGGTTAGGGTTAGGGTTAGATTTATAGACATGTTCAAATAATAGGGTTAGGGTTAGGGTTAGGGTTAGAGTTAGAGTTAGGTTAGGGTTAGGTTTAGGGTTACAGTTAGGGTTAGGTTAGGGTTAGGGTTGGGGTTAGATATATAGATGTGTTCAAATGATAAAGTTAGGGTTAGGGTTAGATATATTGATGTGTTCAAATGATGGGGTTAGGGTTAGAGTTAGATATATAAATGTGTTCAAATGATAAAGTTAGGGTTAGGGTTAGATATATAGATGTGTTCAAATGATAGAGTTAGGGTTAGGGTTAGGTTAGGGTTAGGTTTTCGTTAGGGTTAGGGTTACAGTCAGGGTTAGGGTAGGGTTAGGGTTAGATATATAGATGTGTTCAAATGATAGCGTTAGGGTTAGGGTTAGATATATAAATGTGTTCAAATGATAGGGTTAGGGTTAGGGTTAGGGTTAGGTTAGGGTTAGGTTTTGGTTAGGTTTAGGGTTACAGTTATGGTTACAGTAGGGTTAGGGTAAGGGTTAGATATATAGAAGTGTTCAAATGATAGGGTTAGGGTTGGGGTTAGATATATAGATATGTTCTAATGATAGAGTTAGGGTTGGGGTTAGGGTTAGGTTACGGTTAGGGTTAGGTTTTGGTTAAGGTTAGGATTACAGTTAGGGTTAGGGTTAGGTTTAGGGTTAGATATGGGTGTATTCAAATGATTGGGTTAGGGTTAGGTTCAGATAGATGGATAGATGCTTTCAAATTATAGAGTTAGGGTTGAGGTTAGGGTTAAAGTTAGAGTTAGGGTTAGGGTTATGGTTGGGGTTAGGGTTAGGGTTAGATGTATAGATGTGTTCAAATGATAGAGTTAGGGTTAGGGTTAGGGTTAGGGTTATGGTTAGATTTATAGATGTGTTAAAATGATAGGGTTAGGTTTAGGGTTACATTTATATATATAGATGTGTTCAAATGATAGGGTCGGGATTAGGGTAAGGGTTAGGTTTAGATAGATGGATAGATGCTTTCAAATGATAGAGTTAGGGTTAGGGTTAGGGTTAGGCTTAGGGTTGGGGTTAGGGTTAGGGTTAGGGTTAGGTTTTGGTTAGGGTTAAGTTTACAGTTAGGGTTAGGGTAGGGTTATGGTTCGGGTTAGATGTATAAATGTGTTCAAATGATAAAGTTAGGGTTAGGGTTAGGGTTAGATATATAGATGTGTTCAAATGATATGGTTAGGGTTAGGGTTAGATATATAGAGGTGTTCAAATGATAGAGTTAGGGTTGGGGTTAGGGTTAGGGTTAGGGTTAGTTTAGGGTTAGGATCTGGTTAGGGTTAGGGTTACAGTTAGGGTTAGGGTTAGGGTTAGGGTTAGGGTTAGATATAGATGTGTTCAAATGATTGTGTTAACGTTAGGTTCAGATAGATGGATAGATGCTTTCAAATTAAAGAGTTAGGGTTAGGGTTCGGGTTAGGGTTAGGGTTAGAGTAAGAGTTAGGGTTAGGGTTAGGGTTGGGGTTAGGGTTAGATATATAGATGTGTTCAAATGATAGAGTTAGGGTTAGGGTTAGGGTTATGGTTAGATTTATAGATGTGTTAAAATGATAGGGTTAGGGTTAGGGTTAGATATATTGTGTGTTCAAATGATAGAGTTAGGGTTAGGGTTAGATATATAGAGGTGTTCAAATGATAGGGTCGGGTTAGGGTAAGGGTTAGGTTTAGATAGATGGATAGATGCTTTCAAATGATAGAGTTAGGGTTAAGGTTAGGGTTAGAGTTAGAATTAAGGTTTCAGTTAGGGTTAGGGTGAGATATATAGAAGTGTTCAAATAATAGAGTTAGGGTTAGGGTTAGGGTTAGGGTAGGGTTAGATTAGGGTTAGTGTTAGGGTTAGGGTTAGACTTATAGATGTTTTCAAATAATAGGATTAGGGTTAGGGTTAGGGTTAGAGTTAGAGTTAGAGTTAGGGTTAGGGTTAGGTTGTGGTAAGGGTTAGGATTACAGTTGGGATTAGGGTAGGGTTAGGGTAAGGGTTAGATATATAGATGTGTTCAAATGATAGGGTTAGGGTTAGATACATAAATGTGTTCAAATGATAGAGTTAGGGTTAGGGTTCGGGTTAGGGTTAGGTTAGGTTAGGGTTTGGTTTTGGTTAGGTTAGGGTTACAGTTAGGGTTAGGGTAGGGATAGGGTTAGGGTTAGGTTTAGAAATATACAGTTGTGTTCAAAATTATTCAACCCCCCAATGCTGTAAATGGTTTTAGAGAATTTAGAGTACATTTGTAATTGAATTCAGAATGAAATCCTACAAGGACTTCTTAAAGAAGCATATGCAACTAAAATGACATCAATTGGTTTTGTAATACAGTAGTAAATGTTTCTTTTGTGAATTCTTCATTGACACAATTATTCAACCCCTTAAAGACTACCACTCTGAAGAACAGAGGTCCATTGAAGTGTTTTCAATCAGGTATTGAAAGCACCTGTGGATGTCAGGGAGCAGCAATAAAGCCTAATAAGCACCAATTAGGCAGCTTTAAAATGACTGTGATACTCAGCTCCTTCTAGACATTTACTGGTGTGGTTACAAACATGGTGAAGTCAAGAGAATGGTCCAGGAAGACAAGAGAAGAGGTGATTACTCTTCACAGGAAGGGCAATGGCTATAAGAAGATTGCAAAGATGTTAAACATACCAAGAGACACCATAGGAAGCATCATTCGCAAATTCAAGGCAAAGGGCACTGTTGAAACGCTACCTGGTCGTGGCAGAAAGAAGATGCTGACTTCGACTGCTGTGCGCTACCTGAAGCGTAGAGTGGAGAAAAGTCCCTGTGTGACTGCTGAGGAACTGAGAAAAGATTTGTCAGATGTAGGTACTGAAGTTTCTGCTCAGACAATACGGCGCACCCTGCGTAATGAAGGCCTCCATCCCAGAACTCCCAGGCGCACCCCCTTGCTGTCTCCAAAGAATAAGAAGAGTCGACTGCAGTATGCCAAAAGTCATGTGGACAAACCACAGAAGTTTTGAGATAGTGTTCTGTGGACTGATGAAACAAAATTAGAACTGTTTGGGCCCATGGATCAACGCTATGTTTGGAGGAGGAAGAACAAGGCCTATGAAGAAAAGAACACCTTGCCTACTGTGAAGCATGGCGGGGGGTCAATCATGCTTTGGGGCTGTTTTGCTTCTGCAGGTACTGGGAAGCTTCAGCGTGTGCAAGGTACCATGAATTCTCTTCAGTACCAGGAGATATTGGAGGACAATGTGATGCAGTCCGTCACAAACCTGAGGCTTGGGAGACGTTGGACCTTTCAACAGGACAATGATCCCAAGCATACCTCCAAGTCCACTAGAGCATGGTTGCAGATTAAAGGCTGGAACATTTTGAAATGGCCATCGCAGTCACCAGACTTAAATCTGATTGAGAACCTCTGGTGGGACTTAAAGAAAGCAGTTGCAGTGCGCAAGCCTAAGAATGTGACTCAACTGGAGGCTTTTGCCCATGATGAATGGGCGAAGATACCCGTAGCTCGCTGCAAGACACTTGTGTCAAGCTATGCTTCACGTTTAAAAGCTGTTATAACTGTAAAAGGATGTTGTACTAAGTATTAAGCTTGAATGTCACTTGGGGGTTGAATAAAACTGATAATGATGTGAGCAGAGAAAAGACATTTGTGGTTATTTCATTATAAATGTTATGTTATATTTGTCTGACCTACACGTGCCTCTTTGATTTAATTGTAAGCAGGATGACTGAATGATCAAAATCAATGTCAAACCGGCCAAAACAATCAATTTCAGTGGAGGTTGAATAATTTTGAACACAACTGTAGATGCGTTCAATTGATTGGGTTAGGGTTAGGTTTAGATAGATGGATAGATTCTTTCAAATGATAGAGTTATGGTTCGGGTTAGGGTTAGGGTTAGAGTTAGGGTTAGGGTTAGGGTTGGGGTTAGGGTTATGGTTAGATATATAGATGTGTTCAAATGATAGAGTTAGGGTTAGGGTAGGGTTAGGGTTAGGATTAGGGTTAGGGTTAGGGTTAGATATATAGATGTGTTAAAATGATAGGGTTAGGGTTAGTGTTAGAGTTAGAGTTAGGGTTATGGTTGGGGTTAGGGTTAGGGTTAGATATATAGATGTGTTCAAATGATATAGTTAGGGTTGGGGTTAGGTTTAGGGTTCGGGTTAGGGTTAGGGTTAGAGTTAGGGTTAGGGTTAGGGTAGGGTTATGGTTCGGGTTAGATATTTAAACGTATTCAAATGATAAAGTTAGGGTTAGGGTTAGGGATAGATATATAGATGTGTTCAAATGATAGGGTTAGGGTTAGGGTTAGATATATAGATGTGTTCAAATGATAGAGTTAGGGTTGGGGTTAGGGTTAGGGCTAGGGTTAGGTTAGGGTTAGGGTTAGGGTTAGGTTTTGGTTAGGGTTAGGATTACAGTTGGGTTAGGGTTAGGGTTAGGGTTAGATATAGATGTGTTCAAATGATTGGGTTAGGGTTAGGATCAGATAGATGGATAGATGCTTTCAAGTTATACAGTTAGGGTTAGGGTTAGGGTTAGGGTTAGGGTTAGGGTTAGAGTTAGAGTTAGGGTTATGGTTGGGGTTAGGGTTAGGGTTAGATATATAGATGTGTTCAAATGATAGAGTTAGGGTTAGGGTTAGGGTTATGGTTAGATTTATAGATGTGTTAAAATAATAGGGTTAGGTTTAGGGTTATATATATAGTGTGTTCAAATGATAGAGTTAGGTTTAGGGTTACATTTAGATATATGGAAGTGTTCAAATGATAGGGTTAGGGTTAGGGTTAGATATATAGATGTGTTCAAATGATAGGGTCGGGGTTAGGGTAAGGGTTAGGTTTAGATAGATGGATAGATGCTTTCAAATGATAGAATTAGGGTTAGGGTTGGGGTTAGGGTTGGGGTTAGGGTTAGGGTTAGGGTTAGGTTTTGGTTAGGGTTAGGGTTACAGTTAGGGTTAGGGTCGGGTTATGGCTCGGGTTAGATATATAAAGGTTTTCAAATGATAAAGTTAGGGTTAGGGTTAGGTTTAGATATATAGATGTGTTCAAATGATAGGGTTAGGGTTAGGGTTAGATATATAAATGTGTTCAAATGATAGGGTTAGGGTTAGGGTTAGATATATAGATATGTTCAAATGATAGAGTTAGGGTTGGGGTTAGGGTTAGGTTACGGTTAGGGTTAGGTTTTGGTTAAGGTTAGGATTACAGTTATGGTTACAGTAGGGTTAGGGTAAGGGTTAGATATATAGATGTGATCAAATGATAGAGTTAGGGTTAGGGTTACATATATAGAAGTGTTCAAATGATAGGGTTAGGGTTAGGGTTAGATATATAGATATGTTCAAATGATAGAGTTAGGGTTGGGGTTAGGGTTAGGTTATGGTTAGGGTTAGGTTTTGGTTAAGGTTAGGATTACAGTTAGGGTTAGGGTTAGGGTTAGGGTTAGGTTTTGGTTAAGGTTAAGTTTACAGTTAGGGTTAGGGTAGGGTTATGGTTCGGGATAGATGTATAAATGTGTTCAAATGATAAAGTTAGGTTTAGGGTTAGGGTTAGATATATAGATGTGTTCAAATGATATGGTTAGGGTTAGGGTTAGATATATAGAGGTGTTCAAATGATAGAGTTAGGGTTGGGGTTAGGGTTAGGGTTAGGGTTTAGTTAGGGTTAGGTTCTGGTTAGGGTTAGGGTTATAGTTAGGGTTAGGGTTAGGGTTAGGGTTAGATATAGATGTGTTCAAATGATTGTGTTAACGTTAGGTTCAGATAGATGGATAGATGCTTTCAAATTAAAGAGTTAGGGTTAGGGTTAGGGTTAGGGTTAGGGTTAGGGTTCGGGTTAGGGTTAGGGTTAGAGTAAGAGTTAGGGTTAGGGTTAGGGTTGGGGTTAGGGTTAGGGTTAGATATATAGATGTGTTCAAATGATAGTGTTAGGGTTAGGAATAGGGTTAGGGTTATGGTTAGATTTATAGATGTGTTAAAATGATAGGGTTAGGGTTAGGGTTAGATATATTGTGTGTTCAAATGATAGAGTTAGGGTTAGGATTAGATATATAGAGGTGTTCAAATGATAAGGTCGGGGTTAGGGTAAGGGTTAGGTTAAGATAGATGGATAGATGCTTTCAAATGATAGAGTTAGGGTTAAGGTTAGGGTTAGAGTTAGAATTAGGGTTTCAGTCAGGGTTAGGGTTAGATATATAGATGTGTTCAAATGATAGAGTAAGGGTTAGGGTTAGGGTTAGGGTTATGGTTAGATTTATAGATGTGTTAAAATGATAGGGTTAGGTTTAGGGTTAGATATATTGTGTGTTCAAATGATAGAGTTAGGGTTACATTTAGATATATAGATGTGTTCAAATGATAGGGTCGGGATTAGGGTAAGGGTTAGGTTTAGATAGATGGATAGATGCTTTCAAATGATAGAGTTAGGGTTAGGGTTAGGGTTAGGCTTAGGGTAGGGGTTAGGGTTAGGGTTAGGGTTAGGTTTTGGTTAGGGTTAAGTTTACAGTTAGGGTTAGGGTAGGGTTATGGTTCGGGTTAGATGTATAAATGTTTTAAAATGATGAAGTTAGAGTTAGGGTTAGGGTTAGATTTATAGGGATAGGGTTAGGGTTAGGGTTAGAGTAGGGTTAGGGTTAGACTTATAGATATTTTCAAATAATAGGGTTAGGGTTATGGTTAGGGTTAGAGTTAGAGTTAGATTTAGAATTAGAGTTAGGGTTAGGGTTAGGTTTTGGTAAGGGTTAGGATTACAGTTGGGGTTAGGGTTAGGATTAGGGTTAGGGTTAGGTTAGGGTTAGGTTTTGGTTAGGATTAGGGTTACAGTTAAGGTTAGGGTTAGGGTTAGATATATATGTGTTCAAATGATTGGGTTAGGGTTAGTTATAGATAGATGGATAGATACTTTCAAATTATAGAGTTAGGGTTAGGGTTAGGGTTAGGGTTAGGGTTAGAGTTAGGGTTAGGGTTAGGGTTGTGGTTAGGGTTAGGGTTAGGGTCAGGGTTAGATATATAGATGTGTTCAAATGATAGAGTTAGGGTTAGGGTTAGGGTTAGGGTTAGATATATAGAAGTGTTCAATTGATTGGGTTAGGGTTAGGTTTAGATAGATGGATAGATTCTTTCAAATGATAGAGTTAGGGTTCGGGTAAGGGTTAGAGTTAGGGTTAGGGTTAGAGTTGGGGTTAGGGTTAGGGTTATGGTTAGGGTTAGGGTTAGATACATAGATGTGTTCAAATGATAGAGTTAGGGTTAGGATTAGGGTTAGGGTTAGGGTTAGATATATAGATGTGTTCAAATGATAGGGTTAGGGTTAGGGTTAGATATATAGATGTGTTCAAATGATAGAGTTAGGGTCCTGGTTAGGGTTAGGGTTAGGTTAGGGTTAGGTTAGGGTTAGGTTTTGGTTAGGGTTATGGTTACAGTTAGGTTAGTGTTAGGGTTAGATATAGATGTGTTCAAAGGATTGGATTAGGGTCAGGTTTAGATATAGGGATAGATGCTTTCAAATTATAGAGTTAGGGTTAGGGTTTGGGTGTGGGTTAGAGTTAGAGTTAGAATTATGGTTAGGGCTAGGGTTGGGGTTAGGGTTAGACATATAGATGTGTTCAAATGATAGAGTTAGGGTTAGGGTTAGATATATAATTGTGTTCAAATGATAGGGTTAGGGTTAGGGTTAGGTTAGGGTTAGGTTTTGGTTAGGGTTAGGGTAACAGTTAGGGTTAGAGTAGGGTTAGGGTAAGGGTTAGATATATAGATGTGATCAAAAGATAGAGTTAGGGTTAGAGTTAGGGTTAGGGTTAGGGTTGTGGTTAGGGTTTTGGTTAGGGATAGGTTTTGGTTAGGGTTAGGGTTACAGTTAGGGTTAGGGTAGGGTTATGGTTCGGGTTAGATATATAAATGTGTTCAAATGATAAAGTTAGGGTTAGGGTTAGGGTTACATATATAGATGTGTTCAAATTATAGGGTTAGGGTTAGGGTTAGATATATAGATATGTTCAAATGATAGAGTTAGGGTTGGGGTTAGGGTTAGGGTTACGGTTAGGGTTAGGTTAGGGTTAGGGTTAGGTTTTGGTTAGGGATGGGGTTACAGTTAGGGTTAGGGTTAGGCTTAGATATAGATCTGTTCAAATGATTGGGTTAGGGTTAGGTTCAGATAGATGGATAGATGCTTTCAAATTATAGAGTTAGGGTTAGGGTTAGGGTTAGGATTAGGGTTAGAGTTAGAGTTAGGGTTAGGATTAGGGTTAGGGTTGGGGTTAGGGTTAGGGTTAGATATATAGATGTGTTCAAATGATAGAGTTAGGGTTAGGGTTACGGTTAGGGTTATGGTCAGATTTATAGATGTGTTAAAATGATAGGGTTAAGGTTAGGGTTAGATATATAGTGTGTTCAAATGATAAAGTTAGGGTTAGGGTTACGTTTTGATATATGGAAGTGTTCAAATGATAGGGTTAGGGTTAGGGTTAGATATATAGATGTGTTCAAAAGATAAGGTCGGGGTTAGGGTAAGGGTTAGGTTTAGATAGATGTACAGATGCTTTCAAATGATAGAGTTAGGGTTAGGGTTAGGGTTAGGGTTGGGGTTAGGGTTAGGGTTAGATTTTGGTTAGGGTTATGGTTACAGTTAGGGTTAGGGTAGGGTTATGGTTCGGGTTAGATATATAAATGTTTTCAAATGAAAAAGTTAGGGTTAGGGTTAGGGTTAGAAATGTAGATGTGTTCAAATGATAGGGTTAGGGTTAGGGTTTGATATATGGAAGAGTTCAAATGATAGGGTTAGGTTTAGGGTCAGATATATAGATGTGTTCAAATGATAGGGTCGGGGTTAGGGTAAGGGTTAGGTTTAGATAGATGGATAGATGCTTTCAAATGATAGAGTTAGGGTTAAGGTTAGGGTTAGAGTTAGGGTTAGGGTTTCAGTTAGGGTTAGGGTTAGATAGATAGATAGATAGATAGATAGATAGATAGATAGATAGATAGATAGATAGATAGGGTTAGGGTTAGGGTTAGAGTAGGGTTAGGGCTAAACATATAGATGTTTTCAAATGATAGGGTTAGGGTTAGGGTGAGATATATAGAAGTGTTCAAATAATAGAGTTAGGGTTAGGGTTAGGGTTAGGGTTAGGGTTAGAGTTAGGGTTAGGTTTTGGTTAGGGTTAGGGTTAGGGTTACAGTTAGGGTTAGGGTAGGGTTATGGTTCGGGTTAGATATATAAATGTGTTCAAACGATAAAGTTAGGGTTAAGGTTAGGGTTAGATATATAGAAGTGTTCAATTGATTGGGTAGGGTTAGATTTAGATAGATGGATAGATTCTTTCAAATGATAGAGTTAGGGTTCGGGTTAGGGTTAGAGTTAGAGTTAGGGTTAGGGTTTGAGTTGGGGTTAGGGTTAGGGTTATGGTTAGGGTTAGGGTTAGATATATAGTGTGTTCAAATAATAGAGTTAGGGTTAGGGTTAGGGTAGGGTTAGGTTAGGGTTATGTTTAGGGTTAGATTTATAGATATGTTCAAATAATAGGGTTAGGGTTAGGGTTAGAGTTAGAGTTAGGATTAGGGTTAGGATTAGGTTTAAGTTAGGGTTAGGGTTACAGTTAGGGTTAGGGTAAGGGATAGATATATAGATGTGTTCAAATGATAGATTTAGGGTTAGGGTTAGGGTTAGGGTTGTGGTTAGATTTATAGATGTGTAAAAATGATAGGGTTAGGGTTAGATATATAGTGTGTTCAAATGATAGAGTTAGGGTTAGGATTACGGTTAGATATATGGAAGAGTTCAAATGATAGGGTTAGATTTAGGGTTAGATATATAGATGTGTTCAAATGATAGGGTCGGGGTTAGGGTAAGGGTTAGGTTTAGATAGATGGATAGATGTTTTCAAATGATAGAGTTAGGGTTAAGGTTAGGGTTAGAGTTAGGGTTAGGGTTAGGGTTTCAGTTAGGGTTAGGGTTAGATAGATAGATAGGGTTAGGGTTAGGGTTAGAGTAGGGTTAGGGTTAGACATATAGATGTTTTCAAATGATAGGGTTAGGGTTAGGTGTGAGATATATAGAAGTGTTCAAATAATAGAGTTAGGTTAGGGTTAGGGTTAGGGTTAGGGTAGGTTTAGGGTTAGATTTAGATTTATAGATATGTTCAAATAATAGGGTTAGGGTTAGGGTTAGGGTTAGAGTTAGAGTTAGGGTTAGGGTTAGGTTTTGGTCAGGGTTAGGGTTACAGTTAGGGTTAGGGTAAGGGTTAGATATATAGATGTGTTCAAAAGATAGGGTTAGGGTTAGGGTTAGGGTTAGACACATAAATGTGTTCAAATGATAGAGTTAGGGTTAGGGTTAGGGTTAGGTTAGGGTTAGGTTTTGGTTAGGGTCAGGGTTACAGTTAGGGTAAGGGTAGGGCTAGGGTTATGGTTAGGTTTAGAAATATAGATTCTGTCAAATGATAGAGTTAGGGTTTGGGTTAGGGTTAGGGTTAGGGTTAGGGTTAGGGTTAGAGTTAGGGTTAGGGTTAGGGTTAGGGATAGGGTTAGGGTTGGGGTTAGGGTTAGGGTTAGGTTAGGGTTAGGTTTTGGTTAGGGTTAGGGTTGCAGTTAGGGTTAGGGTTAGGGTTATATATAGATGTGTTCAAATGATTGGATTAGGGTTAGGTTTAGATAGATGGATAGATGCTTTCAAATTATAGAGTTAGGGTTAGGGTTAGGGTTAGAGTTAGGGTTAGGGTTAGGGTTGGGGTTTGGGTTAGGGTTAGGGTCAGGGTTAGATATGTAGATGTGTTCAAATGATAGAGTTAGGGTTAGGGTTAGGGTTAGATATATAGAAGTGTTCAAATGATATGGTTAGGGTTAGGGTTAGATATATAGATGTGTTCAAATGATTGGGTCGGGGTTAGGGTAAGGGTTATGTTTAGATAGATGGATAGATGCTTTCAAATGTTAGAGTTAGGGTTAAGGTTAGGGTTAGAGTTAGGGTTAGTGTTAGATAGATAGATAGGGTTAGGGTTAGAGTAGGGTTAGGGTTAGATATATAGATGTTTTCAAATGATAGGGTTAGGGTTAGGGTGAGATATATAGAAGTGTTCAAATGATAGAGTTAAGGTTAGATTAGGGTTAGGGTTAGATTTAGGGTTAGATTTATAGATATGTTCAAATAATAGGGTTAGGGTTAGGGTTAGGGTTAGAGTTAGAGTTAGGGTTAGGGTTGGGGTTAGGTTTTGGTTAGGGTTAGGGTTACAGTTAGGGTTAGGGTAAGGGTTGGATATATAGATGTGTTCAAATGATAGGGTTAGGGTTAGGTTTAGATATATAGATGTGTTCAAATTATCGGGTTAGGGTTAGGTTTAGGGTTAGATATATAGATGTGTTAGGGTTAGGGTTAGGGTTAGATATATAGATGTGTTCAAATGATAGAGTTAGGGTTAGGGTTAGGGTTAGGGTTAGATATTTAGATAGGGTTATAGTTAGGGTTAGGGTAGGTTTAGGGTTAGATATACAAATGTGTTCAAATGACAGAGTTGGGGTTAGGGTAAGATATATAGATGTGTTCAAATGATAGAGTTGGGTTTAGAGTTAGGGTTAGGGTTAGGAGTAGGGTTAGTGAAAGGTTAGGGTTAGGTTTTGGTTAGGGTTACAGTTAGGGTTAGGTTAGAAATATAGATGTGTTCAAATGATAGAGTTAGGGTTAGGGTTAGGGTTAGATATAGAGATGTGTTCAAATGATAGGGTTAGGGTTAGGGTTGGATATATAGATGTGTTCAAAAGATAGAGTTAGGGTTACGGTTGGGTTGTGTTAGGGTTAGGATTAGGGTTAGGGTTACAGTTAGGGTTAGGGTAGGGTTAGGGTTAGAAAAATAGATGTGTTCAAATGATAGCGTTAGTGTTAGGGTTAGGGTTAGATATGTAGATGTGTTCAAATGATAGGGTTAGGGTTTGGGTTAGGGTTAGGTTAGGGTTAGGTTTTGGTTAGGGTTAGGGTTACAGTTAGGGTTAGGGTAGGGTTAGGGTTAGAAAAATAGATGTGTTCAAATGATAGCGTTAGTGTTAGGGTTAGGGTTAGATATGTAGATGTGTTCAAAAGATAGAGTTAGGGTTAGGGTTAGATATATAGATGTGGTTAAATGATTGGGTTAGGGTTAGGTTAGATACATAGATGTGTTCAAATAATAGGGTTAGGGTTAGGTACAGGGTTAGAGTTAGGGTTAGGGTTAGAGTTAGGGTTAGGGTTGGGGTTGGGGTTAGGGTTAGGGTTAGGGTTAGGTTTTGGTTAGGGTTGCAGTTAGGGTTAGGTTAGGGTTAGGGTTAGGGTGAGATATATAGATGTGTTCAAATGATAAAGTTAGGGTTAGGGTTAGATATATAGATGTGTTCAAATGATAGGGTTAGGATTAGAGTTAGATATATAAATGTGTTCAAATGATAGAGTTAGGGTTAGGGTTAGGGTTAGGTTTAGGTTAGGTTTTCGTTAGGGTTAGGGTTACAGTTAGATTTAGGGTAAGGTTAGGGTTAGGGTTAGACATATAGATGTGTTAGGGTTAGGGTTAGTGGGTTAGTTAGATTTATAGAAGTGTAAAAATGATAGGGTTAGGGTTAGATATATAGTGTGTTCAAATGATAGAGTTAGGGTTAGGATTACGGTTAGATATATGGAAGAGTTCAAATGATAGGGTTAGATTTAGGGTTAGATATATAGATGTGTTCAAATGATAGGGTCGGGGTTAGGGTAAGGGTTAGGTTTAGATAGATGGATAGATGTTTTCAAATGATAGAGTTAGGGTTAAGGTTAGGGTTAGAGTTAGGGTTAGGGTTAGGGTTTCAGTTAGGGTTAGGGTTAGATAGATAGATAGGGTTAGGGTTAGGGTTAGAGTAGGGTTAGGGTTAGACATATAGATGTTTTCAAATGATAGGGTTAGGTTAGGTGTGAGATATATAGAAGTGTTCAAATAATAGAGTTAGGTTAGGGTTAGGGTTAGGGTTAGGGTAGGTTTAGGGTTAGATTTAGATTTATAGATATGTTCAAATAATAGGGTTAGGGTTAGGGTTAGGGTTAGAGTTAGAGTTAGGGTTAGGGTTAGGTTTTGGTTAGGGTTAGGGTTACAGTTAGGGTTAGGGTAAGGGTTAGATATATAGATGTGTTCAAATGATAGGGTTAGGGTTAGGGTTAGGGTTAGACACATAAATGTGTTCAAATGATAGAGTTAGGGTTAGGGTTAGGGTTAGGTTAGGGTTAGGTTTTGGTTAGGGTCAGGGTTACAGTTAGGGTAAGGGTAGGGCTAGGGTTATGGTTAGGTTTAGAAATATAGATTCTGTCAAATGATAGAGTTAGGGTTTGGGTTAGGGTTAGGGTTAGGGTTAGGGTTAGGGTTAGAGTTAGGGTTAGGGTTAGGGTTAGGGATAGGGTTAGGGTTGGGGTTAGGGTTAGGGTTAGGTTAGGGTTAGGTTTTGGTTAGGGTTAGGGTTGCAGTTAGGGTTAGGGTTAGGGTTATATATAGATGTGTTCAAATGATTGGATTAGGGTTAGGTTTAGATAGATGGATAGATGCTTTCAAATTATAGAGTTAGGGTTAGGGTTAGGGTTAGAGTTAGGGTTAGGGTTAGGGTTGGGGTTTGGGTTAGGGTTAGGGTCAGGGTTAGATATATAGATGTGTTCAAATGATAGAGTTAGGGTTAGGGTTAGGGTTAGATATATAGAAGTGTTCAAATGATATGGTTAGGGTTAGGGTTAGATATATAGATGTGTTCAAATGATTGGGTCGGGGTTAGGGTAAGGGTTATGTTTAGATAGATGGATAGATGCTTTCAAATGTTAGAGTTAGGGTTAAGGTTAGGGTTAGAGTTAGGGTTAGTGTTAGATAGATAGATAGGGTTAGGGTTAGAGTAGGGTTAGGGTTAGATATATAGATGTTTTCAAATGATAGGGTTAGGGTTAGGGTGAGATATATAGAAGTGTTCAAATGATAGAGTTAAGGTTAGATTAGGGTTAGGGTTAGATTTAGGGTTAGATTTATAGATATGTTCAAATAATAGGGTTAGGGTAGGGTTAGGGTTAGAGTTAGAGTTAGGGTTAGGGTTGGGGTTAAGTTTTGGTTAGGGTTAGGGTTACAGTTAGGGTTAGGGTAAGGGTTGGATATATAGATGTGTTCAAATGATAGGGTTAGGGTTAGGTTTAGATATATAGATGTGTTCAAATTATCGGGTTAGGGTTAGGTTTAGGGTTAGATATATAGATGTGTTAGGGTTAGGGTTAGGGTTAGATATATAGATGTGTTCAAATGATAGAGTTAGGGTTAGGGTTAGGGTTAGGGTTAGATATTTAGATAGGGTTATAGTTAGGGTTAGGGTAGGTTTAGGGTTAGATATACAAATGTGTTCAAATGACAGAGTTGGGGTTAGGGTAAGATATATAGATGTGTTCAAATGATAGAGTTGGGTTTAGAGTTAGGGTTAGGGTTAGGAGTAGGGTTAGTGAAAGGTTAGGGTTAGGTTTTGGTTAGGGTTACAGTTAGGGTTAGGTTAGAAATATAGATGTGTTCAAATGATAGAGTTAGGGTTAGGGTTAGGGTTAGATATAGAGATGTGTTCAAATGATAGGGTTAGGGTTAGGGTTGGATATATAGATGTGTTCAAAAGATAGAGTTAGGGTTACGGTTGGGTTGTGTTAGGGTTAGGATTAGGGTTAGGGTTACAGTTAGGGTTAGGGTAGGGTTAGGGTTAGAAAAATAGATGTGTTCAAATGATAGCGTTAGTGTTAGGGTTAGGGTTAGATATGTAGATGTGTTCAAATGATAGGGTTAGGGTTTGGGTTAGGGTTAGGTTAGGGTTAGGTTTTGGTTAGGGTTAGGGTTACAGTTAGGGTTAGGGTAGGGTTAGGGTTAGAAAAATAGATGTGTTCAAATGATAGCGTTAGTGTTAGGGTTAGGGTTAGATATGTAGATGTGTTCAAAAGATAGAGTTAGGGTTAGGGTTAGATATATAGATGTGGTTAAATGATTGGGTTAGGGTTAGGGTTAGATACATAGATGTGTTCAAATAATAGGGTTAGGGTTAGGTACAGGGTTAGAGTTAGGGTTAGGGTTAGAGTTAGGGTTAGGGTTGGGGTTGGGGTTAGGGTTAGGGTTAGGGTTAGGTTTTGGTTAGGGTTGCAGTTAGGGTTAGGTTAGGGTTAGGGTTAGGGTGAGATATATAGATGTGTTCAAATGATAAAGTTAGGGTTAGGGTTAGATATATAGATGTGTTCAAATGATAGGGTTAGGGTTAGAGTTAGATATATAAATGTGTTCAAATGATAGAGTTAGGGTTAGGGTTAGGGTTAGGTTAGGGTTAGGTTTTCGTTAGGGTTAGGGTTACAGTTAGATTTAGGGTAAGGTTAGGGTTAGGGTTAGACATATAGATGTGTTAGGGTTAGGGTTAGTGTTAGGGTTGGGTTTAGATATATAGATGTTTTCAAAAGATAGGGTTAGGGTTAGGGTTGGGTTAGGGTTAGGGTTAGGGTTAGGATTAGGGTTAGGGTTAGGGTTACAGTTAGGGTTAGGGTAGGGTTAGGCTTAGAAATATAGATATGTTCAAATGATAGCGTTAGGGTTAGGGTTAGATATATAAATGTGTTCAAATGATAGGGTTAGGGTTAGGGTTAGGTTAGGTTAGGGTTAAGTTTTGGTTAGGGTTAGGGTTACCGTTAGGGTTAGAGTAGGGTTAGGGTAAGGGTTAGATAAATAGATGTGAACAAATGATAGAGTTAGGGTTAGGGTTAGATATATAGAAGTGTTCAAAAGATAGGGTTAGGGTTAGGGTTAGATGTATAGATGTGTTCAAATGATAGGTTCGGGGTTAGGGTTAGCATTAGGTTTAGATGAATGTATAGATGCTTTCAAATGATAGAGTTAAGGTTAGGGTTAGGGTTAGGTACAGGGTTAGAGTTAGGGTTAGGGTTAGGGTTAGGGTTAGGGTTAGAGTTAGGGTTAAGGTTAGGGTTCGGGTTAGGGTTAGGGTTAGGGATAGGTTTTGGTTAGGGTTACAGTTAGGGTTAGGTTAGGGTTAGGGTTAGATATATAGATGTGTTCAAATGATAAAGTTAGGGTTAGGGATAGATATATAGATGTGTTTAAATGATAGGATTAGGGTTAGGGTTAGATATATAAATGTGTTCAAATGATAGAGTTAGGGTTAGGCTTAGGTTAGGGTTAGGTTTTCGTTAGGGTTAGGGTTAGGGTTAGGTTAGGCTTAGGTTTTGGTTAGGGTTAGGGTTACAGTTAGGGTTAGGGTTAGGGTTATACATAGATGTGTTCAAATGATAGAGTTAGGGTTGGCGTTAGGGTTAGGGTTAGGTTAGGTTTAGGTTCTGGTTAGGGTTAGGGTTGCAGTTAGGGTTAGGGTTGAGTTAGGGTTAGATATAGATGTGTTTAAATGATTGTGTTAGGGTTAGGTTCAGATATATGGATAGATGCTTTCAAATTATAGAGTTAGGGTTAGGGTTAGGGTTAGGGTTAGAGTTAGAGTTAGAGTTAGGGTTAGAGTTAGAGTTAGGGTTAGGGTTAGATATATAGATGTGTTCAAATGATAGAATTAGGGTTAGGGTTAGGGTTGTGGTTAGATTTATAGATGTGAAAAAATGATAGGGTTAGGGTTAGATATATAGTGTGTTCAAATGATAGAGTTAGGGTTAGGATTACGGTTAGATATATGGAAGAGTTTAAATGATAGGGTTAGGTTTAGGGTTAGATATATAGATGTGTTCAAATGATAGGGTCGGGGTTAGGGTAAGGGTTAGGTTTAGATAGATGGATAGATGCTTTCAAATGATAGAGTTAGGGTTAAGGTTAGGGTTAGATTTAGGGTTAGGGTTTCTGTTAGGGTTAGGGTTAGATAGATAGATAGGGTTAGGGTTAGGGTTAGAGTAGGATTATGGTTAGACATATAGATGTTTTCAAATGATAGGGTTAGGGTTAGGGTGAGATATATAGAAGTGTTCAAATAATAGAGTTATGGTTAGGGTTAGGGTTAGGTTAGGATAGGGTTAGGTTAAGGGTTAGGGTTAGGGTTATGTTTAGATTTATAGATATGTTCAAATAATAGGGTTAGGGTTAGGTTAGAGTTAGGGTTAGGGTTAGAGTTAGAGTTAGAGTTAGAGTTAGGGTCAGGGTTAGGGTTAGGTTTTGGTTAGGGTTAGGGTTACAGTTAGGGTTAGGGTAAGGGTTAGATATATAGATTTGTTCAAATGATAGGGTTAGGGTTAGACACATAAATGTGTTCAAATGATAGAGTTAGGGTTAGGGTTAGGGTTAGGATTAGGTTAGGTTAGGTTTTGGTTAGGGTTAGGGTTACAGTTAGGGTTAGGGTAGGGCTAGGGTTAGGGTTAGGTTTAGAAATATAGATTTGTTCAATTGATTGGGTTAGGGTTAGGTTTAGATAGATGGATAGATTCTGTCAAATGATAGAGTTAGGGTTCGGGTTAGATTTAGGGTTAGAGTTAGGGTTAAGGTTAGGGTTAGGGATAGGGTTAAAGTTGGGGTTAGGGTTATGGTTAAATATATAGATGTGTTCAAATGATAGAGTTAGGGTTGGGGTTAGGGTTAGGGTTAGGGTTAGGTTAGGGTTAGGTTTTGGTTAGGGTTAGGGTTAGGGTTACAGTTAGGGTTAGGGTTAGGGTTATATATAGATGTGTTCAAATGATTGGGTTAGGGTTAGGTTTAGATAGATGGAGAGATGCTTTCAAATTATAGAGTTAGGGTTAGGGTTAGGGTTAGGGTTAGGGTTAGAGTTAGGGTTAGGATTAGGTTTGGGGTTAGGGTTAGGGTTAGGGTCAGGGTTAAATATATAGATGTGTTCAAATGATAGAGTTAGGGTTAGGGTTAGGGTTAGATATAGAGATGTGTTCAAATGATAGGGTTAGGGTTAGGGTTGGATATATAGATGTGTTCAAAAGATAGAGTTAGGGTTACGGTTGGGTTGTGTTAGGGTTAGGATTAGGGTTAGGGTTACAGTTAGGGTTAGGGTAGGGTTAGGGTTAGAAAAATAGATGTGTTCAAATGATAGCGTTAGTGTTAGGGTTAGGGTTAGATATGTAGATGTGTTCAAATGATAGGGTTAGGGTTTGGGTTAGGGTTAGGTTAGGGTTAGGTTTTGGTTAGGGTTAGGGTTACAGTTAGGGTTAGGGTAGGGTTAGGGTTAGAAAAATAGATGTGTTCAAATGATAGCGTTAGTGTTAGGGTTAGGGTTAGATATGTAGATGTGTTCAAAAGATAGAGTTAGGGTTAGGGTTAGATATATAGATGTGGTTAAATGATTGGGTTAGGGTTAGGGTTAGATACATAGATGTGTTCAAATAATAGGGTTAGGGTTAGGTACAGGGTTAGAGTTAGGGTTAGGGTTAGAGTTAGGGTTAGGGTTGGGGTTGGGGTTAGGGTTAGGGTTAGGGTTAGGTTTTGGTTAGGGTTGCAGTTAGGGTTATGTTAGGGTTAGGGTTAGGGTGAGATATATAGATGTGTTCAAATGATAAAGTTAGGGTTAGGGTTAGATATATAGATGTGTTCAAATGATAGGGTTAGGGTTAGAGTTAGATATATAAATGTGTTCAAATGATAGAGTTAGGGTTAGGGTTAGGGTTAGGTTAGGGTTAGGTTTTCGTTAGGGTTAGGGTTACAGTTAGATTTAGGGTAAGGTTAGGGTTAGGGTTAGACATATAGATGTGTTAGGGTTAGGGTTAGTGTTAGGGTTGGGTTTAGATATATAGATGTTTTCAAAAGATAGGGTTAGGGTTAGGGTTGGGTTAGGGTTAGGGTTAGGGTTAGGGTTAGGATTAGGGTTAGGGTTAGGGTTACAGTTAGGGTTAGGGTAGGGTTAGGCTTAGAAATATAGATATGTTCAAATGATAGCGTTAGGGTTAGGGTTAGATATATAAATGTGTTCAAATGATAGGGTTAGGGTTAGGGTTAGGTTAGGTTAGGGTTAAGTTTTGGTTAGGGTTAGGGTTACAGTTAGGGTTAGAGTAGGGTTAGGGTAAGGGTTAGATAAATAGATGTGAACAAATGATAGAGTTAGGGTTAGGGTTAGATATATAGAAGTGTTCAAAAGATAGGGTAAGGGTTAGGGTTAGATGTATAGATGTGTTCAAATGATAGGTTCGGGGTTAGGGTTAGCATTAGGTTTAGATGAATGTATAGATGCTTTCAAATGATAGAGTTAAGGTTAGGGTTAGGGTTAGGTACAGGGTTAGAGTTAGGGTTAGGGTTAGGGTTAGGGTTAGGGTTAGAGTTAGGGTTAAGGTTAGGGTTCGGGTTAGGGTTAGGGTTAGGGATAGGTTTTGGTTAGGGTTACAGTTAGGGTTAGGTTAGGGTTAGGGTTAGATATATAGATGTGTTCAAATGATAAAGTTAGGGTTAGGGATAGATATATAGATGTGTTTAAATGATAGGATTAGGGTTAGGGTTAGATATATAAATGTGTTCAAATGATAGAGTTAGGGTTAGGCTTAGGTTAGGGTTAGGTTTTCGTTAGGGTTAGGGTTAGGGTTAGGTTAGGCTTAGGTTTTGGTTAGGGTTAGGGTTACAGTTAGGGTTAGGGTTAGGGTTATACATAGATGTGTTCAAATGATAGAGTTAGGGTTGGCGTTAGGGTTAGGGTTAGGTTAGGTTTAGGTTCTGGTTAGGGTTAGGGTTGCAGTTAGGGTTAGGGTTGGGTTAGGGTTAGATATAGATGTGTTTAAATGATTGTGTTAGGGTTAGGTTCAGATATATGGATAGATGCTTTCAAATTATAGAGTTAGGGTTAGGGTTAGGGTTAGGGTTAGAGTTAGAGTTAGAGTTAGGGTTAGAGTTAGAGTTAGGGTTAGGGTTAGATATATAGATGTGTTCAAATGATAGAATTAGGGTTAGGGTTAGGGTTGTGGTTAGATTTATAGATGTGAAAAAATGATAGGGTTAGGGTTAGATATATAGTGTGTTCAAATGATAGAGTTAGGGTTAGGATTACGGTTAGATATATGGAAGAGTTTAAATGATAGGGTTAGGTTTAGGGTTAGATATATAGATGTGTTCAAATGATAGGGTCGGGGTTAGGGTAAGGGTTAGGTTTAGATAGATGGATAGATGCTTTCAAATGATAGAGTTAGGGTTAAGGTTAGGGTTAGATTTAGGGTTAGGGTTTCTGTTAGGGTTAGGGTTAGATAGATAGATAGGGTTAGGGTTAGGGTTAGAGTAGGATTATGGTTAGACATATAGATGTTTTCAAATGATAGGGTTAGGGTTAGGGTGAGATATATAGAAGTGTTCAAATAATAGAGTTATGGTTAGGGTTAGGGTTAGGTTAGGATAGGGTTAGGTTAAGGGTTAGGGTTAGGGTTATGTTTAGATTTATAGATATGTTC
Organism: Opsariichthys bidens; assembly: GCA_037194245.1. Lineage (NCBI taxonomy): Eukaryota > Metazoa > Chordata > Actinopteri > Cypriniformes > Xenocyprididae > Opsariichthys > Opsariichthys bidens. Next base: position 16,378,491 of record CM074302.1, read on the forward strand.
AAATAATAGGGTTAGGGTTAGGGTTAGAGTTAGGGTTAGGGTTAGAGTTAGAGTTAGAGTTAGAGTTAGGGTTAGGGTTAGGGTTAGGTTTTGGTTAGGGTTAGGGTTACAGTTAGGGTTAGGGTAAGGGTTAGATATATAGATTTGTTCAAATGATAGGGTTAGGGTTAGACACATAAATGTGTTCAAATGATAGAGTTAGGGTTAGGGTTAGGGTTAGGATTAGGTTAGGGTTAGGTTTTGGTTAGGGTTAGGGTTACAGTTAGGGTTAGGGTAGGGCTAGGGTTAGGGTTAGGTTTAGAAATATAGATTTGTTCAATTGATTGGGTTAGGGTTAGGTTTAGATAGATGGATAGATTCTGTCAAATGATAGAGTTAGGGTTCGGGTTAGATTTAGGTTAGAGTTAGGGTTAAGGTTAGGGTTAGGGATAGGGTTAAAGTTGGGGTTAGGGTTATGGTTAAATATATAGATGTGTTCAAATGATAGAGTTAGGGTTGGGGTTAGGGTTAGGGTTAGGGTTAGGTTAGGGTTAGGTTTTGGTTAGGGTTAGGGTTAGGGTTACAGTTAGGGTTAGGGTTAGGGTTATATATAGATGTGTTCAAATGATTGGGTTAGGGTTAGGTTTAGATAGATGGAGAGATGCTTTCAAATTATAGAGTTAGGGTTAGGGTTAGGGTTAGGGTTAGGGTTAGAGTTAGGGTTAGGATTAGGTTTGGGGTTAGGGTTAGGGTTAGGGTCAGGGTTAAATATATAGATGTGTTCAAATGATAGAGTTAGGGTTAGGGTTAGGGTTAGATATATAGAAGTGTTCAAATGATAGGGTTAGGGTTAGGGTTACGGTTAGATATATAGAAGTGTTCAAATGATAGGGTTAGGGTTAGATATATAGATGTGTCCAAATGATAGGGTCGGGGTTAGTGTAAGGGTTAGGTTTAGATAGATGGATAGATGTTTTCAAATGATAGAGTTAGGGTTAAGGTTAGGATTAGAGTTAGGTTTAGGGTTTCAGTTAGGGTTAGGGTTATATAGATAGATAGGGTTAGGGTTAGAGTAGGGTTAGGGTTAGACATATAGATGTTTTCAAATGATAGGGTTAGGGTTAGGGTGAGATATAGAGAAGTGTTCAAATGATAGAGTTAGGGTTAGGGTTAGGGTCAGGGTAGGGTTAGATTAGGGTTAGGGTTAGATTTAGGGTTAGATTTATAGATATGTTCAAATAATAGGGTTAGGGTTAGGGTTAGGGTTAGAGTTAGAGTTAGGGTTAGGGTTAGGGTTAGGTTTTCGTTAGGGTTAGGGTAAAGGTTGGATATATAGATGTGTTCAAATGATAGGGTTAGGGTTAGATATATAGATGCGTTCAAATGATAGGGTTAGGGTTAGGTTTAGATATATAGATGTGTTCAAATTATCGGGTTAGGGTTAGGTTTAGGGTTAGATATATAGATGTGTTAGGGTTAGGGTTAGGGTTAGATATATAGATGTGTTCAAATGATAGAGTTAGGGTTAGGGTTAGGGTAAGGGTTGGATATATAGATGTGTTCAAATGATAGGGTTAGGGTTAGGTTTAGATATATAGATGTGTTCAAATTATCGGGTTAGGGTTAGGTTTAGGGTTAGATATATAGATGTGTTAGGGTTAGAGTTAGGGTTAGGGTTAGATATATAGATGTGTTCAAATGATAGAGTTAGGGTTAGGGTTAGGGTTAGGGTTAGATATTTAGATAGGGTTATAGTTAGGGTTAGGGTAGGGTTAAGGTTAGATATACAAATGTGTTCAAATGACAGAGTTGGGGTTAGGGTAAGATATATAGATGTGTTCAAATGATAGAGTTGGGTTTAGAGTTAGGGTTAGGGTTAGGAGTAGGGTTAGTGAAAGGTTAGGGTTAGGTTTTGGTTAGGGTTACAGTTAGGGTTAGGTTAGAAATATAGATGTGTTCAAATGATAGAGTTAGGGTTAGGGTTAGGGTTAGATATAGAGATGTGTTCAAATGATAGGGTTAGGGTTAGGGTTGGATATATAGATGTGTTCAAAAGATAGAGTTAGGGTTACGGTTGGGTTGTGTTAGGGTTAGGATTAGGGTTAGGGTTACAGTTAGGGTTAGGGTTAGAAAAATAGATGTGTTCAAATGACAGCGTTAGTGTTAGGGTTAGGGTTAGATATGTAGATGTGTTCAAATGATAGGGTTAGGGTTTGGGTTAGGGTTAGGTTAGGGTTAGGTTTTGGTTAGGGTTAGGGTTACAGTTAGGGTTAGGGTAGGGTTAGGGTTAGAAAAATAGATGTGTTCAAATGATAGCGTTAGTGTTAGGGTTAGGGTTAGATATGTAGATGTGTTCAAAAGATAGAGTTAGGGTTAGGGTTAGATATATAGATGTGGTTAAATGATTGGGTTAGGGTTAGGGTTAGATACATAGATGTGTTCAAATAATAGGGTTAGGGTTAGGTACAGGGTTAGAGTTAGGGTTAGGGTTAGGGTTAGAGTTAGGGTTAAGTTTTGGTTAGGGTTGCAGTTAGGGTTAGGTTAGGGTTAGGGTTAGGGTTAGATATATAGATGTGTTCAAATGATAAAGTTAGGGTTAGGGTTAGATATATAGATGTGTTCAAATGATAGGGTTAGGGTTAGAGTTAGATATATAAATGTGTTCAAATGATAGAGTTAGGGTTAGGTTTAGGGTTAGGTTAGGGTTAGGTTTTCGTTAGGGTTAGGGTTACAGTTAGATTTAGGGTAAGGTTAGGGTTAGGGTTAGACATATAGATGTGTTAGGGTTAGGGTTAGTGTTAGGGTTGGGTTTAGATATATAGATGTTTTCAAAAGATAGGGTTAGGGTTAGGGTTGGGTTAGGGTTAGGGTTAGGATTAGGGTTAGGGTTAGGGTTACAGTTAGGGTTAGGGTAGGGTTAGGCTTAGAAATATAGATATGTTCAAATGATAGCGTTAGGGTTAGGGTTAGATATATAAATGATTTCAAATGATAGGGTTAGGGTTAGGGTTAGGTTAGGTTGGGGTTAAGTTTTGTTTAGGGTTAGGGTTACAGTTAGGGTTAGAGTAGGGTTAGGGTAAGGGTTAGATAAATAGATGTGAACAAATGATAGAGTTAGGGTTAGGGTTAGATATATAGAAGTGTTCAAAAGAGAGGGTTAGGGTTAGGGTTAGATGTATAGATGTGTTCAAATGATAGGTTCGGGGTTAGGGTTAGCATTAGGTTTAGATGAATGTACAGATGCTTTCAAATGATAGAGTTAAGGTTAGGGTTAGGGTTAGGTACAGGGTTAGAGTTAGGGTTAGGGTTAGGGTTAGGGTTAGAGTTAGGGTTAAGGTTAGGGTTCGGGTTAGGGTTAGGGTTAGGGATAGGTTTTGGTTAGGGTTACAGTTAGGGTTAGGTTAGGGTTAGGGTTAGGTTTGATATATAGATGTGTTCAAATGATAAAGTTAGGGTTAGGGATAGATATATAGATGTGTTTAAATGATAGGATTAGGGTTAGGGTTAGATATATAAATGTGTTCAAATGATAGAGTTAGGGTTAGGCTTAGGTTAGGGTTAGGTTTTGGTTAGGGTTAGGGTTAGGGTTAGGTTAGGGTTAGGTTTTGGTTAGGGTTAGGGTTACAGTTAGGTTTAGGGTTAGGGTTATACATAGATGTGTTCAAATGATAGAGTTAGGGTTGGCGTTAGGGTTAGGGTTAGGTTAGGTTTAGGTTCTGGTTAGGGTTAGGGTTGCAGTTAGGGTTAGGGTTGGGTTAGGGTTAGATATAGATGTGTTTAAATGATTGTGTTAGGGTTAGGTTCAGATATATGGATAGATGCTTTCAAATTATAGAGTTAGGGTTAGGGTTAGGGTTAGGGTTAGAGTTAGAGTTAGAGTTAGGGTTAGAGTTAGGGTTAGGGTTAGATATATAGATGTGTTCAAATGATAGAGTTAGGGTTAGGGTTAGGGTTGTGGTTAGATTTATAGATGTGAAAAAATGATAGGGTTAGGGTTAGATATATAGTGTGTTCAAATGATAGAGTTAGGGTTAGGATTACGGTTAGATATATGGAAGAGTTTAAATGATAGGGTTAGGTTTAGGGTTAGATATATAGATGTGTTCAAATGATAGGGTCGGGGTTAGGGTAAGGGTTAGGTTTAGATAGATGGATAGATGCTTTCAAATGATAGAGTTAGGGTTAAGGTTAGGGTTAGATTTAGGGTTAGGGTTTCTGTTAGGGTTAGGGTTAGATAGATAGATAGGGTTAGGGTTAGGGTTAGAGTAGGATTATGGTTAGACATATAGATGTTTTCAAATGATAGGGTTAGGGTTAGGGTGAGATATATAGAAGTGTTCAAATAATAGAGTTAGGGTTAGGGTTAGGGTTAGGTTAGGTTAGGATAGGGTTAGGTTAAGGGTTAGGGTTAGGGTTATGTTTAGATTTATAGATATGTTCAAATAATAGGGTTAGGGTTAGGGTTAGAGTTAGGGTTAGGGTTAGGGTTAGGGTTAGGGTTAGAGTTAGAGTTAGAGTTAGGGTTAGGGTTAGGGTTAGGTTTTGGTTAGGGTTAGGGTTACAGTTAGGGTTAGGGTAAGGGTTAGATATATAGATTTGTTCAAATGATAGGGTTAGGGTTAGACACATAAATGTGTTCAAATGATAGAGTTAGGGTTAGGGTTAGGGTTAGGATTAGGTTAGGGTTAGGTTTTGGTTAGGGTTAGGGTTACAGTTAGGGTTAGGGTAGGGCTAGGGTTAGGGTTAGGTTTAGAAATATAGATTTGTTCAATTGATTGGGTTAGGGTTAGGTTTAGATAGATGGATAGATTCTGTCAAATGATAGAGTTAGGGTTCGAGTTAGATTTAGGGTTAGAGTTAGGGTTAGGGTTAGGGTTAGGGATAGGGTTAAAGTTGGGGTTAGGGTTATGGTTAAATATATAGATGTGTTCAAATGATAGAGTTAGGGTTGGGGTTAGGGTTAGGGTTAGGGTTAGGTTAGGGTTAGGTTTTGGTTAGGGTTAGGGTTAGGGTTACAGTTAGGGTTAGGGTTAGGGTTATATAGATGTGTTCAAATGATTGGGTTAGGGTTAGGTTTAGATAGATGGAGAGATGCTTTCAAATTATAGAGTTAGGGTTAGGGTTGGGGTTGGGGTTAGGGTTAGAGTTAGGGTTAGGATTAGGTTTGGGGTTAGGGTTAGGGTTAGGGTCAGGGTTAAATATTTAGATGTGTTCAAATGATAGAGTTAGGGTTGGGGTTAGGGTTAGATATATAGAAGTGTTCAAATGATAGGGTTAGGGTTAGGGTTACGGTTAGATATATAGAAGTGTTCAAATGATAGGGTTAGGGTTAGATATATAGATGTGTCCAAATGATAGGGTCGGGGTTAGTGTAAGGGTTAGGTTTAGATAGATGGATAGATGTTTTCAAATGATAGAGTTAGGGTTAAGGTTAGGATTAGAGTTAGGTTTAGGGTTTCAGTTAGGGTTAGGGTTATATAGATAGATAGGGTTAGGGTTAGAGTAGGGTTAGGGTTAGACATATAGATGTTTTCAAATGATAGGGTTAGGGTTAGGGTGAGATATAGAGAAGTGTTCAAATGATAGAGTTAGGGTTAGGGTTAGGGTCAGGGTAGGGTTAGATTAGGGTTAGGGTTAGATTTAGGGTTAGATTTATAGATATGTTCAAATAATAGGGTTAGGGTTAGGGTTAGGGTTAGGGTTAGGGTTAGGGTTAGAGTTAGAGTTAGGGTTAGGGTTAGGTTTTGGTTAGGGTTAGGGTAAAGGTTGGATATATAGATGTGTTCAAATGATAGGGTTAGGGTTAGGGTTAGATATATAGATGTGTTCAAGTTATTGGGTTAGGGTTAGGGTTAGGGTTAGATATATAGATGTTTTAGGGTTAGGGTTAGGGTTAGATATATAGATGTGTTCAAATGATAGAGTTAGGGTTAGGGTTAGGGTTAGGGTTAGATATATAGATAGGGTTATGGTTAGGGTTAGGGTAAGGTTAGGGTTAGATATATAAATGTGTTCAAATGACAGAGTTAGGGTTAGGGTAAGATTTATAGATGTGTTCAAAAGATAGGGTCAGGGTTAGGGTAAGGGTTAGGTTTAGATAGATGGATAGATGCTTTCAAATGATAGAGTTAGGGTTAGGGTTAGGGTTAGGGTTAGGCATAGCGTTAGGGTTAGGGTTAGGGTTGGGGTTAGGGTAAGGGTTAGATTTTGGTTAGGGTTATGGTTACATTTAGGGTTAGGGTAGGGTTATGGTTCGGGTAAGATATATAAATGTGTTCAAATGATAAAATTAGGGTTAGGGTTAGGGTTAGATATGTAGATGTGTTCAAATGATAGGGTTAGGGTTAGGGTTAGATATATGGAAGAGTTCAAATGATAGGGTTAGGTTTAGATAGATGGATAGATGCTTTCAAATGATAGAGTTAGGGTTAAGGTTAGGGTTAGAGTTAGGGTTAGGGTTTCAGTTAGGGTTAGGGTTAGATAGATAGATAGATAGATAGATAGATAGATAGATAGATAGATAGATAGATAGATAGATAGATAGATAGATAGATAGATAGATAGATAGATAGATAGATAGATAGATAGATAGATAGATAGATAGGGTTAGGGTTAGGGTTAGAGTAGGGTTAGGGCTAGACATATAGATGTTTTCAAATGATAGGGTTAGGGTTAGGGTGAGATATATAGAAGTGTTCAAATAATAGAGTTAGGGTCAGGGTTAGGGTTAGAGTTAGGGTTAGGTTTTGGTTAGGGTTAGGTTTACAGTTAGGGTTAGGGTAGGGTTATGGTTCGGGTTAGATATATAAATGTGTTCAAATGATAAAGTTAGGGTTAGGGTGAGGGTTAGATATATAGAAGTGTTCAATTGTTTGGGTTAGGGTTAGGTTTAGATAGATGGATAGATTCTTTCAAATGATAGAGTTAGGGTTCGGGTTAAGGTTAGAGTTAGGGTTAGGGTTAGAGTTGGGGTTAGGGTTAGGGTTATGGTTAGGGTTAGGGTTAGATATATAGATGTGTTCAAATAATAGAGTTAGGGTTAGGGTCAGGGTTGTGGTTAGATTTATAGATGTGTAAAAAATGATAGGGTTAGGGTTAGATATATAGTGTGTTCAAATAATAGAGTTAGGGTTAGGGTTAGGGTTAGGGTAGGGTTAGGTTAGGGTTAGGGTTAGGGTTAGGGTTAGAGTTAGAGTTAGGGTTAGGGTTAGGTTTAAGTTAGGGTTAGGGTTACAGTTAGGGTTAGGGTAAGGGTTAGATATATAGAAGTGTTCAATTGATTGGGTTAGGGTTAGGTTTAGATAGATGGTTAGATTCTTTCAAATGATAGAGTTAGGGTTCGGGTTAGGGTTAGAGTTAGGGTTAGGGTTAGAGTTGGGATTAGGGTTAGGGTTATGGTTAGGGTTAGATATATAGATGTGTTCAAATAATAGAGTTAGGGTTAGGGTTAGGGTTCTGGTTAGATTTATAGATGTGTAAAAATGATAGGGTTAGGGTTAGATATATAGTGTGTTCAAATAATAGAGTTAGGGTTAGGGTTAGGGTTAGGGTAGGGTTAGGTTAGGGTTAGGGTTAGGGTTAGATTTATAGATATGTTCAAATAATAGGGTTAGGGTTAGGGTTAGGGTTAGAGTTAGCGTTAGGGTTAGGGTTAGGGTTAGGTTTAAGTTAGGGTTAGGGATAGGGTTAGGGTTGGGGTTAGGGTTATGGTTAGATATATAGATGTGTTCAAATGATACAGTTAGGGTTAGGGTTAGGGTTAGATATATAGAAGTGTTCAAATGATAGGGTTAGGGTTAGGGTTACGGTTAGATATATAGAAGTGTTCAAATGATAGGGTTAGGGTTAGGGTTAGGGTTTGATATATAGATGTGTTCAAATGATTGGGTTAGGGTTAGGTTTAGACAGATGGATAGATGCTTTCAAATTATAGAGTTAGGGTTAGGGTTAGGGTTAGGGTTAGGGTTAGGGTTAGAGTTAGGGATGAGGTTAGGTTTGGGGTTAGGGTTAGGGTTAGGGTCAGGGTTAGATATATAGATGTGTTCAAATGATAGGGTTAGGGTTAGGGTTACGGTTAGATATATAGAAGTGTTCAACTGATAGGGTTAGGGTTAGGGTTAGATATATAGATGTGTTCAAATGATCGGGTCGGGGTTAGGGTAAGGGTTATGTTTAGATAGATGGATAGATGCTTTCAAACGATAGAGTTAGGGTTAAGGTTAGGGTTAGAGTTAAGGTTAGGGTTAGATAGATAGATAGGGTTAGGGTTAGAGTAGGGTTAGGGTTAGATATATAGATGTTTTCAAATGATAGGGTTAGGGTTAGGGTGAGATATATAGAAGTGTTCAAATGATAGAGTTAGGGTTAGGGTTAGGGTAGGGTTAGATTAGGGTTAGGGTTAGATTTAGGGTTAGGGTTACAGTTAGGGTTAGGGTTAGGGTTAGGGTTAGATATATAGATGTGTTCAAATTACTGGGTTAGGGTTAGGTTTAGGGTTAGATATATAGATGTGTTAGGGTTAGGGTTAGGGTTAGGGTTAGATATATAGATGTGTTCAAATGATAGAGTTAGGGTTAGGGTTAGGGTTAGGGTTAGATATTTAGATAGGGTTATGGTTAGGGTTAGGGTAGGGTTAGGTTTAGATATATAAAAGTGTTCAAATGACAGAGTTAGGGTTAGGGTAAGATATATAGATGTGTTCAAATGATAGAGTTAGGGTTAGAGTTAGGGTTAGGGTTAGGAGTAGGGTTAGTGAAAGGTTAGGGTTAGGTTTTGGTTAGGGTTAAAGTTAGGGTTAAGTTAGAAATATAGATGTGTTCAAATGATAGAGTTAGGGTTAGGGTTAGGGTTAGATATATAGACATGTTCAAATGATAGGGTTAGGGTTAGGGTTGGATATATAGATGTGTTCAAAAGATAGAGTTAGGGTTAGGGTTGGGTTGTGTTAGGGTTAGGATTAGGGTTAGGGTTAGAGTTAGGGTTAGAAAAATAGATATGTTCAAATGATAGCGTTAGTGTTAGGGTTAGGGTTAGATATGTAGATGTGTTCAAATGACAGGGTTAGGGTTAGGGTTAGGGTTAGGTTAGGGTTAGGTTTTGGTTAGGGTTAGGGTCACAGTTAGGGTTAGAGTAGAATTAGGGTAAGGGTTAGCTATATAGATGTGTTCAAATGATAGAGTTAGGGTTAGGGTTAGATATATAGATGTGGTCAAATGATTGGGTTAGGGTTAGGGTTAGATACATAGATGTGTTCAAATAATAGGGTTAGGGTTAGGTACAGGGTTAGGGTTAGGGTTAGGGTTACGGTTAGATATATAGAAGTGTTCAAATGATAGGGTTAGGGTTAGGGTTAGATATATAGATGTGTTCAAATGATTGGGTTAGGGTTAGGTTTAGATAGATGGATAGATGCTTTCAAATTATAGAGTTAGGGTTAGGGTTAGGGTTGGGGTTAGAGTTAGGGTTGGGGTTAGGTTTGGGGTTAGGGTTAGGGTTAGGGTCAGGGTTAGATATATAGATGTGTTCAAATGATAGGGTTAGGGTTAGGGTTACGGTTAGATATATAGAAGTGTTCAACTGATAGGGTTAGGGTTAGGGTTAGATATATAGATGTGTTCAAATGATAGGGTCGGGGTTAGGGTAAGGGTTATGTTTAGATAGATGGATAGATGCTATCAAACGATAGAGTTAGGGTTAAGGTTAGGGTTAGAGTTAAGGTTAGGGTTAGATAGATAGATATGGTTAGGGTTAGAGTAGGGTTAGGGTTAGATATATAGATGTTTTCAAATGATAGGGATAGGGTTAGGGTGAGATATATAGAAGTGTTCAAATGATAGAGTCAGGGTTAGGGTTAGAGTTAGGGTAGGGTTAGATTAGGGTTAGGGTTAGAATTAGGGTTAGATTTATAGATATGTTCAAATAATAGGGTTAGGGTTAGGGTTAGGGTTAGAGTTAGAGTTAGGGTTAGGGTTAGGGTTAGGTTTTGGTTAGGGTTAGGGTTACAGTTAGGGTTAGGGTAAGGGTTGGATATATAGATGTGTTCAAATGATAGGGTTAGGATAAGGGTTAGATATATAGATGTGTTCAAATTATTGGGTTAGGGTTAGGTTTAGGGTTAGATATATAGATATGTTAGGGTTAGGGTTAGGGTTAGGGTTAGATATATAGATGTGTTCAAATGATAGAGTTAGGGTTAGGGTTAGGGTTAGATATTTAGATAGGGTTATGGTTAGGGTTAGGGTAGGGTTAGGGTTAGATATATAAATGTGTTCAAATGACAGAGTTAGGGTTAGGGTAAGATATATAGATGTGTTCAAATGATAGAGTTAGGGTTAGAGTTAGGGTTAGGGTTAGGAGTAGGGTTAGTGAAAGGTTAGGGTTAGGTTTTGGTTAGGGTTACAGTTAGGGTTAAGTTAGAAATATAGATGTGTTCAAATGATAGAGTTAGGGTTAGGGTTAGGGTTAGATATATAGACGTGTTCAAATGATAGGGTTAGGGTTAGGGTTGGATATATAGATGTGTTCAAAAGATAGAGGTAGGGTTAGGGTTGGGTTGTGTTAGGGTTAGGATTAGGGTTAGGGTTACAGTTAGGGTTAGGGTAGAGTTAGGGTTAGAAAAATAGATGTGTTCAAATGATAGCGTTAGTGTTAGGGTTAGGGTTAGATATGTAGATGTGTTCAAATGATAGGGTTAGGGTTAGGGTTAGGTTAGGGTTAGGTTTTGGTTAGGGTTAGGGTCACAGTTAGGGTTAGAGTAGAATTAGGGTAAGGGTTAGATATATAGATGTGTTCAAATGATAGAGTTAGGGTTAGGGTTAGATATAGAGATGTGGTCAAATGATTGGGTTAGGGTTAGGGTTAGATACATAGATGTGTTCAAATAATAGGGTTAGGGTTAGGTACAGGGTTAGGGTTAGGGTTAGGGTTACGGTTAGATATATAGAAGAGTTCAAATGATAGGGTTAGGGTTAGGGTTAGATATATAGATGTGTTCAAATGATTGGGTTAGGGTTAGGTTTAGATAGATGGATAGATGCTTTCAAATTATAGAGTTAGGGTTAGGGTTAGGGTTAGGTTTAGAGTTAGGGTTGGGGTTAGGTTTGGGGTTAGGGTTAGGGTTAGGGTCAGGGTTAGATATATAGATGTGTTCAAATGATAGGGTTAGGGTTAGGGTTACGGTTAGATATATAGAAGTGTTCAACTGATAGGGTTAGGGTTAGGGTTAGATATATAGATGTGTTCAAATGATAGGGTCGGTTTTAGGGTAAGGGTTATGTTTAGATAGATGGATAGATGCTTTCAAACGATAGAGTTAGGGTTAAGGTTAGGGTTAGAGTTAAGGTTAGGGTTAGATAGATAGATAGGGTTAGGGTTAGAGTAGGGTTAGGGTTAGATATATAGATGTTTTCAAATGATAGGGTAAGGGTTAGGGTGAGATATATAGAAGTGTTCAAATGATAGAGTTAGGGTTAGGGTTAGGGTTAGGGTAGGGTTAGATTAGGGTTAGGGTTAGATTTAGGGTTAGATTTATAGATATGTTCAAATAATAGGGTTAGGGTTAGAGTTAGAGTTAGGGTTAGGGTTAGGGTTAGGTTTTGGTTAGGGTTAGGGTTACAGTTAGGGTTAGGGTAAGGGTTGGATATATAGATGTGTTCAAATGATAGGGTTAGGGTAAGGGTTAGATATATAGATGTGTTCAAATTATTGGGTTAGGGTTAGGTTTAGGGTTAGATATATAGATGTGTTAGGGTTAGGGTTAGGGTTAGGGTTAGATATATAGATGTGTTCAAATGATAGAGTTAGGGTTAGGGTTAGGGTTAGATATTTAGATAGGGTTATGGTTAGGGTTAGGGTAGGGTTAGGGTTAGATATATAAATGTGTTCAAATGACAGAGTTAGGGTTAGGGTAAGATATATAGATGTGTTCAAATGATAGAGTTAGGGTTAGAGTTAGGGTTAGGGTTAGGAGTAGGGTTAGTGAAAGGTTAGGTTAGGTTTTGGTTAGGGTTACAGTTAGGGTTAAGTTAGAAATATAGATGTGTTCAAATGATAGAGTTAGGGTTAGGGTTAGGGTTAGATATATAGACGTGTTCAAATGATAGGGTTAGGGTTAGGGTTGGATATATAGATGTGTTCAAAAGATAGAGTTAGGGTTAGGGTTGGGTTGTGTTAGGGTTAGGATTAGGGTTAGGGTTACAGTTAGGGTTAGGGTAGAGTTAGGGTTAGAAAAATAGATGTGTTCAAATGATAGCGTTAGTGTTAGGGTTAGGGTTAGATATGTAGATGTGTTCAAATGATAGGGTTAGGGTTAGGGTTAGGGTTAGGTTAGGGTTAGGTTTTGGTTAGGGTTAGGGTCACAGTTAGGGTTAGAGTAGAATTAGGGTAAGGGTTAGATATATAGATGTGTTCAAATGATTGGGTTAGGGTTAGGGTTAGATACATAGATGTGTTCAAATAATAGGGTTAGGGTTAGGTACAGGGTTAGAGTTAGGGTTAGGGTTAGGGTTAGAGTTAGGGTTAGGGTTGGGGTTGGGGTTAGGGTTAGGGTTAGGGTTAGGTTTTGGTTAGGGTTGCAGTTAGGGTTAGGTTAGGGTTAGGGTTAGGGTTAGATATATAGATGTGTTCAAATGATAAAGTTAGGGTTAGGGTTAGATATATAGATGTTTTCAAATGATAGGGTTAGGGTTAGGGTTAGATATATAAATGTGTTCAAATGATAGAGTTAGGGTTAGGGTAAGGGTTAGGTTAGGGTTAGGTTTTTGTTAGGGTTAGGGTTACAGTTAGATTTAGGGTAGGGTTAGGGTTAGGGTTAGATATATAGATGTGTTAGGGTTAGGGTTAGTGTTAGGGTTGGGTTTAGATATATAGATGTTTTCAAAAGATAGAGTTAGGGTTAGGGTTGGGTTAGGGTTAGGGTTAGGGTTAGGGTTAGGGTTGGGATTAGGGTTAGGGTTAGGATTAGGGTTAGGGTTAGGGTTACAGTTAGGGTTAGGGTAGGGTTAGGCTTAGAAATATAGATGTGTTCAAATGATAGCGTTAGGGTTAGGGTTAGATATATAAATTTGTTCAAATGATAGGGTTAGGGTCAGGGTTAGGTTAGGTTAGGGTTAGGTTTTGGTTAGGGTTAGGGTTACAGTGAGGATTAGAGTAGGGTTAGGGTAAGGGTTAGATAAATAGATTTGATCAAATGATAGAGTTAGGGTTAGGGTTAGATATATAGAAGTGTTCAAATGATAGGGTTAGGGTTAGGGTTAGATGTATATATGTGTTCAAATGATAGGGTCGGGCTTAGGGTTAGCGTTAGGTTTAGATGAATGTATAGATGCTTTCAAATGATAGAGTTAAGGTTAGGGTTAGGGTTACAGTTAGGTACAGGGTTAGAGTTAGGGTTAGGGTTAGGGTTAGGGTTAGGGTTAGAGTTAGGGTTAGGGTTAGAGTTCGGGTTAGGGTTAGTGTTAGGGATAGGTTTTGGTTAGGGTTACAGTTAGGGTTATTTTAGGGTTAGGGTTAGGGTTAGATATATAGATGTGTTCAAATGATAAAGTTAGGGTTAGGGATAGATATATAGATGTGTTTAAATGATAGGATTAGGGTTAGGGTTAGATATATAAATGTGTTCAAATGATAGAGTTAGGGTTAGGGTTAGGCTTAGGTTAGGGTTAGGTTTTCGTTAGGGTTAGGGTTACAGTTAGGGCTAGGGTACGGTTAGGGTTAGAGTTAGGGTAGGGGTTAGATATATAGATGTGTTCAAAAGATAGAGTTAGGGTTAGGGTTGGGTTAGGGTTAGGGTTAGGGTTAGGGTTAGGATTAGTTTTAGGTTAGGGATACAGTTAGGGTTAGGGTAGGGTTAGGCTTAGAAATATAGATGTGTTCAAATGATAGCGTTAGGGTTAGGGTTAGATATATAAATGGGTTCAAATGATAGGGTTAGGGTTAGGATTAGGTTAGGGTTAGGTTTTGTTTAGGGTTAGTGTAACAGTTAGGGTTAGAGTAGGGTTAGGGTAAGGGTTAGATATATAGATGTGATCAAATGATAGAGTTAGGGTTAGGGTTAGATATATAGAAGTGTTCAAATGATAGGGTTAGGGTTAGGGTTAGATATATAGATATGTTCAAATGATAGGGTCGGGGTTAGGGTTAGCGTTAGGTTTAGATGGATTGCATTGATGCTTGCTAATGATAGAGTTGAGGTTAGGGTTAGGGTTAGGGTTAGGGTTATGGTTAGGGTTAGGGTTTGGGTTAGGGTTAGGGTTAGGGTTAGGGTTAGGTTTTGGTTAGGGTTAGGGTTACAGTTAGGGTTAGGGTAGGGTTATGGTTCGGGTTAGATAGATAAATGTGTTCAAATGATAAAGTTAGGGTTAGGGTTATGGTTAGATATGTAGATGTGTTCATATGATAGGGTTAGGGTTAGGGTTAGATATATAGATGTGTTCAAATGATAGAGTTAGGGTTGGGGTTAGGGTTAGGGTTAGGGTTAGGTTAGGGTTAGGTCCTGGTTAGGGCTAGGGTTACAGTTAGGGTTAGGGTTAGATATAGATGTGTTCGAATGATTGTGTTAGGGTTAGGTTCAGATAGATGGATAGATGCTTTCAAATTATAGAGTTAGGGTTAGGGTTAGGGTTAGGGTTAGAGTTAGAGTTATAGTTAGAGTTAGGGTTGGGGTTAGGGTTAGGGTTAGGGTTAGATATATAGATGTGTTCAAATGATAGAGGAAGGGTTAGGGTTGGGTTAGGGTTGTGGTTAGATTTATAGATGTGTAAAAATGATAAGGTTAGGGTTAGGATTACGGTTAGATATATGGAAGAGTTCAAATGATAGGGTAAGGTTTAGGGTTAGATATATAGATATGTTTAAATGATAGGGTCGGGGTTAGGGTAAGGGTTAGTTTTAGATAGATGGATAGATGCTTTCAAATGATAGAGTTAGGGTTAGAGTTTAGGGTTAGAGTTAGGGTTAGGGTTTCAGTTAGGGTTAGGGTTAGATAGATAGATAGATAGATAGATAGATAGATAGATAGATAGATAGATAGATAGATAGATAGATAGATAGATAGATAGATAGATAGATAGATAGATAGATAGATAGATAGGGTTAGGGTTAGGGTTAGACATATAGATGTTTTCAAATGATAGGGTTAGGGTTATGGTGAGATATATAGAAGTGTTCAAATAATAGAGTTAGGGTTAGGGTTAGGGTTTGGGTTAGGGTTAGGGTTAGAGTTAGGGTTAGGGTTAGGGTTAGGGTTAGGGTTGGGGTTAGGGTTAAGGTTAGGTTTAGGTTTTGGTTAGGGTTAGGGTTACAGTTAGGGTTAAGGTAGGGTTATGGTTCGGGTTAGATATATAAATGTGTTCAAATAATAGAGTGAGGGTTAGGGTTAGGGTTGTGGTTAGATTTATAGATGTGTAAAAATGATAGGGTTAGGGTTAGATATATAGTGTGTTCAAATAATATAGTTAGGGTTAGGGTTAGGGTTAGGTTAGGGTTAGGTTAGGGTTAGGGTTAGGGTTAGATTTATAGATATGTTCAAATAATAGGGTTAGGGTTAGGGTTAGGGTTAGGGTTAGAGTTAGAGTTAGGGTTAGGGTTAGGGTTAGGTTTAAGTTAGGGTTAGGGTTACAGTTAGGGTTAGGGTAAGGGTTAGATACATAGATGTGTTCAAATGATAGGTTTAGGGTTAGGGTTAGACACATAAATGTGTTCAAATGATTGATTTAGGGTTAGGGTTAGGGTTAGGGTTAGGTCAGGGTTAGGTTTTGGTTAGGGTTAGGGTTACAGTTAGGGTTATGGTAGGGCTAGGGTTAGGGTTAGGTTTAGAAATATAGATGTGTTCAATTGATTGGGTTAGGGTTAGGTTTAGATAGATGGATAGATTCTTTCAAATGATAGAGTTAGGGTTCGGGTTAGGGTTAGGGTTAGAGTTAGGGTTAGGGTTAGGGTTAGGGATAGGGTTAGGGTTGGGGTTAGGGTTATGGTTAGATATAAAGATGTGTTCAAATGATAGAGTTAGGGTTTGGGTTAGATTTATAGAAGTGTTCAAATGATAGGGTTAGGGTTAGGGTTAGATATATAGATGTGTTCAAATGATTGGGTTAGGGTTAGGTTTAGATAGATGGATAGATGCTTTCAAATTATAGAGTTAGGGTTAGGGTTAGGGTTAGAGTTAGGGTTGGGTTAGGTTTGGGGTTAGGGTTAGGGTTAGGGTCAGGGTTAGATATATAGATGTGTTCAAATGATAGAGTTAGGGTTAGGGTTAGGGTTAGATATATAGAAGTGTTCAAATGATAGGGTTAGGGTTAGGGTTATGGTTAGATATATAGAAGTGTTCAACTGATAGGGTTAGGGTTAGGGTTAGATATATAGATGTGTTCAAATGATAGGGTCAGGGTTAGGGTAAGGGTTATGTTTAGATAGATGGATAGATGCTTTCAAATGATAGAGTTAGGGTTAAGGTTAGGGTTAGAGTTAAGGTTAGGGTTAGATAGATAGATAGGGTTAGGGTTAGAGTAGGGTTAGGGTTAGATATATAGATGTTTTCAAATGATAGGGTTAGGGTTAGGGTGAGATATATAGAAGTGTTCAAATGATAGAGTTAGGGTTAGGGTTAGGGTTAGGGTAGGGTTAGATTAGGGTTAGGGTTAGATTTAGGGTTAGATTTATAGATATGTTCAAATAATAGGGTTAGGGTTAGGGTTAGGGTTAGCGTTAGAGTTAGAGTTAGGGTTAGGGTTAGGTTTTGGTTAGGGTTAGGGTTAAATTTAGGGTTAGTGTAAGGGTTAGGGTTAGGGTTAGGGTTAGATATATAGATGTGTTCAAATTATTGGGTTAGGGTTAGGTTTAGGGTTAGATATATAGATGTGTTAGGGTTAGGGTTAGGGTTAGATATATAGATAGGGTTATGGTTAGGGTTAGGGTAGGGTTAGGGTTAGATATATAAATGTGTTCAAATGACAGAGTTAGGGTTAGGGTAAGTTATATAGATGTGTTCAAATGATAGAGTTAGGGTTAGAGTTAGGGTTAGGGTTAGGAGTAGGGTTAGTGAAAGGTTAGGGTTAGGTTTTGGTTAGGGTTACAGTTAGGGTTAGGTTAGAAATATAGATGTGTTCAAATGATAGAGTTAGGGTTATGGTTAGGGTTGGATATATAGATGTGTTCAAAAGATAGATATGGGTTAGGGTTGGTTTGTGTTGGGGTTAGGATTAGGGTTAAGGTTACAGTTAGGGTTAGGGTAGGGTTAGGGTTAGAAAAATAGATGTGTTCAAATGATAGCGTTAGTGTTAGGGTTAGGGTTAGATATGTAGATGTGTTCAAATGATAGGGTTAGGGTTTGGGTTAGGGTTAGGTTAGGGTTAGGTTTTGGTTAGGGTTAGGGTTACAGTTAGGGTTAGAGTAGAGTTAGGGTAAGGGTTAGATATATAGATGTGTTCAAATTATAGAGTTAGGGTTAGGGTTAGATATATAGAAGTGGTCAAATGATTGGTTTAGGGTTAGGGTTAGATACATAGATGTTTTCAAATAATAGGGTTAGGGTTAGGTACAGGGTTAGAGTTAGGGTTAGGGTTAGGGTTAGAGTTAGGGTTAGGGTTGGGGTTGGGGTTAGGGTTAGGGTTAGGTTTTGGTTAGGGTTGCAGTTAGGGTTAGGTTAAGGTTAGGGTTAGGGATAGATATATAGATGTGTTCAAATGATAAAGTTAGGGTTAGGGTTAGATATATAGATGTGTTCAAATGATAGGGTTAGGGTTAGAGTTAGATATATAAATGTGTTCAAATGATAGAGTTAGGGTTAGGGTTAGGGTTAGGTTAGGGTTAGGTTTTCATTAGGGTTAGGGTTACAGTTAGATTTAGGGTAGGGTTAGGGTTAGGGTTAGATATATAGATGTGTTAGGGTTAGGGTTAGTGTTAGGGTTGGGTTTAGATATATAGATGTTTTCAAAAGATAGAGTTAGGGTTAGGGTTGGGTTAGGGTTAGGGTTAGGATTAGGGTTAGGGTTAGGGTTACAGTTAGGGTTAGGGTAGGGTTAGGCTTAGAAATATAGATGTGTTCAAATGATAGCGTTAGGGTTAGGGTTAGATATATAAATGTGTTCAAATGATAGGGTTAGGGTTAGGGTTAGGTTAGGTTAGGTTAGGGTTAGGTTTTGGTTAGGGTTAGGGTTACAGTTAGGGTTAGAATAGGGTTAGGGTAAGGGTTAGATAAATAGATGTGATCAAATGATAGAGTTAGGGTTAGGGTTAGATATATAGAAGTGTTCAAATGATAGGGTTAGGGTTAGGGTTAGACATATAGATATGTTCATATGATAGGGTCGGGGTTAGGGTTAGCGTTAGGTTCAGATGGAGTGCATAGATGTTTGCAAATTATAGAGTTAAGGTTAGGGTTAGGGTTAGGGTTAGGGTTAGGGTTAGGGTTAGGGTTGGGGTTAGGGTTAGGGTTAGGTTTTGGTTAGGATTAGGGTTACAGTTAGGGTTAGGGTAGGGTTATGGTTCGGGTTAGATATATAAATGTGTTCAAATGATAAAGTTAGGGTTAGGGTTAGGGTTAGATATTTAGATGTGTTCAAATGATAGGGTTAGGGTTAGGGTTAGATATATAGATGTGTTCAAATGATAGAGTTAGGGTTAGGGTTAGGGTTATATATAGATGTGTTCAAATGATAGAGTTAGGGTTGGGGTTAGGGTTAGGGTTACAGTTAGGGTTAGGGTTAGATATAGATGTGTTCAAATGATTGTGTTAGGGTTAGGTTCAGATAGATGGATAGATGCTTTCAAATTATAGAGTTAGGGATAGGGTTAGGGTTAGGGTTAGAGTTAGAGTTAGAGTTATAGTTAGAGTTAGGGTTAGGATTAGGGTTGGGGTTAGGGTTAGGGTTAGGGTTAGATATTTAGATGTGTTCAAATGATTGAGGTAGGGTTAGGGTTAGGGTTAGGGTTGTGATTAGATTTATAGATGTGTAAAAATGAGAGGGTTAGGGTTAGATATATAGTGTGTTCAAATGATACAGTTAGGGTTAGGATTACGGTTAGATATATGGACGAGTTCAAATGATAGGGTTAGGTTTAGGGTTAGATATATAGATTTGTTCAAATGATAGGGTCGGGGTTAGGGTAAGGGTTAGTTTTAGATAGATGGATAGATGCTTTCAAATGATAGAGTTAGGGTTAAGTTTAGGGTTAGAGTTAGGGTTAGGGTTTCAGTTAGGGTTAGGGTTAGAGTAGGGTTAGGGTTAGACATGTAGATGTTTTCAAATGATAGGGTTATGGTTAGGGTGAGATATATAGAAGTGTTCAAATAATAGAGTTAGGGTTAGGGTTAGGGTTAGGGTTAGAGTTAGGGTTAGGGTTAGGTTTGGGGTTAGGGTTAGGGTTAGGTTTAGGTTTTGGTTAGGGTTAGGGTTACAGTTAGGGTTAGGGTAGGGTTATGGTTCGGGTTAGATATATAAATGTGTTCAAATGATAAAGTTAAGGGTTAGGGTTAGATATATAGAAGGGTTCAATTGATTTGGTTAGGGTTAGGTTTAGATAGATGGATAGATTCTTTCAAATGATAGAGTTAGGGTTCGGGTTAGGGTTAGAGTTAGGGTTAGGGTTAGAGTTGGGGTTAGGGTTAGGGTTATGGTTAGGGTTAGGGTTAGATATATTGATGTGTTAAAATGATAGAGATAGGGTTAGGGTTAGGGTTAGGGTTGTGGTTAGATTTATAGATGTGTAAAAATGATAGGGTTAGGGTTAGATATATAGTGTGTTCAAATAATAGAGTTAGGGTTAGGGTAGGGTTAGGTTAGGGTTAGGGTTAGGGTTAGATTTATAGATATGTTCAAATAATAGGGTTAGGGTTAGGGTTAGGGTTAGGGTTAGAGTTAGGGTTAGGGTTAGGGTTAGGTTTTGGTTAGGGTTAGGGTTACAGTTAGGGTTAGGGTAAGGGTTAGATATATAGATGTTTTCAAATGACAGGGTTAGGGTTAGGGTTAGACATATAAATGTGTTCAAATGATAGAGTTAGGGTTAGGGTTAGGGTTAGGGTTAGGTTAGGGTTAGGTTTTGGTTAGGGATAGTTTTACAGTTAGGGTTAGGGTAAGGGTTAGATATATAGATGTGTTCAAATGATAGGGTTAGGGTTAGGGTTAGATACATAGATGTGTTCAAATGATAGAGTTAGGGTTAGAGTTAGGGTTAGGGTTACGTTAGGTTAGGTTAGGTTAGGTTAGGGTTAGGGTTAGGGTTAGAGTTAGTGTTAGGGTTAGGATTAGGGTTGGGGTTAGAGTTAGGGTTAGGGTTAGATATATAGATGTGTTCAAATGATTGTGTTAGGGTTAGGTTCAGATAAATGGATTGATGCTTTCAAATTATAGAGTTAGAGTTAGGGTTAGGGTTAGGGTTAGGGTTAGAGTTAGAGTTAGAGTTAGAGTTAGAGTTAGGGTTAGGATTAGGGTTGGGGTTAGAGTTAGGGTTAGGGTTAGATATATAGATGTGTTCAAATGATAGAGTTAGGGTTAGGGTTAGTGTTATGGTTAGGTTAGGGTTAGGTTTTGGTTATGGTTAGGGTTACAGTTAGGATTAGGGTTATATATAGATGTGTTCAAATGATTGGGATAGGGTTAGGTTTAGATAGATGGATAGATGGTTTCAAATTAAAGAGTTAGGGTTCGGGTTAGGGTTAGGGTTAGAGTTAGGGATAGGGTTAGGGATAGGGTTAGGGTTGGGGTTAGTTTTATGGTTAGATATATAGATGTGTTAGGGTTAGGGCTAGGGTTAGGGTTATGGTTAGATACATAGATGTGTTCAAATGATAGAGTTAGGGTTGGGGTTATGGTTAGGGTTAGCTTCTGGTTACGGTTAGGGTTGCAGTTAGGGTTAGGGTTAGGGTTAGATATAGATGTGTTCAAATGATTGTGTTAGGGTTAGGTTCAGATAGATGGATAGATGCTTTCAAATTATAGAGTTAGGGTTAGGGTTAGGGTTAGGGTTAGGGTTAAGGTTAGAGTTAGAGTTAGAGTTAGAGTTAGGGTTAGGATTAGGGTTGGGGTTAGAGTTACGGTTAGGGTTAGATATATAGATGTGTTCAAATGATAGAGTTAGGGTTAGGGTTAGGGTTAGGGTTATGGTTAGGTTAGGGTTAGGTTTTGGTTATGATTAGGGTTACAGTTAGGGTTAGGGTTATATATAGATGTGTTCAAATGATTGGGATAGGGTTAGGTTTAGATAGATGGATAGATGGTTTCAAATTATAGAGTTAGGGTTCGGGTTAGGGTTAGGGTTAGAGTTAGGGTTAGGGTTAGGGTTAGGGATAGGGTTAGGGTAGGGGTTAGGTTTATGGTTAGATATATAGATGTGTTAGGGTTAGGGCTAGGGTTAGGGTTATGGTTAGATACATAGATGTGTTCAAATGATAGAGTTAGGGTTGGGGTTAGGGTTAGGGTTAGGGTTAGGGTTATATATAGATGTGTTCAAATGATTGGGTTAGGGTTAGGTTTAGATAGATGGATTGATGTTTTCAAATTATAGAGTTAGGGTTAAGGTTAGGGTTAGAGTTAGGGTTAGGGTTAGATAGATAGATAGGGTTAGGGTTAGAGTAGGGTTAGGGTTAGATATACCTACCAAACCTAGCAATTCTCAAAATTAACAGAATGCGTAGCTGATATAAAAAATTGGATGACTAGTAACTTCCTACTAGTAAATTCAGAAAAAACAGAGATTCTAATTACAAACAGCTAGTTCATGCGTTTATGACCTCGAGACTAGATTACTGTCACGCTTTATTGGGTGGTTGCCCTGCTCGCGTGATAAACAAATTGCAGCTGATCCAAAACGCAGCAGCTAGAGTCCTTACTAGAACCAGGAAATATGAACATATTAGCCCGGTTCTGTCAAAACTGCACTGGCTCCCTATTAAACATCGTATAGATTTTAAAATCTTGCTAATTACTTACAAAGCACTAAATGGCTTAGCTCCCCAGTTCCTGAGTGAGCTCTTAATGCATTATAGTCCTCTGCGTCTATTACGATCTCAGAATTCTGGCCAGTTGTTAATACCTAGAATATCAAAATCAACCGCAGGCGGTAGATCCTTTTCCTATTTGGCACCTAAACTCTGGAACGATCTTCCTAGCATTGTTCGGGAAGCAGACACACTCTGTCAGTTTAAATCTAGACTAAAAACGCATCTATTTAACCTGGCATACACATGACGCACTATAAACTTTTTTCTTCATATCCGTTAAAGGATTGTTAGGCTGCATAGATCAGGTCAGCCGGAACCGGGAACACTTCCTATAACACCAGATGTACTCGGTACATCAGAAGAAGAATGGCGTCTACGCTAACTTTTTGTCTCTCTGCTTATCCCGAGGTTTACCAATTAATGTGATTGGCTGGATCTGGGCCGTGTCCGGGTCGGACGGGAAACCTGTGCCTGTGTGCGGCAGCAATGTGGCCTGTGGTGTCGGCGGAGACTGTGTTAACTAGCCCATCTTTTGTTAAGACCTTACCGACTCATCAGCCAGTGGCACATATCCCAACAAACCGTCCCATACCGGCGTGATCAAAAAGATCTTAAATTAGATGGAACTAGATTAAATATTTTGACTATTGCGATTCCAAATCGGTTTAAAGACCCGTAACTCTGCCTGAGTATCAGACAAGTGTTCACTGTTGGCCAGAGGAGAACTGGCCCCCCGACTAAGCCTGGTTTCTCCCGAGGTTTTTTTCTCCATTTGTTGGAGTTTTGGTTCCTTGCGGCTGTTGCCTTTGGCTTGCTTAAGTTGGGGACACTTGCTTGATAATCAGCAGTGTTTTTGATATGCCTGCATTGGCGCCGTTGTATGTGAACTGAGCCGAGCCGGACGATTACGTCACTGTTTTCTGCAGTGCTGATATACCTAAATTAACTAGACTAATAACTATTGATATTTGCAACGGAAAGAATCAATAATATATAGAATAACCTGCACAATGACCCCATTTTCTTATTAATGTAAAGCTGCTTTGCCACAATTTGCATTGTAAAAAGATTGCTATATAAATAAAGATGACTTGACTTGACTTGACTTGAGATATATAGATGTTTTCAAATGATAGGGTTAGGGTTAGGGTGAGATATATAGAAGTGTTCAAATGATAGAGTTAGGGTTAGGGTTAGGGTTAGATTTAGGGTTAGATTTATAGATATGTTCAAATAATAGGGTTAGGGTTAGGGTTAGGGTTAGAGTTAGAGTCAGGGTTAGGGTTAGGGTTAGGTTTTGGTTAGGGTTAGGGTTACAGTTAGGGTTAGGGTAAGGGTTGGATATATAGATGTGTTCAAATGATAGGGTTAGGGTTAGGGTTAGATATATAGATGTGTTCAAATTATAAAGTTAGGGTTAGAGTTAGGGTTAGATATATAGATGTGTTCAAATGATAGGGTTAGGGTTAGGGTTAGATATATAGATGTGTTCAAATGATAGAGTTAGGTTTGGGGTTAGGGTTAGGGTTAGTTTAGGGTTAGGTTCTGGTTAGGGTTAGGGTTACAGTAAGGGCTAGGGTTAGGGTTAGATATAGATGTGTTCAAATTATTGTGTTAGGGTTAGGTTCAGATAGATGGATAGATGGTTTCAAATTATAGAGTTAGGGTTAGGGTTAGGTTTAGGGTTAGGGTTAGAGTTAGAGTTAGAGTTAGGGTTAGGGTTAGGGTTAGATATATAGATGTGTTCAAATGATAGAGTTAGGGTTAGGGTTAGGGTTATGGTTAGATTTATAGATGTGTTAAAATGATAGGGTTAGGGTTAGGGTTAGAGTTAGGGTTAGGGTTTCACTTAGGGTTAGGGTTAGATAGATAGATAGGGTTAGGGTTAGGGTTAGGGTTAGGGTTAGAGTTAGAGTTAGAGTTAGAGTTAGGGTTAGGGTTAGGGTTAGATATATAGTTGTGTTCAAATGATAGCGTTATGGTTAGAGATAGGGTTATGGTTAGATTTATAGATGTGTTAAAATGATAGGGTTAGGGTTAGGGTTAGGGTTAGGGTTAGAGTTAGAGTTAGAGTTAGGGTTAAGGTTAGGGTTGGGGTTAGGGTTAGGGTTAAGGTTAGATATATAGATGTGTTCAAATGATAGGGTTAGGGTTAGGGTTAGATATATAGATGTGTTCAAATGATAGAGTTAGCGTTGCGGTTAGGGTTAGGGCTAGGGTTAGATATATAGTTGTGTTCAAATGATAGAGTTATGGTTAGAGATAGGGTTATGGTTAGATTTATAGATGTGTTAAAATGATAGGGTTAGGGTTAGGGTTAGGGTTAGGGTTAGAGTTAGAGTTAGGGTTAAGGTTAGGGTTAGGGTTAGGGTTAGGGTTAGATATAGATGTGTTCAAATGATTGGGTTAGGGTTAGGTTCAGATAGATGGATAAATGCTTTCAAGTTATACAGTTAGGGTTAGGGTTATGGTTAGGGTTAGGGTTAGGGTTAGGGTTAGGGTTAGAGTTAGAGTTAGGGTAAGGGTTATGGTTGGGGTTAGGGTTAGGGTTAGATATATAGATGTGTTCAAATGATAGAGTTAGGGTTAGGGTTAGGGTTAGGGTTATGATTAGATTTATAGATTTGTTAAAATGATAGGGTTAGGTTTAGGGTTATATATAGTGTGTTCAAATGATAGAGTTAGGGTTAGAGTTACATTTAGATATATGGAAGTGTTCAAATGATAGGGTTAGGGTTAGGGTTAGATATATAGATGTGTTCAAATGATAGGGTCAGGGTTAGGGTAAGGGTTAGGTTTAGATAGATGGATAGATGCTTTCAAATGATAGTTAGGGTTAGGGTTAGGGTTAGGGTTGGGGTTAGGGTTGGGTTAGGGTAGGGTTATGGTACGGGTTAGATATATAAATGTGTTCAAATGATAAAGTTAGGGTTAGAGTTAGGGTTAGATATATAGATGTGTTCAAATGATAGGGTTAGGGTTAGGGTTAGATATATAGATGTGTTCAAATGATAAGGTTAGGTTTGGGGTTAGGGTTAGGGTTAGTTTAGGGTTAGGTTCTGGTTAGGGTTAGGGTTACAGTAAGGGCTAGGGTTAGGGTTAGATATAGATGTGTTCAAATTATTGTGTTAGGGTTATGTTCAGATAGATGGATAGATGCTTTCAAATTATAGAGTTAGGGTTAGGGTTAGGGTTAGAGTTAGAGTTAGGGTTAGGGTTAGGGTTAGATATATAGATGTGTTCAAATGATAGAGTTAGGGTTAGGGTTAGGGTTATGGTTAGATTTATAGATGTGTTAAAATGATAGGGTTAGGGTTAGGGTTAGAGTTAGGGTTAGGGTTTCAGTTAGGGTTAGGCTTAGATAGATAGATAGGGTTAGGGTTAGGGTTAGAGTAGGGTTAGGGTTACACATATAGATGATTTCAAATGGTAGGGTTAGGGTTAGGGTGAGATATATAGAAGTGTTCAAATGATAGAGTTAGGGTTAGGGTAGGGTTAGATTAGGGTTAGGGTTAGGGTTAGATTTATAGACATGTTCAAATAATAGGGTTAGGGTTAGGGTTAGGGTTAGAGTTAGAGTTAGGGTTAGGTTAGGTTTAGGGTTACAGTTAGGGTTAGGTTAGGGTTAGGGTTGGGGTTAGATATATAGATGTGTTCAAATGATAAAGTTAGGGTTAGGGTTAGATATATTGATGTGTTCAAATGATGGGGTTAGGGTTAGAGTTAGATATATAAATGTGTTCAAATGATAAAGTTAGGGTTAGGGTTAGATATATAGATGTGTTCAAATGATAGAGTTAGGGTTAGGGTTAGGTTAGGGTTAGGTTTTCGTTAGGGTTAGGGTTACAGTCAGGGTTAGGGTAGGGTTAGGGTTAGATATATAGATGTGTTCAAATGATAGCGTTAGGGGTAGGGTTAGATATATAAATGTGTTCAAATGATAGGGTTAGGGTTAGGGTTAGGGTTAGGTTAGGGTTAGGTTTTGGTTAGGTTTAGGGTTACAGTTATGGTTACAGTAGGGTTAGGGTAAGGGTTAGATATATAGAAGTGTTCAAATGATAGGGTTAGGGTTGGGGTTAGATATATAGATATGTTCTAATGATAGAGTTAGGGTTGGGGTTAGGGTTAGGTTACGGTTAGGGTTAGGTTTTGGTTAAGGTTAGGATTACAGTTAGGGTTAGGGTTAGGTTTAGGGTTAGATATGGGTGTATTCAAATGATTGGGTTAGGGTTAGGTTCAGATAGATGGATAGATGCTTTCAAATTATAGAGTTAGGGTTGAGGTTAGGGTTAAAGTTAGAGTTAGGGTTAGGGTTATGGTTGGGGTTAGGGTTAGGGTTAGATGTATAGATGTGTTCAAATGATAGAGTTAGGGTTAGGGTTAGGGTTAGGGTTATGGTTAGATTTATAGATGTGTTAAAATGATAGGGTTAGGTTTAGGGTTACATTTATATATAGATGTGTTCAAATGATAGGGTTGGGATTAGGGTAAGGGTTAGGTTTAGATAGATGGATAGATGCTTTCAAATGATAGAGTTAGGGTTAGGGTTAGGGTTAGGCTTAGGGTTGGGGTTAGGGTTAGGGTTAGGGTTAGGTTTTGGTTAGGGTTAAGTTTACAGTTAGGGTTAGGGTAGGGTTATGGTTCGGGTTAGATGTATAAATGTGTTCAAATGATAAAGTTAGGGTTAGGGTTAGGGTTAGATATATAGATGTGTTCAAATGATATGGTTAGGGTTAGGGTTAGATATATAGAGGTGTTCAAATGATAGAGTTAGGGTTGGGGTTAGGGTTAGGGTTAGGGTTAGTTTAGGGTTAGGATCTGGTTAGGGTTAGGGTTACAGTTAGGGTTAGGGTTAGGGTTAGGGTTAGGGTTAGATATAGATGTGTTCAAATGATTGTGTTAACGTTAGGTTCAGATAGATGGATAGATGCTTTCAAATTAAAGAGTTAGGGTTAGGGTTCGGGTTAGGGTTAGGGTTAGAGTAAGAGTTAGGGTTAGGGTTAGGGTTGGGGTTAGGGTTAGATATATAGATGTGTTCAAATGATAGAGTTAGGGTTAGGGTTAGGGTTATGGTTAGATTTATAGATGTGTTAAAATGATAGGGTTAGGGTTAGGGTTAGATATATTGTGTGTTCAAATGATAGAGTTAGGGTTAGGGTTAGATATATAGAGGTGTTCAAATGATAGGGTCGGGTTAGGGTAAGGGTTAGGTTTAGATAGATGGATAGATGCTTTCAAATGATAGAGTTAGGGTTAAGGTTAGGGTTAGAGTTAGAATTAAGGTTTCAGTTAGGGTTAGGGTGAGATATATAGAAGTGTTCAAATAATAGAGTTAGGGTTAGGGTTAGGGTTAGGGTAGGGTTAGATTAGGGTTAGTGTTAGGGTTAGGGTTAGACTTATAGATGTTTTCAAATAATAGGATTAGGGTTAGGGTTAGGGTTAGAGTTAGAGTTAGAGTTAGGGTTAGGGTTAGGTTGTGGTAAGGGTTAGGATTACAGTTGGGGTTAGGGTAGGGTTAGGGTAAGGGTTAGATATATAGATGTGTTCAAATGATAGGGTTAGGGTTAGATACATAAATGTGTTCAAATGATAGAGTTAGGGTTAGGGTTCGGGTTAGGGTTAGGTTAGGTTAGGGTTTGGTTTTGGTTAGGTTAGGGTTACAGTTAGGGTTAGGGTAGGGATAGGGTTAGGGTTAGGTTTAGAAATATACAGTTGTGTTCAAAATTATTCAACCCCCCAATGCTGTAAATGGTTTTAGAGAATTTAGAGTACATTTGTAATTGAATTCAGAATGAAATCCTACAAGGACTTCTTAAAGAAGCATATGCAACTAAAATGACATCAATTGGTTTTGTAATACAGTAGTAAATGTTTCTTTTGTGAATTCTTCATTGACACAATTATTCAACCCCTTAAAGACTACCACTCTGAAGAACAGAGGTCCATTGAAGTGTTTTCAATCAGGTATTGAAAGCACCTGTGGATGTCAGGGAGCAGCAATAAAGCCTAATAAGCACCAATTAGGCAGCTTTAAAATGACTGTGATACTCAGCTCCTTCTAGACATTTACTGGTGTGGTTACAAACATGGTGAAGTCAAGAGAATGGTCCAGGAAGACAAGAGAAGAGGTGATTACTCTTCACAGGAAGGGCAATGGCTATAAGAAGATTGCAAAGATGTTAAACATACCAAGAGACACCATAGGAAGCATCATTCGCAAATTCAAGGCAAAGGGCACTGTTGAAACGCTACCTGGTCGTGGCAGAAAGAAGATGCTGACTTCGACTGCTGTGCGCTACCTGAAGCGTAGAGTGGAGAAAAGTCCCTGTGTGACTGCTGAGGAACTGAGAAAAGATTTGTCAGATGTAGGTACTGAAGTTTCTGCTCAGACAATACGGCGCACCCTGCGTAATGAAGGCCTCCATCCCAGAACTCCCAGGCGCACCCCCTTGCTGTCTCCAAAGAATAAGAAGAGTCGACTGCAGTATGCCAAAAGTCATGTGGACAAACCACAGAAGTTTTGAGATAGTGTTCTGTGGACTGATGAAACAAAATTAGAACTGTTTGGGCCCATGGATCAACGCTATGTTTGGAGGAGGAAGAACAAGGCCTATGAAGAAAAGAACACCTTGCCTACTGTGAAGCATGGCGGGGGTCAATCATGCTTTGGGGCTGTTTTGCTTCTGCAGGTACTGGGAAGCTTCAGCGTGTGCAAGGTACCATGAATTCTCTTCAGTACCAGGAGATATTGGAGGACAATGTGATGCAGTCCGTCACAAACCTGAGGCTTGGGAGACGTTGGACCTTTCAACAGGACAATGATCCCAAGCATACCTCCAAGTCCACTAGAGCATGGTTGCAGATTAAAGGCTGGAACATTTTGAAATGGCCATCGCAGTCACCAGACTTAAATCCGATTGAGAACCTCTGGTGGGACTTAAAGAAAGCAGTTGCAGTGCGCAAGCCTAAGAATGTGACTCAACTGGAGGCTTTTGCCCATGATGAATGGGCGAAGATACCCGTAGCTCGCTGCAAGACACTTGTGTCAAGCTATGCTTCACGTTTAAAAGCTGTTATAACTGTAAAAGGATGTTGTACTAAGTATTAAGATTGAATGTCACTTGGGGGTTGAATAAAACTGATAATGATGTGAGCAGAGAAAAGACATTTGTGGTTATTTCATTATAAATGTTATGTTATATTTGTCTGACCTACACGTGCCTCTTTGATTTAATTGTAGCAAGGATGACTGAATGATCAAAATCAATGTCAAACCGGCCAAAACAATCAATTTCAGTGGAGGTTGAATAATTTTGAACACAACTGTAGATGCGTTCAATTGATTGGGTTAGGGTTAGGTTTAGATAGATGGATAGATTCTTTCAAATGATAGAGTTATGGTTCGGGTTAGGGTTAGGGTTAGAGTTAGGGTTAGGGTTAGGGTTGGGGTTAGGGTTATGGTTAGATATATAGATGTGTTCAAATGATAGAGTTAGGGTTAGGGTAGGGTTAGGGTTAGGATTAGGGTTAGGGTTAGGGTTAGATATATAGATGTGTTAAAATGATAGGGTTAGGGTTAGTGTTAGAGTTAGAGTTAGGGTTATGGTTGGGGTTAGGGTTAGGGTTAGATATATAGATGTGTTCAAATGATATAGTTAGGGTTGGGGTTAGGTTTAGGGTTCGGGTTAGGGTTAGGGTTAGAGTTAGGGTTAGGGTTAGGGTAGGGTTATGGTTCGGGTTAGATATTTAAACGTATTCAAATGATAAAGTTAGGGTTAGGGTTAGGGATAGATATATAGATGTGTTCAAATGATAGGGTTAGGGTTAGGGTTAGATATATAGATGTGTTCAAATGATAGAGTTAGGGTTGGGGTTAGGGTTAGGGCTAGGGTTAGGTTAGGGTTAGGGTTAGGGTTAGGTTTTGGTTAGGGTTAGGATTACAGTTGGGTTAGGGTTAGGGTTAGGGTTAGATATAGATGTGTTCAAATGATTGGGTTAGGGTTAGGATCAGATAGATGGATAGATGCTTTCAAGTTATACAGTTAGGGTTAGGGTTAGGGTTAGGGTTAGGGTTAGGGTTAGAGTTAGAGTTAGGGTTATGGTTGGGGTTAGGGTTAGGGTTAGATATATAGATGTGTTCAAATGATAGAGTTAGGTTAGGGTTAGGGTTATGGTTAGATTTATAGATGTGTTAAAATAATAGGGTTAGGTTTAGGGTTATATATATAGTGTGTTCAAATGATAGAGTTAGGTTTAGGGTTACATTTAGATATATGGAAGTGTTCAAATGATAGGGTTAGGGTTAGGGTTAGATATATAGATGTGTTCAAATGATAGGGTCGGGGTTAGGGTAAGGGTTAGGTTTAGATAGATGGATAGATGCTTTCAAATGATAGAATTAGGGTTAGGGTTGGGGTTAGGGTTGGGGTTAGGGTTAGGGTTAGGGTTAGGTTTTGGTTAGGGTTAGGGTTACAGTTAGGGTTAGGGTCGGGTTATGGCTCGGGTTAGATATATAAAGGTTTTCAAATGATAAAGTTAGGGTTAGGGTTAGGTTTAGATATATAGATGTGTTCAAATGATAGGGTTAGGGTTAGGGTTAGATATATAGATATGTTCAAATGATAGAGTTAGGGTTGGGGTTAGGGTTAGGTTACGGTTAGGGTTAGGTTTTGGTTAAGGTTAGGATTACAGTTATGGTTACAGTAGGGTTAGGGTAAGGGTTAGATATATAGATGTGATCAAATGATAGAGTTAGGGTTAGGGTTACATATATAGAAGTGTTCAAATGATAGGGTTAGGGTTAGGGTTAGATATATAGATATGTTCAAATGATAGAGTTAGGGTTGGGGTTAGGGTTAGGTTATGGTTAGGGTTAGGTTTTGGTTAAGGTTAGGATTACAGTTAGGGTTAGGGTTAGGGTTAGGGTTAGGTTTTGGTTAAGGTTAAGTTTACAGTTAGGGTTAGGGTAGGGTTATGGTTCGGGATAGATGTATAAATGTGTTCAAATGATAAAGTTAGGTTTAGGGTTAGGGTTAGATATATAGATGTGTTCAAATGATATGGTTAGGGTTAGGGTTAGATATATAGAGGTGTTCAAATGATAGAGTTAGGGTTGGGGTTAGGGTTAGGGTTAGGGTTAGTTTAGGGTTAGGTTCTGGTTAGGGTTAGGGTTATAGTTAGGGTTAGGGTTAGGGTTAGGGTTAGATATAGATGTGTTCAAATGATTGTGTTAACGTTAGGTTCAGATAGATGGATAGATGCTTTCAAATTAAAGAGTTAGGGTTAGGGTTAGGGTTAGGGTTAGGGTTAGGGTTCGGGTTAGGGTTAGGGTTAGAGTAAGAGTTAGGGTTAGGGTTAGGGTTGGGGTTAGGGTTAGGGTTAGATATATAGATGTGTTCAAATGATAGTGTTAGGGTTAGGAATAGGGTTAGGGTTATGGTTAGATTTATAGATGTGTTAAAATGATAGGGTTAGGGTTAGGGTTAGATATATTGTGTGTTCAAATGATAGAGTTAGGGTTACATTTAGATATATAGATGTGTTCAAATGATAGGGTCGGGATTAGGGTAAGGGTTAGGTTTAGATAGATGGATAGATGCTTTCAAATGATAGAGTTAGGGTTAGGGTTAGGGTTAGGCTTAGGGTAGGGGTTAGGGTTAGGGTTAGGGTTAGGTTTTGGTTAGGGTTAAGTTTACAGTTAGGGTTAGGGTAGGGTTATGGTTCGGGTTAGATGTATAAATGTTTTAAAATGATGAAGTTAGAGTTAGGGTTAGGGTTAGATTTATAGGGATAGGGTTAGGGTTAGGGTTAGGGTTAGAGTAGGGTTAGGGTTAGACTTATAGATATTTTCAAATAATAGGGTTAGGGTTATGGTTAGGGTTAGAGTTAGAGTTAGATTTAGAATTAGAGTTAGGGTTAGGGTTAGGTTTTGGTAAGGGTTAGGATTACAGTTGGGGTTAGGGTTAGGATTAGGGTTAGGGTTAGGTTAGGGTTAGGTTTTGGTTAGGATTAGGGTTACAGTTAAGGTTAGGGTTAGGGTTAGATATATATGTGTTCAAATGATTGGGTTAGGGTTAGTTATAGATAGATGGATAGATACTTTCAAATTATAGAGTTAGGGTTAGGGTTAGGGTTAGGGTTAGGGTTAGAGTTAGGGTTAGGGTTAGGGTTGTGGTTAGGGTTAGGGTTAGGGTCAGGGTTAGATATATAGATGTGTTCAAATGATAGAGTTAGGGTTAGGGTTAGGGTTAGGGTTAGATATATAGAAGTGTTCAATTGATTGGGTTAGGGTTAGGTTTAGATAGATGGATAGATTCTTTCAAATGATATAGAGTTAGGGTTCGGGTAAGGGTTAGAGTTAGGGTTAGGGTTAGAGTTGGGGTTAGGGTTAGGGTTATGGTTAGGGTTAGGGTTAGATACATAGATGTGTTCAAATGATAGAGTTAGGGTTAGGATTAGGGTTAGGGTTAGGGTTAGATATATAGATGTGTTCAAATGATAGGGTTAGGGTTAGGGTTAGATATATAGATGTGTTCAAATGATAGAGTTAGGGTCTGGGTTAGGGTTAGGGTTAGGTTAGGGTTAGGTTAGGGTTAGGTTTTGGTTAGGGTTATGGTTACAGTTAGGTTAGTGTTAGGGTTAGATATAGATGTGTTCAAAGGATTGGATTAGGGTCAGGTTTAGATATAGGGATAGATGCTTTCAAATTATAGAGTTAGGGTTAGGGTTTGGGTGTGGGTTAGAGTTAGAGTTAGAATTATGGTTAGGGCTAGGGTTGGGGTTAGGGTTAGACATATAGATGTGTTCAAATGATAGAGTTAGGGTTAGGGTTAGATATATAATTGTGTTCAAATGATAGGGTTAGGGTTAGGGTTAGGTTAGGGTTAGGTTTTGGTTAGGGTTAGGGTAACAGTTAGGGTTAGAGTAGGGTTAGGGTAAGGGTTAGATATATAGATGTGATCAAAAGATAGAGTTAGGGTTAGAGTTAGGGTTAGGGTTAGGGTTGTGGTTAGGGTTTTGGTTAGGGATAGGTTTTGGTTAGGGTTAGGGTTACAGTTAGGGTTAGGGTAGGGTTATGGTTCGGGTTAGATATATAAATGTGTTCAAATGATAAAGTTAGGGTTAGGGTTAGGGTTACATATATAGATGTGTTCAAATTATAGGGTTAGGGTTAGGGTTAGATATATAGATATGTTCAAATGATAGAGTTAGGGTTGGGGTTAGGGTTAGGGTTACGGTTAGGGTTAGGTTAGGGTTAGGGTTAGGTTTTGGTTAGGGATGGGGTTACAGTTAGGGTTAGGGTTAGGCTTAGATATAGATCTGTTCAAATGATTGGGTTAGGGTTAGGTTCAGATAGATGGATAGATGCTTTCAAATTATAGAGTTAGGGTTAGGGTTAGGGTTAGGATTAGGGTTAGAGTTAGAGTTAGGGTTAGGATTAGGGTTAGGGTTGGGGTTAGGGTTAGGGTTAGATATATAGATGTGTTCAAATGATAGAGTTAGGGTTAGGGTTACGGTTAGGGTTATGGTCAGATTTATAGATGTGTTAAAATGATAGGGTTAAGGTTAGGGTTAGATATATAGTGTGTTCAAATGATAAAGTTAGGGTTAGGGTTACGTTTTGATATATGGAAGTGTTCAAATGATAGGGTTAGGGTTAGGGTTAGATATATAGATGTGTTCAAAAGATAAGGTCGGGGTTAGGGTAAGGGTTAGGTTTAGATAGATGTACAGATGCTTTCAAATGATAGAGTTAGGGTTAGGGTTAGGGTTAGGGTTGGGGTTAGGGTTAGGGTTAGATTTTGGTTAGGGTTATGGTTACAGTTAGGGTTAGGGTAGGGTTATGGTTCGGGTTAGATATATAAATGTTTTCAAATGAAAAAGTTAGGGTTAGGGTTAGGGTTAGAAATGTAGATGTGTTCAAATGATAGGGTTAGGGTTAGGGTTTGATATATGGAAGAGTTCAAATGATAGGGTTAGGTTTAGGGTCAGATATATAGATGTGTTCAAATGATAGGGTCGGGGTTAGGGTAAGGGTTAGGTTTAGATAGATGGATAGATGCTTTCAAATGATAGAGTTAGGGTTAAGGTTAGGGTTAGAGTTAGGGTTAGGGTTTCAGTTAGGGTTAGGGTTAGATAGATAGATAGATAGATAGATAGATAGATAGATAGATAGATAGATAGATAGATAGATAGATAGATAGGGTTAGGGTTAGGGTTAGAGTAGGGTTAGGGCTAAACATATAGATGTTTTCAAATGATAGGGTTAGGGTTAGGGTGAGATATATAGAAGTGTTCAAATAATAGAGTTAGGGTTAGGGTTAGGGTTAGGGTTAGGGTTAGAGTTAGGGTTAGGTTTTGGTTAGGGTTAGGGTTAGGGTTACAGTTAGGGTTAGGGTAGGGTTATGGTTCGGGTTAGATATATAAATGTGTTCAAACGATAAAGTTAGGGTTAAGGTTAGGGTTAGATATATAGAAGTGTTCAATTGATTGGGTTAGGGTTAGATTTAGATAGATGGATAGATTCTTTCAAATGATAGAGTTAGGGTTCGGGTTAGGGTTAGAGTTAGAGTTAGGGTTAGGGTTTGAGTTGGGGTTAGGGTTAGGGTTATGGTTAGGGTTAGGGTTAGATATATAGTGTGTTCAAATAATAGAGTTAGGGTTAGGGTTAGGGTAGGGTTAGGTTAGGGTTATGTTTAGGGTTAGATTTATAGATATGTTCAAATAATAGGGTTAGGGTTAGGGTTAGAGTTAGAGTTAGGATTAGGGTTAGGATTAGGTTTAAGTTAGGGTTAGGGTTACAGTTAGGGTTAGGGTAAGGGATAGATATATAGATGTGTTCAAATGATAGATTTAGGGTTAGGGTTAGGGTTAGGGTTGTGGTTAGATTTATAGATGTGTAAAAATGATAGGGTTAGGGTTAGATATATAGTGTGTTCAAATGATAGAGTTAGGGTTAGGATTACGGTTAGATATATGGAAGAGTTCAAATGATAGGGTTAGATTTAGGGTTAGATATATAGATGTGTTCAAATGATAGGGTCGGGGTTAGGGTAAGGGTTAGGTTTAGATAGATGGATAGATGTTTTCAAATGATAGAGTTAGGGTTAAGGTTAGGGTTAGAGTTAGGGTTAGGGTTAGGGTTTCAGTTAGGGTTAGGGTTAGATAGATAGATAGGGTTAGGGTTAGGGTTAGAGTAGGGTTAGGGTTAGACATATAGATGTTTTCAAATGATAGGGTTAGGGTTAGGTGTGAGATATATAGAAGTGTTCAAATAATAGAGTTAGGTTAGGGTTAGGGTTAGGGTTAGGGTAGGTTTAGGGTTAGATTTAGATTTATAGATATGTTCAAATAATAGGGTTAGGGTTAGGGTTAGGGTTAGAGTTAGAGTTAGGGTTAGGGTTAGGTTTTGGTTAGGGTTAGGGTTACAGTTAGGGTTAGGGTAAGGGTTAGATATATAGATGTGTTCAAAAGATAGGGTTAGGGTTAGGGTTAGGGTTAGACACATAAATGTGTTCAAATGATAGAGTTAGGGTTAGGGTTAGGGTTAGGTTAGGGTTAGGTTTTTGTTAGGGTCAGGGTTACAGTTAGGGTAAGGGTAGGGCTAGGGTTATGGTTAGGTTTAGAAATATAGATTCTGTCAAATGATAGAGTTAGGGTTTGGGTTAGGGTTAGGGTTAGGGTTAGGGTTAGGGTTAGAGTTAGGGTTAGGGTTAGGGTTAGGGATAGGGTTAGGGTTGGGGTTAGGGTTAGGGTTAGGTTAGGGTTAGGTTTTGGTTAGGGTTAGGGTTGCAGTTAGGGTTAGGGTTAGGGTTATATATAGATGTGTTCAAATGATTGGATTAGGGTTAGGTTTAGATAGATGGATAGATGCTTTCAAATTATAGAGTTAGGGTTAGGGTTAGGGTTAGAGTTAGGGTTAGGGTTAGGGTTGGGGTTTGGGTTAGGGTTAGGGTCAGGGTTAGATATATAGATGTGTTCAAATGATAGAGTTAGGGTTAGGGTTAGGGTTAGATATATAGAAGTGTTCAAATGATATGGTTAGGGTTAGGGTTAGATATATAGATGTGTTCAAATGATTGGGTCGGGGTTAGGGTAAGGGTTATGTTTAGATAGATGGATAGATGCTTTCAAATGTTAGAGTTAGGGTTAAGGTTAGGGTTAGAGTTAGGGTTAGTGTTAGATAGATAGATAGGGTTAGGGTTAGAGTAGGGTTAGGGTTAGATATATAGATGTTTTCAAATGATAGGGTTAGGGTTAGGGTGAGATATATAGAAGTGTTCAAATGATAGAGTTAAGGTTAGATTAGGGTTAGGGTTAGATTTAGGGTTAGATTTATAGATATGTTCAAATAATAGGGTTAGGGTTAGGGTTAGGGTTAGGGTTAGAGTTAGAGTTAGGGTTAGGGTTGGGGTTAGGTTTTGGTTAGGGTTAGGGTTACAGTTAGGGTTATGGTAAGGGTTGGATATATAGATGTGTTCAAATGATAGGGTTAGGGTTAGGTTTAGATATATAGATGTGTTCAAATTATCGGGTTAGGGTTAGGTTTAGGGTTAGATATATAGATGTGTTAGGGTTAGGGTTAGGGTTAGATATATAGATGTGTTCAAATGATAGAGTTAGGGTTAGGGTTAGGGTTAGGGTTAGATATTTAGATAGGGTTATAGTTAGGGTTAGGGTAGGTTTAGGGTTAGATATACAAATGTGTTCAAATGACAGAGTTGGGGTTAGGGTAAGATATATAGATGTGTTCAAATGATAGAGTTGGGTTTAGAGTTAGGGTTAGGGTTAGGAGTAGGGTTAGTGAAAGGTTAGGGTTAGGTTTTGGTTAGGGTTACAGTTAGGGTTAGGTTAGAAATATAGATGTGTTCAAATGATAGAGTTAGGGTTAGGGTTAGGGTTAGATATAGAGATGTGTTCAAATGATAGGGTTAGGGTTAGGGTTGGATATATAGATGTGTTCAAAAGATAGAGTTAGGGTTACGGTTGGGTTGTGTTAGGGTTAGGATTAGGGTTAGGGTTACAGTTAGGGTTAGGGTAGGGTTAGGGTTAGAAAAATAGATGTGTTCAAATGATAGCGTTAGTGTTAGGGTTAGGGTTAGATATGTAGATGTGTTCAAATGATAGGGTTAGGGTTTGGGTTAGGGTTAGGTTAGGGTTAGGTTTTGGTTAGGGTTAGGGTTACAGTTAGGGTTAGGGTAGGGTTAGGGTTAGAAAAATAGATGTGTTCAAATGATAGCGTTAGTGTTAGGGTTAGGGTTAGATATGTAGATGTGTTCAAAAGATAGAGTTAGGGTTAGGGTTAGATATATAGATGTGGTTAAATGATTGGGTTAGGGTTAGGGTTAGATACATAGATGTGTTCAAATAATAGGGTTAGGGTTAGGTACAGGGTTAGAGTTAGGGTTAGGGTTAGAGTTAGGGTTAGGGTTGGGGTTGGGGTTAGGGTTAGGGTTAGGGTTAGGTTTTGGTTAGGGTTGCAGTTAGGGTTAGGTTAGGGTTAGGGTTAGGGTGAGATATATAGATGTGTTCAAATGATAAAGTTAGGGTTAGGGTTAGATATATAGATGTGTTCAAATGATAGGGTTAGGATTAGAGTTAGATATATAAATGTGTTCAAATGATAGAGTTAGTGTTAGGGTTAGGGTTAGGTTAGGGTTAGGTTTTCGTTAGGGTTAGGGTTACAGTTAGATTTAGGGTAAGGTTAGGGTTAGGGTTAGACATATAGATGTGTTAGGGTTAGGGTTAGTGGGTTAGTTAGATTTATAGAAGTCTAAAAATGATAGGGTTAGGGTTAGATATATAGTGTGTTCAAATGATAGAGTTAGGGTTAGGATTACGGTTAGATATATGGAAGAGTTCAAATGATAGGGTTAGATTTAGGGTTAGATATATAGATGTGTTCAAATGATAGGGTCGGGGTTAGGGTAAGGGTTAGGTTTAGATAGATGGATAGATGTTTTCAAATGATAGAGTTAGGGTTAAGGTTAGGGTTAGAGTTAGGGTTAGGGTTAGGGTTTCAGTTAGGGTTAGGGTTAGATAGATAGATAGGGTTAGGGTTAGGGTTAGAGTAGGGTTAGGGTTAGACATATAGATGTTTTCAAATGATAGGGTTAGGGTTAGGTGTGAGATATATAGAAGTGTTCAAATAATAGAGTTAGGTTAGGGTTAGGGTTAGGGTTAGGGTAGGTTTAGGGTTAGATTTAGATTTATAGATATGTTCAAATAATAGGGTTAGGGTTAGGGTTAGGGTTAGAGTTAGAGTTAGGGTTAGGGTTAGGTTTTGGTTAGGGTTAGGGTTACAGTTAGGGTTAGGGTAAGGGTTAGATATATAGATGTGTTCAAATGATAGGGTTAGGGTTAGGGTTAGGGTTAGACACATAAATGTGTTCAAATGATAGAGTTAGGGTTAGGGTTAGGGTTAGGTTAGGGTTAGGTTTTGGTTAGGGTCAGGGTTACAGTTAGGGTAAGGGTAGGGCTAGGGTTATGGTTAGGTTTAGAAATATAGATTCTGTCAAATGATAGAGTTAGGGTTTGGGTTAGGGTTAGGGTTAGGGTTAGGGTTAGGGTTAGGGTTAGAGTTAGGGTTAGGGTTAGGGTTAGGGATAGGGTTAGGGTTGGGGTTAGGGTTAGGGTTAGGTTAGGGTTAGGTTTTGGTTAGGGTTAGGGTTGCAGTTAGGGTTAGGGTTAGGGTTATATATAGATGTGTTC
The DNA here is from genome assembly GCA_037194245.1 of Opsariichthys bidens. NCBI lineage: Eukaryota > Metazoa > Chordata > Actinopteri > Cypriniformes > Xenocyprididae > Opsariichthys > Opsariichthys bidens. The sequence continues at coordinate 16,417,114 of CM074302.1, forward strand.
AAATGATTGGATTAGGGTTAGGTTTAGATAGATGGATAGATGCTTTCAAATTATAGAGTTAGGGTTAGGGTTAGGGTTAGAGTTAGGGTTAGGGTTAGGGTTGGGGTTTGGGTTAGGGTTAGGGTCAGGGTTAGATATATAGATGTGTTCAAATGATAGAGTTAGGGTTAGGGTTAGGGTTAGATATATAGAAGTGTTCAAATGATATGGTTAGGGTTAGGGTTAGATATATAGATGTGTTCAAATGATTGGGTCGGGGTTAGGGTAAGGGTTATGTTTAGATAGATGGATAGATGCTTTCAAATGTTAGAGTTAGGGTTAAGGTTAGGGTTAGAGTTAGGGTTAGTGTTAGATAGATAGATAGGGTTAGGGTTAGAGTAGGGTTAGGGTTAGATATATAGATGTTTTCAAATGATAGGGTTAGGGTTAGGGTGAGATATATAGAAGTGTTCAAATGATAGAGTTAAGGTTAGATTAGGGTTAGGGTTAGATTTAGGGTTAGATTTATAGATATGTTCAAATAATAGGGTTAGGGTTAGGGTTAGGGTTAGAGTTAGAGTTAGGGTTAGGGTTGGGGTTAAGTTTTGGTTAGGGTTAGGGTTACAGTTAGGGTTAGGGTAAGGGTTGGATATATAGATGTGTTCAAATGATAGGGTTAGGGTTAGGTTTAGATATATAGATGTGTTCAAATTATCGGGTTAGGGTTAGGTTTAGGGTTAGATATATAGATGTGTTAGGGTTAGGGTTAGGGTTAGATATATAGATGTGTTCAAATGATAGAGTTAGGGTTAGGGTTAGGGTTAGGGTTAGATATTTAGATAGGGTTATAGTTAGGGTTAGGGTAGGTTTAGGGTTAGATATACAAATGTGTTCAAATGACAGAGTTGGGGTTAGGGTAAGATATATAGATGTGTTCAAATGATAGAGTTGGGTTTAGAGTTAGGGTTAGGGTTAGGAGTAGGGTTAGTGAAAGGTTAGGGTTAGGTTTTGGTTAGGGTTACAGTTAGGGTTAGGTTAGAAATATAGATGTGTTCAAATGATAGAGTTAGGGTTAGGGTTAGGGTTAGATATAGAGATGTGTTCAAATGATAGGGTTAGGGTTAGGGTTGGATATATAGATGTGTTCAAAAGATAGAGTTAGGGTTACGGTTGGGTTGTGTTAGGGTTAGGATTAGGGTTAGGGTTACAGTTAGGGTTAGGGTAGGGTTAGGGTTAGAAAAATAGATGTGTTCAAATGATAGCGTTAGTGTTAGGGTTAGGGTTAGATATGTAGATGTGTTCAAATGATAGGGTTAGGGTTTGGGTTAGGGTTAGGTTAGGGTTAGGTTTTGGTTAGGGTTAGGGTTACAGTTAGGGTTAGGGTAGGGTTAGGGTTAGAAAAATAGATGTGTTCAAATGATAGCGTTAGTGTTAGGGTTAGGGTTAGATATGTAGATGTGTTCAAAAGATAGAGTTAGGGTTAGGGTTAGATATATAGATGTGGTTAAATGATTGGGTTAGGGTTAGGGTTAGATACATAGATGTGTTCAAATAATAGGGTTAGGGTTAGGTACAGGGTTAGAGTTAGGGTTAGGGTTAGAGTTAGGGTTAGGGTTGGGGTTGGGGTTAGGGTTAGGGTTAGGGTTAGGTTTTGGTTAGGGTTGCAGTTAGGGTTAGGTTAGGGTTAGGGTTAGGGTGAGATATATAGATGTGTTCAAATGATAAAGTTAGGGTTAGGGTTAGATATATAGATGTGTTCAAATGATAGGGTTAGGGTTAGAGTTAGATATATAAATGTGTTCAAATGATAGAGTTAGGGTTAGGGTTAGGGTTAGGTTAGGGTTAGGTTTTCGTTAGGGTTAGGGTTACAGTTAGATTTAGGGTAAGGTTAGGGTTAGGGTTAGACATATAGATGTGTTAGGGTTAGGGTTAGTGTTAGGGTTGGGTTTAGATATATAGATGTTTTCAAAAGATAGGGTTAGGGTTAGGGTTGGGTTAGGGTTAGGGTTAGGGTTAGGATTAGGGTTAGGGTTAGGGTTACAGTTAGGGTTAGGGTAGGGTTAGGCTTAGAAATATAGATATGTTCAAATGATAGCGTTAGGGTTAGGGTTAGATATATAAATGTGTTCAAATGATAGGGTTAGGGTTAGGGTTAGGTTAGGTTAGGGTTAAGTTTTGGTTAGGGTTAGGGTTACCGTTAGGGTTAGAGTAGGGTTAGGGTAAGGGTTAGATAAATAGATGTGAACAAATGATAGAGTTAGGGTTAGGGTTAGATATATAGAAGTGTTCAAAAGATAGGGTTAGGGTTAGGGTTAGATGTATAGATGTGTTCAAATGATAGGTTCGGGGTTAGGGTTAGCATTAGGTTTAGATGAATGTATAGATGCTTTCAAATGATAGAGTTAAGGTTAGGGTTAGGGTTAGGTACAGGGTTAGAGTTAGGGTTAGGGTTAGGGTTAGGGTTAGGGTTAGAGTTAGGGTTAAGGTTAGGGTTCGGGTTAGGGTTAGGGTTAGGGATAGGTTTTGGTTAGGGTTACAGTTAGGGTTAGGTTAGGGTTAGGGTTAGATATATAGATGTGTTCAAATGATAAAGTTAGGGTTAGGGATAGATATATAGATGTGTTTAAATGATAGGATTAGGGTTAGGGTTAGATATATAAATGTGTTCAAATGATAGAGTTAGGGTTAGGCTTAGGTTAGGGTTAGGTTTTCGTTAGGGTTAGGGTTAGGGTTAGGTTAGGCTTAGGTTTTGGTTAGGGTTAGGGTTACAGTTAGGGTTAGGGTTAGGGTTATACATAGATGTGTTCAAATGATAGAGTTAGGGTTGGCGTTAGGGTTAGGGTTAGGTTAGGTTTAGGTTCTGGTTAGGGTTAGGGTTGCAGTTAGGGTTAGGGTTGGGTTAGGGTTAGATATAGATGTGTTTAAATGATTGTGTTAGGGTTAGGTTCAGATATATGGATAGATGCTTTCAAATTATAGAGTTAGGGTTAGGGTTAGGGTTAGGGTTAGAGTTAGAGTTAGAGTTAGGGTTAGAGTTAGAGTTAGGGTTAGGGTTAGATATATAGATGTGTTCAAATGATAGAATTAGGGTTAGGGTTAGGGTTGTGGTTAGATTTATAGATGTGAAAAAATGATAGGGTTAGGGTTAGATATATAGTGTGTTCAAATGATAGAGTTAGGGTTAGGATTACGGTTAGATATATGGAAGAGTTTAAATGATAGGGTTAGGTTTAGGGTTAGATATATAGATGTGTTCAAATGATAGGGTCGGGGTTAGGGTAAGGGTTAGGTTTAGATAGATGGATAGATGCTTTCAAATGATAGAGTTAGGGTTAAGGTTAGGGTTAGATTTAGGGTTAGGGTTTCTGTTAGGGTTAGGGTTAGATAGATAGATAGGTTAGGGTTAGGGTTAGAGTAGGATTATGGTTAGACATATAGATGTTTTCAAATGATAGGGTTAGGGTTAGGGTGAGATATATAGAAGTGTTCAAATAATAGAGTTATGGTTAGGGTTAGGGTTAGGTTAGGATAGGGTTAGGTTAAGGGTTAGGGTTAGGGTTATGTTTAGATTTATAGATATGTTCAAATAATAGGGTTAGGGTTAGGGTTAGAGTTAGGGTTAGGGTTAGAGTTAGAGTTAGAGTTAGAGTTAGGGTTAGGGTTAGGGTTAGGTTTTGGTTAGGGTTAGGGTTACAGTTAGGGTTAGGGTAAGGGTTAGATATATAGATTTGTTCAAATGATAGGGTTAGGGTTAGACACATAAATGTGTTCAAATGATAGAGTTAGGGTTAGGGTTAGGGTTAGGATTAGGTTAGGGTTAGGTTTTGGTTAGGGTTAGGGTTACAGTTAGGGTTAGGGTAGGGCTAGGGTTAGGGTTAGGTTTAGAAATATAGATTTGTTCAATTGATTGGGTTAGGGTTAGGTTTAGATAGATGGATAGATTCTGTCAAATGATAGAGTTAGGGTTCGGGTTAGATTTAGGGTTAGAGTTAGGGTTAAGGTTAGGGTTAGGGATAGGGTTAAAGTTGGGGTTAGGGTTATGGTTAAATATATAGATGTGTTCAAATGATAGAGTTAGGGTTGGGGTTAGGGTTAGGGTTAGGGTTAGGTTAGGGTTAGGTTTTGGTTAGGGTTAGGGTTAGGGTTACAGTTAGGGTTAGGGTTAGGGTTATATATAGATGTGTTCAAATGATTGGGTTAGGGTTAGGTTTAGATAAATGGAGAGATGCTTTCAAATTATAGAGTTAGGGTTAGGGTTAGGGTTAGGGTTAGGGTTAGAGTTAGGGTTAGGATTAGGTTTGGGGTTAGGGTTAGGGTTAGGGTCAGGGTTAAATATATAGATGTGTTCAAATGATAGAGTTAGGGTTAGGGTTAGGGTTAGATATAGAGATGTGTTCAAATGATAGGGTTAGGGTTAGGGTTGGATATATAGATGTGTTCAAAAGATAGAGTTAGGGTTACGGTTGGGTTGTGTTAGGGTTAGGATTAGGGTTAGGGTTACAGTTAGGGTTAGGGTAGGGTTAGGGTTAGAAAAATAGATGTGTTCAAATGATAGCGTTAGTGTTAGGGTTAGGGTTAGATATGTAGATGTGTTCAAATGATAGGGTTAGGGTTTGGGTTAGGGTTAGGTTAGGGTTAGGTTTTGGTTAGGGTTAGGGTTACAGTTAGGGTTAGGGTAGGGTTAGGGTTAGAAAAATAGATGTGTTCAAATGATAGCGTTAGTGTTAGGGTTAGGGTTAGATATGTAGATGTGTTCAAAAGATAGAGTTAGGGTTAGGGTTAGATATATAGATGTGGTTAAATGATTGGGTTAGGGTTAGGGTTAGATACATAGATGTGTTCAAATAATAGGGTTAGGGTTAGGTACAGGGTTAGAGTTAGGGTTAGGGTTAGAGTTAGGGTTAGGGTTGGGGTTGGGGTTAGGGTTAGGGTTAGGGTTAGGTTTTTGGTTAGGGTTGCAGTTAGGGTTAGGTTAGGGTTAGGGTTAGGGTGAGATATATAGATGTGTTCAAATGATAAAGTTAGGGTTAGGGTTAGATATATAGATGTGTTCAAATGATAGGGTTAGGGTTAGAGTTAGATATATAAATGTGTTCAAATGATAGAGTTAGGGTTAGGGTTAGGGTTAGGTTAGGGTTAGGTTTTCGTTAGGGTTAGGGTTACAGTTAGATTTAGGGTAAGGTTAGGGTTAGGGTTAGACATATAGATGTGTTAGGGTTAGGGTTAGTGTTAGGGTTGGGTTTAGATATATAGATGTTTTCAAAAGATAGGGTTAGGGTTAGGGTTGGGTTAGGGTTAGGGTTAGGGTTAGGATTAGGGTTAGGGTTAGGGTTACAGTTAGGGTTAGGGTAGGGTTAGGCTTAGAAATATAGATATGTTCAAATGATAGCGTTAGGGTTAGGGTTAGATATATAAATGTGTTCAAATGATAGGGTTAGGGTTAGGGTTAGGTTAGGTTAGGGTTAAGTTTTGGTTAGGGTTAGGGTTACAGTTAGGGTTAGAGTAGGGTTAGGGTAAGGGTTAGATAAATAGATGTGAACAAATGATAGAGTTAGGGTTAGGGTTAGATATATAGAAGTGTTCAAAAGATAGGGTAAGGGTTAGGGTTAGATGTATAGATGTGTTCAAATGATAGGTTCGGGGTTAGGGTTAGCATTAGGTTTAGATGAATGTATAGATGCTTTCAAATGATAGAGTTAAGGTTAGGGTTAGGGTTAGGTACAGGGTTAGAGTTAGGGTTAGGGTTAGGGTTAGGGTTAGGGTTAGAGTTAGGGTTAAGGTTAGGGTTCGGGTTAGGGTTAGGGTTAGGGATAGGTTTTGGTTAGGGTTACAGTTAGGGTTAGGTTAGGGTTAGGGTTAGATATATAGATGTGTTCAAATGATAAAGTTAGGGTTAGGGATAGATATATAGATGTGTTTAAATGATAGGATTAGGGTTAGGGTTAGATATATAAATGTGTTCAAATGATAGAGTTAGGGTTAGGCTTAGGTTAGGGTTAGGTTTTCGTTAGGGTTAGGGTTAGGGTTAGGTTAGGCTTAGGTTTTGGTAGGGTTAGGGTTACAGTTAGGGTTAGGGTTAGGGTTATACATAGATGTGTTCAAATGATAGAGTTAGGGTTGGCGTTAGGGTTAGGGTTAGGTTAGGTTTAGGTTCTGGTTAGGGTTAGGGTTGCAGTTAGGGTTAGGGTTGGGTTAGGGTTAGATATAGATGTGTTTAAATGATTGTGTTAGGGTTAGGTTCAGATATATGGATAGATGCTTTCAAATTATAGAGTTAGGGTTAGGGTTAGGGTTAGGGTTAGAGTTAGAGTTAGAGTTAGGGTTAGAGTTAGAGTTAGGGTTAGGGTTAGATATATAGATGTGTTCAAATGATAGAATTAGGGTTAGGGTTAGGGTTGTGGTTAGATTTATAGATGTGAAAAAATGATAGGGTTAGGGTTAGATATATAGTGTGTTCAAATGATAGAGTTAGGGTTAGGATTACGGTTAGATATATGGAAGAGTTTAAATGATAGGGTTAGGTTTAGGGTTAGATATATAGATGTGTTCAAATGATAGGGTCGGGGTTAGGGTAAGGGTTAGGTTTAGATAGATGGATAGATGCTTTCAAATGATAGAGTTAGGGTTAAGGTTAGGGTTAGATTTAGGGTTAGGGTTTCTGTTAGGGTTAGGGTTAGATAGATAGATAGGGTTAGGGTTAGGGTTAGAGTAGGATTATGGTTAGACATATAGATGTTTTCAAATGATAGGGTTAGGGTTAGGGTGAGATATATAGAAGTGTTCAAATAATAGAGTTATGGTTAGGGTTAGGGTTAGGTTAGGATAGGGTTAGGTTAAGGGTTAGGGTTAGGTTAGGGTTATGTTTAGATTTATAGATATGTTCAAATAATAGGGTTAGGGTTAGGGTTAGAGTTAGGGTTAGGGTTAGAGTTAGAGTTAGAGTTAGAGTTAGGGTTAGGGTTAGGGTTAGGTTTTGGTTAGGGTTAGGGTTACAGTTAGGGTTAGGGTAAGGGTTAGATATATAGATTTGTTCAAATGATAGGGTTAGGGTTAGACACATAAATGTGTTCAAATGATAGAGTTAGGGTTAGGGTTAGGGTTAGGATTAGGTTAGGGTTAGGTTTTGGTTAGGGTTAGGGTTACAGTTAGGGTTAGGGTAGGGCTAGGGTTAGGGTTAGGTTTAGAAATATAGATTTGTTCAATTGATTGGGTTAGGGTTAGGTTTAGATAGATGGATAGATTCTGTCAAATGATAGAGTTAGGGTTCGGGTTAGATTTAGGGTTAGAGTTAGGGTTAAGGTTAGGGTTAGGGATAGGGTTAAAGTTGGGGTTAGGGTTATGGTTAAATATATAGATGTGTTCAAATGATAGAGTTAGGGTTGGGTTAGGGTTAGGGTTAGGGTTAGGTTAGGGTTAGGTTTTGGTTAGGGTTAGGGTTAGGGTTACAGTTAGGGTTAGGGTTAGGGTTATATATAGATGTGTTCAAATGATTGGGTTAGGGTTAGGTTTAGATAGATGGAGAGATGCTTTCAAATTATAGAGTTAGGGTTAGGGTTAGGGTTAGGGTTAGGGTTAGAGTTAGGGTTAGGATTAGGTTTGGGGTTAGGGTTAGGGTTAGGGTCAGGGTTAAATATATAGATGTGTTCAAATGATAGAGTTAGGGTTAGGGTTAGGGTTAGATATATAGAAGTGTTCAAATGATAGGGTTAGGGTTAGGGTTACGGTTAGATATATAGAAGTGTTCAAATGATAGGGTTAGGGTTAGATATATAGATGTGTCCAAATGATAGGGTCGGGGTTAGTGTAAGGGTTAGGTTTAGATAGATGGATAGATGTTTTCAAATGATAGAGTTAGGGTTAAGGTTAGGATTAGAGTTAGGTTTAGGGTTTCAGTTAGTGTTAGGGTTATATAGATAGATAGGGTTAGGGTTAGAGTAGGGTTAGGGTTAGACACATAGATGTTTTCAAATGATAGGGTTAGGGTTAGGGTGAGATATAGAGAAGTGTTCAAATGATAGAGTTAGGGTTAGGGTTAGGGTCAGGGTAGGGTTAGATTAGGGTTAGGGTTAGATTTAGGGTTAGATTTATAGATATGTTCAAATAATAGGGTTAGGGTTAGGGTTAGGGTTAGAGTTAGAGTTAGGGTTAGGGTTAGGGTTAGGTTTTGGTTAGGGTTAGGGTAAAGGTTGGATATATAGATGTGTTCAAATGATAGGGTTAGGGTTAGATATATAGATGCGTTCAAATGATAGGGTTAGGGTTAGGTTTAGATATATAGATGTGTTCAAATTATCGGGTTAGGGTTAGGTTTAGGGTTAGATATATAGATGTGTTAGGGTTAGGGTTAGGGTTAGATATATAGATGTGTTCAAATGATAGAGTTAGGGTTAGGGTTAGGGTAAGGGTTGGATATATAGATGTGTTCAAATGATAGGGTTAGGGTTAGGTTTAGATATATAGATGTGTTCAAATTATCGGGTTAGGGTTAGGTTTAGGGTTAGATATATAGATGTGTTAGGGTTAGAGTTAGGGTTAGGGTTAGATATATAGATGTGTTCAAATGATAGAGTTAGGGTTAGGGTTAGGGTTAGGGTTAGATATTTAGATAGGGTTATAGTTAGGGTTAGGGTAGGGTTAAGGTTAGATATACAAATGTGTTCAAATGACAGAGTTGGGGTTAGGGTAAGATATATAGATGTGTTCAAATGATAGAGTTGGGTTTAGAGTTAGGGTTAGGGTTAGGAGTAGGGTTAGTGAAACGTTAGGGTTAGGTTTTGGTTAGGGTTACAGTTAGGGTTAGGTTAGAAATATAGATGTGTTCAAATGATAGAGTTAGGGTTAGGGTTAGGGTTAGATATAGAGATGTGTTCAAATGATAGGGTTAGGGTTAGGGTTGGATATATAGATGTGTTCAAAAGATAGAGTTAGGGTTACGGTTGGGTTGTGTTAGGGTTAGGATTAGGGTTAGGGTTACAGTTAGGGTTAGGGTTAGAAAAATAGATGTGTTCAAATGACAGCGTTAGTGTTAGGGTTAGGGTTAGATATGTAGATGTGTTCAAATGATAGGGTTAGGGTTTGGGTTAGGGTTAGGTTAGGGTTAGGTTTTGGTTAGGGTTAGGGTTACAGTTAGGGTTAGGGTAGGGTTAGGGTTAGAAAAATAGATGTGTTCAAATGATAGCGTTAGTGTTAGGGTTAGGGTTAGATATGTAGATGTGTTCAAAAGATAGAGTTAGGGTTAGGGTTAGATATATAGATGTGGTTAAATGATTGGGTTAGGGTTAGGGTTAGATACATAGATGTGTTCAAATAATAGGGTTAGGGTTAGGTACAGGGTTAGAGTTAGGGTTAGGGTTAGGGTTAGAGTTAGGGTAAGTTTTGGTTAGGGTTGCAGTTAGGGTTAGGTTAGGGTTAGGGTTAGGGTTAGATATATATAGATGTGTTCAAATGATAAAGTTAGGGTTAGGGTTAGATATATAGATGTGTTCAAATGATAGGGTTAGGGTTAGAGTTAGATATATAAATGTGTTCAAATGATAGAGTTAGGGTTAGGTTTAGGGTTAGGTTAGGGTTAGGTTTTCGTTAGGTTAGGGTTACAGTTAGATTTAGGGTAAGGTTAGGGTTAGGGTTAGACATATAGATGTGTTAGGGTTAGGGTTAGTGTTAGGGTTGGGTTTAGATATATAGATGTTTTCAAAAGATAGGGTTAGGGTTAGGGTTGGGTTAGGGTTAGGGTTAGGATTAGGGTTAGGGTTAGGGTTACAGTTAGGGTTAGGGTAGGGTTAGGCTTAGAAATATAGATATGTTCAAATGATAGCGTTAGGGTTAGGGTTAGATATATAAATGATTTCAAATGATAGGGTTAGGGTTAGGGTTAGGTTAGGTTGGGGTTAAGTTTTGTTTAGGGTTAGGGTTACAGTTAGGGTTAGAGTAGGGTTAGGGTAAGGGTTAGATAAATAGATGTGAACAAATGATAGAGTTAGGGTTAGGGTTAGATATATAGAAGTGTTCAAAAGAGAGGGTTAGGGTTAGGGTTAGATGTATAGATGTGTTCAAATGATAGGTTCGGGGTTAGGGTTAGCATTAGGTTTAGATGAATGTACAGATGCTTTCAAATGATAGAGTTAAGGTTAGGGTTAGGGTTAGGTACAGGGTTAGAGTTAGGGTTAGGGTTAGGGTTAGGGTTAGAGTTAGGGTTAAGGTTAGGGTTCGGGTTAGGGTTAGGGTTAGGGATAGGTTTTGGTTAGGGTTACAGTTAGGGTTAGGTTAGGGTTAGGGTTAGGGTTAGATATATAGATGTGTTCAAATGATAAAGTTAGGGTTAGGGATAGATATATAGATGTGTTTAAATGATAGGATTAGGGTTAGGGTTAGATATATAAATGTGTTCAAATGATAGAGTTAGGGTTAGGCTTAGGTTAGGGTTAGGTTTTGGTTAGGGTTAGGGTTAGGGTTAGGTTAGGGTTAGGTTTTGGTTAGGGTTAGGGTTACAGTTAGGTTTAGGGTTAGGGTTATACATAGATGTGTTCAAATGATAGAGTTAGGGTTGGCGTTAGGGTTAGGGTTAGGTTAGGTTTAGGTTCTGGTTAGGGTTAGGGTTGCAGTTAGGGTTAGGGTTGGGTTAGGGTTAGATATAGATGTGTTTAAATGATTGTGTTAGGGTTAGGTTCAGATATATGGATAGATGCTTTCAAATTATAGAGTTAGGGTTAGGGTTAGGGTTAGGGTTAGAGTTAGAGTTAGAGTTAGGGTTAGAGTTAGGGTTAGGGTTAGATATATAGATGTGTTTCAAATGATAGAGTTAGGGTTAGGGTTAGGGTTGTGGTTAGATTTATAGATGTGAAAAAATGATAGGGTTAGGGTTAGATATATAGTGTGTTCAAATGATAGAGTTAGGGTTAGGATTACGGTTAGATATATGGAAGAGTTTAAATGATAGGGTTAGGTTTAGGGTTAGATATATAGATGTGTTCAAATGATAGGGTCGGGGTTAGGGTAAGGGTTAGGTTTAGATAGATGGATAGATGCTTTCAAATGATAGAGTTAGGGTTAAGGTTAGGGTTAGATTTAGGGTTAGGGTTTCTGTTAGGGTTAGGGTTAGATAGATAGATAGGGTTAGGGTTAGGGTTAGAGTAGGATTATGGTTAGACATATAGATGTTTTCAAATGATAGGGTTAGGGTTAGGGTGAGATATATAGAAGTGTTCAAATAATAGAGTTAGGGTTAGGGTTAGGGTTAGGTTAGGTTAGGATAGGGTTAGGTTAAGGGTTAGGGTTAGGGTTATGTTTAGATTTATAGATATGTTCAAATAATAGGGTTAGGGTTAGGGTTAGAGTTAGGGTTAGGGTTAGGGTTAGGGTTAGGGTTAGAGTTAGAGTTAGAGTTAGGGTTAGGGTTAGGGTTAGGTTTTGGTTAGGGTTAGGGTTACAGTTAGGGTTAGGGTAAGGGTTAGATATATAGATTTGTTCAAATGATAGGGTTAGGGTTAGACACATAAATGTGTTCAAATGATAGAGTTAGGGTTAGGGTTAGGGTTAGGATTAGGTTAGGGTTAGGTTTTGGTTAGGGTTAGGGTTACAGTTAGGGTTAGGGTAGGGCTAGGGTTAGGGTTAGGTTTAGAAATATAGATTTGTTCAATTGATTGGGTTAGGGTTAGGTTTAGATAGATGGATAGATTCTGTCAAATGATAGAGTTAGGGTTCGAGTTAGATTTAGGGTTAGAGTTAGGGTTAGGGTTAGGGTTAGGGATAGGGTTAAAGTTGGGGTTAGGGTTATGGTTAAATATATAGATGTGTTCAAATGATAGAGTTAGGGTTGGGGTTAGGGTTAGGGTTAGGGTTAGGTTAGGGTTAGGTTTTGGTTAGGGTTAGGGTTAGGGTTACAGTTAGGGTTAGGGTTAGGGTTATATAGATGTGTTCAAATGATTGGGTTAGGGTTAGGTTTAGATAGATGGAGAGATGCTTTCAAATTATAGAGTTAGGGTTAGGGTTGGGGTTGGGGTTAGGGTTAGAGTTAGGGTTAGGATTAGGTTTGGGGTTAGGGTTAGGGTTAGGGTCAGGGTTAAATATTTAGATGTGTTCAAATGATAGAGTTAGGGTTGGGGTTAGGGTTAGATATATAGAAGTGTTCAAATGATAGGGTTAGGGTTAGGGTTACGGTTAGATATATAGAAGTGTTCAAATGATAGGGTTAGGGTTAGATATATAGATGTGTCCAAATGATAGGGTCGGGGTTAGTGTAAGGGTTAGGTTTAGATAGATGGATAGATGTTTTCAAATGATAGAGTTAGGGTTAAGGTTAGGATTAGAGTTAGGTTTAGGGTTTCAGTTAGGGTTAGGGTTATATAGATAGATAGGGTTAGGGTTAGAGTAGGGTTAGGGTTAGACATATAGATGTTTTCAAATGATAGGGTTAGGGTTAGGGTGAGATATAGAGAAGTGTTCAAATGATAGAGTTAGGGTTAGGGTTAGGGTCAGGGTAGGGTTAGATTAGGGTTAGGGTTAGATTTAGGGTTAGATTTATAGATATGTTCAAATAATAGGGTTAGGGTTAGGGTTAGGGTTAGGGTTAGGGTTAGAGTTAGAGTTAGGGTTAGGGTTAGGTTTTGGTTAGGGTTAGGGTAAAGGTTGGATATATAGATGTGTTCAAATGATAGGGTTAGGGTTAGGGTTAGATATATAGATGTGTTCAAGTTATTGGGTTAGGGTTAGGGTTAGGGTTAGATATATAGATGTTTTAGGGTTAGGGTTAGGGTTAGATATATAGATGTGTTCAAATGATAGAGTTAGGGTTAGGGTTAGGGTTAGGGTTAGATATATAGATAGGGTTATGGTTAGGGTTAGGGTAAGGTTAGGGTTAGATATATAAATGTGTTCAAATGACAGAGTTAGGGTTAGGGTAAGATTTATAGATGTGTTCAAAAGATAGGGTCAGGGTTAGGGTAAGGGTTAGGTTTAGATAGATGGATAGATGCTTTCAAATGATAGAGTTAGGGTTAGGGTTAGGGTTAGGGTTAGGCATAGCGTTAGGGTTAGGGTTAGGGTTGGGGTTAGGGTAAGGGTTAGATTTTGGTTAGGGTTATGGTTACATTTAGGGTTAGGGTAGGGTTATGGTTCGGGTAAGATATATAAATGTGTTCAAATGATAAAATTAGGGTTAGGGTTAGGGTTAGATATGTAGATGTGTTCAAATGATAGGGTTAGGGTTAGGGTTAGATATATGGAAGAGTTCAAATGATAGGGTTAGGTTTAGATAGATGGATAGATGCTTTCAAATGATAGAGTTAGGGTTAAGGTTAGGGTTAGAGTTAGGGTTAGGGTTTCAGTTAGGGTTAGGGTTAGATAGATAGATAGATAGATAGATAGATAGATAGATAGATAGATAGATAGATAGATAGATAGATAGATAGATAGATAGATAGATAGATAGATAGATAGATAGATAGATAGATAGATAGGGTTAGGGTTAGGGTTAGAGTAGGGTTAGGGCTAGACATATAGATGTTTTCAAATGATAGGGTTAGGGTTAGGGTGAGATATATAGAAGTGTTCAAATAATAGAGTTAGGGTCAGGGTTAGGGTTAGAGTTAGGGTTAGGTTTTGGTTAGGGTTAGGTTTACAGTTAGGGTTAGGGTAGGGTTATGGTTCGGGTTAGATATATAAATGTGTTCAAATGATAAAGTTAGGGTTAGGGTGAGGGTTAGATATATAGAAGTGTTCAATTGTTTGGGTTAGGGTTAGGTTTAGATAGATGGATAGATTCTTTCAAATGATAGAGTTAGGGTTCGGGTTAAGGTTAGAGTTAGGGTTAGGGTTAGAGTTGGGGTTAGGGTTAGGGTTATGGTTAGGGTTAGGGTTAGATATATAGATGTGTTCAAATAATAGAGTTAGGGTTAGGGTCAGGGTTGTGGTTAGATTTATAGATGTGTAAAAATGATAGGGTTAGGGTTAGATATATAGTGTGTTCAAATAATAGAGTTAGGGTTAGGGTTAGGGTTAGGGTAGGGTTAGGTTAGGGTTAGGGTTAGGGTTAGGGTTAGAGTTAGAGTTAGGGTTAGGGTTAGGTTTAAGTTAGGGTTAGGGTTACAGTTAGGGTTAGGGTAAGGGTTAGATATATAGAAGTGTTCAATTGATTGGGTTAGGGTTAGGTTTAGATAGATGGTTAGATTCTTTCAAATGATAGAGTTAGGGTTCGGGTTAGGGTTAGAGTTAGGGTTAGGGTTAGAGTTGGGATTAGGGTTAGGGTTATGGTTAGGGTTAGATATATAGATGTGTTCAAATAATAGAGTTAGGGTTAGGGTTAGGGTTCTGGTTAGATTTATAGATGTGTAAAAATGATAGGGTTAGGGTTAGATATATAGTGTGTTCAAATAATAGAGTTAGGGTTAGGGTTAGGGTTAGGTAGGGTTAGGTTAGGGTTAGGGTTAGGGTTAGATTTATAGATATGTTCAAATAATAGGGTTAGGGTTAGGGTTAGGGTTAGAGTTAGCGTTAGGGTTAGGGTTAGGGTTAGGTTTAAGTTAGGGTTAGGGATAGGGTTAGGGTTGGGGTTAGGGTTATGGTTAGATATATAGATGTGTTCAAATGATACAGTTAGGGTTAGGGTTAGGGTTAGATATATAGAAGTGTTCAAATGATAGGGTTAGGGTTAGGGTTACGGTTAGATATATAGAAGTGTTCAAATGATAGGGTTAGGGTTAGGGTTAGGGTTTGATATATAGATGTGTTCAAATGATTGGGTTAGGGTTAGGTTTAGACAGATGGATAGATGCTTTCAAATTATAGAGTTAGGGTTAGGGTTAGGGTTAGGGTTAGGGTTAGGGTTAGGTTAGAGTTAGGGATGAGGTTAGGTTTGGGGTTAGGGTTAGGGTTAGGGTCAGGGTTAGATATATAGATGTGTTCAAATGATAGGGTTAGGGTTAGGGTTACGGTTAGATATATAGAAGTGTTCAACTGATAGGGTTAGGGTTAGGGTTAGATATATAGATGTGTTCAAATGATCGGGTCGGGGTTAGGGTAAGGGTTATGTTTAGATAGATGGATAGATGCTTTCAAACGATAGAGTTAGGGTTAAGGTTAGGGTTAGAGTTAAGGTTAGGGTTAGATAGATAGATAGGGTTAGGGTTAGAGTAGGGTTAGGGTTAGATATATAGATGTTTTCAAATGATAGGGTTAGGGTTAGGGTGAGATATATAGAAGTGTTCAAATGATAGAGTTAGGGTTAGGGTTAGGGTTAGGGTAGGGTTAGATTAGGGTTAGGGTTAGATTTAGGGTTAGGGTTACAGTTAGGGTTAGGGTTAGGGTTAGGGTTAGATATATAGATGTGTTCAAATTACTGGGTTAGGGTTAGGTTTAGGGTTAGATATATAGATGTGTTCAGGATAGGGTTAGGGTTAGGGTTAGGGTTAGATATATAGATGTGTTCAAATGATAGAGTTAGGGTTAGGGTTAGGGTTAGGGTTAGATATTTAGATAGGGTTATGGTTAGGGTTAGGGTAGGGTTAGGGTTAGATATATAAAAGTGTTCAAATGACAGAGTTAGGGTTAGGGTAAGATATATAGATGTGTTCAAATGATAGAGTTAGGGTTAGAGTTAGGGTTAGGGTTAGGAGTAGGGTTAGTGAAAGGTTAGGGTTAGGTTTTGGTTAGGGTTAAAGTTAGGGTTAAGTTAGAAATATAGATGTGTTCAAATGATAGAGTTAGGGTTAGGGTTAGGGTTAGATATATAGACATGTTCAAATGATAGGGTTAGGGTTAGGGTTGGATATATAGATGTGTTCAAAAGATAGAGTTAGGGTTAGGGTTGGGTTGTGTTAGGGTTAGGATTAGGGTTAGGGTTAGAGTTAGGGTTAGAAAAATAGATATGTTCAAATGATAGCGTTAGTGTTAGGGTTAGGGTTAGATATGTAGATGTGTTCAAATGACAGGGTTAGGGTTAGGGTTAGGGTTAGGTTAGGGTTAGGTTTTGGTTAGGGTTAGGGTCACAGTTAGGGTTAGAGTAGAATTAGGGTAAGGGTTAGATATATAGATGTGTTCAAATGATAGAGTTAGGGTTAGGGTTAGATATATAGATGTGGTCAAATGATTGGGTTAGGGTTAGGGTTAGATACATAGATGTGTTCAAATAATAGGGTTAGGGTTAGGTACAGGGTTAGGGTTAGGGTTAGGGTTACGGTTAGATATATAGAAGTGTTCAAATGATAGGGTTAGGGTTAGGGTTAGATATATAGATGTGTTCAAATGATTGGGTTAGGGTTAGGTTTAGATAGATGGATAGATGCTTTCAAATTATAGAGTTAGGGTTAGGGTTAGGGTTGGGGTTAGAGTTAGGGTTGGGGTTAGGTTTGGGGTTAGGGTTAGGGTTAGGGTCAGGGTTAGATATATAGATGTGTTCAAATGATAGGGTTAGGGTTAGGGTTACGGTTAGATATATAGAAGTGTTCAACTGATAGGGTTAGGGTTAGGGTTAGATATATAGATGTGTTCAAATGATAGGGTCGGGGTTAGGGTAAGGGTTATGTTTAGATAGATGGATAGATGCTATCAAACGATAGAGTTAGGGTTAAGGTTAGGGTTAGAGTTAAGGTTAGGGTTAGATAGATAGATATGGTTAGGGTTAGAGTAGGGTTAGGGTTAGATATATAGATGTTTTCAAATGATAGGGTTAGGGTTAGGGTGAGATATATAGAAGTGTTCAAATGATAGAGTCAGGGTTAGGGTTAGGGTTAGGGTAGGGTTAGATTAGGGTTAGGGTTAGAATTAGGGTTAGATTTATAGATATGTTCAAATAATAGGGTTAGGGTTAGGGTTAGGGTTAGAGTTAGAGTTAGGGTTAGGGTTAGGGTTAGGTTTTGGTTAGGGTTAGGGTTACAGTTAGGGTTAGGGTAAGGGTTGGATATATAGATGTGTTCAAATGATAGGGTTAGGATAAGGGTTAGATATATAGATGTGTTCAAATTATTGGGTTAGGGTTAGGTTTAGGGTTAGATATATAGATATGTTAGGGTTAGGGTTAGGGTTAGGGTTAGATATATAGATGTGTTCAAATGATAGAGTTAGGGTTAGGGTTAGGGTTAGATATTTAGATAGGGTTATGGTTAGGGTTAGGGTAGGGTTAGGGTTAGATATATAAATGTGTTCAAATGACAGAGTTAGGGTTAGGGTAAGATATATAGATGTGTTCAAATGATAGAGTTAGGGTTAGAGTTAGGGTTAGGGTTAGGAGTAGGGTTAGTGAAAGGTTAGGGTTAGGTTTTGGTTAGGGTTACAGTTAGGGTTAAGTTAGAAATATAGATGTGTTCAAATGATAGAGTTAGGGTTAGGGTTAGGGTTAGATATATAGACGTGTTCAAATGATAGGGTTAGGGTTAGGGTTGGATATATAGATGTGTTCAAAAGATAGAGGTAGGGTTAGGGTTGGGTTGTGTTAGGGTTAGGATTAGGGTTAGGGTTACAGTTAGGGTTAGGGTAGAGTTAGGGTTAGAAAAATAGATGTGTTCAAATGATAGCGTTAGTGTTAGGGTTAGGGTTAGATATGTAGATGTGTTCAAATGATAGGGTTAGGGTTAGGGTTAGGTTAGGGTTAGGTTTTGGTTAGGGTTAGGGTCACAGTTAGGGTTAGAGTAGAATTAGGGTAAGGGTTAGATATATAGATGTGTTCAAATGATAGAGTTAGGGTTAGGGTTAGATATAGAGATGTGGTCAAATGATTGGGTTAGGGTTAGGGTTAGATACATAGATGTGTTCAAATAATAGGGTTAGGGTTAGGTACAGGGTTAGGGTTAGGGTTAGGGTTACGGTTAGATATATAGAAGAGTTCAAATGATAGGGTTAGGGTTAGGGTTAGATATATAGATGTGTTCAAATGATTGGGTTAGGGTTAGGTTTAGATAGATGGATAGATGCTTTCAAATTATAGAGTTAGGGTTAGGGTTAGGGTTAGGTTTAGAGTTAGGGTTGGGGTTAGGTTTGGGGTTAGGGTTAGGGTTAGGGTCAGGGTTAGATATATAGATGTGTTCAAATGATAGGGTTAGGGTTAGGGTTACGGTTAGATATATAGAAGTGTTCAACTGATAGGGTTAGGGTTAGGGTTAGATATATAGATGTGTTCAAATGATAGGGTCGGGGTTAGGGTAAGGGTTATGTTTAGATAGATGGATAGATGCTTTCAAACGATAGAGTTAGGGTTAAGGTTAGGGTTAGAGTTAAGGTTAGGGTTAGATAGATAGATAGGGTTAGGGTTAGAGTAGGGTTAGGGTTAGATATATAGATGTTTTCAAATGATAGGGTAAGGGTTAGGGTGAGATATATAGAAGTGTTCAAATGATAGAGTTAGGGTTAGGGTTAGGGTTAGGGTAGGGTTAGATTAGGGTTAGGGTTAGATTTAGGGTTAGATTTATAGATATGTTCAAATAATAGGGTTAGGGTTAGAGTTAGAGTTAGGGTTAGGGTTAGGGTTAGGTTTTGGTTAGGGTTAGGGTTACAGTTAGGGTTAGGGTAAGGGTTGGATATATAGATGTGTTCAAATGATAGGGTTAGGGTAAGGGTTAGATATATAGATGTGTTCAAATTATTGGGTTAGGGTTAGGTTTAGGGTTAGATATATAGATGTGTTAGGGTTAGGGTTAGGGTTAGGGTTAGATATATAGATGTGTTCAAATGATAGAGTTAGGGTTAGGGTTAGGGTTAGATATTTAGATAGGGTTATGGTTAGGGTTAGGGTAGGGTTAGGGTTAGATATATAAATGTGTTCAAATGACAGAGTTAGGGTTAGGGTAAGATATATAGATGTGTTCAAATGATAGAGTTAGGGTTAGAGTTAGGGTTAGGGTTAGGAGTAGGGTTAGTGAAAGGTTAGGGTTAGGTTTTGGTTAGGGTTACAGTTAGGGTTAAGTTAGAAATATAGATGTGTTCAAATGATAGAGTTAGGGTTAGGGTTAGGGTTAGATATATAGACGTGTTCAAATGATAGGGTTAGGGTTAGGGTTGGATATATAGATGTGTTCAAAAGATAGAGTTAGGGTTAGGGTTGGGTTGTGTTAGGGTTAGGATTAGGGTTAGGGTTACAGTTAGGGTTAGGGTAGAGTTAGGGTTAGAAAAATAGATGTGTTCAAATGATAGCGTTAGTGTTAGGGTTAGGGTTAGATATGTAGATGTGTTCAAATGATAGGGTTAGGGTTAGGGTTAGGGTTAGGTTAGGGTTAGGTTTTGGTTAGGGTTAGGGTCACAGTTAGGGTTAGAGTAGAATTAGGGTAAGGGTTAGATATATAGATGTGTTCAAATGATTGGGTTAGGGTTAGGGTTAGATACATAGATGTGTTCAAATAATAGGGTTAGGGTTAGGTACAGGGTTAGAGTTAGGGTTAGGGTTAGGGTTAGAGTTAGGGTTAGGGTTGGGTTGGGGTTAGGGTTAGGGTTAGGGTTAGGTTTTGGTTAGGGTTGCAGTTAGGGTTAGGTTAGGGTTAGGGTTAGGGTTAGATATATAGATGTGTTCAAATGATAAAGTTAGGGTTAGGGTTAGATATATAGATGTTTTCAAATGATAGGGTTAGGGTTAGGGTTAGATATATAAATGTGTTCAAATGATAGAGTTAGGGTTAGGGTAAGGGTTAGGTTAGGGTTAGGTTTTTGTTAGGGTTAGGGTTACAGTTAGATTTAGGGTAGGGTTAGGGTTAGGGTTAGATATATAGATGTGTTAGGGTTAGGGTTAGTGTTAGGGTTGGGTTTAGATATATAGATGTTTTCAAAAGATAGAGTTAGGGTTAGGGTTGGGTTAGGGTTAGGGTTAGGGTTAGGGTTGGGATTAGGGTTAGGGTTAGGATTAGGGTTAGGGTTAGGGTTACAGTTAGGGTTAGGGTAGGGTTAGGCTTAGAAATATAGATGTGTTCAAATGATAGCGTTAGGGTTAGGGTTAGATATATAAATTTGTTCAAATGATAGGGTTAGGGTCAGGGTTAGGTTAGGTTAGGGTTAGGTTTTGGTTAGGGTTAGGGTTTACAGTGAGGATTAGAGTAGGGTTAGGGTAAGGGTTAGATAAATAGATTTGATCAAATGATAGAGTTAGGGTTAGGGTTAGATATATAGAAGTGTTCAAATGATAGGGTTAGGGTTAGGGTTAGATGTATATATGTGTTCAAATGATAGGGTCGGGCTTAGGGTTAGCGTTAGGTTTAGATGAATGTATAGATGCTTTCAAATGATAGAGTTAAGGTTAGGGTTAGGGTTACAGTTAGGTACAGGGTTAGAGTTAGGGTTAGGGTTAGGGTTAGGGTTAGGGTTAGAGTTAGGGTTAGGGTTAGAGTTCGGGTTAGGGTTAGTGTTAGGGATAGGTTTTGGTTAGGGTTACAGTTAGGGTTATTTTAGGGTTAGGGTTAGGGTTAGGGTTAGATATATAGATGTGTTCAAATGATAAAGTTAGGGTTAGGGATAGATATATAGATGTGTTTAAATGATAGGATTAGGGTTAGGGTTAGATATATAAATGTGTTCAAATGATAGAGTTAGGGTTAGGGTTAGGCTTAGGTTAGGGTTAGGTTTTCGTTAGGGTTAGGGTTACAGTTAGGGCTAGGGTACGGTTAGGGTTAGAGTTAGGGTAGGGGTTAGATATATAGATGTGTTCAAAAGATAGAGTTAGGGTTAGGGTTGGGTTAGGGTTAGGGTTAGGGTTAGGGTTAGGATTAGTTTTAGGTTAGGGATACAGTTAGGGTTAGGGTAGGGTTAGGCTTAGAAATATAGATGTGTTCAAATGATAGCGTTAGGGTTAGGGTTAGATATATAAATGGGTTCAAATGATAGGGTTAGGGTTAGGATTAGGTTAGGGTTAGGTTTTGTTTAGGGTTAGTGTAACAGTTAGGGTTAGAGTAGGGTTAGGGTAAGGGTTAGATATATAGATGTGATCAAATGATAGAGTTAGGGTTAGGGTTAGATATATAGAAGTGTTCAAATGATAGGGTTAGGGTTAGGGTTAGATATATAGATATGTTCAAATGATAGGGTCGGGGTTAGGGTTAGCGTTAGGTTTAGATGGATTGCATTGATGCTTGCTAATGATAGAGTTGAGGTTAGGGTTAGGGTTAGGGTTAGGGTTATGGTTAGGGTTAGGGTTTGGGTTAGGGTTAGGGTTAGGGTTAGGGTTAGGTTTTGGTTAGGGTTAGGGTTACAGTTAGGGTTAGGGTAGGGTTATGGTTCGGGTTAGATAGATAAATGTGTTCAAATGATAAAGTTAGGGTTAGGGTTATGGTTAGATATGTAGATGTGTTCATATGATAGGGTTAGGGTTAGGGTTAGATATATAGATGTGTTCAAATGATAGAGTTAGGGTTGGGTTAGGGTTAGGGTTAGGGTTAGGTTAGGGTTAGGTCCTGGTTAGGGCTAGGGTTACAGTTAGGGTTAGGGTTAGATATAGATGTGTTCGAATGATTGTGTTAGGGTTAGGTTCAGATAGATGGATAGATGCTTTCAAATTATAGAGTTAGGGTTAGGGTTAGGGTTAGGGTTAGAGTTAGAGTTATAGTTAGAGTTAGGGTTGGGGTTAGGGTTAGGGTTAGGGTTAGATATATAGATGTGTTCAAATGATAGAGGAAGGGTTAGGGTTGGGTTAGGGTTGTGGTTAGATTTATAGATGTGTAAAAATGATAAGGTTAGGGTTAGGATTACGGTTAGATATATGGAAGAGTTCAAATGATAGGGTAAGGTTTAGGGTTAGATATATAGATATGTTTAAATGATAGGGTCGGGGTTAGGGTAAGGGTTAGTTTTAGATAGATGGATAGATGCTTTCAAATGATAGAGTTAGGGTTAGAGTTTAGGGTTAGAGTTAGGGTTAGGGTTTCAGTTAGGGTTAGGGTTAGATAGATAGATAGATAGATAGATAGATAGATAGATAGATAGATAGATAGATAGATAGATAGATAGATAGGGTTAGGGTTAGGGTTAGACATATAGATGTTTTCAAATGATAGGGTTAGGGTTATGGTGAGATATATAGAAGTGTTCAAATAATAGAGTTAGGGTTAGGGTTAGGGTTTGGGTTAGGGTTAGGGTTAGAGTTAGGGTTAGGGTTAGGGTTAGGGTTAGGGTTGGGGTTAGGGTTAGGGTTAGGTTTAGGTTTTGGTTAGGGTTAGGGTTACAGTTAGGGTTAAGGTAGGGTTATGGTTCGGGTTAGATATATAAATGTGTTCAAATAATAGAGTGAGGGTTAGGGTTAGGGTTGTGGTTAGATTTATAGATGTGTAAAAATGATAGGGTTAGGGTTAGATATATAGTGTGTTCAAATAATATAGTTAGGGTTAGGGTTAGGGTTAGGTTAGGGTTAGGTTAGGGTTAGGGTTAGGGTTAGATTTATAGATATGTTCAAATAATAGGGTTAGGGTTAGGGTTAGGGTTAGGGTTAGGGTTAGAGTTAGAGTTAGGGTTAGGGTTAGGGTTAGGTTTAAGTTAGGGTTAGGGTTACAGTTAGGGTTAGGGTAAGGGTTAGATATATAGATGTGTTCAAATGATAGGTTTAGGGTTAGGGTTAGACACATAAATGTGTTCAAATGATTGATTTAGGGTTAGGGTTAGGGTTAGGGTTAGGTCAGGGTTAGGTTTTGGTTAGGGTTAGGGTTACAGTTAGGGTTATGGTAGGGCTAGGGTTAGGGTTAGGTTTAGAAATATAGATGTGTTCAATTGATTGGGTTAGGGTTAGGTTTAGATAGATGGATAGATTCTTTCAAATGATAGAGTTAGGGTTCGGGTTAGGGTTAGGGTTAGAGTTAGGGTTAGGGTTAGGGTTAGGGATAGGGTTAGGGTTGGGGTTAGGGTTATGGTTAGATATAAAGATGTGTTCAAATGATAGAGTTAGGGTTTGGGTTAGATTTATAGAAGTGTTCAAATGATAGGGTTAGGGTTAGGGTTAGATATATAGATGTGTTCAAATGATTGGGTTAGGGTTAGGTTTAGATAGATGGATAGATGCTTTCAAATTATAGAGTTAGGGTTAGGGTTAGGGTTAGAGTTAGGGTTGGGTTAGGTTTGGGGTTAGGGTTAGGGTTAGGGTCAGGGTTAGATATATAGATGTGTTCAAATGATAGAGTTAGGGTTAGGGTTAGGGTTAGATATATAGAAGTGTTCAAATGATAGGGTTAGGGTTAGGGTTATGGTTAGATATATAGAAGTGTTCAACTGATAGGGTTAGGGTTAGGGTTAGATATATAGATGTGTTCAAATGATAGGGTCAGGGTTAGGGTAAGGGTTATGTTTAGATAGATGGATAGATGCTTTCAAATGATAGAGTTAGGGTTAAGGTTAGGGTTAGAGTTAAGGTTAGGGTTAGATAGATAGATAGGGTTAGGGTTAGAGTAGGGTTAGGGTTAGATATATAGATGTTTTCAAATGATAGGGTTAGGGTTAGGGTGAGATATATAGAAGTGTTCAAATGATAGAGTTAGGGTTAGGGTTAGGGTTAGGGTAGGGTTAGATTAGGGTTAGGGTTAGATTTAGGGTTAGATTTATAGATATGTTCAAATAATAGGGTTAGGGTTAGGGTTAGGGTTAGCGTTAGAGTTAGAGTTAGGGTTAGGGTTAGGTTTTTGTTAGGGTTAGGGTTAAATTTAGGGTTAGTGTAAGGGTTAGGGTTAGGGTTAGGGTTAGATATATAGATGTGTTCAAATTATTGGGTTAGGGTTAGGTTTAGGGTTAGATATATAGATGTGTTAGGGTTAGGGTTAGGGTTAGATATATAGATAGGGTTATGGTTAGGGTTAGGGTAGGGTTAGGGTTAGATATATAAATGTGTTCAAATGACAGAGTTAGGGTTAGGGTAAGTTATATAGATGTGTTCAAATGATAGAGTTAGGGTTAGAGTTAGGGTTAGGGTTAGGAGTAGGGTTAGTGAAAGGTTAGGGTTAGGTTTTGGTTAGGGTTACAGTTAGGGTTAGGTTAGAAATATAGATGTGTTCAAATGATAGAGTTAGGGTTATGGTTAGGGTTGGATATATAGATGTGTTCAAAAGATAGATATGGGTTAGGGTTGGTTTGTGTTGGGGTTAGGATTAGGGTTAAGGTTACAGTTAGGGTTAGGGTAGGGTTAGGGTTAGAAAAATAGATGTGTTCAAATGATAGCGTTAGTGTTAGGGTTAGGGTTAGATATGTAGATGTGTTCAAATGATAGGGTTAGGGTTTGGGTTAGGGTTAGGTTAGGGTTAGGTTTTGGTTAGGGTTAGGGTTACAGTTAGGGTTAGAGTAGAGTTAGGGTAAGGGTTAGATATATAGATGTGTTCAAATTATAGAGTTAGGGTTAGGGTTAGATATATAGAAGTGGTCAAATGATTGGTTTAGGGTTAGGGTTAGATACATAGATGTTTTCAAATAATAGGGTTAGGGTTAGGTACAGGGTTAGAGTTAGGGTTAGGGTTAGGGTTAGAGTTAGGGTTAGGGTTAGAGTTAGGGTTAGGGTTGGGGTTGGGGTTAGGGTTAGGGTTAGGTTTTGGTTAGGGTTGCAGTTAGGGTTAGGTTAAGGTTAGGGTTAGGGATAGATATATAGATGTGTTCAAATGATAAAGTTAGGGTTAGGGTTAGATATATAGATGTGTTCAAATGATAGGGTTAGGGTTAGAGTTAGATATATAAATGTGTTCAAATGATAGAGTTAGGGTTAGGGTTAGGGTTAGGTTAGGGTTAGGTTTTCATTAGGGTTAGGGTTACAGTTAGATTTAGGGTAGGGTTAGGGTTAGGGTTAGATATATAGATGTGTTAGGGTTAGGGTTAGTGTTAGGGTTGGGTTTAGATATATAGATGTTTTCAAAAGATAGAGTTAGGGTTAGGGTTGGGTTAGGGTTAGGGTTAGGATTAGGGTTAGGGTTAGGGTTACAGTTAGGGTTAGGGTAGGGTTAGGCTTAGAAATATAGATGTGTTCAAATGATAGCGTTAGGGTTAGGGTTAGATATATAAATGTGTTCAAATGATAGGGTTAGGGTTAGGGTTAGGTTAGGTTAGGGTTAGGTTTTGGTTAGGGTTAGGGTTACAGTTAGGGTTAGAATAGGGTTAGGGTAAGGGTTAGATAAATAGATGTGATCAAATGATAGAGTTAGGGTTAGGGTTAGATATATAGAAGTGTTCAAATGATAGGGTTAGGGTTAGGGTTAGACATATAGATATGTTCATATGATAGGGTCGGGGTTAGGGTTAGCGTTAGGTTCAGATGGAGTGCATAGATGTTTGCAAATTATAGAGTTAAGGTTAGGGTTAGGGTTAGGGTTAGGGTTAGGGTTAGGGTTAGGGTTGGGGTTAGGGTTAGGGTTAGGTTTTGGTTAGGATTAGGGTTACAGTTAGGGTTAGGGTAGGGTTATGGTTCGGGTTAGATATATAAATGTGTTCAAATGATAAAGTTAGGGTTAGGGTTAGGGTTAGATATTTAGATGTGTTCAAATGATAGGGTTAGGGTTAGGGTTAGATATATAGATGTGTTCAAATGATAGAGTTAGGGTTAGGGTTAGGGTTAGATATATAGATGTGTTCAAATGATAGAGTTAGGGTTGGGGTTAGGGTTAGGGTTACAGTTAGGGTTAGGGTTAGATATAGATGTGTTCAAATGATTGTGTTAGGGTTAGGTTCAGATAGATGGATAGATGCTTTCAAATTATAGAGTTAGGGATAGGGTTAGGGTTAGGGTTAGAGTTAGAGTTAGAGTTATAGTTAGAGTTAGGGTTAGGATTAGGGTTGGGGTTAGGGTTAGGGTTAGGGTTAGATATTTAGATGTGTTCAAATGATTGAGGTAGGGTTAGGGTTAGGGTTAGGGTTGTGATTAGATTTATAGATGTGTAAAAATGAGAGGGTTAGGGTTAGATATATAGTGTGTTCAAATGATACAGTTAGGGTTAGGATTACGGTTAGATATATGGACGAGTTCAAATGATAGGGTTAGGTTTAGGGTTAGATATATAGATTTGTTCAAATGATAGGGTCGGGGTTAGGGTAAGGGTTAGTTTTAGATAGATGGATAGATGCTTTCAAATGATAGAGTTAGGGTTAAGTTTAGGGTTAGAGTTAGGGTTAGGGTTTCAGTTAGGGTTAGGGTTAGAGTAGGGTTAGGGTTAGACATGTAGATGTTTTCAAATGATAGGGTTATGGTTAGGGTGAGATATATAGAAGTGTTCAAATAATAGAGTTAGGGTTAGGGTTAGGGTTAGGGTTAGAGTTAGGGTTAGGGTTAGGTTTGGGGTTAGGGTTAGGGTTAGGTTTAGGTTTTGGTTAGGGTTAGGGTTACAGTTAGGGTTAGGGTAGGGTTATGGTTCGGGTTAGATATATAAATGTGTTCAAATGATAAAGTTAAGGGTTAGGGTTAGATATATAGAAGGGTTCAATTGATTTGGTTAGGGTTAGGTTTAGATAGATGGATAGATTCTTTCAAATGATAGAGTTAGGGTTCGGGTTAGGGTTAGAGTTAGGGTTAGGGTTAGAGTTGGGGTTAGGGTTAGGGTTATGGTTAGGGTTAGGGTTAGATATATTGATGTGTTAAAATGATAGAGTTAGGGTTAGGGTTAGGGTTAGGGTTGTGGTTAGATTTATAGATGTGTAAAAATGATAGGGTTAGGGTTAGATATATAGTGTGTTCAAATAATAGAGTTAGGGTTAGGGTAGGGTTAGGTTAGGGTTAGGGTTAGGGTTAGATTTATAGATATGTTCAAATAATAGGGTTAGGGTTAGGGTTAGGGTTAGGGTTAGAGTTAGGGTTAGGGTTAGGGTTAGGTTTTGGTTAGGGTTAGGGTTACAGTTAGGGTTAGGGTAAGGGTTAGATATATAGATGTTTTCAAATGACAGGGTTAGGGTTAGGGTTAGACATATAAATGTGTTCAAATGATAGAGTTAGGGTTAGGGTTAGGGTTAGGGTTAGGTTAGGGTTAGGTTTTGGTTAGGGATAGTTTTACAGTTAGGGTTAGGGTAAGGGTTAGATATATAGATGTGTTCAAATGATAGGGTTAGGGTTAGGGTTAGATACATAGATGTGTTCAAATGATAGAGTTAGGGTTAGAGTTAGGGTTACGTTAGGTTAGGTTAGGTTAGGTTAGGGTTAGGGTTAGGGTTAGAGTTAGTGTTAGGGTTAGGATTAGGGTTGGGGTTAGAGTTAGGGTTAGGGTTAGATATATAGATGTGTTCAAATGATTGTGTTAGGGTTAGGTTCAGATAAATGGATTGATGCTTTCAAATTATAGAGTTAGAGTTAGGGTTAGGGTTAGGGTTAGGGTTAGAGTTAGAGTTAGAGTTAGAGTTAGGGTTAGGATTAGGGTTGGGGTTAGAGTTAGGGTTAGGGTTAGATATATAGATGTGTTCAAATGATAGAGTTAGGGTTAGGGTTAGTGTTATGGTTAGGTTAGGGTTAGGTTTTGGTTATGGTTAGGGTTACAGTTAGGATTAGGGTTATATATAGATGTGTTCAAATGATTGGGATAGGGTTAGGTTTAGATAGATGGATAGATGGTTTCAAATTAAAGAGTTAGGGTTCGGGTTAGGGTTAGGGTTAGAGTTAGGGATAGGGTTAGGGATAGGGTTAGGGTTGGGGTTAGTTTTATGGTTAGATATATAGATGTGTTAGGGTTAGGGCTAGGGTTAGGGTTATGGTTAGATACATAGATGTGTTCAAATGATAGAGTTAGGGTTGGGGTTATGGTTAGGGTTAGCTTCTGGTTACGGTTAGGGTTGCAGTTAGGGTTAGGGTTAGGGTTAGATATAGATGTGTTCAAATGATTGTGTTAGGGTTAGGTTCAGATAGATGGATAGATGCTTTCAAATTATAGAGTTAGGGTTAGAGTTAGGGTTAGGGTTAGGGTTAAGGTTAGAGTTAGAGTTAGAGTTAGAGTTAGGGTTAGGATTAGGGTTGGGGTTAGAGTTACGGTTAGGGTTAGATATATAGATGTGTTCAAATGATAGAGTTAGGGTTAGGGTTAGGGTTAGGGTTATGGTTAGGTTAGGGTTAGGTTTTGGTTATGATTAGGGTTACAGTTAGGGTTAGGGTTATATATAGATGTGTTCAAATGATTGGGATAGGGTTAGGTTTAGATAGATGGATAGATGGTTTCAAATTATAGAGTTAGGGTTCGGGTTAGGGTTAGGGTTAGAGTTAGGGTTAGGGTTAGGGTTAGGGATAGGGTTAGGGTAGGGGTTAGGTTTATGGTTAGATATATAGATGTGTTTCAAGGGATAGGGTTAGGGCTAGGGTTAGGGTTATGGTTAGATACATAGATGTGTTCAAATGATAGAGTTAGGGTTGGGGTTAGGGTTAGGGTTAGGGTTAGGGTTATATATAGATGTGTTCAAATGATTGGGTTAGGGTTAGGTTTAGATAGATGGATTGATGTTTTCAAATTATAGAGTTAGGGTTAAGGTTAGGGTTAGAGTTAGGGTTAGGGTTAGATAGATAGATAGGGTTAGGGTTAGAGTAGGGTTAGGGTTAGATATACCTACCAAACCTAGCAATTCTCAAAATTAACAGAATGCGTAGCTGATATAAAAAATTGGATGACTAGTAACTTCCTACTAGTAAATTCAGAAAAAACAGAGATTCTAATTACAAACAGCTAGTTCATGCGTTTATGACCTCGAGACTAGATTACTGTCACGCTTTATTGGGTGGTTGCCCTGCTCGCGTGATAAACAAATTGCAGCTGATCCAAAACGCAGCAGCTAGAGTCCTTACTAGAACCAGGAAATATGAACATATTAGCCCGGTTCTGTCAAAACTGCACTGGCTCCCTATTAAACATCGTATAGATTTTAAAATCTTGCTAATTACTTACAAAGCACTAAATGGCTTAGCTCCCCAGTTCCTGAGTGAGCTCTTAATGCATTATAGTCCTCTGCGTCTATTACGATCTCAGAATTCTGGCCAGTTGTTAATACCTAGAATATCAAAATCAACCGCAGGCGGTAGATCCTTTTCCTATTTGGCACCTAAACTCTGGAACGATCTTCCTAGCATTGTTCGGGAAGCAGACACACTCTGTCAGTTTAAATCTAGACTAAAAACGCATCTATTTAACCTGGCATACACATGACGCACTATAAACTTTTTTCTTCATATCCGTTAAAGGATTGTTAGGCTGCATAGATCAGGTCAGCCGGAACCGGGAACACTTCCTATAACACCAGATGTACTCGGTACATCAGAAGAAGAATGGCGTCTACGCTAACTTTTTGTCTCTCTGCTTATCCCGAGGTTTACCAATTAATGTGATTGGCTGGATCTGGGCCGTGTCCGGGTCGGACGGGAAACCTGTGCCTGTGTGCGGCAGCAATGTGGCCTGTGGTGTCGGCGGAGACTGTGTTAACTAGCCCATCTTTTGTTAAGACCTTACCGACTCATCAGCCAGTGGCACATATCCCAACAAACCGTCCCATACCGGCGTGATCAAAAAGATCTTAAATTAGATGGAACTAGATTAAATATTTTGACTATTGCGATTCCAAATCGGTTTAAAGACCCGTAACTCTGCCTGAGTATCAGACAAGTGTTCACTGTTGGCCAGAGGAGAACTGGCCCCCCGACTAAGCCTGGTTTCTCCCGAGGTTTTTTTCTCCATTTGTTGGAGTTTTGGTTCCTTGCGGCTGTTGCCTTTGGCTTGCTTAAGTTGGGGACACTTGCTTGATAATCAGCAGTGTTTTTGATATGCCTGCATTGGCGCCGTTGTATGTGAACTGAGCCGAGCCGGACGATTACGTCACTGTTTTCTGCAGTGCTGATATACCTAAATTAACTAGACTAATAACTATTGATATTTGCAACGGAAAGAATCAATAATATATAGAATAACCTGCACAATGACCCCATTTTCTTATTAATGTAAAGCTGCTTTGCCACAATTTGCATTGTAAAAAGATGGCTATATAAATAAAGATGACTTGACTTGACTTGACTTGAGATATATAGATGTTTTCAAATGATAGGGTTAGGGTTAGGGTGAGATATATAGAAGTGTTCAAATGATAGAGTTAGGGTTAGGGTTAGGGTTAGATTTAGGGTTAGATTTATAGATATGTTCAAATAATAGGGTTAGGGTTAGGGTTAGGGTTAGAGTTAGAGTCAGGGTTAGGGTTAGGGTTAGGTTTTGGTTAGGGTTAGGGTTACAGTTAGGGTTAGGGTAAGGGTTGGATATATAGATGTGTTCAAATGATAGGGTTAGGGTTAGGGTTAGATATATAGATGTGTTCAAATTATTGGGTTAGGGTTAGGTTTAGGGTTAGATATATAGATGTGTTAGGGTTAAGGTTAGGGTTAGGGTTAGATATATAGATGTGTTCAAATGATAGAGTTAGGGTTAGGGTTAGGGTTAGGGTTAGATATTTAGATAGGGTTATGGTTAGGGTTAGGGTAGGGTTAGGGTTAAATATATAAATGTGTTCAAATGACAGAGTTAGGGTTAGGGTAAGATATATAGATGTGTTCAAATGATAGAGTTAGGGTTAGAGTTAGGGTTAGGGTTAGGAGTAGGGTTGGTGAAAGGTTAGGGTTAGGTTTTGGTTAGGGTTACAGTTAGGGTTAGGTTAGAAATATAGATGTGTTCAAATGATAGAGTTAGGGTTAGGGTTAGGGTTAGATATATAGACGTGTTCAAATGATAGGGTTAGGGTTAGGGTTGGATATATATATGTGTTCAAAAGATAGAGTTAGGGTTAGGGTTGGGTTGTGTTAGGGTTAGGATTAGGGTTAGGGTTACAGTTAGGGTTAGGGTAGAGTTAGGGTTAGAAAAATAGATGTGTTCAAATGATAGCGTTAGTGTTAGGGATAGGGTTAGATATGTAGATGTGTTCAAATGATAGGGTTAGGGTTAGGGTTAGGGTTAGGTTAGGGTTAGGTTTTGGTTAGGGTTAGGGTCACAGTTAGGGTTAGAGTAGAATTAGGGTAAGGGTTAGATATATAGATGTGTTCAAATGATTGGGTTAGGGTTAGGGTTAGATACATAGATGTGTTCAAATAATAGGGTTAGGGTTAGGTACAGGGTTAGAGTTAGGGTTTGGGTTAGGGTTAGGGTTAGGGTTAGGGTTAGAGTTAGGGTTAGGGTTGGGGTTGGGGTTAGGGTTAGGGTTAGGTTTTGGTTAGGGTTGCAGTTAGGGTTAGGTTAGGGTTAGGGTTAGGGTTAGATATATAGATGTTTTCAAATGATAGGGTTAGGGTTAGGGTTAGATATAGAAATGTGTTCAAATGATAGAGTTAGGGTTAGGGTAAGGGTTAGGTTAGGGTTAGGTTTTTGTTAGGGTTAGGGTTACAGTTAGATTTAGGGTAGGGTTAGGGTTAGGGTTAGATATATAGATGTGTTAGGGTTAGGGTTAGTGATAGGGTTGGGTTTAGATATAAAGATGTTTTCAAAAGATAGAGTTAGGGTAAGGGTTGGGTTAGGGTTAGGGTTAGGGTTAGGGTTAGGGTTAGGATTAGGGTTAAGGTTAGGGTTACAGTTAAGGTTAGGGTTACAGTTAGGGTTAGGGTAGGGTTAGGCTTAGAAATATAGATGTGTTCAAATGATAGCGTTAGGGTTAGGGTTAGATATATAAATTTGTTCAAATGATAGGGTTAGGGTCAGGGTTAGGTTAGGTTAGGGTTAGGTTTTGGTTAGGGTTAGGGTTACAGTTAGGGTTAGAGTAGGGTTAAGGCAAGGGTTAGATAAATGGATTTGATCAAATGATAGAGTTAGGGTTAGGGTTAGATATATAGAAGTGTTCAAATGATAGGGTTAGGGTTAGGGTTAGATGTATAGATGTGTTCAAATGATAGGGTCGGGCTTAGGGTTAGCGTTAGGTTTAGATGAATGTATAGATGCTTTCAAATGATAGAGTTAAGGTTAGGGTTAGGGTTACAGTTAGGTACAGGGTTAGAGTTAGGGTTAGGGTTAGGGTTAGAGTTAGGGTTAGGGTTAGGGTTAGGGTTCGGGTTAGGGTTAGTGTTAGGGATAGGTTTTGGTTAGGGTTACAGTTAGGGTTATTTTATGGTTAGGGTTAGGGTTAGTTATATAGATGTGTTCAAATGATAAAGTTAGGGTTAGGGATAGATATATAGATGTGTTTAAATGATAGGGTTAGGGTTAGGGTTAGATATATAAATTTGTTCAAATGATAGAGTTAGGGTTAGGGTTAGGCTTAGGTTAGGGTTAGGTTATCGTTAGGGTTAGGGTTACAGTTAGGGCTAGGGTACGGTTAGGGTTAGGGTTAGATATATAGATGTGTTAGGGTTAGGGTTAGGGTTAGGGTAGGGGTTAGATATGTAGATGTGTTCAAAAGATAGAGTTAGGGTTAGGGTTGGGTTAGGGTTAGGGTTAGGGAGTAGGATTAGGATTAGGGTTAGGTTAGGGATACAGTTAGGGTTAGGGTAGGGTTAGGCTTAGAAATATAGATCTGTTCAAATTATAGCGTTAGGGTTAGGGTTAGATATATAAATGGGTTCAAATGATAGGGTTAGGGTTAGGATTAGGTTAGGGTTAGGTTTTGTTTAGGGTTAGTGTAACAGTTAGGGTTAGAGTAGGGTTAGGGTAAGGGTTAGATATATAGATGTGATTAAATGATGAGTTTAGGGTTAGGGTTAGATATATAGAAGTGTTCAAATGATAGGGTTAGGGTTAGGGTTAGATATATAGATATGTTCAAATGATAGGGTCGGGGTTAGGGTTAGCGTTAGGTTTAGATGGATTGCACTGATGCTTGCAAATGATAGAGTTGAGGTTAGGGTTACGGTTAGGGTTAGGGTTAGGGTTATGGTTAGGGTTAGAGTTTGGGTTAGGGTTAGGGTTAGGTTTTGGTTAGGGTTAGGGTAGGGTTATGGTTCGGGTTAGATATATAAATGTGCTCAAATGATAAAGTTAGGGTTAGGGTTAGGGTTAGATATGTAGATGTGTTCAAATGATAGGGTTAGGGTTAGGGTTAGATATATAGATGTGTTCAAATGATAGAGTTAGGGTTGGGGTTAGGGTTAGGGTTAGGGTTAGGTTAGGGTTAGGTTCTGGTTAGGGCTAGGGTTACAGTTAGGGTTAGGGTTAGATATAGATGTGTTCGAATGATTGTGTTAGGGTTAGGTTCA
Organism: Opsariichthys bidens; assembly: GCA_037194245.1. NCBI lineage: Eukaryota > Metazoa > Chordata > Actinopteri > Cypriniformes > Xenocyprididae > Opsariichthys > Opsariichthys bidens. The sequence goes on from CM074302.1 coordinate 16,450,124, forward strand.
GATAGATGGATAGATGCTTTCAAATTATAGAGTTAGGGTTAGGGTTAGGGTTAGGGTTAGGGTTAGAGTTACAGTTAGAGTTATAGTTAGAGTTAGGGTTGGGGTTAGGGTTAGGGTTAGGGTTAGATATATAGATGTGTTCAAATGATAGAGGTAGGGTTAGGGTTAGGGTTAGGGTTGTGGTAAGATTTATAGATGTGTAAAAATGATAGGGTTAGGGTTAGATATATAGTGTGTTCAAATGATAGAGTTAGGGTTAGGATTACGGTTAGAAATATGGAAGAGTTCAAATGATAGGGTTAGGTTTAGGGTTAGATATATAGATATGTTCAAATGATAGGGTCGGTGTTAGGGTAAGGGTTAGTTTTAGATAAATGGATAGATGCTTTCAAATGATAGAGTTAGGGTTAGAGTTTAGGGTTAGAGTTGGGGTTAGGGTTTCAGTTAGGGTTAGGGTTAGATAGATAGATAGATAGATAGATAGATAGATAGATAGATAGATAGATAGATAGATAGATAGATAGATAGATAGATAGATAGATAGATAGATAGATAGATAGATAGATAGGGTTAGGGTTAGGGTTAGACATATAGATGTTTTCAAATGATAGGGTTAGGGTTAGGCTGAGATATATAGAAGTGTTCAAATAATAGAGTTAGGGTTAGGGTTAGGGTTCGGGTTAGGGTTAGGGTTAGAGTTAGGGTTAGGGTTAGGGTTAGGGTTAGGGTTAGGGTTAGGGTTGGGGTTAGGGTTAGGGTTAGGTTTAGGTTTTGGTTAGGGTTAGGGTTACAGTTAGGGTTAAGGTAGGGTTATGGTTCGGGTTAGATATATAAATGTGTTCAAATGATAAAGTTAGGGTTAGGGTTAGATATTTAGAAGTGTTCAATTGATTGGGTTAGGGTTAGGTTTAGATAGATGGATAGATTCTTTCAAATGATAGAGTTAGGCTTCGGGTTAGGGTTAGAGTTAGGGTTAGGGTTACAGTTGGGGTTAGGGTTAGGGTTATGGTTATGGTTAGGGTTAGGGTTAGATATATTGATGTGTTAAAATGATAGAGTTAGGGTTAGGGTTAGGGTTAGAGTTAGGGTTAGGGTTAGAGTTGGGGTTAGGGTTAGGGTTATGGTTAGGGTTAGGGTAAGATATGTTGATGTGTTAAAATGATAGAGTTAGGGTAAGGGTTAGGGTTAGGGTTGTGGTTAGATTTATAGATGTGTAAAAATGATAGGGTTAGGGTTTGATATATAGTGTGTTCAAATAATAGAGTTAGGGTTAGGGTTAGGGTTAGGGTAGGGTTAGGTTAGGGTTAGGGTTAGGGTTAGATTTATAGATATGTTCAAATAATAGGGTTAGGGTTAGGGTTAGGGTAAGAGTTAGAGTTAGAGTTAGGGTTAGGGTTAGGTTTTTGTTAGGGTTAGGGTTACAGTTAGGGTTAGGGTAAGGGTTAAATATATAGATGTGTTCAAATGATAGGGTTAGGGTTAGGGTTAGGCATATAAATGTGTTCAAATGATAGAGTTAGGGTTTGGGTTAGGGTTAGGGTTAGGTTAGGGTTAGGTTTTGGTTAGGGTTAGTATTACAGTTAGGGGTAGGGTAAGGGTTAGATATATAGATGTGTTCAAATGATAGAGTTAGGGTTAGAGTTAGATATATAGATGTGTTCAAATGATAGAGTTAGGGTTGGGGTTAGGGTTAGGGTTAGGGTTACGTTAGGTTAGGGTTAGGGTTAGGGTTAAAGTTAGAGTTAGAGTTAGGGTTAGGATTAGGGTTGGGGTTAGAGTTAGGGTTAGGGTTAGATATATAGATGTGTTCAAATGATTTTGTTAGGGTTAGGTTCAGATAGATGGATTGATGCTTTCAAATTATAGAGTTAGAGTTAGGGTTAGGGTTAGGGTTAGGGTTAGGGTTAGAGTTAGAGTTAGAGTTAGAGTTAGAGTTAGAGTTAGGGTTAGGATTAGGGTTGGGGTTAGAGTTAGGGTTAGGGTTAGATATATAGATGTGTTCAAATGATAGAGTTAGGGTTCGGGTTAGGGTTAGGGTTAGAGTTAGGGTTAGGGTTAGGGTTAGGGTTAGGGTTAGGGTTAGGGATAGGGTTAGGGTTAGGGTTAGGTTTATGGTTAGATATATAGATGTGTTCAAATGATAGAGTTAGGGTTGGAGTTAGGGTTATGGTTAGATACATAGATGTGTTCAAATGATAGAGTTAGGGTTGGGGTTAGGGTTAGGGTTAGGTTAGGTTTAGGTTCTGGTTACGGTTAGGGTTGCAGTTAGGGTTAGGGTCAGGGTTAGGGTTAGATATCGATGTGTTCAAATGATTGTGTTAGGGTTAGGTTCAGATAGATGGATAGATGCTTTCAAATTATAGAGTTAGGGTTAGGGTTAGGGTTAAGGTTAGGGTTAGAGTTAGAATTAGAGTTAGGGTTAGGATTAGGGTTGGGGTTAGAGTTAGGGTTAAGGGTTAGATATATAGATGTGTTCAAATGATAGAGTTAGGGTTAGGGTTAGGGTTAGGGTTGTGGTTAGATTTTTAGATGTGTAAAAATGAAAGGGTTAGGGTTAGATATATAGTGTGTTCAAATGATAGAGTTAGGGTTAGGATTACGGTTAGATATATGGAAGAGTTCAAATGATAGGGTTAGGTTTAGGGTTAGATATATAGATGTGCTCAAACGACAGGGTCGGGGTTAGGGTAAGGTTAGGTTTAGATAGATGGACAGATGCTTTCAAATGATAGAGCTAGGGTTAAGGTTAGGGTTAGGGTTAGGGTTAGGGTTTCTGTTAGGGTTAGATAGATAGATATAGATAGATAGATAGATAGATAGATAGATAGATAGATAGATAGATAGATAGATAGATAGATAGATAGATAGATAGATAGATAGATAGATAGATAGGGTTAGGGTTAGGGTTAGAGTAGGGTTAGGGTTAGACATAGATGTTTTCAAATGATAGGGTTAGGGTTAGGGTGAGATATATATAAGTGTTCAAATAATAGAGTTAGGGTTAGGGTTAGGGTTAGGGTCAGGGTTAGGGTAGGGTTAGGTTATGGTTAGGGTTAGGGTTAGGTTTAGATTTATAGATATGTTCAAATAATAGGGTTAGGGTTAGGGTTAGGGTTAGAGTTAGAGTTAGGGTAAGGGTAAGGGTTAGATATATAGATGTGTTCAAATGATAGGGTTAGGGTTAGGGTTCGACACATAAATGTGTTCAAATGATAGAGTTAGGGTTAGGGTTAGGGTTAGGGTTAGGCTAGGGTTAGGTTTTGGTTAGGGTTTGGGTAGGGCTAGGGTTAGGGTTAGGTTTAGAAATATAGATTTGTTCAATTGATTGGGTTAGGGTTAGGTTTAGATAGATGGATAGATTCTGTCAAATGATAGAGTTAGGGTTCGGGTTAGGGTTAGGGTTAGGGTTAGAGTTAGGGTTAGGGTTAGGGTTAGGGTTGGGGTTAGGGTTATGGTTAGATATATAGATGTGTTCAAATGATAGAGTTAGGGTTGGGGTTAGGGTTAGGGTTAGGTTAGGTTAGGGTTAGGTTTTGGTTAGGGTTAGGGTTACAGTTAGGGTTAGGGTTAGGGTTATATATAGATGTGTTCAAATGATTGGGTTAGGGTTAGGTTTAGATAGATGGAGAGATGCTTTCAAATTATAGAGTTAGGGTTGGGGTTAGGGTTAGGGTTAGGGTTAGAGTTAGGGTTAGGGTTAGGTTTGGGGTTAGGGTTAGGGTTAGGGTCAGGGTTAAATATATAGATGTGTTCAAATGATAGAGTTAGGGTTAGGGTTAGGGTTAGATACATAGAAGTGTTAAAATGATAGGGTTAGGGTTAGGGTTACGGTTAGATATATAGAAGTGTTCAAATGATAGGGTTAGGTTTAGGGTTAGATATATAGATGTGTTCAATTGATTGGGTTAGGGTTAGGTTTAGATAGATGGATAGATTCTTTCAAATGATAGAGTTAGGGTTAGGGTTAGGGTTAGGGTTAGGGTTAGAGTTAGAGTTAGAGTTAGAGTTAGAGTTAGGGTTAGGATTACGGTTGGGGTTAGAGTTAGGGTTAGGGTTAGATACATAGATGTGTTCAAATGATAGAGTTAGGGTTAGGGTTAGGGTTAGGGTTGTGGTTAGATTTATAGATGTGAAAAAATGATAGGGTTAGGGTTAGGGTTACGGTTAGATATATGGAAGAGTTCAAATGATAGGGTTAGGTTTAGGGTTAGATATATAGATGTGTTCAAATGATAGGGTTGGGGTTAGGGTAAGGGTTAGGTTTAGATAGATGGATAGATGCTTTCAAATGATAGAGTTAGGGTTAAGGTTAGGTTTAGATTTAGGGTTAGGGTTTCTATTAGGGTTAGGGTTAGATAGATAGATAGGGTTAGGTTAGGGTTAGAGTAGGGTTAGGGTTAGACATATAGATGTTTTCAAATGATAGGGTTAGGGTTAGGGTGAGATATATAGAAGTGTTCAAATAATAGAGTTAGGGTTAGGGTTAGGGTTAGGGTTAGGTTAGGTTTAGATTTATAGATATGTTCAAACAATAGGGTAGGGTTAGGGTTAGAGTTAGAGTTAGGGTTAGGGTTAGGGTTAGGTTTTGGTTAGGATTAGGGTTACAGTTAGGGTTAGGGTAAGGTTTAGATATATAGATGTGTTCAAATGATAGGGCTAGGGTTAGGGTTAGGGTTAGATATATAGATATGTTAGGGTTAGGGTTAGGGTTAGATATATAGATAAGGTTATGGTTAGGGTTAGGGTAGGGTTAGGGTTAGATATATAAATGTGTTCAAATGACAGAGTTAGGGTTAGGGTAAGTTATATAGATGTGTTCAAATGATAGAGTTAGGGTTAGAGTTAGGGTTAGGGTTAGGAGTAGGGTTAGTGAAAGGTTAGGGTTAGGTTTTGGTTAGGGTTACAGTTAGGGTTAGGTTAGAAATATAGATGTGTTCAAATGATAGAGTTAGGGTTAGGGTTAGGGTTGGATATATAGATGTGTTCAAATGATAGGGGAAGGGTTTGGGTTAGGGTTAGGTTAGGGTTAGGATTAGGGTTAGGGTTACAGTTAGGGTTAGGGTAGGGTTAGGGTTAGGGTTAGAAAAATAGATTTGTTCAAATGATAGCGTTAGTGTTAGGGTAAGGGTTAGATATGTAGATGTGTTCAAATGATAGGGTTAGGGTTTGGGTTAGGGTTAGGTTAGGGTTAGGTTTTGGTTAGGGTTAGGGTTACAGTTAGGGTTAGAGTAGAGTTAGGGTAAGGGTTAGATATATAGATGTGTTCAAATTATAGAGTTAGGGTTAGGGTTAGATATATAGATGTGGTCAAATGATTGGGTTAGGGTTAGGGTTAGATACATAGATGTGTTCAAATAATAGGGTTAGGGTTAGGTACAGGGTTAGAGTTAGGGTTAGGGTTAGGGTTAGAGTTAGGGTTAGGGTTGGGGTTGGGGTTAGGGTTAGGGTTAGGTTTTGGTTAGGGTTGCAGTTAGGGTTAGGTTAGGGTTAGGTTAGGGATAGATATATAGATGTGTTCAAATGATAAAGTTAGGGTTAGGGTTAGATATATAGATGTGTTCAAATGATAGGTTTAGGGTTAGAGTTAGATATATAAATGTGTTCAAATGATAGAGTTAGGATTAGTGTTAGGGTTAGGGTAGGGTTAGGTTTTCGTTAGGGTTAGGGTTACAGTTAGATTTAGGGTAGGGTTAGGGTTAGGGTTAGATATATAGATGTGTTAGGGTTAGCGTTAGTGTTAGGGTTGGGTTTAGATATATAGATGTTTTCAAAAGATAGAGTTAGGGTTAGGGTTGGGTTAGGGTTAGGGTTAGGATTAGGGTTAGGGTTAGGGTTACAGTTAGGGTTAGGGTAGGGTTAGGCTTAGAAATATAGATGTGTTCAAATGATAGCGTTAGGGTTAGGGTTAGATATATAAATGTGTTAAAATGATAGGGTTAGGGTTAGGGTTAGGTTAGGTTAGGGTTAGGTTTTGGTTAGGGTTAGGGTTACAGTTAGGGTTAGAGTAGGGTTAGGGTAAGGGTTAGATAAATAGATGTGATCAAATGATAGAGTTAGGGTTAGGGTTAGATATATAGAAGTGTTCAAATGATTGGGTTAGGGTTAGGTTTAGATTGATGGAGAGATGCTTTCAAATTATAGAGTTAGGGTTAGGTTTAGGGTTAGGGTTAGATATATAGATGTGTTCAAATGATAGGGTTAGGGTTACGGTTACGGTTAGATATATAGAAGTGTTCAAATGATAGGTTTAGGGTTAGGGTTAGATATATAGACGTGTTCAAATGATAGGGTCGGGGTTAGTGTAAGGGTTGGGTTTAGATAGATGGATAGATGCTTTCAAATGATAGAGTTAGGGTTAAGGTTAGGGTTAGAGTTAGGGTTAGGGTTTCAGTTAGGGTTAGGGTTAGATAGATAGATATGGTTAGGGTTAGAGTAGGGTTAGGGTTAGACATATATATGTTTTCAAATGATAGGGTTAGGGTTAGGGTGAGATATATAGAAGTGTTCAAATGATAGAGTTAGGGTTAGGGTCAGGGTAGGGTTAGATTAGGGTTAGGGTTAGATTTAGGGTTAGATTTATAGATATGTTCAAATAATAGGGTTAGGGTAGGGTTAGGGTTAGGGTTAGGGTTTAGAGTTAGAGTTAGGGTTAGGGTTAGGTTTTGGTTAGGGTTAGGGTAAAGGTTGGATATATAGATGTGTTCAAATGATAGGGTTAGGGTTAGGGTTAGATATATAGATGTGTTCAAATTATTGGGTCAGGGTTAGGGTTAGGGTTAGATATATAGATGTGTTAGGGTTAGGGTTAGGGTTAGATATATAGATGTGTTCAAATGATAGACTTAGGGTTAGGGTTAGAGTTAGATATATAGATAGGGTTATGGTTAGGGTTAGGGTAAGGTTAGGGTTAGATATATAAATGTGTTCAAATGACAGAGTTAGGGTTAGGGTAAGATATATAGATGTATTAAAATGATAGAGTTAGGGTTAGAGTTAGGGTTAGGGTTAGGAATAGGGTTAGTGAAAGGTTAGGGTTAGGTTTTGGGTAGGGTTAAAGTTAGGGTTAGGGTTATATATATAGATGTGTTCAAATGATAGAGTTAGGGTTAGGGTTAGGGTTAGATATATAGATGTGTTCAAATGATAGGGTTAGGGTTGGGGTTATATATAGATGTGTTCAAATGATTGGGTTAGGGTTAGGTTTAGAGAGATGGATAGATGCTTTCAAATTATAGAGTTAGGGTTAGGGTTAGGGTTAGGGTTAGAGTTAGGGTTAGGGTTAGGGTTGGGGTTAGGGTTAGGGTTAGGGTCAGGGTTAGATATATAGATGTGTTCAAATGATAGAGTTAGGGTTAGGTTAGGGTTAGATATATATAAGTGTTCAAATGATAGGGTTAGGGTTAGGGTTACAGTTAGATATATAGAAGTTTTCAAATGATAGGGTTAGGGTTAGGGTTAGATCTATAGATGTGTTCAAATGATAGGGTCGGGGTTAGGGTAAGGGTTATGTTTAGATAGATGGATAGATGCTTTCAAATGATAGAGTTAGGGTTAATGTTAGGGTTAGAGTTAGGGTTAGGGTTAGATAGATAGATAGGGTTAGGGTTAGAGTGGGGTTAGGGTTACATATATAGATGCTTTTAAATGATAGGGTTAGGGTTAGGGTGAGATATATAGAAGTGTTCAAATGATAGATTTAGGGTTAGGGTTAGGGTTAGGGTTAGGGTAGGGTTAGATTAGGGTTAGGGTTAGATTTAGGGTTAGATTTATAGATATGTTCAAATAATAGGGTTAGGGTTAGGGTTAGGGGTAGTGGTAGGGTTAGAGTTAGAGTTAGGGTTAGGGTTAGGGTTAGGTTTTGGTTAGGGTTAGGGTTACAGTTAGGGTTAGTGTAAGGGTTGGCTATATAGATGTGTTCAAATGATAGGGTTAGGGTTAGGGTTAGATATATAGGTGTGTTCAAATTATTGGGTTAGGGTTAGGGTTTGGGTTAGATTTAAAGATGAGTTAGGGTTATAGTTAGGGTTATGGTTAGATATATACATGTGTTCAAATGATAGAGTTAGGGTTAGGGTTAGATATATAGATAGGGTTATGGTTAGGGTTAGGGTAGGGTTAAGGTTAGATATATAGATGTGTTCAAATGACAGAGTTAGGGTTAGGGTAAGATATATAGATGTGTTCCAATGATAGAGTTAGGGTTAGAGTTAGGGTTAGGGTTAGGAGTAGGGTTAGTGAAAGGTTAGGGTTAGGTTTTGGTTAGGGTTACAGTTAGGGTTAGGTTAGATATATAGATGTGTTCAAATGATAGAGTTAGGGTTAGGGTTAGGGTTAGATATATAGATGTGTTCAAAAGATAGGGTTAGGGTTAGGGTTAGATATATAGATGTGTTCAAAAGATAGAGTTAGGGTTAGGGTTGGGTTGGGTTAGGGTTAGGTTTTGGTTATGGTAGGGTTACAGTTAGGGTTAGAGTAGAGTTAGGGTAAGGGTTAGATATATAGATATGTTCAAATGAAAGAGTTAGGGTTAGTGTTTGGGTTATATACATAAATGTGTTCAAATGATTGGGTTAGGGTTAGGGTTAGATACATAGATGTGTTCAAATAATAGGGTTAGGGTTAGGTACAGGGTTAGAGTTAGGGTTAGGGTTAGGTTTAGGGTTAGGTTTAGAGTTAGGGTTAGGTTTGGGGTTAGGGTTAGGGGTAGGGTTAGGTTTTGGTTAGGGTTGCAGTTAGAGTTAGGTTAGGGTTAGGGTTAGGGTCAGATATATAGATGTGTTCAAATGATAAAGTTAGGGTTAGGGTTAGATATATAGATGTACTCAAATGATAGGGTTAGGGTTAGGGTTAGATATATAAATGTGTTCAAATGATAGAGTTAGGGTTAGGGTTAGGTTTTCGTTAGGGTTAGGGTTAGAGTTAGGGTTAGGGTTAGGGTAAGATATATAGATGTGTTAGGTTTAGGGTTAGTGTTAGGGTTGGGGTTAGATATATAGATGTGTTCAAAAGATAGAGTTAGGGTTAGGGTTCGGTTAGGTTAGGGTTAGGGTTAGGGTTAGGGTTACAGTTAGGGTTAGGGTAGGGTTAGGATTAGAAATATAGATGTGTTCAAATGATAGCGTTAGGGTTAGGGTTAGATATATAAATGTGTTCAAATGATAGGGTTAGGGTTAGGGTTAGGATATATAGATGTGATCAAATGATAGAGTTAGGGTTAGGGTAAGATATATAGAAGTGTTCAAATGATAGGATTAGGGTTAGGGTTAGATATATAGATGTGTTCAAATGATAGGGTCGGGGTTAAGGTTAGCGTTAGGTTTAGATGAATGTACAGATGCTTTCAAATGATAGAGTTAAGGTTAGGGTTAGGGTTAGGGTTAGGGTTAGGGTTAGGGTTAGAGTTAGGGTTAGGGTTAGGGTTGGGGTTAGGGTTAGGTTTTGGTTAGGGTTAGGGTTACAGTTAGGGTTAGGGTATGGTTAGGGTGAGGGATAGATATATAGATGTGTTAGGGTTAGGGTTAGGGTTGGGGTTAGATATATAAAGGTGTTCAAATGATAGGGTTAGGGTTAGGGTTAGGTTAGGGTTAGGTTTTGGTTAGGGTTTGGGTTACAGTTAGGGTTAGAGTAGAGTTAGGGTAAGGGTTAGATATATAGATGTGATCAAATGATAGAGTTAGGGTTAGGGTTAGATATATAGAAGTGTTCAAATGATAGGGTTAGGGTTAGCGTTAGATATATAGATGTGTTCAAATGATAGGGTCGGGTTTAGGGTTAGCGTTAGGTTTAGATGGATGTATAGATGCTTTAGAATGATAGAGTTAAGGTTAGGGTTGGGGTTAGGGTTAGGGTTAGGGTTAGGGTTAGAGTTAGGGTTAAGGTTAGGGTTGGGGTTAGGGTTAGGGTTAGGGTTAGGTTTTGGTTAGGGTTAGGGTTACAATTAGGGTTAGGGTAGGGTTATGGTTCGGGTTAGATATATAAATGTGTTCAAATGATAAAGTTAGGGTTAGGGTTAGATATATAGATGTGTTCAAATGATAGGGTTAGGGTTAGATATATAGATGTGTTCAAATGATAGAGTCAGGGTTGAGGTTTGGTTAGATTTAGGGTTAGGTTTCGGTTAGGGTTAGGGTTACAGTTAGGGTTAGGGTTAGGGTTAGGGTTAGGTTTAGCTTTTGGTTAGGGTTAGGGTTACAGTTAGTTTTAGGGTTAGGGTTAGGTTAGGTTTAGATGTAGATGTGTTCAAATGATTGGGTTAGGGTTAGGTTAGATGGATAGATGCTTTCAAATTATAGAGTTAGGGTTAGGGTTAGGGTTAGAGTTAGGGTTAGGGTTATGGTTGGGGTTAGGGTTAGGGTTAGGGTTAGATATATAGATGTGTTCAAATTATAGAGTTAGGGTTAGGGTAAGGGTTAGGGTTATGGTTAGATTTGTAGATGTGTTAAAATGATAGGGTTAGGGTTTGGGTTAGATATTTAGTGTGTTCAAATTATAGAGTTAGGGTTAGGGTAAGGGTTAGGGTTATGGTTAGATTTGTAGATGTGTTAAAATGATAGGGTTAGGGTTAGGGTTAGATATATAGATCTGTTCAAATGATAGGGTCGGGGTTAGGGTAAGGGTTAGGTTTACATAGATGGATAGATGCTTTCAAATGATAGAGTTAGGGTTAGGGTTGGGGTTAGGTTAGGGTTAGGGTTAGGGTTAGGTTTAGGGTTAGGTTATGGTTAGGTTCTGGTTAGGGTTAGGGTTAGAGTTCGGGTTAGGGTTAGATATAGATGTGTTCAAATGATTGTGTTAGGGTTAGGTTCAGATAGATGGATAGATGCTTTCAAATTAAAGAGTTAGGCTTAGGGTTAGGGTTAGGGTTAGGGTTAGAGTTAGAGTTAGAGTTAGGGTTAGGGTTAGGGTTAGATATATAGATGTGTTCAAATGATAGAGTTAGGGTTAGGGTTAGCGTTAGGGTAATGGTTAGATTTATAGACGTGTTAAAATGATAGGGTTAGGGTTAGGGTTAGATATATAGTGTGTTCAAATGATGGAGTTAGGGTTAGGATTACGGTTAGATATATGGAAGAGTTCAAATGATAGGGTTAGGGTTAGGGTTAGATATATAGATGTGTTCAAATGATAGGGTCGGGGTTAGGGTAAGGGATAGGTTTAGATAGATCGATAGATGCTTTAAAATGATAGAGTTAGGGTTAGGGTTAGGGTTAGGGTTAGGTTTTGGTTAGGGTTAGGGTTACAGTTAGGGTTAAAGTAGGTTTAGGGTAAGGGTTAGATATATAGATGTGATCAAATGATAGAGTTAGGGTTAGGGTAAGATATATAGAAGTGTTCAAATGATAGGATTAGGGTTAGGGTTAGATATATAGATGTGTTCAAATGATAGGGTCGGGGTTAAGGTTAGCGTTAGGTTTAGATGAATGTACAGATGCTTTCAAATGATAGAGTTAAGGTTAGGGTTAGGGTTAGGGTTAGGGTTAGGGTTAGAGTTAGGGTTAGGGTTAGGGTTGGGGTTAGGGTTAGGTTTTGGTTAGGGTTAGGGTTACAGTTAGGGTTAGGGTAGGGTTAGGGTGAGGGATAGATATATAGATGTGTTAGGGTTAGGGTTAGGGTTTGGGTTAGATATATAAAGGTGTTCAAATGATAGGGTTAGGGTTAGGGTTAGGTTAGGGTTAGGTTTTGGTTAGGGTTTGGGTTACAGTTAGGGTTAGAGTAGAGTTAGGGTAAGGGTTAGATATATAGATGTGATCAAATGATAGAGTTAGGGTTAGGGTTAGATATATAGAAGTGTTCAAATGATAGGGTTAGGGTTAGCGTTAGATATATAGATGTGTTCAAATGATAGGGTCGGGTTTAGGGTTAGTGTTAGGTTTAGATGGATGTATAGATGCTTTAGAATGATAGAGTTAAGGTTAGGGTTAGGGTTAGGGTTAGGGTTAGGGTTAGAGTTAGGGTTAGGGTTAGGGTTGGGGTTAGGGTTAGGGTTAGGGTTAGGTTTTGGTTAGGGTTAGGGTTACAATTAGGGTTAGGGTAGGGTTATGGTTCGGGTTAGATATATAAATGTGTTCAAATGATAAAGTTAGGGTTAGGGTTAGATATATAGATGTGTTCAAATGATAGGGTTCGGGTTAGATATATAGATGTGTTCAAATGATAGAGTCAGGGTTGGGGTTTGGTTAGATTTAGGGTTAGGTTTCGGTTAGGGTCAGGGTTACAGTTAGGGTTAGGGTTAGGGTTAGGGTTAGGTTTAGGTTTTGGTTAGGGTTAGGGTTACAGTTAGTTTTAGGGTTAGGGTTAGGTTTAGATGTAGATGTGTTCAAATGATTGTGTTAGGGTTAGGTTAGATGGATAGATGCTTTCAAATTATAGAGTTAGGGTTAGGGTTAGGGTTAGAGTTAGGGTTAGGGTTATGGTTGGGGTTAGGGTTAGGGTTAGGGTTAGATATATAGATGTGTTCAAATTATAGAGTTAGGGTTAGGGTAAGGGTTAGGGTTATGGTTAGATTTGTAGATGTGTTAAAATGATAGGGTTAGGGTTAGGGTTAGATATTTAGTGTGTTCAAATTATAGAGTTAGGGTTAGGGTAAGGGTTAGGGTTATGGTTAGATTTGTAGATGTGTTAAAATGATAGGGTTAGGGTTAGGGTTAGATATATAGATGTGTTCAAATGATAGGGTCGGGGTTAGGGTAAGGGTTAGGTTTAGATAGATGGATAGATGCTTTCAAATGATAGAGTTAGGGTTAGGTTTAGGGTTAGGGTTGGGGTTAGGGTTTTGGTTAGGGTTAGGTTTAGGGTTAGGTTATGGTTAGGTTCTGGTTAGGGTTAGGGTTAGAGTTCGGGTTAGGGTTAGATATAGATGTGTTCAAATGATTGTGTTAGTGTTAGGTTCAGATAGATGGATAGATGCTTTCAAATTAAAGAGTTAGGCTTAGGGTTAGGGTTAGGGTTAGGGTTAGAGTTAGAGTTAGAGTTAGGGTTAGGGTTAGGGTTAGATATATAGATGTGTTCAAATGATAGAGTTAGGGTTAGGGTTAGCGTTAGGGTAATGGTTAGATTTATAGATGTGTTAAAATGATAGGGTTAGGGTTAGGGTTAGATATATAGTGTGTTCAAATGATGGAGTTAGGGTTAGGATTACGGTTAGATATATGGAAGAGTTCAAATGATAGGGTTAGGGTTAGGGTTAGATATATAGATGTGTTCAAATGATAGGGTCGGGGTTAGGGTAAGGGTTAGGTTTAGATAGATGGATAGATGCTTTCAAATGATAGAGATAGGGTTAAGGTTAGGGTTAGAGTTAGGGTTAGGTTTAGATAGATGGATAGATGCTTTCAAATTATAGAGTTAGGGTTAGGGTTAGGGTTAGAGTTAGAGTTAGAGTTAGAGTTAGAGTTAGGTTAGGGTTAGGGTTGGGGTCAGGGTTAGGGTTAGATATATAGATGTGTTCAAATGATAGAGTTAGGGTTAGGGTTAGGTTTTGGTTAGGGTTAGGGTTACAGTTAGGGTTAGGGTAGGGTTAGGGTTAGGGTTAGATATATAGATGTGTTCAAATGATAGAGTTAGGGTTAGGGTTAGATATATAGAAGTGTTCAAATGATAGGGTTAGGGTTAGGGTTAGATATATAGATGTGTTCAAATGATAGGGTCGGGGTTAGGGTTAGCGTTAGGTTTAGATGGATGTATAGATGCTTTCAAATGATAGAGTTAAGGTTAGGGTTAGGGTTAGGGTTAGGGTTAGAGTTAGGGTTAGGGTTAGGGTTGGGGTTAGGGTTAGGGCTAGGGTTAGGGTTAGGTTTTGGTTAGGGTTAGGGTTACAGTTAGGGTTAGGGTTAGGGTTAGGTTTAGATATATGGAAGTGTTCAAATGATAGGGTTAGGGTTAGGGTTAGATATATAGATGTGTTCAAATGATAGGGTCGGGGTTAGGGTAAGGGATAGGTTTAGATAGATCGATAGATGCTTTAAAATGATAGAGTTAGGGTTAGGGTTAGGGTTAGGGTTAGGGTTAGGGTTGTGGTTAGGGTTATGGTTAGATATATAGATGTGTTCAAATGATAGAGTTAGGGTTAGGGCTAGGGTTAGATATATAGATGTGTTCAAATGATAGGGTTAGGGTAAGGGTTAGATATATTGATGTGTTCAAATGATAGAGTTAGGGTTAGGGTTAGGGTTAGGGTTAAGGTGGGGGTTAAGGTTAGGGTTAGGGTTAGGTTTTGGTTAGGGTTAGGGTTTCAGTTAGGGTTAGGGTAGGGTTAGGATTAGGGTTATATAAATAGATGTGTTAAAATGATAGGGTTAGGGTTAGGGTTAGATATATAGTGTGTTCAAATGATGGAGTTAGGGTTAGGATTACGGTTAGATATATGGAAGAGTTCAAATGATAGGGTTAGGGTTAGGGTTAGATATATAGATGTGTTCAAATGATAGGGTCGGGGTTAGGGTAAGGGTTAGGTTTAGATAGATGGATAGATGCTTTCAAATGATAGAGATAGGGTTAAGGTTAGGGTTAGAGTTAGGGTTAGGGTTAGATAGATAGATAGGGTTAGGGTTAGGGTTAGAGTAGGGTTAGGGTTAGACATATAGATGTTTTCAAATAATAGGGTTAGGGTTAGGGTGAGATATGTAGAAGTGTTCAATATTAGAGTTAGGGTTAGGGTTAGGGTTAGGGTAGGGTTAGATTAGGGTTAGGGTTAGGGTTAGATTTATAGATATGTTCAAATAACAGGGTTAGGGTTAGGGTTAGGGTTAGAGTTAGAGTTAGAGTTAGAGTTAGGGTTAGGGTTAGGTTTTGGTTAGAGTTAGGGTTACATATAGGGTTAGGTTAGGGTTAGGGTAAGGGTTAGATATATAGATTTGTTCAAATGATAGGGTTAGGGTTAGGGTTAGATACATAAATTTGTTCAAATGATAGAGTTAGGATTAAGGATAGGGTTAGGGTTACAGTTAGGGTTAGGGTAGGGCTAGGGTTAGGGTTAGGTTTAGAAATATAGATGTGTTCAATTGATTGGGTTAGGGTTGGTTTAGATAGGTGGATAGATTCTTTCAAATGATAGAGTTAGGGTTCGGGTAAGGGTTAGGGTTAGAGTTAGGGTTGGGGTTAGGGTTATTTTTAGATATATAGATGTGTTCAAATGATAGAGTTAGGGATAGATATATAGATGTGTTAAAATGACAGGGTTAGGGTTAGGGTTAGATGTATAGATGTGTTCAAATGATTGGGTTAGGTTTAGGTTTAGATAGATGGATAGATGCTTACAAATTATAGAGTTAAGGTTAGGGTTAGGGTTAGAGTTAGAGTTAGGGTTAGATATATAGATGTGTTCAATAATAGAGTTAGGGTTAGGGTTAGGGTTAAGGTTAGGGTAGGGTTAGATTAGGGTTAGGGTTAGGGTTAGATTCATAGATATGTTCAATTAATAGGGTTAGGGTTAGGGTTAGAGTTAGAGTTAGAGTTAGGGTCAGGGTCAGGGTTAGGGTTAGGGTTAGGGTTAGGTTTTGGTTAGGGTTAGGGTTACAGTTAGGGTTAGGTTAGGGTTAGGGTAAGGGTTAGATATATAGATGTGTTCAAATGATAGGATTAGGGTTAGGGTTAGATACATAAATTTGTTCAAATGATAGAGTTAGGGTCAGGGTTAGGGTTAGGGTTAGGGTTAGGTTAGGGTTAGGTTTTGATTAGGGTTAGGGTTACAGTTAGGGTTAGAGTAGGGTTCGGGTTAGGGTTAGGGTTAGAGTTAGGGTTAGGGTTAGGGTTGTGGTAAGGGTTTATGGTTAGATATATAGATGTGTTCAAATGATAGAGTTAGGGTTAGGGCTAGGGTTAGATATATAGATGTGTTCAAATGATAGGGTTAGGGTAAGGGTTAGATATATTGATGTGTTCAAATGATAGAGTTAGGGTTAGGGTTAGGGTTAGATATATAGATGTGTTAAGGTTAGGGTTGGGGTTAGATATATAAATGTGTTCAAATGATAGGATTAGGGTTAGGCTTAGGTTAGGGTTAGGTTTTGGATAGGGTTAGGGTTACAGTTAGGGTTAGAGTAGGGTTAGGGTAAGGGTTAGATATATAGATGTGATCAAATGATAGAGTTAGGGTTAGGGTTAAATATATAGAAGTGTTCAAATGATTGGGTTAAGGTTAGGTTTAGATAGATAGATAGATGCTTTCAAATTATAGAGTTAGGGTTAGGGTTAGGGTTAGAGTTAGAGTTAGAGTTAGAGTTAGAGTTAGGGTTAGGGTTAGGTTTGGGGTCAGGGTTAGGGTTAGATATATAGATGTGTTCAAATGATAGAGTTAGGGTTAGGGTTAGGGTTGGGGTTAGGGTTAGGGTTAGGGTTAGGTTTTGGTTAGGGTTAGGGTAACAATTAGGGTTAGGGTAGGGTTAGGGTTAGGGTTAGATATATAGATGTGTTCAAATGATAGAGTTAGGGTTAGGGTTAGATATATAGAAGTGTTCAAATGATAGGGTTAGGGTTAGGGTTAGATATATAGATGTGTTCAAATGATAGGGTCGGGGTTAGGGTTAGCGTTAGGTTTAGATGGATGTATAGATGCTTTCAAATGATAGAGTTAAGGTTAGGGTTAGGGTTAGGGTTAGGGTAAGAGTTAGGGTTAGGGTTACGGTTGGGTTGGGGTTAGGGTTAGGGCTAGGGTTAGGGTTAGGTTTTGGTTAGGGTTAGGGTTACAGTTAGGGTTAGGGTTAGGGTTAGGTTTAGATATATGGAAGTGTTCAAATGATAGGGTTAGGGTTAGGGTTAGATATATAGATGTGTTCAAATGATAGGGTCGGGGTTAGGGTGAGGGATAGGTTTAGATAGATCGATAGATGCTTTAAAATGATAGAGTTAGGGTTAGGGTTAGGGTTAGGGTTAGGGTTGTGGTTAGTGTTATGGTTAGATATATAGATGTGTTCAAATGATAGAGTTAGGGTTAGGGCTAGGGTTAGATATATAGATGTGTTCAAATAATAGGGTTAGGGTAAGGGTTAGATATATTGATGTGTTCAAATGATAGAGTTAGGGTTAGGGTTAGGGTTAGGGTTAAGGTGGGGGTTAAGGTTAGGGTTAGGGTTAGGTTTTGGTTAGGGTTAGGGTTTCAGTTAGGGTTAGGGTAGGGTTAGGATTAGGGTTAGATAAATAGATGTGTTAAGGTTAGGGTTGGGGTTAGATATATAAATGTGTTCAAATGATAGGATTAGGGTTAGGCTTAGGTTAGGGTTAGGTTTTGGTTAGGGTTAGGGTTACAGTTAGGGTTAGAGTAGGGTTAGGGTAAGGGTTAGATATATAGATGTGATCAAATGATAGAGTTAGGGTTAGGGTTAAATATATAGAAGTGTTCAAATGATTGGGTTAAGGTTAGGTTTAGATAGATAGATAGATGCTTTCAAATTATAGAGTTAGGGTTAGGGTTAGGGTTAGAGTTAGAGTTAGAGTTAGAGTTAGGGTTAGGGTTAGGTTTGGGGTCAGGGTTAGGGTTAGATATATAGATGTGTTCAAATGATAGAGTTAGGGTTAGGGTTAGGGTTGGGGTTAGGGTTAGGGTTAGGTTTTGGTTAGGGTTAGGGTTACAGTTAGGGTTAGGGTAGGGTTAGGGTTAGGGTTAGATATATAGATGTGTTCAAATGATAGAGTTAGGGTTAGGGTTAGATATATAGAAGTGTTCAAATGATAGGGTTAGGGTTAGGGTTAGATATATAGATGTGTTCAAATGATAGGGTCGGGGTTAGGGTTAGCGTTAGGTTTAGATGGATGTATAGATGCTTTCAAATGATAGAGTTAAGGTTAGGGTTAGGGTTAGGGTTAGGGTAAGAGTTAGGGTTAGGGTTACGGTTGGGGTTAGGGTTAGGGCTAGGGTTAGGTTAGGTTTTGGTTAGGGTTAGGGTTACAGTTAGGGTTAGGGTTAGGGTTAGGTTTAGATATATGGAAGTGTTCAAATGATAGGGTTAGGGTTAGGGTTAGATATATAGATGTGTTCAAATGATAGGGTCGGGGTTAGGGTAAGGGATAGGTTTAGATAGATCGATAGATGCTTTAAAATGATAGAGTTAGGGTTAGGGTTAGGGTTAGGGTTAGGGTTAGGGTTTGTGGTTAGTGTTATGGTTAGATATATAGATGTGTTCAAATGATAGAGTTAGGGTTAGGGCTAGGGTTAGATATATAGATGTGTTCAAATGATAGGGTTAGGGTAAGGGTTAGATATATTGATGTGTTCAAATGATAGAGTTAGGGTTAGGGTTAGGGTTAGGGTTAAGGTGGGGGTTAAGGTTAGGGTTAGGGTTAGGTTTTGGTTAGGGTTAGGGTTTCAGTTAGGGTTAGGGTAGGGTTAGGATTAGGGTTAGATAAATAGATGTGTTAAGGTTAGGGTTGGGGTTAGATATATAAATGTGTTCAAATGATAGGATTAGGGTTAGGCTTAGGTTAGGGTTAGGTTTTGGTTAGGGTTAGGGTTACAGTTAGGGTTAGAGTAGGGTTAGGGTAAGGGTTATATATATGGATGTGATCAAATGATAGAGTTAGGGTTAGGTTTTAAATATATAGAAGTGTTCAAATGATTGGGTTAGGGTTAGGTTTAGATAGATGGATAGATGCTTTCAAATTATAGAGTTAGGGTTAGGGTTAGGGTTACAGTTAGGGTTAGGGTAGGGCTAGGGTTAGGGTTAGGTTTAGAAATATAGATGTGTTCAATTGATTGGGTTAGGGTTGGTTTAGATAGGTGGATAGATTCTTTCAAATGATAGAGTTAGGGTTCGGGTAAGGGTTAGGGTTAGAGTTAGGGTTGGGGTTAGGGTTATTTTTAGATATATAGATGTGTTCAAATGATAGAGTTAGGGATAGATATATAGATGTGTTAAAATGATAGGGTTAGGGTTAGGGTTAGATGTATAGATGTGTTCAAATGATTGGGTTAGGTTTAGGTTTAGATAGATGGATAGATGCTTACAAATTATAGAGTTAAGGTTAGGGTTAGGGTTAGAGTTAGAGTTAGGGTTAGATATATAGATGTGTTCAATAATAGAGTTAGGGTTAGGGTTAGGGTTAAGGTTAGGGTAGGGTTAGATTAGGGTTAGGGTTAGGGTTAGATTCATAGATATGTTCAATTAATAGGGTTAGGGTTAGGGTTAGAGTTAGAGTTAGAGTTAGGGTCAGGGTCAGGGTTAGGGTTAGGGTTAGGGTTAGGTTTTGGTTAGGGTTAGGGTTACAGTTAGGGTTAGGTTAGGGTTAGGGTAAGGGTTAGATATATAGATGTTCAAATGATAGGATTAGGGTTAGGGTTAGATACATAAATTTGTTCAAATGATAGAGTTAGGGTCAGGGTTAGGGTTAGGGTTAGGGTTAGGTTAGGGTTAGGTTTTGATTAGGGTTAGGGTTACAGTTAGGGTTAGAGTAGGGTTCGGGTTAGGGTTAGGGTTAGAGTTAGGGTTAGGGTTAGGGTTGTGGTAAGGGTTATGGTTAGATATATAGATGTGTTCAAATGATAGAGTTAGGGTTAGGGCTAGGGTTAGATATATAGATGTGTTCAAATGATAGGGTTAGGGTAAGGGTTAGATATATTGATGTGTTCAAATGATAGAGTTAGGGTTAGGGTTAGGGTTAGATATATAGATGTGTTAAGGTTAGGGTTGGGTTAGATATATAAATGTGTTCAAATGATAGGATTAGGGTTAGGCTTAGGTTAGGGTTAGGTTTTGGATAGGGTTAGGGTTACAGTTAGGGTTAGAGTAGGGTTAGGGTAAGGGTTAGATATATAGATGTGATCAAATGATAGAGTTAGGGTTAGGGTTAAATATATAGAAGTGTTCAAATGATTGGGTTAAGGTTAGGTTTAGATAGATAGATAGATGCTTTCAAATTATAGAGTTAGGGTTAGGGTTAGGGTTAGAGTTAGAGTTAGAGTTAGAGTTAGAGTTAGGGTTAGGGTTAGGTTTGGGGTCAGGGTTAGGGTTAGATATATAGATGTGTTCAAATGATAGAGTTAGGGTTAGGGTTAGGGTTGGGGTTAGGGTTAGGGTTAGGGTTAGGTTTTGGTTAGGGTTAGGGTTACAGTTAGGGTTAGGGTAGGGTTAGGGTTAGGGTTAGATATATAGATGTGTTCAAATGATAGAGTTAGGGTTAGGGTTAGATATATAGAAGTGTTCAAATGATAGGGTTAGGGTTAGGGTTAGATATATAGATGTGTTCAAATGATAGGGTCGGGGTTAGGGTTAGCGTTAGGTTTAGATGGATGTATAGATGCTTTCAAATGATAGAGTTAAGGTTAGGGTTAGGGTTAGGGTTAGGGTAAGAGTTAGGGTTAGGGTTACGGTTGGGGTTGGGGTTAGGGTTAGGGCTAGGGTTAGGGTTAGGTTTTGGTTAGGGTTAGGGTTACAGTTAGGGTTAGGGTTAGGGTTAGGTTTAGATATATGGAAGTGTTCAAATGATAGGGTTAGGGTTAGGGTTAGATATATAGATGTGTTCAAATGATAGGGTCGGGTTAGGGTAAGGGATAGGTTTAGATAGATCGATAGATGCTTTAAAATGATAGAGTTAGGGTTAGGGTTAGGGTTAGGGTTAGGGTTGTGGTTAGTGTTATGGTTAGATATATAGATGTGTTCAAATGATAGAGTTAGGGTTAGGGCTAGGGTTAGATATATAGATGTGTTCAAATAATAGGGTTAGGGTAAGGGTTAGATATATTGATGTGTTCAAATGATAGAGTTAGGGTTAGGGTTAGGGTTAGGGTTAAGGTGGGGGTTAAGGTTAGGGTTAGGGTTAGGTTTTGGTTAGGGTTAGGGTTTCAGTTAGGGTTAGGGTAGGGTTAGGATTAGGGTTAGATAAATAGATGTGTTAAGGTTAGGGTTGGGGTTAGATATATAAATGTGTTCAAATGATAGGATTAGGGTTAGGCTTAGGTTAGGGTTAGGTTTTGGTTAGGGTTAGGGTTACAGTTAGGGTTAGAGTAGGGTTAGGGTAAGGGTTAGATATATAGATGTGATCAAATGATAGAGTTAGGGTTAGGGTTAAATATATAGAAGTGTTCAAATGATTGGGTTAAGGTTAGGTTTAGATAGATAGATAGATGCTTTCAAATTATAGAGTTAGGGTTAGGGTTAGGGTTAGAGTTAGAGTTAGAGTTAGAGTTAGGGTTAGGGTTAGGTTTGGGGTCAGGGTTAGGGTTAGATATATAGATGTGTTCAAATGATAGAGTTAGGGTTAGGGTTAGGGTTGGGGTTAGGGTTAGGGTTAGGTTTTGGTTAGGGTTAGGGTTACAGTTAGGGTTAGGGTAGGGTTAGGGTTAGGGTTAGATATATAGATGTGTTCAAATGATAGAGTTAGGGTTAGGGTTAGATATATAGAAGTGTTCAAATGATAGGGTTAGGGTTAGGGTTAGATATATAGATGTGTTCAAATGATAGGGTCGGGGTTAGGGTTAGCGTTAGGTTTAGATGGATGTATAGATGCTTTCAAATGATAGAGTTAAGGTTAGGGTTAGGGTTAGGGTTAGGGTAAGAGTTAGGGTTAGGGTTACGGTTGGGGTTAGGGTTAGGGCTAGGGTTAGGGTTAGGTTTTGGTTAGGGTTAGGGTTACAGTTAGGGTTAGAGTAGGGTTCGGGTTAGGGTTAGGGTTAGAGTTAGGGTTAGGGTTAGGGTTGTGGTAAGGGTTATGGTTAGATATATAGATGTGTTCAAATGATAGAGTTAGGGTTAGGGCTAGGGTTAGATATATAGATGTGTTCAAATGATAGGGTTAGGGTAAGGGTTAGATATATTGATGTGTTCAAATGATAGAGTTAGGGTTAGGGTTAGGGTTAGATATATAGATGTGTTAAGGTTAGGGTTGGGGTTAGATATATAAATGTGTTCAAATGATAGGATTAGGGTTAGGCTTAGGTTAGGGTTAGGTTTTGGATAGGGTTAGGGTTACAGTTAGGGTTAGAGTAGGGTTAGGGTAAGGGTTAGATATATAGATGTGATCAAATGATAGAGTTAGGGTTAGGGTTAAATATATAGAAGTGTTCAAATGATTGGGTTAAGGTTAGGTTTAGATAGATAGATAGATGCTTTCAAATTATAGAGTTAGGGTTAGGGTTAGGGTTAGAGTTAGAGTTAGAGTTAGAGTTAGAGTTAGGGTTAGGGTTAGGTTTGGGGTCAGGGTTAGGGTTAGATATATAGATGTGTTCAAATGATAGAGTTAGGGTTAGGGTTAGGGTTGGGGTTAGGGTTAGGGTTAGGGTTAGGTTTTGGTTAGGGTTAGGGTTACAGTTAGGGTTAGGGTAGGGTTAGGGTTAGGGTTAGATATATAGATGTGTTCAAATGATAGAGTTAGGGTTAGGGTTAGATATATAGAAGTGTTCAAATGATAGGGTTAGGGTTAGGGTTAGATATATAGATGTGTTCAAATGATAGGGTCGGGGTTAGGGTTAGCGTTAGGTTTAGATGGATGTATAGATGCTTTCAAATGATAGAGTTAAGGTTAGGGTTAGGGTTAGGGTTAGGGTAAGAGTTAGGGTTAGGGTTACGGTTGGGGTTGGGGTTAGGGTTAGGGCTAGGGTTAGGGTTAGGTTTTGGTTAGGGTTAGGGTTACAGTTAGGGTTAGGGTTAGGGTTAGGTTTAGATATATGGAAGTGTTCAAATGATAGGGTTAGGGTTAGGGTTAGATATATAGATGTGTTCAAATGATAGGGTCGGGGTTAGGGTAAGGGATAGGTTTAGATAGATCGATAGATGCTTTAAATGATAGAGTTAGGGTTAGGGTTAGGGTTAGGGTTAGGGTTGTGGTTAGTGTTATGGTTAGATATATAGATGTGTTCAAATGATAGAGTTAGGGTTAGGGCTAGGGTTAGATATATAGATGTGTTCAAATAATAGGGTTAGGGTAAGGGTTAGATATATTGATGTGTTCAAATGATAGAGTTAGGGTTAGGGTTAGGGTTAGGGTTAAGGTGGGGGTTAAGGTTAGGGTTAGGGTTAGGTTTTGGTTAGGGTTAGGGTTTCAGTTAGGGTTAGGGTAGGGTTAGGATTAGGGTTAGATAAATAGATGTGTTAAGGTTAGGGTTGGGGTTAGATATATAAATGTGTTCAAATGATAGGATTAGGGTTAGGCTTAGGTTAGGGTTAGGTTTTGGTTAGGGTTAGGGTTACAGTTAGGGTTAGAGTAGGGTTAGGGTAAGGGTTAGATATATAGATGTGATCAAATGATAGAGTTAGGGTTAGGGTTAAATATATAGAAGTGTTCAAATGATTGGGTTAAGGTTAGGTTTAGATAGATAGATAGATGCTTTCAAATTATAGAGTTAGGGTTAGGGTTAGGGTTAGAGTTAGAGTTAGAGTTAGAGTTAGGGTTAGGGTTAGGTTTGGGGTCAGGGTTAGGGTTAGATATATAGATGTGTTCAAATGATAGAGTTAGGGTTAGGGTTAGGGCTGGGGTTAGGTAAGGGTTAGGTTTTGGTTAGGGTTAGGGTTACAGTTAGGGTTAGGGTAGGGTTAGGGTTAGGGTTAGATATATAGATGTGTTCAAATGATAGAGTTAGGGTTAGGGTTAGATATATAGAAGTGTTCAAATGATAGGGTTAGGGTTAGGGTTAGATATATAGATGTGTTCAAATGATAGGGTCGGGTTAGGGTTAGCGTTAGGTTTAGATGGATGTATAGATGCTTTCAAATGATAGAGTTAAGGTTAGGGTTAGGGTTAGGGTTAGGGTAAGAGTTAGGGTTAGGGTTACGGTTGGGTTAGGGTTAGGGCTAGGGTTAGGGTTAGGTTTTGGTTAGGGTTAGGGTTACAGTTAGGGTTAGGGTTAGGGTTAGGTTTAGATATATGGAAGTGTTCAAATGATAGGGTTAGGGTTAGGGTTAGATATATAGATGTGTTCAAATGATAGGGTCGGGGTTAGGGTAAGGGATAGGTTTAGATAGATCGATAGATGCTTTAAAATGATAGAGTTAGGGTTAGGGTTAGGGTTAGGGTTAGGGTTGTGGTTAGTGTTATGGTTAGATATATAGATGTGTTCAAATGATAGAGTTAGGGTTAGGGCTAGGGTTAGATATATAGATGTGTTCAAATAATAGGGTTAGGGTAAGGGTTAGATATATTGATGTGTTCAAATGATAGAGTTAGGGTTAGGGTTAGGGTTAGGGTTAAGGTGGGGGTTAAGGTTAGGGTTAGGGTTAGGTTTTGGTTAGGGTTAGGGTTTCAGTTAGGGTTAGGGTAGGGTTAGGATTAGGGTTAGATAAATAGATGTGTTAAGGTTAGGGTTGGGGTTAGATATATAAATGTGTTCAAATGATAGGATTAGGGTTAGGCTTAGGTTAGGGTTAGGTTTTGGTTAGGGTTAGGGTTACAGTTAGGGTTAGAGTAGGGTTAGGGTAAGGGTTAGATATATAGATGTGATCAAATGATAGAGTTAGGGTTAGGGTTAAATATATAGAAGTGTTCAAATGATTGGGTTAAGGTTAGGTTTAGATAGATAGATAGATGCTTTCAAATTATAGAGTTAGGTTTGGGGTCAGGGTTAGGGTTAGATATATAGATGTGTTCAAATGATAGAGTTAGGGTTAGGGTTAGGGTTGGGGTTAGGGTTAGGGTTAGGTTTTGGTTAGGGTTAGGGTTACAGTTAGGGTTAGGGTAGGGTTAGGGTTAGGGTTAGATATATAGATGTGTTCAAATGATAGAGTTAGGGTTAGGGTTAGATATATAGAAGTGTTCAAATGATAGGGTTAGGGTTACGGTTAGATATATAGATGTGTTCAAATGATAGGGTCGGGGTTAGGGTTAGCGTTAGGTTTAGATGGATGTATAGATGCTTTCAAATGATAGAGTTAAGGTTAGGGTTAGGGTTAGGGTTAGGGTAAGAGTTAGGGTTAGGGTTACGGTTGGGGTTAGGGTTAGGGCTAGGGTTAGGGTTAGGTTTTGGTTAGGGTTAGGGTTACAGTTAGGGTTAGGGTTAGGGTTAGGTTTAGATATATGGAAGTGTTCAAATGATAGGGTTAGGGTTAGGGTTAGATATATAGATGTGTTCAAATGATAGGGTCGGGGTTAGGGTAAGGGATAGGTTTAGATAGATCGATAGATGCTTTAAAATGATAGAGTTAGGGTTAGGGTTAGGGTTAGGGTTAGGGTTAGGGTTGTGGTTAGTGTTATGGTTAGATATATAGATGTGTTCAAATGATAGAGTTAGGGTTAGGGCTAGGGTTAGATATATAGATGTGTTCAAATGATAGGGTTAGGGTAAGGGTTAGATATATTGATGTGTTCAAATGATAGAGTTAGGGTTAGGGTTAGGGTTAGGGTTAAGGTGGGGGTTAAGGTTAGGGTTAGGGTTAGGTTTTGGTTAGGGTTAGGGTTTCAGTTAGGGTTAGGGTAGGGTTAGGATTAGGGTTAGATAAATAGATGTGTTAAATGATGGGGTTAGGGTTGGGGTTAGATATATAAATGTGTTCAAATGATAGGATTAGGGTTAGGCTTAGGTTAGGGTTAGGTTTTGGTTAGGGTTAGGGTTACAGTTAGGGTTAGAGTAGGGTTAGGGTAAGGGTTATATATGGATGTGATCAAATGATAGAGTTAGGGTTAGGTTTAAATATATAGAAGTGTTCAAATGATTGGGTTAGGGTTAGGTTTAGATAGATGGATAGATGCTTTCAAATTATAGAGTTAGGGTTAGGGTTAGGGTTACAGTTAGGGTTAGGGTAGGGCTAGGGTTAGGGTTAGGTTTAGAAATATAGATGTGTTCAATTGATTGGGTTAGGGTTGGTTTAGATAGGTGGATAGATTCTTTCAAATGATAGAGTTAGGGTTCGGGTAAGGGTTAGGGTTAGAGTTAGGGTTGGGGTTAGGGTTATTTTTAGATATATAGATGTGTTCAAATGATAGAGTTAGGGATAGATATATAGATGTGTTAAAATGATAGGGTTAGGGTTAGGGTTAGATGTATAGATGTGTTCAAATGATTGGGTTAGGTTTAGGTTTAGATAGATGGATAGATGCTTACAAATTATAGAGTTAAGGTTAGGGTTAGGGTTAGAGTTAGAGTTAGGGTTAGATATATAGATGTGTTCAATAATAGAGTTAGGGTTAGGGTTAGGGTTAAGGTTAGGGTAGGGTTAGATTAGGGTTAGGGTTAGGGTTAGATTCATAGATATGTTCAATTAATAGGGTTAGGGTTAGGGTTAGAGTTAGAGTTAGAGTTAGGGTCAGGGTCAGGGTTAGGGTTAGGGTTAGGTTTTGGTTAGTGTTAGGGTTACAGTTAGGGTTAGGTTAGGGTTAGGGTAAGGGTTAGATATATAGATGTGTTCAAATGATAGGATTAGGGTTAGGGTTAGATACATAAATTTGTTCAAATGATAGAGTTAGGGTCAGGGTTAGGGTTAGGGTTAGGGTTAGGTTAGGGTTAGGTTTTGATTAGGGTTAGGGTTACAGTTAGGGTTAGAGTAGGGTTCGGGTTAGGGTTAGGGTTAGAGTTAGGGTTAGGGTTAGGGTTGTGTTAAGGGTTATGGTTAGATATATAGATGTGTTCAAATGATAGAGTTAGGGTTAGGGCTAGGGTTAGATATATAGATGTGTTCAAATAATAGGGTTAGGGTAAGGGTTAGATATATTGATGTGTTCAAATGATAGAGTTAGGGTTAGGGTTAGGGTTAGATATATAGATGTGTTAAGGTTAGGGTTGGGGTTAGATATATAAATGTGTTCAAATGATAGGATTAGGGTTAGGCTTAGGTTAGGGTTAGGTTTTGGATAGGGTTAGGGTTACAGTTAGGGTTAGAGTAGGGTTAGGGTAAGGGTTAGATATATAGATGTGATCAAATGATAGAGTTAGGGTTAGGGTTAAATATATAGAAGTGTTCAAATGATTGGGTTAAGGTTAGGTTTAGATAGATAGATAGATGCTTTCAAATTATAGAGTTAGGGTTAGGGTTAGGGTTAGAGTTAGAGTTAGAGTTAGAGTTAGAGTTAGGGTTAGGGTTAGGTTTGGGGTCAGGGTTAGGGTTAGATATATAAATGTGTTCAAATGATAGGATTAGGGTTAGGCTTAGGTTAGGGTTAGGTTTTGGATAGGGTTAGGGTTACAGTTAGGGTTAGAGTAGGGTTAGGGTAAGGGTTAGATATATAGATGTGATCAAATGATAGAGTTAGGGTTAGGGTTAAATATATAGAAGTGTTCAAATGATTGGGTTAAGGTTAGGTTTAGATAGATAGATAGATGCTTTCAAATTATAGAGTTAGGGTTAGGGTTGGGGTTAGGGTTAGGGCTAGGGTTAGGGTTAGGTTTTGGTTAGGGTTAGGGTTACAGTTAGGGTTAGGGTTAGGGTTAGGTTTAGATATATGGAAGTGTTCAAATGATAGGGTTAGGGTTAGGGTTAGATATATAGATGTGTTCAAATGATAGGGTCGGGGTTAGGGTAAGGGATAGGTTTAGATAGATCGATAGATGCTTTAAAATGATAGAGTTAGGGTTAGGGTTAGGGTTAGGGTTAGGGTTGTGGTTAGTGTTATGGTTAGATATATAGATGTGTTCAAATGATAGAGTTAGGGTTAGGGCTAGGGTTAGATATATAGATGTGTTCAAATAATAGGGTTAGGGTAAGGGTTAGATATATTGATGTGTTCAAATGATAGAGTTAGGGTTAGGGTTAGGGTTAGGGTTAAGGTGGGGGTTAAGGTTAGGGTTAGGGTTAGGTTTTGGTTAGGGTTAGGGTTTCAGTTAGGGTTAGGGTAGGGTTAGGATTAGGGTTAGATAAATAGATGTGTTAAGGTTAGGGTTGGGGTTAGATATATAAATGTGTTCAAATGATAGGATTAGGGTTAGGCTTAGGTTAGGGTTAGGTTTTGGTTAGGGTTAGGGTTACAGTTAGGGTTAGAGTAGGGTTAGGGTAAGGGTTAGATATATAGATGTGATCAAATGATAGAGTTAGGGTTAGGGTTAAATATATAGAAGTGTTCAAATGATTGGGTTAAGGTTAGGTTTAGATAGATAGATAGATGCTTTCAAATTATAGAGTTAGGGTTAGGGTTAGGGTTAGAGTTAGAGTTAGAGTTAGAGTTAGAGTTAGGGTTAGGGTTAGGTTTGGGGTCAGGGTTAGGGTTAGATATATAGATGTGTTCAAATGATAGAGTTAGGGTTAGGGTTAGGGTTGGGGTTAGGGTTAGGGTTAGGTTTTGGTTAGGGTTAGGGTTACAGTTAGGGTTAGGGTAGGGTTAGGGTTAGGGTTAGATATATAGATGTGTTCAAATGATAGAGTTAGGGTTAGGGTTAGATATATAGAAGTGTTCAAATGATAGGGTTAGGGTTAGGGTTAGATATATAGATGTGTTCAAATGATAGGGTCGGGGTTAGGGTTAGCGTTAGGTTTAGATGGATGTATAGATGCTTTCAAATGATAGAGTTAAGGTTAGGGTTAGGGTTAGGGTTAGGGTAAGAGTTAGGGTTAGGGTTACGGTTGGGGTTAGGGTTAGGGCTAGGGTTAGGGTTAGGTTTTGGTTAGGGTTAGGGTTACAGTTAGGGTTAGGGTTAGGGTTAGGTTTAGATATATGGAAGTGTTCAAATGATAGGGTTAGGGTTAGGGTTAGATATATAGATGTGTTCAAATGATAGGGTCGGGGTTAGGGTAAGGGATAGGTTTAGATAGATCGATAGATGCTTTAAAATGATAGAGTTAGGGTTAGGGTTAGGGTTAGGGTTAGGGTTAGGGTTGTGGTTAGTGTTATGGTTAGATATATAAAAGTGTTCAAATGATAGAGTTAGGGTTAGGGCTAGGGTTAGATATATAGATGTGTTCAAATGATAGGGTTAGGGTAAGGGTTAGATATATTGATGTGTTCAAATGATAGAGTTAGGGTTAGGGTTAGGGTTAGGGTTAAGGTGGGGGTTAAGGTTAGGGTTAGGGTTAGGTTTTGGTTAGGGTTAGGGTTTCAGTTAGGGTTAGGGTAGGGTTAGGATTAGGGTTAGATAAATAGATGTGTTAAGGTTAGGGTTGGGGTTAGATATATAAATGTGTTCAAATGATAGGATTAGGGTTAGGCTTAGGTTAGGGTTAGGTTTTGGTTAGGGTTAGGGTTACAGTTAGGGTTAGAGTAGGGTTAGGGTAAGGGTTATATATATGGATGTGATCAAATGATAGAGTTAGGGTTAGGTTTAAATATATAGAAGTGTTCAAATGATTGGGTTAGGGTTAGGTTTAGATAGATGGATAGATGCTTTCAAATTATAGAGTTAGGGTTAGGGTTAGGGTTAGAGTTAGAGTTAGAGTTAGAGTTAGAGTTAGGGTTAGGGTTAGGGTTGGGGTCAGGGTTAGGGTTAGATATATAGATGTGTTCAAATGATAGAGTTAGGGTTAGGGTTAGGGTTGGGGTTAGGGTTAGGGTTAGGTTTTGGTTAGGGTTAGGGTTACAGTTAGGGTTAGGGTAGGGTTAGGGTTAGGGTTAGATATATAGATGTGTTCAAATGATAGAGTTAGGGTTAGGGTTAGATATATAGAAGTGTTCAAATGATAGGGTTAGGGTTAGGGTTAAATATATAGATGTGTTCAAATGATAGGGTCGGGGTTAGGGTTAGCGTTAGGTTTAGATGGATGTATAGATGCTTTCAAATGATAGAGTTAAGGTTAGGGTTAGGGTTAGGGTTAGGGTAAGAGTTAGGGTTAGGGTTAGGGTTGGGGTTAGGGTTAGGGCTAGGGTTAGGGTTAGGGTTAGGTTTTGGTTAGGGTTAGGGTTACAGTTAGGGTTAGGGTAGGGTTATGGTTCGGGTTAGATATATAAATGTGTTCAAATGATAAAATTAGGGTTAGGGTTAGGGTTAGATATATAGATGTGTTCAAATGATAGGGTTAGGGTTAGATATATAGATGTGTTCAAATGATAGAGTTAGGGTTGGGGTAATGGTTAGGGTTAGGGTTAGGGTTAGGTTAGGGTTAGGGTTAAGTTTTGGTTAGTGTTAGAGTTACAGTTAGTTTTAGGGTTAGATTTAGATATAGATGTGTTCAAATGATTGGGTTAGGGTTAGGTTCAGATAGATGGATAGATGCTTTCAAATTATAGAGTTAGGGTTAGGGTTAGAGTTAGGGTTAGAGTTAGAGTTAGGGTTAGGGTTATGGTTGGGGTTAGGGTTAGGGTTATATATATAGATGTGTTCAAATGATAGAGTTAGGGTTAGGGTTAGGGTTAGGGTTATGGTTAGATTTATAGATGTGTTAAACTGATAGGGTTAGGGTTAGGGTTAGATATATAGTGTGTTCAAATGATAGAGTTAGGGTTAGGGTTAGGTTTAGATATATGGAAGTGTTCAAATGATAGGGTTAGGGTTAGGGTTAGATATATAGATGTGTTCAAATGATAGGGTCGGGGTTAGGGTAAGGGATAGGTTTAGATAGATCGATAGATGCTTTAAAATGATAGAGTTAGGGTTAGGGTTAGGGTTAGGGTTAGGGTTAGGGTTAGGGTTAGAGTTAGGGTTGGGGTTAGGGTTATTTTTAGATATATAGATGTGTTCAAATGATAGAGTTAGGGTTAGGGTTAGGGATAGATATATAGATGTGTTAAAATGATAGGGTTAGGGTTAGGGTTAGATATATAGATGTGTTCAAATGATTGGGTTAGGGTTAGGTTTAGATACATAAATTTGTTCAAATGGTTAGAGTTAGGGTCAGGGTTAGGGTCAGCGTTAGGTTTTGGTTAGGGTTAGGGTTACAGTTAGGGTTAGGTTAGGGTTAGGGTAAGGGTTAGATATATAGATGTGTTCAAATGATAGGGTTAGGGTTAGGGTTAGATACATAAATTTGTTCAAATGATAGAGTTAAGGTTAGGGTTAGGGTTAGGGTTCGGTTAGGGTTAGGTTTTGATTAGGGTTAGGGTTACAGTTAGGGTTAGAGTAGGACTAGGGTTAGGGTTAGGTTTAGAAATATAGATGTGTTCAATTGATTGGGTTAGGGTTGGTTTAGATAGATGGATAGATTCTTTCAAATGATAGAGTTAGGGTTCGGGTTAGGGTTAGGGTTAGAGTTAGGGTTAGGGTTAGGGTTGTGGTTAGGGTTATGGTTAGATATATAGATGTGTTCAAATGATAGAGTTAGGGTTAGGGCTAGGGTTAGATATATAGATGTGTTCAAATGATAGGGTTAGGGTAAGGGTTAGATATATTGATGTGTTCAAATGATAGAGTTAGGGTTAGGGTTAGGGTTAGGGTGGGGGTCAAGGTTAGGGTTAGGGTTAGGTTTTGGTTAGGGTTAGGGTTTCAGTTAGGGTTAGGGTAGGGTTTGGATTAGGGTTAGATATATAGATGTGTTAAGGTCAGGGTTGCGGTTAGACATATAAATGTGTTCAAATGATAGGATTAGGGTTAGGCTTAGGTTAGGGTTAGGTTTTGGTTAGGGTTAGGGTTACAGTTAGGGTTAGAGTAGGGTTAGGGTAAGGGTTAGATATATAGATGTGATCAAATGATAGAGTTAGGGTTAGGGTTAGATATATAGAAGTGTTCAAATGATAGGGTTAGGGTTAGGGTTAGATATATAGATGTGTTCAAATGATAGGGTCGGGGTAAGGGTTAGCGTTAGGTTTAGATGGATGTATAGATGCTTTCAAATAACAGAGTTAAGGTTAGGGTTAGGGTTAGGGTTAGGGTAAGAGTTAGGGTTAGGGTTAGGGTTAGGGTTGGGGTCAGGGTTAGGGTTAGATATATAGATGTGTTCAAATGATAGAGTTAGGGTTAGGGTTGGGGTTAGGGTTAGGGTTAGGTTTTGGTTAGGGTTAGGGTTACAGTTAGGGTTAGGGTAGGGTTAGGGTTAGGGTTAGATATATAGATGTGTTCAAATGATAGAGTTAGGGTTAGGGTTAGATATATAGAAGTGTTCAAATGATAGGGTTAGGGTTAGGGTTAGATATATAGATGTGTTCAAATGATAGGGTCGGGGTTAGGGTTAGCGTTAGGTTTAGATGGATGTATAGATGCTTTCAAATGATAGAGTTAAGGTTAGGGTTAGGGTTAGGGTTAGGGTAAGAGTTAGGGTTAGGGTTAGGGTTGGGGTTAGGGTTAGGGCTAGGGTTAGGGTTAGGTTTTGGTTAGGGTTAGGGTTACAGTTAGGGTTAGGGTTAGGGTTAGGTTTAGATATATGGAAGTGTTCAAATGATAGGGTTAGGGTTAGGGTTAGATATATAGATGTGTTCAAATGATAGGGTCGGGGTTAGGGTAAGGGATAGGTTTAGATAGATCGATAGATGCTTTAAAATGATAGAGTAAGGGTTAGGGTTAGGGTTAGGGTTAGGGTTAGGGTTGTGGTTAGGGTTATGGTTAGATATATAGATGTGTTCAAATGATAGAGTTAGGGTTAGGGCTAGGGTTAGATATATAGATGTGTTCAAATGATAGGGTTAGGGTAAGGGTTAGATATATTGATGTGTTCAAATGATAGAGTTAGGGTTAGGGTTAGGGTTAGGGTTAAGGTGGGGGTTAAGGTTAGGGTTAGGGTTAGGTTTTGGTTAGGGTTAGGGTTTCAGTTAGGGTTAGGGTAGGGTTAGGATTAGGGTTATATAAATAGATGTGTTAAAATGATAGGGTTAGGGTTAGGGTTAGATATAAAGTGTGTTCAAATGATGGAGTTAGGGTTAGGATTACGGTTAGATATATGGAAGAGTTCAAATGATAGGGTTAGGGTTAGGGTTAGATATATAGATGTGTTCAAATGATAGGGTCGGGGTTAGGGTAAGGGTTAGGTTTAGATAGATGGATTGATGCTTTCAAATGATAGAGATAGGGTTAAGGTTAGGGTTAGAGTTAGGGTTATGGTTAGATAGATAGATAGGGTTAGGGTTAGGGTTAGAGTAGGGTTAGGGTTAGACATATAGATGTTTTCAAATAATAGGGTTAGGGTTAGGGTGAGATATGTAGAAGTGTTCAATATTAGAGTTAGGGTTAGGGTTAGGGTTAGGGTAGGGTTAGATTAGGGTTAGGGTTAGGGTTAGATTTATAGATATGTTCAAATAACAGGGTTAGGGTTAGGGTTAGGGTTAGAGTTAGAGTTAGAGTTAGGGTTAGGGTTAGGTTTTGGTTAGAGTTAGGGTTACAGATAGGGTTAGGTTAGGGTTAGGGTAAGGGTTAGATATATAGATTTGTTCAAATGATAGGGTTAGGGTTAGGGTTAGATACATAAATTTGTTCAAATGATAGAGTTAGGATTAAGGATAGGGTTAGGGTTACAGTTAGGGTTAGGGTAGGGCTAGGGTTAGGGTTAGGTTTAGAAATATAGATGTGTTCAATTGATTGGGTTAGGGTTGGTTTAGATAGGTGGATAGATTCTTTCAAATGATAGAGTTAGGGTTCAGGTAAGGGTTAGGGTTAGAGTTAGGGTTGGGGTTAGGGTTATTTTTAGATATATAGATGTGTTCAAATGATAGAGTTAGGGATAGATATATAGATGTGTTAAAATGATAGGGTTAGGGTTAGGGTTAGATGTATAGATGTGTTCAAATGATTGCGTTAGGTTTAGGTTTAGATAGATGGATAGATGCTTACAAATTATAGAGTTAAGGTTAGGGTTAGGGTTAGAGTTAGAGTTAGGGTTAGATATATAGATGTGTTCAATAATAGAGTTAGGGTTAGGGTTAGGGTTAAGGTTAGGGTAGGGTTAGATTAGGGTTAGGGTTAGGGTTAGGGTTAGATTCATAGATATGTTCAATTAATAGGGTTAGGGTTAGGGTTAGGGTTAGAGTTAGAGTTAGAGTTAGGGTCAGGGTCAGGGTTAGGGTTAGGGTTAGGGTTAGGTTTTGGTTAGGGTTAGGGTTACAGTTAGGGTTAGGTTAGGGTTAGGGTAAGGGTTAGATATATAGATGTGTTCAAATGATAGGATTAGGGTTAGGGTTAGATACATAAATTTGTTCAAATGATAGAGTTAGGGTCAGGGTTAGGGTTAGGGTTAGGGTTAGGTTAGGGTTAGGTTTTGATTAGGGTTAGGGTTACAGTTAGGGTTAGAGTAGGGTTCGGGTTAGGGTTAGGGTTAGAGTTAGGGTTAGGGTTAGGGTTGTGGTAAGGGTTTTGGTTAGATATATAGATGTGTTCAAATGATAGAGTTAGGGTTAGGGCTAGGGTTAGATATATAGATGTGTTCAAATGATAGGGTTAGGGTAAGGGTTAGATATATTGATGTGTTCAAATGATAGAGTTAGGGTTAGGGTTAGGGTTAGATATATAGATGTGTTAAGGTTAGGGTTGGGGTTAGATATATAAATGTGTTCAAATGATAGGATTAGGGTTAGGCTTAGGTTAGGGTTAGGTTTTGGATAGGGTTAGGGTTACAGTTAGGGTTAGAGTAGGGTTAGGGTAAGGGTTAGATATATAGATGTGATCAAATGATAGAGTTAGGGTTAGGGTTAAATATATAGAAGTGTTCAAATGATTGGGTTAAGGTTAGGTTTAGATAGATAGATAGATGCTTTCAAATTATAGAGTTAGGGTTAGGGTTAGGGTTAGGGTTAGGGTTAGGGTTAGGTTTGGGGTCAGGGTTAGGGTTAGATATATAGATGTGTTCAAATGATAGAGTTAGGGTTAGGGTTAGGGTTGGGGTTAGGGTTAGGGTTAGGTTTTGGTTAGGGTTAGGGTTACAGTTAGGGTTAGGGTAGGGTTAGGGTTAGGGTTAGATATATAGATGTGTTCAAATGATAGAGTTAGGGTTAGGGTTAGATATATAGAAGTGTTCAAATGATAGGGTTAGGGTTAGGGTTAGATATATAGATGTGTTCAAATGATAGGGTCGGGGTTAGGGTTAGCGTTAGGTTTAGATGGATGTATAGATGCTTTCAAATGATAGAGTTAAGGTTAGGGTTAGGGTTAGGGTTAGGGTAAGAGTTAGGGTTAGGGTTACGGTTGGGGTTAGGGTTAGGGCTAGGGTTAGGGTTAGGTTTTGGTTAGGGTTAGGGTTACAGTTAGGGTTAGGGTTAGGGTTAGGTTTAGATATATGGAAGTGTTCAAATGATAGGGTTAGGGTTAGGGTAAGGGATAGGTTTAGATAGATCGATAGATGCTTTAAAATGATAGAGTTAGGGTTAGGGTTAGGGTTAGTGTTAGGGTTGTGGTTAGTGTTATGGTTAGATATATAGATGTGTTCAAATGATAGAGTTAGGGTTAGGGCTAGGGTTAGATATATAGATGTGTTCAAATGATAGGGTTAGGGTAAGGGTTAGATATATTGATGTGTTCAAATGATAGAGTTAGGGTTAGGGTTAGGGTTAGGGTTAAGGTGGGGGTTAAGGTTAGGGTTAGGGTTAGGTTTTGGTTAGGGTTAGGGTTTCAGTTAGGGTTAGGGTAGGGTTAGGATTAGGGTTAGATAAATAGATGTGTTAAGGTTAGGGTTGGGGTTAGATATATAAATGTGTTCAAATGATAGGATTAGGGTTAGGCTTAGGTTAGGGTTAGGTTTTGGTTAGGGTTAGGGTTACAGTTAGGGTTAGAGTAGGGTTAGGGTAAGGGTTAGATATATAGATGTGATCAAATGATAGAGTTAGGGTTAGGGTTAAATATATAGAAGTGTTCAAATGATTGGGTTAAGGTTAGGTTTAGATAGATAGATAGATGCTTTCAAATTATAGACTTAGGGTTAGGGTTAGGGTTAGAGTTAGAGTTAGAGTTAGAGTTAGGGTTAGGGTTAGGTTTGGGGTCAGGGTTAGGGTTAGATATATAGATGTGTTCAAATGATAGAGTTAGGGTTAGGGTTAGGGTTGGGGTTAGGGTTAGGGTTAGGTTTTGGTTAGGGTTAGGGTTACAGTTAGGGTTAGGGTAGGGTTAGGGTTAGGGTTAGATATATAGATGTGTTCAAATGATAGAGTTAGGGTTAGGGTTAGATATATAGAAGTGTTTCAAATGATAGGGTTAGGGTTAGGGTTAGATATATAGATGTGTTCAAATGATAGGGTCGGGGTTAGGTTAGCGTTAGGTTTAGATGGATGTATAGATGCTTTCAAATGATAGAGTTAAGGTTAGGGTTAGGGTTAGGGTTAGGGTAAGAGTTAGGGTTAGGGTTACGGTTGGGGTTAGGGTTAGGGCTAGGGTTAGGGTTAGGTTTTGGTTAGGGTTAGGGTTACAGTTAGGGTTAGGGTAGGGTTAGGTATAGATATATGGAAGTGTTCAAATGATAGGGTTAGGGTTAGGGTTAGATATATAGATGTGTTCAAATGATAGGGTCGGGGTTAGGGTAAGGGATAGGTTTAGATAGATCGATAGATGCTTTAAAATGATAGAGTTAGGGTTAGGGTTAGGGTTAGGGTTAGGGTTAGGGTTGTGGTTAGTGTTATGGTTAGATATATAGATGTGTTCAAATGATAGAGTTAGGGTTAGGGCTAGGGTTAGATATATAGATGTGTTCAAATGATAGGGTTAGGGTAAGGGTTAGATATATTGATGTGTTCAAATGATAGAGTTAGGGTTAGGGTTAGGGTTAGGGTTAAGGTGGGGGTTAAGGTTAGGGTTAGGGTTAGGTTTTGGTTAGGGTTAGGGTTTCAGTTAGGGTTAGGGTAGGGTTAGGATTAGGGTTAGATAAATAGATGTGTTAAGGTTAGGGTTGGGGTTAGATATATAAATGTGTTCAAATGATAGGATTAGGGTTAGGCTTAGGTTAGGGTTAGGTTTTGGTTAGGGTTAGGGTTACAGTTAGGGTTAGAGTAGGGTTAGGGTAAGGGTTATATATATGGATGTGATCAAATGATAGAGTTAGGGTTAGGTTTAAATATATAGAAGTGTTCAAATGATTGGGTTAGGGTTAGGTTTAGATAGATGGATAGATGCTTTCAAATTATAGAGTTAGGGTTAGGGTTAGGGTTAGAGTTAGAGTTAGAGTTAGAGTTAGGGTTAGGGTTAGGGTTGGGGTCAGGGTTAGGGTTAGATATATAGATGTGTTCAAATGATAGAGTTAGGGTTAGGGTTAGGGTTGGGGTTAGGGTTAGGGCTAGGTTTTGGTTAGGGTTAGGGTTACAGTTAGGGTTAGGGTAGGGTTAGGGTTAGGGTTAGATATATAGATGTGTTCAAATGATAGAGTTAGGGTTAGGGTTAGATATATAGAAGTGTTCAA
Source organism: Opsariichthys bidens (assembly GCA_037194245.1). Taxonomy (NCBI): domain Eukaryota; kingdom Metazoa; phylum Chordata; class Actinopteri; order Cypriniformes; family Xenocyprididae; genus Opsariichthys; species Opsariichthys bidens. Next base: position 16,487,137 of record CM074302.1, read on the forward strand.
ATGATAGGGTTAGGGTTAGGGTTAAATATATAGATGTGTTCAAATGATAGGGTCGGGGTTAGGGTTAGCGTTAGGTTTAGATGGATGTATAGATGCTTTCAAATGATAGAGTTAAGGTTAGGGTTAGGGTTAGGGTTAGGGTAAGAGTTAGGGTTAGGGTTAGGGTTGGGGTTAGGGTTAGGGCTAGGGTTAGGGTTAGGGTTAGGTTTTGGTTAGGGTTAGGGTTACAGTTAGGGTTAGGGTAGGGTTATGGTTCGGGTTAGATATATAAATGTGTTCAAATGATAAAATTAGGGTTAGGGTTAGGGTTAGATATATAGATGTGTTCAAATGATAGGGTTAGGGTTAGATATATAGATGTGTTCAAATGATAGAGTTAGGGTTGGGGTAATGGTTAGGGTTAGGGTTAGGTTAGGGTTAGGGTTAAGTTTTGGTTAGTGTTAGAGTTACAGTTAGTTTTAGGGTTAGATTTAGATATAGATGTGTTCAAATGATTGGGTTAGGGTTAGGTTCAGATAGATGGATAGATGCTTTCAAATTATAGAGTTAGGGTTAGGGTTAGAGTTAGGGTTAGAGTTAGAGTTAGGGTTAGGGTTATGGTTGGGGTTAGGGTTAGGGTTAGGGTTATATATATAGATGTGTTCAAATGATAGAGTTAGGGTTAGGGTTAGGGTTAGGGTTATGGTTAGATTTATAGATGTGTTAAACTGATAGGGTTAGGGTTAGGGTTAGATATATAGTGTGTTCAAATGATAGAGTTAGGGTTAGGGTTAGGTTTAGATATATGGAAGTGTTCAAATGATAGGGTTAGGGTTAGGGTTAGATATATAGATGTGTTCAAATGATAGGGTCGGGGTTAGGGTAAGGGATAGGTTTAGATAGATCGATAGATGCTTTAAAATGATAGAGTTAGGGTTAGGGTTAGGGTTAGGGTTAGGGTTAGGGTTAGAGTTAGGGTTGGGGTTAGGGTTATTTTTAGATATATAGATGTGTTCAAATGATAGAGTTAGGGTTAGGGTTAGGGATAGATATATAGATGTGTTAAAATGATAGGGTTAGGGTTAGGGTTAGATATATAGATGTGTTCAAATGATTGGGTTAGGGTTAGGTTTAGATACATAAATTTGTTCAAATGGTTAGAGTTAGGGTCAGGGTTAGGGTTAGCGTTAGGTTTTGGTTAGGGTTAGGGTTACAGTTAGGGTTAGGTTAGGGTTAGGGTAAGGGTTAGATATATAGATGTGTTCAAATGATAGGGTTAGGGTTAGGGTTAGATACATAAATTTGTTCAAATGATAGAGTTAAGGTTAGGGTTAGGGTTAGGGTTCGGTTAGGGTTAGGTTTTGATTAGGGTTAGGGTTACAGTTAGGGTTAGAGTAGGACTAGGGTTAGGGTTAGGTTTAGAAATATAGATGTGTTCAATTGATTGGGTTAGGGTTGGTTTAGATAGATGGATAGATTCTTTCAAATGATAGAGTTAGGGTTCGGGTTAGGGTTAGGGTTAGAGTTAGGGTTAGGGTTAGGGTTGTGGTTAGGGTTATGGTTAGATATATAGATGTGTTCAAATGATAGAGTTAGGGTTAGGGCTAGGGTTAGATATATAGATGTGTTCAAATGATAGGGTTAGGGTAAGGGTTAGATATATTGATGTGTTCAAATGATAGAGTTAGGGTTAGGGTTAGGGTTAGGGTGGGGGTCAAGGTTAGGGTTAGGGTTAGGTTTTGGTTAGGGTTAGGGTTTCAGTTAGGGTTAGGGTAGGGTTTGGATTAGGGTTAGATATATAGATGTGTTAAGGTCAGGGTTGCGGTTAGACATATAAATGTGTTCAAATGATAGGATTAGGGTTAGGCTTAGGTTAGGGTTAGGTTTTGGTTAGGGTTAGGGTTACAGTTAGGGTTAGAGTAGGGTTAGGGTAAGGGTTAGATATATAGATGTGATCAAATGATAGAGTTAGGGTTAGGGTTAGATATATAGAAGTGTTCAAATGATAGGGTTAGGGTTAGGGTTAGATATATAGATGTGTTCAAATGATAGGGTCGGGGTAAGGGTTAGCGTTAGGTTTAGATGGATGTATAGATGCTTTCAAATAACAGAGTTAAGGTTAGGGTTAGGGTTAGGGTTAGGGTAAGAGTTAGGGTTAGGGTTAGGGTTGGGATTAGGGTTAGGGCTAGGGTTAGGGTTAGGATTTGGTTAGGGTTAGGGTTAAAGTTAGGGTTAGGGTAGGGTTACGGTTCGGGTTAGATATATAAATGTGTTCAAATGATAAAGTTAGGGTTAGGGTTAGGGTTAGATATATAGATGTGTTCAAATGATAGGGTTAGGGTTAGATATATAGATGTGTTCAAATGATAGAGTTAGGGTTGGGGTAAGGGTTAGGGTTAGGGTTAGGTTAGGGTTAGGGTTAAGTTTTGGTTAGTGTTAGAGTTACAGTTAGGTTTAGGGTTAGGTTTAGATATAGATGTGTTCAAATGATTGGGTTAGGGTTAGGTTCAGATAGATGGATAGATGCTTTCAAATTATAGAGTTAGGGTTAGGGTTAGAGTTAGAGTTAGGGTTAGGGTTATGGTTGGGGTTAGGGTTAGGATTAGGGTTATATATATAGATGTGTTCAAATGATAGAGTTAGGGTTAGGGTTAGGGTTGGGATTAGGGTTAGGGTTAGGTTTTGGTTAGGGTTAGGGTTTAAAGTTAGGGTTAGGGTAGGATTACGGTTCGGGTTAGATATATAAATGTGTTCAAATGATAAAGTTAGGGTTAGGGTTAGGGTTAGATATATAGATGTGTTCAAATGATAGGGTTAGGGTTAGATATATAGATGTGTTCAAAAGATAGAGTTAGGGTTGGGGTAAGGGTTAGGGTTAGGGTTAGGTTAGGGTTAGGGTTAAGTTTTGGTTAGTGTTAGAGTTACAGTTAGTTTTAGGGTTAGGTTTAGATATAGATGTGTTCAAATGATTGGGTTAGGGTTAGGTTCAGATAGATGGATAGATGCTTTCAAATTATAGAGTTAGGGTTAGGGTTAGGGTTAGAGTTAGAGTTAGAGTTAGAGTTAGAGTTAGGGTTAGGGTTATGGTTGGGGTTAGGGTTATGGTTAGGGTTATATATATAGATGTGTTCAAATGATAGAGTTAGGGTTAGGGTTATGGTTAGGGTTATGGTTAGATTTATAGATTTGTTAAAATGATTGGGTTAGGGTTAGGGTTAGATATATAGTGTGTTCAAATGATAGAGTTAGGGTTAGGGTTAGGTTTAGATATATGGAAGTGTTCAAATGATAGGGTTAGGGTTAGGGTTAGATATATAGATGTGTTCAAATGATAGGGTCGGGGTTAGGGTAAGGGTTAGGTTTAGATAGATGGATAGATGCTTTCAAATGATAGAGTTAGGGTTAGGGTTAGGGTTAGGGTTAGGGTTAGAGTTAGAGTTAGGTTTAGGGTTAGGGTTATGGTTAGGGTTAGGGTTGGGGTTAGGGTTAGGGTTAGGTTTTGGTTAGGGTTAGTGTTACAGTTAGGGTTAGGGTAGGGTTATGGTTCGGGTTAGATATATAAATGTGTTCAAATGATTGTGTTAGGGTTAGGGTTAGGGTTAGATATATAGATGTGTTCAAATGATAGGGTTGGGGTTAGGGTTAGATATATAGATGTGTTCAAATGATAGAGTTAGGGTTGGGGTTAGGGTTAGGGTTAGGGTTAGGGTTAGATTAGGTTAGGGTTAGGTTTTGGTTAGGGTTAGGGTTAGATATAGATGTGTTCAAATGATTGGGTTAGGGTTAGGTTTAGATAGATGGATAGATGCTTTCAAATTATAGAGCTAGGGTTAGGGTTAGGGTTAGAGTTAGAGTTAGAGTTAGAGTTAGAGTTAGGGTTAGGGTTAAGGTTAGATATATAGATGTGTTCAAATGATAGAGTTAGGGTTAGGGTTAGGGATAGATCTATAGATGTGTTAAAATGATAGGGTGAGGCTTAGGGTTAGATATTTAATGTGTTCAAATGATAGAGTTAGGGTTAGGGTTACGGTTAGATATATAGAAATTTTCAAATGATAAGGTTAGGTTTAGGGTAAGGGTTAGGTTTAGATAGATTTTTAGATGCTTTCAAATGATAGAGTTAAGGTTAAGGTTAGGGTTAGAGTTAGGGTTAGGGTTTCAGTTAGGGTTAGGGTTAGATAGATAGATAGATAGGGTTAGAGTTAGGGTTAGAGTAGGGTTAGGGTTAGATATATAGATGTTTTCAAATGATAGGGTTAGAGTTAGGGTGAGATGTATAGAAGTGTTCAAATGATAGAGTTAGGGTTAGGTTTAGGGTAGGGTTAGATTAGGGTTAGGGTTAGATTTAGGGTCATATTTATAGATATGTTCAAATAATAGGGTTAGGGTTAGGGTTAGGTTAAGGTTAGGTTTTGGTTAGGTTTAGGGTTACAGTTAGGGTTAGAGTTAGATAGATAGATAGGGTTATGGTTAGGGTTAGGGTAGGGTTAGGGTTAGATATATAAATGTGTTCAAATGACATATTTAGGGTTAGGGTTAGGGTTAGATATATAGATGTGTTCAAATGATAGAGTTAGGGTTAGAGTTAGGGTTATGGTTATGGTTAGTGTTAGGGTTAGATATATAGATGTGTTCAAATGATAGAGTTAGGGTTATGGTAGGGTTATGGTTAGGAATAGGGTTAGTGTTAGGTTAGGGTTAGGTTTTGGTTAGGGTTACAGTCAGGGTTAGGGTAGGGTTAGGGTTAGATATATAGATGTGTTCAAATGATAGGGTTAGGGTTAGATATATAGATATGTTCAGATGATAGAGTTAGGGTTGGGGTTAGGGTTAGGGTTAGGGTTAGGTTTTGGTTAGGGTTAGTGTTACAGTTAGGGTTAGGGTTAGATATAGATGTGTTCAAATGATTGTGATAGGGTTAGGTTCAGATAGATGGATAGATGCTTTCAAATTATAGAGTTAGGATTAGGGTTAGGGTTAGGGTAAGAGTTAGGGTTAGGGTTAGGGTTGGGGTTAGGGTTAGGGTTAGGGTTAGATATATAGATGTGTTCAAATTATAGAGTGTAACGACTGAGACAAATCAGACACGATTATTTGTCATACTTAACAAGTCATCTCTAAATCTCACTCTGAGGTCTGGAACCCTACCCCATGGACACCATTTGATAGGGTTTTACGACCTTAAAGAATGTGCAGAGAATTTGTCTCTGACTTCATTTTGGTTGAGAAGGACAAATAAACCGTTTTAATCCTATATATTCTATATATAACCATTTAAGAGATGTATAAACGTGTATCCAATTTTTCCCTCTAATAATTTTCCTTTTATAGGGTTTGATCTATGTATTATTATTTTTTTTTAACTTTAATGTTTCAGAGTTGCATATTATGACTAACTATAATCACTTGGGTAGCACGTTTGGTCTCTCTGGACTCCAATCTTCGCTCCCAAGCTCGTAATTTACATTACATTCTGTTAACTCTGACACATCAAGTATAATAAGAATCTAGAAAGTTCTTCTCTCATCCATCCAATATGATGTCTTATGCAAATATCTTGCAAGAGAACAAAGGGTCGTAAAAGTTCCCTCCGAAGGAATAAATCCTTATTGGCTCAGTGACCTCCAGAAGGCGTGACATCTTCACACTTTAAAAATCCCTGATCACAAGATCAACCTCTCTTTTTCTTCTGGTACTGAGGAAAAGCTGTTGTGAAAATGACGCTGAGCTAGAAGTTCTGAAGACCCCCAAGTTTGTGCCAGGCTGCGGCCTTGTCTTTCCATTCACCAAAGATCCTCTGAATCCAACTGGTTCTCTCTCATCAAGACAACATCAACAAGATCAACGGGGCCTCCACAAATTGCATCAGGACAGTTTAATTCAAATGGGCGAGACCTGCAAGTATCACACTTAGTCTCATTATTTGATACATCAAGTATCCTTACCCCTTTTAAAGAAGGTGTGTTAGAACTAAACTGATGGTTTGCTCAAGGCTGTTGATCTGTTGACTTTCAAACAATGCTATATCTTGCTTTTCCTTCTCTTGGTACACTGTATGCATGTATATATGTGTGAATGTTAGAGTAGTTTAAGTGTTCAGTCTGGTTACTAAAGTCTTATGCATGTCACATGCGAAGTTGTCTGTGTTTCATGCTCATATACGGGAGTCCCTAATCATGCAGATTCTGACTACATGCTCTAAGTAGTACTGTAGAGTAAGAATGTCATTTCCCATAACCAGGAAATGAACATTTCTTAGAACTAATAAACAATTAACCAAGTGTCCACTGGACAAACAGGTTAATTGACTGTAAAATTGATTTTACTACGTTAAGTTAATTCTATTAACTGATCCAAATATTTATAATTAATTGTAATAAGTTATAATTAATTATTCATATTTCTTTTGAGCTAAATTTGCTACAAGAGTTACGGTTAGGGTTAGGGTTATGGTTAGATTATATAGATGTGTTAAAATGATAGGGTTAGGGTTAGGGTTAGATATATAGATGTGTTCAAATGATAGAGTTAGGGTTAGGGTTTGGGTTAGATACATAAATGTGTTCAAATGATTGGGTTAGGGTTAGGGTTAAATACATAGATGTGTTCAAAAAATAGGGTTAGGGTTAGGTACAGGGTTAGAGTTAGGTTTAGGTTAGGGTTAGGGTTAGGGTTAGAGTTAGGGATAGGGTTAGGGTTGGTTGGGGTTGGGTTAGGGTTAGGGTTAGGGTTAGGTTTTGGTTAGGGTTAGGGATACAGTTAGGGTTAGTGTAGGGTTAGGGTTAGATATATAGAAGTGTTCAAATGAAGTTAGGATTAGGGTTAGATATATAGATGTGTTCAAATGATAGGGTTAGGGTTAGGGTTCGATATATTAATGTGTTCAAATGATAGAGTTAGGGTTAGGGTTAGGATTAGGTTAGGGTTAGGTTTTGGTTAGGGTTAGGGTTACAGTTAGGGTTAGGGTAGGGTTAGGGTTAGATATATAGATGTGTTAGGGTTAGGTTTAGTGTTACGGTTGGGGTTAGATATATAGATGTGTTCAAAAGATAGAGTTAGGGTTAGGGTTGGGTTAGGGTTAGGATTAGGGTTAGGGTTAGGGTTACAGTTAGGGTTAGGGTAGGGTTAGGGTAAGGGTTAGATATATAGATGTGTTCAAATGATAGGGTTAGGGTTAGATACATAAATGTGTTCAAATGATAGAGTTAGGGTTAGGCTTAGGTTAGGGTTAGGTTTTGGTTAGGTTAGGGTTACAGTTAGGGTTAGAGTAGGGTTGGGGTAAAGGTTAGATATATAGATGTGATCAAATAATAGAGTTAGGGTTAGGGTTAGATATATAGAAGTGTTCAAATGATAGGGTTAGGGTTAGGGTTAGATATATAGATGTGTTCAAATGATAGGGTCGGGGTTAGGGTTAGCGTTAAGTTTAGATGGATGTATAGATGCTTTCAAATGATAGAGTTAAGGTTAGGGTTAGGGTTAGGGTAAGAGTTAGGGTTAGGGTTAGGGTTGGGGTTAGGGTTAGGGTTAGGGTTAGGTTTTGGTTAGGGTTAGAGTTACAGTTAGGGTTAGGGTAGGGTTATGGTTCGGGTTAGATATATAAATGTGTTCAAATGATAAAGTTAGGGTTAGGGTTAGGGTTAGATATATAGATGTGTTCAAATGATAGGGTTAGGGTTAGATATATAGATGTGTTCAAATGATAGAGTAAGGGTTGGGGTAAGGGTTAGGGTTAGGTTAGGGTTAGGGTTAGGTTTTGGTTAGTGTTAGGGTTACAGTTTCTGCGCTCCAGAAAACTGGAGCGCAGCTGGAAGAATTCAAACTAGAAGTTTTTCGGATTTCATGGAGAGAGAAAATGATGTAGTACAGAAAGGCCGTAAAAACCGCTAGATCTGCTTATTTTTCAAATCTTTTAGAAGAAAATAAACACAACCCTAAGTATTTATTTAATACAGTGGCTAAATTAACAAGAAATACAGCCTCAACTTCTGATGTTTCCAAACAGCACAGCAGTAATGACTTTATGAACTTCTTTACTTGCAAGATTGACAACATTAGAGAGAAAATTATAGCCATGCAACTGTCTACTACAGTATCACATCAGACAGTGGGTTGTTGTATCCCTGAAGAAAAATTCCATTCATTCGCTGCCATAGGAAAGGAAGAATTGTCTAAACTTGTTAAATCATCAAAATCTACTACATGTATGTTAGACCCTATACCGACTAAGTTATTGAAAGAGATGCTTCCAGAGGTCATAGATCCTCTTCTTAAGATCATTAATTCATCTTTATCACTAGGTTACGTACCGAAAAATTTTAAGCAGGCTATTATCAAACCTCTTATTAAAAAACCACAACTTGATCCTGGTGAATTAGTCAATTACAGACCGATTTCCAATCTACCTTTTCTGTCAAAAATACTAGAAAAGGCAGTATCATCTCAGCTTAGTTCCTACTTAGAAAGAAATGGTATCTGTGAGGATTTCCAGTCAGGATTTAGACCGTACCATAGTACTGAGACTGCTCTCATTAGAGTTACAAATGATTTGCTCTTATCATTAGATCATGGTTGTATCTCTCTATTAGTGTTACTAGACCTCAGCGCTGCTTTTGACACTATCGACCACAATATTCTTTTGAATAGACTAGAAAATTATGTTGGAATTAGTGGAATTGCATTGGCATGGTTCAAATCATACTTATCTGACCGTTATCAGTTTGTAGTAGTAAACGAAGAGATGTCATTTCAATCACAAGTTAAATATGGAATACCACAAGGCTCAGTTCTCGGACCGTTGCTTTTCACTCTGTACATGTTACCCTTGGGAGATGTCATTAGGAATCATGGCATTAGCTTTCACTGTTACGCTGATGATACTCAGCTCTATATTTCCTCACGCCCTGACGAAACCTACCAATTCTCAAAATTAACAGAATGCGTAGCTGATATAAAAAATTGGATGACTAGTAATTTCCTACTACTAAATTCAGAAAAAACAGAGATTCTAATTATTGGACCAAAAACTTCAGCACATAAAAACCTAGAATACTGTCTAACACTTGATGGCTGCTCTGTTAAGTCGTCTTCGTCAGTTAGGAACCTGGGTGTGCTCTTTGATACCAATCTTTCATTTGAAAGCCACATTTCTAGCATATGTAAAACCGCATTCTTCTATCTTAAAAATATATCTAAATTGCGACATATGCTCTCAATGACAAATGCGGAACAGCTAGTTCATGCGTTTATGACCTCGAGACTAGATTACTGTAACGCTCTATTGGGTGGTTGCCCTGCTCGCGTGATAAACAAATTGCAGCTGGTCCAAAACGCAGCAGCTAGAGTCCTTACTAGAACCAGGAAATATGACCATATTAGCCCGGTTCTGTCAAAACTGCACTGGCTCCCTATTAAACATCGTATAGATTTTAAAATCTTGCTAATTACTTACAAAGCACTAAATGGCTTAGCTCCCCAGTACCTGAGTGAGCTCTTAATGCATTATAGTCCTCCGCGTCTATTACGATCTCAGAATTCTGGCCAGTTGTTAATACCTAGAATATCAAAATCAACCGCAGGCGGTAGATCCTTTTCCTATTTGGCACCTAAACTCTGGAACGATCTTCCTAGCATTGTTCGGGAAGCAGACACACTCTGTGAGTTTAAATCTAGACTAAAAACGCATCTATTTAACCTGGCATACACATGACGCACTATAAACTTTTGTCTTCATATCCGTTAAAGGATTGTTAGGCTGCATAGATCAGGTCAGCCGGAAACGGGAACACTTCCTATAACACCAGATGTACTCGGTACATCAGAAGAAGAATGGCGTCTACGCTAACTTTTTGTCTCTCTGCTTATCCCGAGGTTTACCAATTAACGTGATTGGTTGGATCTGGGCCGTGTCCGGGTCGGACGGGGAACCTGTGCCTGTGTGCGGCAGCAATGTGGCCTGTGGTGTCGGCGGAGACTGTGTTAACTAGCCCATCCTTTGTTAAGACCTTACCGACTAATCAGCCAGTGGCACATATCCCAACAAACCGTCCCAAACCGGCGTGATCAAAAAGATCTTAAACTAGATGGAACTAGATTAAATATTTTGACTGTTGCGATTCCAAATCGGTTTAATGACCCGTAACTCTGCCTGAGTATCAGACAAGTGTTCACTGTTGGCCAGAGGAGAACTGGCCCCCCGACTAAGCCTGGTTTCTCCCGAGGTTTTTTTTCTCCATTTGTTGGAGTTTTGGTTCCTTGCCGCTGTTGCCTTTGGCTTGCTGAAGTTGGGGACACTTGCTTGATATTCAGCAGTGTTTTTGATATGCCTGCATTGGCGCCGTTGTATGTGAACTGAGCCGAGCTGGACGATTACGTCACTGTTTTCTGCAGTGCTGATATACCTAAATTAACTAGACTAATAACTATTGATATTTGCAACGGAAAGAATCAATAATATATAGAATAAGCTGCACAATGACCCCATTTTCTTATTAATGTAAAGCTGCTTTGCCACAATTTGCATTGTAAAAAGCGCTATTTAAATAAAGATGACTTGACTTGACTTGACTTACAGTTAGGTTTAGGGTTAGGTTTAGATATAGATTTGTTCAAATGATTGGGTTAGGGTTAGGTTCAGATAGATGGATAGATGCTTTCAAATTATAGAGTTAGGGTTAGGGTTAGGGTTAGGGTTAGGGTTAGGGTTAGAGTTAGAGTTAGGGTTAGGGTTATGGTTGGGGTTAGGGTTAGGGTTATATATATAGATGTGTTCAAATGATAGAGTTAGGGTTAGGGTTAGGGTTAGGGTTATGGTTAGATTTATAGATGTGTTAAAATGATAGGGTTAGGGTTAGGGTTAGATATATAGTGTGTTCAAATGATAGAGTTAGGGTTAGGGTTAGGTTTAGATATATGGAAGTGTTCAAATGATAGGGTTAGGGTTAAGGTTAGATATATAGATGTGTTCAAATGATAGGGTCGGGGTTAGGGTAAGGGTTAGGTTTAGATAGATGGATAGATGCTTTCAAATGATAGAGTTAGGGTTAGGGTTAGGGTTAGAGTTAGAGTTAGGGTTAGGGTTATGGTTAGGGTTAGGGTTGGGATTAGGGTTAGGGTTAGGGTTAGGTTTTGGTTAGGGTTAGTGTTACAGTTAGGGTTAGGGTAGGGTTATGGTTCGGGTTAGATATATATTTGTGTGTTCAAATGATTGTGTTAGGGTTAGGGTTAGGGTTAGATATATAGATGTGTTCAAATGATAGGGTTGGGGTTAGGGTTAGATATATAGATGTGTTCAAATGATAGAATTAGGGTAGGGGTTAGGGTTAGGGTTAGGTTTAGGGTTAGGGTTAGGTTAGGTTAGGGTTAGGTTTTGGTTAGGGTTAGGGTTACAGTTAGGGTTAGGGTTAGGGTTAGATATAGATGTGTTCAAATGATTGGGTTAGGGTTAGGGTTAGATATATAGAAGTGTTCAAATGATAGGGTTAGGGTTAGGGTTAGATATATAGATGTGTTCAAATGATAGGGTCGGGGTTAGGGTTAGCGTTAGGTTTAGATGGATGTATAGATGCTTTCAAATGATAGAGTTAAGGTTAGGGTTAGGGTTAGGGTTAGGGTTAGGGTAAGAGTTAGGGTTAGGGTTAGGGTTGGGGTTAGGGTTAGGGTTAGGGTTAGGTTTTGGTTAGGGTTAGGGTTACAGTTAGGGTTAGGGTAGGGTTATGGTTCGGGTTAGATATATAAATGTGTTCAAATTATAAAGTTAGGGTTAGGGTTAGGGTTAGATATATAGATGTGTTCAAATGAGAGGGTTAGGGTTAGATATATAGATGTGTTCAAATGATAGAGTTAGGGTTGGGGTAAGGGTTAGGGTTAGGGTTAGGTTAGGGTTAGGGTTAAGTTTTGGTTAGTGTTAGAGTTACAGTTAGGTTTAGGGTTAGGTTTAGATATAGATGTGTTCAAATGATTGGGTTAGGGTTAGGTTCAGATAGATGGATAGATGCTTTCAAATTATAGAGTTAGGGTTAGGGTTAGGGTTAGGGTTAGAGTTAGAGTTAGGGTTAGGGTTATGGTTGGGGTTAGGGTTAGTGTTAGGGTTATATATATAGATGTGTTCAAATGATAGAGTTAGGGTTAGGGTTAGGGTTAGGGTTATGGTTAGATTTATAGATGTGTTAAAATGATAGGGTTAGGGTTAGATATATAGTGTGTTCAAATGATAGAGTTAGGGTTAGGGTTAGGTTTAGATATATGGAAGTGTTCAAATGATAGGGTTAGGGTTAGGGTTAGATATATAGATGTGTTCAAATGATAGGGTCGGGGTTAGGGTAAGGGTTAGGTTTAGATAGATGGATAGATGCTTTCAAATGATAGAGTTAGGGTTAGGGTTAGGGTAGGGTTAGAGTTAGGGTTGGGGTTAGGGTTATTTTTAGATATATAGATGTGTTCAAATGATATAGTTAGGGTTAGGGTTAGGGATAGATATATAGATGTGTTAAAATGATAGGGTTAGGGTTAGGGTTAGATATATAGATGTTTTCAAATGATTGGGTTAGGGTTAGGTTTAGATAGGTGGATAGATGCTTACAAATTATAGAGTTGAGGTTAGGGTTAGGGTTAGGGTTAGAGTTAGAGTTAGGGTTAGGGTTAGGGTTAAGGTTAGGGTAGGGTTAGATTAGGGTTAGGTTAGGGTTAGATTTATAGATATGTTCAATTAATAGGGTTAGGGTTAGGGTTAGAGTTAGAGTTAGAGTTAGGGTCAGGGTTAGGGTTAGGGTTAGGTTTTGGTTAGGGTTAGGGTTACAGTTAGGGTTAGGTTAGGGTTAGGGTAAGGGTTAGATATATAGATGTGTTCAAATGATAGGGTTAGAGTTAGGGTTAGATACATAATATTTGTTCAAATGATAGAGTTAGGGTTAGGGTTAGGGTTAGGGTTAGGTTAGGGTTAGGTTTTGATTAGGGTTAGGGTTACAGTTAGGGTTAGAGTAGGGCTAGGGTTAGGGTTAGGTTTAGAAATATAGATGTGTTCAATTGATTGGGTTAGGGTTGGTTTAGATAGATGGATAGATTCTTTCAAATGATAGAGTTAGGGTTCGGGTTAGGGTTAGGGTGGGGGTTAAGGTTAGGGTTAGGGTTAGGGTTATGGTTAGATATATAAATGTGTTCAAATGATAGAGTTAGGGTTAGGGCTATTGTTAGATATATAGATATGTTCAAATGATAGGGTTAGGGTAAGGGTTAGATATATTGATGTGTTCAAATGATAGAGTTAGGGTTAGGGTTAGGGTTAGGGTGGGGGTTAAGGTTAGGGTTAGGGTTAGGTTTTGGTTAGGGTTAGGGTTTCAGTTAGGGTTAGGGTTAGGGTTAGATATATAGATGTGTTAAGGTTAGGGTTGGGGTTAGATATATAAATGTGTTCAAATGATAGGATTAGGGTTAGGCTTAGGTTAGGGTTAGGTTTTGGTTAGGGTTAGGGTTACAGTTAGGGTTAGAGTAGGGTTAGGGTAAGGGTTAGATATATAGATGTGATCAAATGATAGAGTTAGGGTTAGGGTTAGATATATAGAAGTGTTCAAATGATAGGGTTAGGGTTAGGGTTAGATATATAGATGTGTTCAAATGATAGGGTCGGTTAGGGTTAGGGTTAGGGTTAGGGTTGGGTTAGGGTTAGGGCTAGGGTTAGGGTTAGGTTTTGGTTAGGGTTAGGGTTACAGTTAGGGTTAGGGTAGGGTTATGGTTCGGGTTAGATATATAAATGTGTTCAAATGATAAAGTTAGGGTTAGGGTTAGATATATAGATGTGATCAAATGATAGGGTTAGGGTTAGATATATAGATGTGTTCAAATGATAGAGTTAGGGTTGGGGTAAGGGTTAGGGTTAGGGTTAGGTTAGGGTTAGGGTTAAGTTTTGGTTATTGTTAGAGTTACAGTTAGGTTTACGGTTAGGTTTAGATATAGATGTGTTCAAATGATTGGGTTAGGGTTAGGTTAAGATAGATGGATAGATGCTTTCAAATTATAGAGTTAGGGTTAGGGTTAGGGTTAGGGTTAGAGTTAGAGTTAGGTTTAGGGTTATGGTTGGGGTTAGGGTTAGGGTTAGGGTTATATATATATAGATGTGTTCAATTGATAGAGTTAGGGTTAGGGTTAGGGTTATGGTTAGATTTATAGATGTGTTAAAATGATAGGGTTAGGGTTAGGGTTAGATATATAGTGTGTTCAAATGATAGAGTTAGGGTTAGGGTTAGGTTTAGATATATGGAAGTGTTCAAATGATAGGGTTAGGGTTAGGGTTAGATATATAGATGTGTTCAAATGAAAGGGTCGGGGTTAGGGTAAGGGTTAGGTTTAGATAGATGGATAGATGCTTTCAAATGATAGAGTTAGGGTTAGGGTTAGGGTTAGGGTTAGAGTTAGGGTTAGGGTTAGGGTTATGGTTAGGGTTGGGGTTAGGGTTAGGCTTAGGGTTAGGGTTAGGGTTAGGTTTTGGTTAGGGTTAGTGTTACAGTTAGGGTTAGGGTAGGGTTATGGTTCGGGTTAGATATATAAATGTGTTCAAATGATTGTGTTAGGGTTAGGGTTAGGGTTAGATATATAGATGTGTTCAAATGATAGAGTTAGGGTTGGGGTTAGGGTTAGGGTTAGGGTTAGGGCTAGGTTTGGTTAGGGTTAGGTTTTGGTTAGGGTTAGGGTTACAGTTAGGGTTAGGGTTAGATAGAGATGTGTTCAAATGATTGGGTTAGGGATAGGTTTAGATAGATGGATAGATGCTTTCAAATTATAGAGTTAGAGTTAATGTTAGGGTTAGAGTTAGAGTTAGGGTTAGGGTTAGGGTTGTGGTTAGGGTTAGGGTTAGATATATAGATGTGTTCAAATGATAGAGTTAGGGTTAGGGTTAGGGATAGAGTTAGAGTTAGGGTTAGGGTTAGGGTTGGGGTTAGGGTTAGGGTTAGATATATAGATGTGTTCAAATGATAGGGTTAGGGTTAGGGTTAAGTACATAAATTTGTTCAAATGATAGAGTTGGGGTTAGGGTTAGGGTTAGGGTTAGGTTAGGGTTAGGTTTTGATTAGGGTTAGGGTTACAGTTGGGGTTAGAGTAGAGCTAGGGTTAGGGTTAGGTTTAGAAATATAGATGTGTTCAATTGATTGGGTTAGGGTTGGTTTAGATAAATGGATAGATTCTTTCAAATGATAGAGTTAGGGTTCGGGTTAGGGTTAGAGTTAGGGTTAGGGTTAGGGTTATGGTTAGGGTTGGGGTTAGGGTTAGGCTTAGGGTTAGGGTTAGGGTTAGGTTTTGGTTAGGGTTAGTGTTACAGTTAGGGTTAGGGTAGGGTTATGGTTCGGGTTAGATATATAAATGTGTTCAAATGATTGTGTTAGGGTTAGGGTTAGGGTTAGATATATAGATGTGTTCAAATTATAGGGTTGGGGTTATGGTTAGATATATAGATGTGTTCAAATGATAGAGTTAGGGTTGGGGTTAGGGTTAGGGTTAGGGTTAGGGTTAGGGCTAGGTTTGGTTAGGGTTAGGTTTTGGTTAGGGTTAGGGTTACAGTTAGGGTTAGGGTTAGGGTTAGATATAGATGTGTTCAAATGATTGGGTTAGGGATAGGTTTAGATAGAGGGATAGATGCTTTCAAATTATAGAGTTAGAGTTAGGGTTAGGGTTAGGGTTAGGGTTAGAGTTAGAGTTAGGGTTAGGGTTAGGGTTGGGGTTAGGGTTAGGGTTAGATATATAGATGTGTTCAAATGATAGAGTTAGGGTTAGGGTTAGGGATAGAGTTAGAGTTAGGGTTAGGGTTAGGGTTGGGGTTAGGGTTAGGGTTAGATATATAGATGTGTTCAAATGATAGGGTTAGGGTTAGGGTTAGATACATAAATTTGTTCAAATGATAGAGTTGGGGTTAGGGTTAGGGTTAGGGTTAGGTTAGGGTTAGGTTTTGATTAGGGTTAGGGTTACAGTTCGGGTTAGAGTAGGGCTAGGGTTAGGGTTAGGTTTAGAAATATAGATGTGTTCAATTGATTGGGTTAGGGTTGGTTTAGATAAATGGATAGATTCTTTCAAATGATAGAGTTAGGGTTCGGGTTAGGGTTAGGGTTAGGGTTAGGGTTAGAGTTAGGGTTAGGGTTAGGGTTGTGGTTAAGGTTATGGTTAGATATATAGATGTGTTCAAATGATAGAGTTAGGGTTAGGGCTAGGGTTAGATATATAGAAGTGTTCAAATGATAGGGTTAGGTTTAGGGTAAGGGTTAGGTTTAGATAGATGGATAGATGCTTTCAAATGATAGAGTTAGGGTTAAGGTTAGGGTTGGAGTTAGGGTTAGGGTTTCAGTTAGGGTTAGGGTTAGATAGATAGATAGATAGGGTTAGAGTTAGGGTTAGAGTAGGGTTAGGGTTAGATATATAGATGTTTTCAAATGATAGGGTTAGGGTTAGGGTGAGATATATAGAAGTGTTCAAATGATAGAGTTAGGGTTAGGTTTAGGGTAGGGTTAGATTAGGGTTAGGGTTAGATTTAGGGTCATATTTATAGATATGTTCAAATAATAGGGTTAGGGTTGGGGTTAAGGTTAGGTTTTGGTTAGGTTTAGGGTTACAGTTAGGGTTAGGGTTAGATAGATAGATAGGGTTATGGTTAGGGTTAGGGTAGGGTTAGGGTTAGATATATAAATGTGTTCAAATGACAGATTTAGGGTTAGGGTTAGGGTTAGATATATAGATGTGTTCAAATGATAGAGTTAGGGTTAGAGTTAGGGTTATGGTTATGGTTAGGGTTAGGGTTAGATATATAGATGTGTTCAAATGATTGAGTTAGGGTTATGGTAGGGTTATGGTTAGGAATAGGGTTAGTGTTAGGTTAGGGTTAGGTTTTGGTTAGGGTTACAGTCAAGGTTAGGGTAGGGTTAGGGTTAGATATATAGATGTGTTCAAATGATAGGGTTAGGGTTAGATATATAGATATGTTCAAATGATAGAGTTAGGGTTGGGGTTAGGGTTAGGGTTAGGTTAGGGTTAGGTTTTGGTTAGGGTTACAGTTAGGGTTAGGGTTAGGGTTAGGGTTAGATATAGATGTGTTCAAATGATTGTGTTAGGGTTAGGTTCAGATAGATGGATAGATGCTTTCAAATTATAGAGTTAGGATTAGGGTTAGGGTTAGGGTTAGAGTTAGAGTTAGGGTTAGGGTTAGGGTTGGGGTTAGGGTTAGGGTTAGATATATAGATGTGTTCAAATTATAGAGTGTAACGACTGAGACAAATCAGACACGATTATTTGTCATACTTAACAAGTCATCTCTAAATCTCACTCTGAGGTCTGGAACTCTCCCCCATGGACACCATTTGATAGGGTTTTACGACCTTAAAGAATGTGCAGAGAATGTGTCTCTGACTTCATTTTGGTTGAGAAGGACAAATCAACCGTTTTAATCCTATATATTCTATATATAACCACTCAAGAGATGTATAAACGTGTATCCAATTTTTCCCTCTAATAATTTTCCTTTTATAGGGTTTGATCTATGTATTATTATTTTTTTTTAACTTTAATGTTTCAGAGATGCATATTATGACTAACTATAATCACTTGGGTAGCACGTTTGGTCTCTCTGGACTCCAATCTTCGCTCCCAAGCTCGTAATTTACATTAAATTCTGTTAACTCTGACACATCAAGTATAATAAGAATCTAGAAAGTTCTTCTCTCATCCATCCAATATGATGTCTTATGCAAATATCTTGCAAGAGAACAAAGGGTCGTAAAAGTTCCCTCCGAAGGAACAAATCCTTATTGGCTCAGTCACCTCCAGAAGGCGTGACATCTTCACACTTTAAAAATCCCTGATCACAAGATCAACCTCTCTTTTTCTTCTGGTACTGAGGAAAAGCTGTTGTGAAAATGACGCTGAGCTAGAAGTTCTGAAGACCCCCAAGTTTGTGCCAGGCTGCGGCCTTGTCTTTCCATTCACCAAAGATCCTCTGAATCCAACTGGTTCTCTCTCATCAAGACAACATCAACAAGATCAACGGGGCCTCCACAAATTGCATCAGGACAGTTTAATTCAAATGGGCGAGACATGCAAGTATCACACTTAGTCTCATTATTTGATACATCAATTATCCTTACCCCTTTTAAAGAAGGGTGTGTTAGAACTAAACTGATGGTTTGCTCAAGGCTGTTGATCTGTTGACTTTCAAACAATGCTATATCTTGCTTATCCTTCTCTTGGTACACTGTATGCATGTATATATGTGTGTGAATGTTAGAGTAGTTTAAGTGTTCAGTCTGGTTACTAAAGTCTTATGCATGTCACATGCGAAGTTGTCTGTGTTTCATGCTCATATACGGGAGTCCCTAATCATGCAGATTTTGACTACATGCTCTAAGTAGTACTGTAGAGTAAGAATGTCATTTCCCATAACCAGGAAATGAACATTTCTTAGAACTAATAAACAATTAACCAAGTGTCCACTGGACAAAAAGGGTTAATTGACTGTAAAATTGATTTTACTACGTTAAGTTAATTCTATTAACTGATCCAAATATTTATAATTAATTGTAATAAGTTATAATTAATTATTCATATTTCTTTTGAGCTAAATTTGCTACAAGAGTTAGGGTTAGGGTTATGGTTAGATTTATAGATGTGTTAAAATGATAGGGTTAGGGTTAGGGTTAGATATATAGATGTGTTCATTGATAGAGTTAGGGTTAGGGTTTGGGTTAGATACATAAATGTGTTCAAATGATTGGGTTAGGGTTAGGGTTAAATACATAGATGTGTTCAAAAAATAGGGTTAGGGTTAGGTACAGGGTTAGAGTTAGGTTTAGGGTTAGGGTTAGGGTTAGGGTTAGAGTTAGGGTTAGGGTTAGGGTTGGGGTTGGGTTAGGATTAGGATTAGGGTTAGGGTTAGGTTTTGGTTAGGGTTAGGGATACAGTTAGGGTTAGTGTAGGGTTAGGGTTAGATATATAGATGTGTTCAAATGAAGTTAGGGTTAGGGTTAGATATATAGATGTGTTCAAATGATAGGGTTAGGGTTAGGGTTCGATATATTAATGTGTTCAAATGATAGAGTTAGGGTTAGGGTTAGGATTAGGTTAGGGTTAGGTTTTGGTTAGGGTTAGGGTTACAGTTAGGGTTAGGGTAGGGTTAGGGTTAGATATATAGATGTGTTAGGGTTAGGTTTAGTGTTAGGGTTGGGGTTAGATATATAGATGTGTTCAAAAGATAGAGTTAGGGTTAGGGTTGGGTTAGGGTTAGGATTAGGGTTAGGGTTAGGGTTACAGTTAGGGTTAGGGTTAGGGTTAGGGTTGGGGTTAGATATATAGATGTGTTCAAATGATAGAGTTAGGGTTAGGGTTAGGGATAGATATATAGATGTGTTCAAATGATTCGGATAGGTTTAGGTTTAGATAGATGGATAGATGCTTACAAATTATAGAGTTAAGGTTAGGGTTAGGGTTAGAGTTAGAATTAGGGTTAGGGTTAGATATATAGATGTGTTCAATAATAGAGTTAGGGTTAGGGTTAGGGTTAGAGTTGGGGTTAGAGTTAGGGTTAGGGTTAGATATATAGATGTGTTCAATAATAGAGTTAGGGTTAGGGTTAGGGTTAGAGTTGGGGTTAGAGTTAGGGTTAGGGTTAGATATATAGATGTGTTCAAATGATAGAGTTAGGGTTAGGGTTAGGGATAGATATATAGATGTGTTAAAATGATAGGGTGAGGCCTAGGGTTAGATATATAATGTGTTCAAATGATAGAGTTAGGGTTAGGGTTACGGTTAGATATATAGAAGTTTTCAAATGATAGGGTTAGGTTTAGGGTAAGGGTTAGGTTTAGATAGATGGATAGATGCTTTCAAATGATAGAGTTAGGGTTAAGGTTAGGGTTAGAGTTAGGGTTAGGGTTTCAGTTAGGGTTAGGGTTAGATAGATAGATAGATAGATAGGGTTAGAGTTAGGGTTAGAGTAGGGTTAGGGTTAGATATATAGATGTTTTCAAATGATAGGGTTAGGGTTAGGGTGAGATGTATAGAAGTGTTCAAATGATAGAGATAGGGTTAGGTTTAGGGTAGGGTTAGATTAGGGTTAGGGTTAGATTTAGGGTCATATTTATAGATATGTTCAAATAATAGGGTTAGGGTTAGGGTTAAGGTTAGGTTTTGGTTAGGTTTAGGGTTACAGTTAGGGTTAGGGTTAGATAGATAGATAGGGTTATGGTTAGGGTTAGGGTAGGGTTAGGGTTAGATATATAAATGTGTTCAAATGACAGATTTAGGGTTAGGGTTAGGGTTAGATATATAGATGTGTTCAAATGATAGAGTTAGGGTTAGAGTTAGGGTTATGGTTATGGTTAGTGTTAGGGTTAGATATATAGATGTGTTCAAATGATAGAGTTAGGGTTATGGTAGGATTATGGTTAGGAATAGGGTTAGTG
The DNA here is from genome assembly GCA_037194245.1 of Opsariichthys bidens. Lineage (NCBI taxonomy): Eukaryota > Metazoa > Chordata > Actinopteri > Cypriniformes > Xenocyprididae > Opsariichthys > Opsariichthys bidens. Next base: position 16,507,545 of record CM074302.1, read on the forward strand.
TTAGGTTAGGGTTAGGTTTTGGTTAGGGTTACAGTCAGGGTTAGGGTAGGGTTAGGGTTAGATATATAGATGTGTTCAAATGATAGGGTTAGGGTTAGATATATAGATATGTTCAAATGATAGAGTTAGGGTTAGGGTTAGGGTTAGGTTTTATTAAGGGTTAGGGTTACAGTTAGAGTTAGGGTTAGGGTTAGATATAGATGTGTTCAAATGATTGTGTTAGGGTTAGGTTCAGATAGTTGGATAGATGCTTTCAAATTATAGCGATGGGATTAGGGTTAGGGTTAGGGTTAGAGTTAGAGTTAGGGTTAGGGTTAGGGTTGGCTTTAGGGTTAGGGTTAGGGTTAGATATATAGATGTGTTCAAATTATAGAGTGTAACGACTGAGACAAATCAGACACGATTATTTGTCATACTTAACAAGTCATCTCTAAATCTCACTCTGAGGTCTGGAACCCTCCCCCATGGACACCATTTGATAGGGTTTTACGACCTTAAAGAATGTGCAGAGAATGTGTCTCTGACTTCATTTTGGTTGAGAAGGACAAAGAAACCGTTTTAATCCTATATATTCTATATATAACCACTCAAGAGATGCATAAACGTGTATCCAATTTTTCCCTCTAATAATTTTCCTTTTATAGGGTTTGATCTATGTATTATTTTTTTTTTTTAACTTTAATGTTTCAGAGTTGCATATTATGACTAACTATAATCACTTGGGTAGCACGTTTGGTCTCTCTGGACTCCAATCTTCGCTCCCAAGCTCGTAATTTACATTACATTCTGTTAACTCTGACACATCAAGTATAATAAGAATCTAGAAAGTTCTTCTCTCATCCATCCAATATGATGTCTTATGCAAATATCTTGCAAGAGAACAAAGGGTCGTAAAAGTTCCCTCCGACGGAACAAATCCTTATTGGCTCAGTCACCTCCAGAAGGCGTGACATCTTCACACTTTAAAAATCCCTGATCACAAGATCAACCTCTCTTTTTCTTCTGGTACTGAGGAAAAGCTGTTGTGAAAATGACGCTGAGCTAGAAGTTCTGAAGACCCCCAAGTTTGTGCCAGGCTGCGGCCTTGTCTTTCCATTCACCAAAGATCCTCTGAATCCAACTGGTTCTCTCTCATCAAGACAACATCAACAAGATCAACGGGGCCTCCACAAATTGCATCAGGACAGTTTAATTCAAATGGGCGAGACATGCAAGTCTCACACTTAGTCTCATTATTTGATACATCAAGTATCCTTACCCCTTTTAAAGAAGGGTGTGTTAGAACTAAACTGATGGTTTGCTCAAGGCTGTTGATCTGTTGACTTTCAAACAATGCTATATCTTGCTTTTCCTTCTCTTGGTACACTGTATGCATGTATATATGTGTGTGAATGTTAGAGTAGTTTAAGTGTTCAGTCTGGTTACTAAAGTCTTATGCATGTCACATGCGAAGTTGTCTGTGTTTCATGCTCATATACGGGAGTCCCTAATCATGCAGATTTTGACTACATGCTCTAAGTAGTACTGTAGAGTAAGAATGTCATTTCCCATAACCAGGAAATGAACATTTCTTAGAACTAATAAACAATTAACCAAGTGTCCACTGGACAAACAGGTTGATTGACTGTAAAATTGATTTTACTACGTTAAGTTAATTCTATTAACTGATCCAAATATTTATAATTAATTGTAATAAGTTATAATTAATTATTCATATTTCTTTTGAGCTAAATTTGCTACAAGAGTTAGGGTTAGGGTTAGGGTTATGGTTAGATTTATAGATGTGTTTAAAATGATAGGGTTAGGGTTAGGGTTAGATATATAGATGTGTTCAAATGATAGAGTTAGGGTTAGAGTTTGGGTTAGATACATAAATGTGTTCAAATGATTGGGTTAGGGTTAGGGTTAAATACATAGATGTGTTCAAAAAATAGGACTAGGGTTAGGTACAGGGTTAGAGTTAGGTTTAGGGTTAGGGTTAGGGTTAGGGTTAGGGTTAGGGTTAGAGTTAGGGTTAGGGTTAGGGTTAGGGTTGGGGTTGGGTTAGGGTTAGGGTTAGGTTTTGGTTAGGGTTAGGGATACAGTTAGGGTTAGTGTAGGGTTAGGGTTAGATATATAGATGTGTTCAAATGATAGGGTTAGGGTTAGGGTTCGATATATTAATGTGTTCAAATGATAGAGTTAGGGTTAGGGTTAGGATTAGGTTAGGGTTAGGTTTTGGTTAGGGTTAGGGTTACAGTTAGGGTTAGGGTAGGGTTAGGGTTAGATATATAGATGTGTTAGGGTTAGGTTTAGTGTTAGGGTTGGGGTTAGATATATAGATGTGTTCAAAAGATAGAGTTAGGGTTAGGGTTGGGTTAGGGTTAGGATTAGGGTTAGGGTTAGGGTTACAGTTAGGTTTAGGGTAGGGTTAGGGTAAGGGTTAGATATATAGATGTGTTCAAATGATAGGGTTAGGGTTAGGGTTAGATACATAAATGTGTTCAAATGATAGAGTTAGGGTTAGGCTTAGGTTAGGGTTAGGTTTTGGTTAGGGTTAGGGTTACAGTTAGGGTTAGAGTAGGGTTGGGGTAAGGGTTAGATATATAGATGTGATCAAATGATAGAGTTAGGGTTAGGGTTAGATATATAGAAGTGTTGAAATGATAGGGTTAGGGTTAGGGTTAGATATATAGATGTGTTCAAATGATAGGGTCGGGGTTAGGGTTAGTGTTAGGTTTAGATGGATGTATAGATGCTTTCAAATGATAGAGTTAAGGTTAGGGTTAGGGTTAGGGTAAGAGTTAGGGTTAGGGTTAGGGTTGGGGTTAGGGTTAGGGTTAGGGTTAGGTTTTGGTTAGGGTTAGGGTTACAGTTAGGGTTTAGGGTAGGGTTATGGTTCGGGTTAGATATATAAATGTGTTCAAATGATAAAGTTAGGGTTAGGGTTAGGGTTAGATATATAGATGTGTTCAAATGATAGGGTTAGGGTTAGATATATAGATGTGTTCAAATGATAGAGTTAGGGTTGGGGTAAGGGTTAGGGTTAGGTTAGGGTTAGGGTTAGGTTTTGGTTAGTGTTAGGGTTACAGTTAGGTTTAGAGTTAGGTTTAGATATAGATTTGTTCAAATGATTGGGTTAGGGTTAGGTTCAGATAGATGGATAGATGCTTTCAAATTATAGAGTTAGGGTTAGAGTTAGACTTAGGGTTAGGGTTATGGTTGGGGTTAGGGTTAGGGTTATATATATAGATGTGTTCAAATGATAGAGTTAGGGTTAGGGTTAGGGTTATGGTTAGATTTACAGATGTGTTAAAATGATAGGGTTAGGGTTAGGGTTAGATATATAGTGTGTTCAAATGATAGAGTTAGGGTTAGGGTTAGGTTTAGATATATGGAAGTGTTGAAATGATAGGGTTAGGGTTAGGGTTAGATATATAGAAGTGTTCAAATGATAGAGTTAGGGTTTGGGTTAGGGTTAGGGTAGGGTTAGATAAGGGTTAGGGTTAGGTTTAGTGTTAGATTTATAGATATGTTCAAATAATAGGGTTGGGGTTAGGGTTAGAGTTTGAGTTAGGGTTAGGGTTAGGGTTAGGGTAAGGGTTGGGGTTAGGGTTAGGGTTACGGTTAGGTTTTGGTTAGGGTTAGGTTTTGGTTAGGGTTAGGGTAGGGTTAGGGTTTAGGGTTAGATATATAAATGTGTTCAAATGATAGAGTTAGGGTTAGGGTTAGAGTTAGGGTTAGGGTAAGGGTTAGGCTATAGATGTGTTCAAATGATAGGGTCGGGGTTAGGGTAAGGGTTAGGTTTAGATAGATGGATAGATTCTTTCAAATGATAGAGTTAGGGTTAGGGTTAGGATTAGAGTTAGAGTTAGGGTTAGGGTTATTGTTAGGGTTAGGGTTGGGGTTAGGGTTAGGGTTAGGGTTAGGTTTTGGTTAGGGTTAGTGTTACAGTTAGGGTTAGGGTAGGGTTATGGTTCGGGTTAGATATATAAATGTGTTCAAATGATTGTGTTAGGGTTAGGGTTAGGGTTAGATATATAGATGTGTTCAAATGATAGGGTTGGGGTTAGGGTTAGACATATAGATGTGTTCAAATGATAGAATTAGGGTTGGGGTTAGGGTTAGGGTTAGGGTTAGGTTAGGTTAGGGTTAGGTTTTTGTTAGGGTTAGGGTTACAGTTAGGGTTAGGGTTAGGGTTAGATGTAGATGTGTTCAAATGATTGGGTTAGGGTTAGGTTTAGATAGATGGATAGATGCTTTCAAATTATAGAGTTAGGGTTAGGGTTAGGGTTAGGGTTAGAGTCAGAGTAAGAGTTAGGGTTAGGGTTAGGGTTGGGGTTGGGGTTAGGGTTAAGGTTAGATATATAGATGTGTTCAAATGATAGAGTTAGGGTTAGGGTTAGGTTTAGGGTTAGGGTTAGAGTTAGGGTTAGGGTTACGGTTGGGGTTAGGGTTAGGGTTAGGGTTAGATATATAGATGTGTTCAAATGATAGAGTTAGGGTTAGGGTTAAGGTTAGATATATAGATGTGTTAAAATGATAGGGTTAGGCTTAGGGTTAGACATATAATGTGTTCAAGTATTAGAGTTAGGGTTAGGGTTACGGTTAGATATATAGAAGTGTTCAAATGATAGGGTTAGGGTTAGGGTTAGATATATAGATGTGTTCAAATGATAGGGTCGGGGTTAGGGTAAGGGTTAGGTTTAGATAGATGGATAGATGCTTTTAAATGATAGCGTTAGGGTTAAGGTTAGGGTTAGAGTTAGGGTTAGGGTTTCAGTTAGGGTTAGGGTTAGATAGATAGATAGGGTTAGATTTAGGGAAAGAGTAGGGTTAGAGTTAGATATATAGATGTTTTCAAATGATAGGGTTAGGGTTAGGGTGAGATATATAGAAGTGTTCAAATGATAGAGTTAGGGTTTGGGTTAGGGTTAGGGTAGGGTTAGATAAGGGTTAGGGTTAGGGTTAGGGTTAGATTTATAGATATGTTCAAATAATAGGGTTAGGGTTAGGGTTAGGGTTAGGTTAGGGTTAGGTTTTGGTTACGGTTAGGGTTACATTTAGGGATAGGGTAGGGCTAGGGTTAGGGTTAGGTTTAGAAATATAGATGTGTTCAAATGATAGAGTTAGGGTTAGGGTTAGGGTTAGGGTTAGGGTTAGAGTTAGGGTTAGGGTTACGGTTGGGGTTAGGGTTAGGGTTAGGGTAGGGCTAGGGTTAGGGTTAGGTTCAGAAATATAGATGTGTTCAAATGATAGAGTTAGGGTTAGGGTTAGGGTTAGGTTAGAGTTAGGGTTAGGGTTACGGTTGGGGTTAGGGTTAGGGTTAGGGTTAGATATATAGATGTGTTCAAATGATAGAGTTAGGGTTAGGGTTAGGGTTAGATATATAGATGTGTTCAAATGATAGAGTTAGGGTTAGGGTTAAGGTTAGATATATAGATGTGTTAAAATGATAGGGTTAGGCTTAGGGTTAGACATATAATGTGTTCAAGTGATAGAGTTAGGGTTAGGGTTACGGTTAGATATATAGAAGTGTTCAAATGATAGGGTTAGGGTTACGGTTAGATATATAGAAGTGTTCAAATGATAGGGTTAGGGTTAGGGTTAGATACATAAATATGTTCAAATGATAGAGTTAGGGTTAGGGTTAGGGTTAGGGTTAGGTTAGGGTTAGGTTTTGGTTACGGTTAGGGTTACATTTAGGGATAGGGTAGGGCTAGGGTTAGGGTTAGGTTTAGAAATATAGATGTGTTCAAATGATAGAGTTAGGGTTAGGGTTAGGGTTAGGGTTAGGGTTAGAGTTAGGGCTAGGGTTACGGTTGGGGTTAGGGTTAGGGTTAGGGTAGGGCTAGGGTTAGGGTTAGGTTTAGAAATATAGATGTGTTCAAATGATAGAGTTAGGGTTAGGGTTAGGGTTAGGGTTAGGGTTAGAGTTAGGGTTAGGGTTACGGTTGGGGTTAGGGTTAGGGTTAGGGTTAGATATATAGATGTGTTCAAATGATAGAGTTAGGGTTAGGGTTAAGGTTAGATATATAGATGTGTTAAAATGATAGGGTTAGGCTTAGGGTTAGACATATAATGTGTTCAAGTGATAGAGTTAGGGTTAGGGTTACGGTTAGATATATAGAAGTGTTCAAATGATAGGGTTAGGGTTAGGGTTAGATATATAGATGTGTTCAAATGATAGGGTCGGGGTTAGGGTAAGGGTTAGGTTTAGATAGATGGATAGATGCTTTCAAATGATAGAGTTAGGGTTAAGGTTAGGGTTAGAGTTAGGGTTAGGGTTTCAGTTAGGGTTAGGGTTAGATAGATAGATAGATAGATAGGGTTAGGGTTAGAGTAGCGTTAGGGTTAGATATATAGATGTTTTCAAATGATAGGGTTAGGGTTAGGGTGAGATATATAGAAGTGTTCAAATGATAGAGTTAGGGTTAGGGTTAGGGTAGGGTTAGATTAGGGTTAGGGTTAGATTTAGGGTTAGATTTATAGATATGTTCAAATAATAGGGTTAGGGTTAGGGTTAGGGTTAGAGTTAGGGTTAGGGTTAGGGTTAGGTTTTGGTTAGGGTTAGGATTACAGTTAGGGTTAGGGTAGGGTTAGGGTAAGGGTTGGATATATAGATGTGTTCAAATGATAGGGTTAGGGTTAGGGTTAGATATATAGATGTGTTCAAATTATTGGGTTAGGGTTAAGGTTAGATATATAGATGTGTTAGGGTTAGGGTTAGGGTTGGGGTTAGATATATAGTTGTGTTCAAATGATAAAGTTAGGGTTAGGGTTAGATATATAGATGTGTTAAAATGATAGAGTTAGGGTTAGGGTTAGGGTTAGGGTTAGATATATAGATGTGTTCAAATGATAGAGTTAGGGTTTGGGTTAGGGTCAGGGTAGGGTTAGATAAGGGTTAGGGTTAGGGTTAGGGTTAGATTTATAGATATGTTCAAATAATAGGGTTAGGGTTAGGGTTAGGGTTAGAGTTTGAGTTAGGGTTAGGGTTAGGTTTTAGTTAGGGTTAGGGTTACAGTTAGGGTTAGGGTAGCGTTAGGGTAAGGGTTAGATATATAGATGTGTTCAAATGATAGGGTTAGGGTTGGATACATAAATATGTTCAAATGATAGAGTTAGGGTTAGGGTTAGGGTTAGGGTTAGGTTAGGGTTAGGTTTTGGTTGCGGTTAGGGTTACATTTAGGGATAGGGTAGGGCTAGGGTTAGGGTTAGGTTTAGAAATATAGATGTGTTCAATTGATTGTGTTAGGGTTAGGTTTAGATAGATGGATAGATTCTTTCAAATGATAGAGTTAGGGTTCGGGTTACGGTTAGGGTTAGAGTTAGGGTTAGGGTTAGGGTTAGGGTTGGGGTTGGGGTTAGGGTTATGGTTAGGGTTATGGTTAGGGTTAGGGTTAGATATATAGATGTGTTCAAATGATAGAGTTAGGGTTAGGGTTAGGGTTAGATATATAGAAGTGTTCAAATGATAGGGTAAGGGTTAGGGTTACGGTTAGATATATAGAAGTGTTCAAATGATAGGGTTAGGGTTAGGGTTAGATATATAGATGTGTTCAAATGATAGGGTCGGGGTTAGGGTAAAGGTTAGGTTTAGATAGATGGATAGATGCTTTCAAATGATAGAGTTAGGGTTAAGGTTAGGGTTAGAGTTAGGGTTAGGGTTTCAGTTAGGGTTAGGGTTAGATAGATAGATAGATAGATAGATAGGGTTAGGGTTAGAGTAGCGTTAGGGTTAGATATATAGATGTTTTCAAATGATAGGGTTAGGGTTAGGGTGAGATATATAGAAGTGTTCAAATGATAGAGTTAGGGTTAGGGTTAGGGTAGGGTTAGATTAGGGTTAGGGTTAGATTTAGGGTTAGATTTATAGATATGTTCAAATAATAGGGATAGGGTTAGGGTTAGGTTTAGGGTTAGGGTTAGGTTTTGGTTAGGATTAGGATTACAGTTAGGGTTAGGGTAGGGTTAGGGTAAGGGTTGGATATATAGATGTTTTCAAATGATAGGGTTAGGGTTAGGGTTAGATATATAGATGTGTTCAAATTATTGGGTTAGGGTTAAGGTTAGATATATAGATGTGTTAGGGTTAGGGTTAGGGTTGGGGTTAGATATATAGTTGTGTTCAAATGATAAAGTTAGGGATAGGGTTAGATATATAGATGTGTTAAAATGATAGGGTTAGGGTTAGGGTTAGGGTTAGGTTAGGGTTAGGTTTTGGTTAGGGTAAGGGTTGCAGTTAGAATTAGGGTTAGGGTTAGATATATAGATGTGTTCAAATGATAGAGTTAGGGTTAGGGTTAGGGTTAGATATATAGATGTGTTCAAATGATAGAGTTAGGGTTAGGGTTAGGGTTAGATATATAGATGTGTTAAAATGATAGGGTTAGGCTTAGGGTTAGATATATAATGTGTTCAAATGATAGAGTTAAGGTTAGGGTTACGGTTAGATATATAGAAGTGTTCAAATGATAGGGTTAGGGTTAGATATATAGATGTGTTCAAATGATAGGGTCGGGGTTAGGGTAAGGGTTAGGTTTAGATAGATGGATAGATGCTTTCAATTGATAGAGTTAGGGTTAAGGTTAGGGTTAGAGTTAGGGTTAGGGTTTCAGTTAGGGTTAGGGTTAGATAGATAGAAAGGGTTAGAGTTAGGGATAGAGTAGGGTTAGGGTTAGATATATAGATGTTTTCAAATGATAGGGTTAGGGTTAGGGTGAGATATATAGAAGTGTTCAAATGATATAGTTAGGGTTAGGGTTAGGGTTAGGGTAGGGTTAGATTAGGGTTAGAGTTAGATTTAGGGTTATATTTATAGATATGTTCAAATAATAGGGTTAGGATTAGGGTTAGGGTTAAGGTTAGGTTTTGGTAAAGGTTAGGGTTACAGTTAGGGTTAGGGTTAGATAGATAGATAGGGTTATGGTTAGGGTTAGGGTAGGGTTAGGGTTAGATATATAAATGTGTTCAAATGACAGATTTAGGGTTAGGGTTAGATATATAGATGTGTTCAAATGATAGAGTTAGGGTTAGAGTTAGGGTTATGGTTATGGTTAGGGTTAGGGTTAGATATATAGATGTGTTCAAATGATAGAGTTAGCGTTAGGGTTAGGGTTAGATATATAGATGTGTTCAAATGATAGGGTTAGGGTTAGATATATGTGTAACACTAGAACAATTTAGGTAGGTATTATAATTAAGTCTTATAGAAGGCCTAGGTTCGCTCTGGGAGGATTTTTTTTTTTAGAGAAAAGAAAACATATGATTTGGGCCAAAGGATATACAATTAACAGCTGGCGATTTTATTACAATGTAACAGGTACCACTTCCACAATGTAAATAAACATTCAATGGTTCACACTCATCACCATGAAAGAGAAAATAAAAGTAGTTTGAAAGAGTTTAACAATGCAGAACAGGTTTTCAATAGTCCTTCTTTGTGTGCGTGTAATGTGTGTAATGTTCAAATGTTAGTGTGTGTGAAGGCCTTTTGTTTTTTTGTCCTTCTCTACCCGGGTAGTGTGTGTGCGCTTATCTTTCCACTTAAAGGATCCGTGTGGAATCACGATGACTCTCTTGAATCGCGAATCAGGCTCTGGCTGAGTGTGTTCAATCAAGCAGAATCGGCAGAAAAAAAACAATCTGCACAAAATAACAGTCGTATTAAACACTCCTTAATGTTAACAATTTCTACATCGACATTTAAAATCAGATGCACAAAATATTTGCGCTACGTTAACGTTTATCCAACGTGACAATGTTAACATGAGAATGCTTGACCACATAAGTGTTTAAGTATAATCACATCTCTTTCTACAACATCTTTTTTCAATGGTTCTCATCCGCAGAACAACGGATGACAAAGGCATTTCACTTTAAAACGGATTAACTAACGTTGTACATAAAACAGTTACTAGTATAGTATATACAATTCGACCTCTGTATCATAAAAATATACTCTAAAACATCACATACAACTCTGATTGTTTTTTTTATAATGACAAATTGGAAAAGATAAATGTCGATTTGTTCAAAGTAATGCTTGTATTATCAAAACTCACCAGAGATGAACAAAACTCAATAAAGCATTGACTGGCTCAGTGACAGGATAAATTCAACCTCCTAAACAATCAATTGAGAGTCTTATTACAAGTAAATACACTTTGAAATGAAAAGATATAACGAAATGAATAATTTACGGCACCTCATGCCAACCTCGTGTGGACAAGTTGAGCTGGCTTCTTCATCTAAATTTTACAAATCAAACGACGCACAGTATTTACTGACCTCTAGAGGCTAGCCGTAATATTGCGACAAATACACAGGTATTGCGTATGTGGTACAAAAAAAAAACAAACAAACAAGTTCTCTATGACAAAAAAAACAACTGTACAACTCAAGGGGGTTACATATAGATGTGTTCAAAAGATAGAGTTAGGGTTAGGGTTGGGTTAGGGTTAGGATTAGGGTTAAGGTTAGGGTTACAGTTAGGGTTAGGGTAGGGTTAGGGTTAGAAATATAGATGTGTTCAAATGATAGCGTTAGGGTTAGGGTTAGATATATAGATGTGTTCTAATGATAGGGTTAGGGTTAGGGTTAGGGTTAGGTTAGGGTTAGGTTTTGGTTAGGGTTAGGGTTACAGTTAGGGTTAGAGTAGGGTTAGGTTAAGGGTTAGATATATAGATGTGTTCAAATGATAGAGTTAGGGTTAGGGTTTGGGTTAGATACATATATGTGTTCAAATGATTGGGTTAGGGTTAGGGTTAGATACATAGATGTGTTCAAATAATAGGGTTAGGGTTAGGTATAGGGTTAGAGTTAGGGTTAGGGTTAGGGTTAGGGTTAGAGTTAGGGTTAGGGTTAGGGTTAGGGTTAGGGTTGGGATTAGGGTTAGGGTTAGGTTTTGGTTAGGGTTAGGGTAGGGTTAGGGTTAGGGTTAGATATATAAATGTGTTCAAATGATAGAGTTAGGGTTAGGGTTAGAGTTAGGGTTAGGGTAAGGGTTAGGCTAGGTTTAGGGTTAGGTTTTGGTTAGGGTTAGGGTTACAGTTAGGGTTAGGTTAGGGTTAGGGTTAGGGTTAGATATATAGATGTGTTCAATTGATTGGGTTAGGGTTAGGTTTAGATAGATGGATAGATTTTTTCAAATGATAGAGTTAGGGTTCGGGTTAGGGTTAGAGTTAGGGTTAGGGTTGGGGTTAGGGTTACAGTTAGGGTTAGGGTTATGGTTAGTGTTGGAGCTAAAATAGGATTAATTTAAATACTATGTTAAATAAGTTTCTCATGTGAGCTATTGTTTGAGTTGCACCATCTAGGGGTTGAAGCTGGAGATGTAAGGCCTCTGGAAATAATGGACCAGTGACTTCACCGCAGGGCGTGGCCAGAACGGGAAGTGAAAGTCTTTGACCTCACGGACTGACTCCATGCAAGACTTCCGAGAATCCACTCATTATCTTTTCAATCCTTTATTTATTCTAGATTTTGATGTTTTAATTTTGCATACAGTTACTTTTTTGTAATAAATTACGCTTCAGTTCTGGAAAATGGTGTGTGGTGGACAGTGGAATCCTTCGGGCAGTGAGCATCAAGCCTTTTTCTGTTCAGCCACCAAAGTGGACAATGTATCCGCTACAGTTAGGGTTAGGGTTAGATATATAGATGTGTTCAAATGATAGAGTTGGGGTTAGGGTTAGGGTTAGGGTGGGTTAGGGTTAGGGTTAGGGTTAGGATTAGGGTTAGGGTTAGGTTAGGGTTAGGGTAGGGTTAGATATATAGATGTGTTCAAATGATAGAGTTAGGTTTAGGGTTAGGGTTAGATATATAGATGTGTTCAAATGATAGGTTTAGGGTCAGGGTTAGATATATAGATGTGTTCAAATGATAGACTTAGGGTTAGGGTTACGGTTAGATATATAGAAGTGTTCAAATGATTAGGTTAGGGTTAGGGTTAGATATATAGATGTGTTCAAATGACAGGGTCGGGGTTAGGGTTAGGGTTAGGTTTAGATAGATGGATAGATGCTTTCAAATGATAGAGTTAGGGTTAGGGTTAGAGTTAGGGTTAGGGTTAGGGTTTCAGTTAGGGTTAGGCTTAGATAGAGAGGGTTAGGGTCAGATAAATAGATGTGTTCAAATGATAGGGTTAGGGTTAGATATGTAGAAGTGTTCAAATGATAGAGTTAGGGTTAGGGTTAGGATAGGGGTAGATTAGGGTTAGGATTAAGCAGATATATAGATGTATAGATGTGTTCAAATAATAGGGTTAGGGTTAGGTTTAAGGTAGGGTTAGGGTTAGGGTTAGATTTATAGATGTGTTCAAATAATAGGGTTAGGGTTAGGGTTCGAATTAGGGTTAGGGTTAGGGTTACAGTTAGGGTTAGGGTAGGGTTAGGGTAACGGTTAGATATATAGATGTATTCAAATGATAGAGTTAGGGTTAGGGTTAAGGTTAGATATATAGATTTGTTCAAATGATTGGGTTAGAGTTAGGTTAGGGTTAGGGTTAGGGTTAGATATATAGATGTGATCAAATGATAGAGTTAAGGTTAGGGTTAAGGTTAGATACATAGATTTGTTCAAATGATTGGGTTAGGGTTAAGTTAGGGTTAGGGTTGGGTTAAGGTTAGAATTAGGGTTAGGGTTAGGGTTACAGTTAGGGTTAGGGTAGAGTTAGGGTTAGAAATATAGATGTGTTCAAATGATAGAGTTAGGGTTAGGGTTAGGGTTAGATATATAGATGTGTTCAAATGATAGGGTTAGAGTTAGGGTTAAATATATAGATGTGTTCAAATGATAGAGTTAGGGTTAGGGTTAGATATATAGAAGTGTTCAAATGATAGGGTTAGGGTTAGGGTTAGATATATAGATGTGTTCAAATGATAGGGTCGCGGTTAGGGTTAGCGTTAAGTTTAGATAGCTGGATAGATGCTTTCAAATGACAGAGTTAGGGTTAGGATTAGGATTAGGATTAGGGTTAGGGTTATGGTTAGGGTTAGGTTTTGGTTAGGGTTAGGGTTACAGTTAGGGTTAGGGTAGGGTTAGGGTAAGGGTTAGATATATAGATGTGTTCAAATGATAGAGTTAGGGTTAGGGTTAGATATATTGATATGTTCAAATGATAGGGTTAGAGCAGTGGTTCTTAACCTGGGTCCGATCAAACCTCAGGGGTTCGGCGGAGGTCAAGACACACACCCGACTCATATGATTCGTGATGACGCCCCGCTTTTTCCTATTAAGAAGGGTTCAGTGAATGCGCAAATGAAACTTAAGTCACATAAAACTTAAGTAACTCCAACGAGGTTAAGAACCACTGGGTTAGGGTTAGGTTAGGGTTAGGGTTAGGTTAGGGTTAGGTTTTGGTTAGGGTTAGGGTTACAGTTAGCGTTAGGGTAGGGTTAGGATAAGGGTTAGATATAGAGATGTGTTCAAATGATAAAGTTAGGGTTAGGGTTAGGGTTAGATATATAGATGTATTCAAATAATATGGTTAGCGTTGGGGTTAGATATATACATGTGTTCAAATTATAGAGTTAGGGTAAGGGTTAGGGTTAGGGTTAGGTTAGGGTTAGGTTTTGGTTAGGGTTAGGGTTAGATATATAGATGTGTTCAAATGATTGGGTTAGGGTTAGGTTTAGATAGATGGATAGATGCTTTCAAATTATACAGTTAGGGTTAGGTTTAGGGTTAGAGTTAGGGTTAGGGTTGGGGTTAGGGTTAGGGTTAGGGTTACAGTTAGGGTTAGGGTAGGGTTAGGGTTAGGGTTAGGGTTACAGTTAGGGTTAGGGTAGGGTTAGGGTTAGGGTTAGATATATAGATGTGTTCAAATGATAAAGTTAGGGTTAGGGTTAGGATTAGATGTATAGATGTGTTCAAATAATAGGGTTATGGTTAGATATATAGATGTGTTCAAATTTAGAGTTAGGGTTAGGGTTAGGGTTAGGGTTACAGTTAGGGTTAGGGTAGAGTTAGGGTTAGAAATATAGATGTGTTCAAATGATAGAGTTTGGGTTAGGGTTAGGGTTAGATATATAGATGTGTTCAAATGATAGGGTTAGAGTTAGGGTTAGATATATAGATGTGTTCAAATGATAGAGTTAGGGTTAGGGTTAGATATATAGAAGTGTTCAAATGATAGGGTTAGTGTTAGGGTTAGATATATAGATGTGTTCAAATGATAGGGTCGGGGTTAGGGTTAGCGTTAAGTTTAGATAGCTGGATAGATGCTTTCAAATGACAGAGTTAGGGTTAGGATTAGGATTAGGATTAGGGTTAGGGTTATGGTTAGGGTTAGGTTTTGGTTAGGGTTAGGGTTACAGTTAGGGTCAGGGTAGGGTTAGGGTTAGGGTTAGGGTTAGATATATTGATGTGTTCAAATGATAGGGTTAGAGCAGTGGTTCTTAACCTGGGTCCGATCGAACCTCAGGGGTTCGGCGGAGGTCAAGATACACACCGACTCATATGATTCGTGATGACACCCCACTTTTTCCTATTAAGAAGGGTTCAGTGAATGCGCAAATGAAACTTAAGTCACATAAAACTTAAGTAACTCCAACGAGGTTAAGAACCACTGGGTTAGGGTTAGGTTAGGGTTAGGGTTAGGTTAGGGTTAGGTTTTTTTGTTAGGGTTAGGGTTACAGTTAGCGTTAGGGTAGGGTTAGGGTAAGGGTTAGATATAGAGGTGTGTTCAAATGATAAAGTTAGGGTTAGGGTTAGGGTTAGATATATAGATGTTTCAAATAATAGGGTTAGGGTTGGGGTTAGATATATACATGTGTTCAAATTATAGAGTTAGGGTAAGGGTTAGGGTTAGGGTTAGGTTAGGGTTAGGTTTTGGTTAGGGTTAGGGTTAGATATATAGATGTGTTCAAATGATTGGGTTAGGGTTAGGTTTAGATAGATGGATAGATGCTTTCAAATTATAGAGTTAGGGTTAGGTTTAGGGTTAGAGTTAGGGTTAGGGTTGGGGTTAGGGTTAGGGTTACAGTTAGGGTTAGGGTAGGGTTAGGGTTAGGGTTAGATATATAGATGTGTTCAAATGACAAAGTTAGGGTTAGGGTTAGGATTAGATGTATAGATGTGTTCAAATAATAGGGTTAGGGTTAGATATATAGATGTGTTCAAATTTAGAGTTAGGGTTAGGGTTAGGTTAGGGTTAGGGTTACAGTTAGGGTTAGGGTTAGGGTTAGATATATAGATGTGTTCAGATGATTGGGTTAGGGTTAGGTTTAGATAGATAGATAGATTTACATTTACATTTTAGTCATTTAGCAGACGCTTTTATCCAAAGCGACTTACAAGTGAGGAAAACAAACAAGCGATTCTTCATGAATTGGCAAATAACACAGGAAGTGCTCACAATACAAGTTCCATACATTGCTCAGTACCATAAGCTAGAGTAGGAAGGGAAAAGGGAAGGAAAGGTGTTTTTTTTTTTTTTTTTTTTTTTTTTTTTTTTTTTTTATGAGGGGATCAAGTGTTCACGGAAGAGGTGAGTTTTCAGCTGTCTCTTGAATATTGCCAGGGATTCTGCGTTCCTGATGAAAATAGGGAGATCATTCCACCAGCAGGGAGCAGTGAAGGAGAATGATCTGGAGAGTGATTTTGTGCCTCTCTGTGACGGTACCACAAGCCTACGCTCCTTTAGTGATCGCAGGCTTCTGGTGGGGACGTAGCGTTGTAGCAGTGTGTGGAGGTAGGAAGGTGCAGAGCCTGTGGTGGATCTGTAAGCAAGCATCAGCGCTTTGAACTTGATGCGAGCAGCGAGGGGTAGCCAGTGCAGAGAGATGAAGAGGGGCGTGACGTGGGCTCTCTTAGGCTCGTTGAAGACAAGACGAGCAGCAGCGTTCTGGATCATTTGAAGAGGTTTGATTGCACTTGACGGCAGACCAGCCAGAAGAGCATTGCAGTAGTCAAGCCTTGAAATGACCAGGGCCTGGACCAGCAGTTGTGTTGCGTGCTCAGTCAGGAAGGGACGGATTTTCCTGATGTTGCGTAGTGCAAATCTGCATGACCGCGCCGTCTTTGAGATGTGGTCTCTGAAGGTCAGTTGGTCATCGAAGATAACTCCAAGATTTCTGGCCGACTTAGATGGGGTGATGGTGGTTGTACCAAGCTGTAAGTTGATGTCGTGTTGTAGGGTAGGAGTGGCAGGGAAGACTAAAAGCTCAGTCTTTGCCAGGTTGAGCTGCAGGTGGTGTTCTTCCATCCAGGTGGAGATATCCGCCAGACAGCTTGAGATCCGTGCAGCTACTGTGGAATCATCTGGCTGGAAGGACAGGTAGAGTTGTGTGTCATCAGCATAGCAGTGGTAGGAGAGAAACCATGTGCCTGTATGATGGGACCCAGTGATGTAGTATAAATGGAGAATAGGAGGGGACCAAGAACTGAACCCTGAGGGACCCCAGTGATCAGTTCATGAGGTTTGGATACCTCCCCTCCCCAGGCAACTCTGAAAGACCTACCTGTGAGATAGGACTCAAACCACTGAAGTGCAGGACCTGATAGATGCTTTCAAATTATAAAGTTAGGGTTAGGGTTAGGATTAGAGTTAGGGTTAGGGTTGGGGTCAGGGTTATGCTTAGGTTTAGAGTTAGATTTATAGATTTGTTAAAATGATAGAGTTAGGGTTAGGGTAGGGTTAGGTTTAGAATTAGGGTTAGGGTTAGGTAAGGGTTACAGTTAGGGTTAGGGTAGGGTAGGGTTAGGGTTAGATATATTGATGTGTTCAAATGATAGAGTTAGGGTTAGGGTTAGGTTTAGGTTTAGATATATAGATGTGTTCAAATGACAGGGTTAGGGTTAGGGTTAGGTTAGGGTTACGGTTAGGGTTGGGGTTAGGGTTAGGGTTAGTGTTAGGCTTAGGGAAGGGTTAGGGTTAGGGTTAGATATATAGAAGTGTTAAAATGATAGGGTTAGGGTTAGGGTTAGATATATAGATGTGTTCAAATGATAGAGTTAGGGTTAGGGTTAGGGATAGGGTTAGGGTTAAGTTTTGGTTAGGGTTAAAGTTAGGGTTAGGGTAGGGTTAGGGTTAGTTTTAGGGTCAGGGTTAGATATATAGATCTGTTCAAATGATTGGGTTAGGGTTAGATTTAGAAAGATGGACAGATGCTTTCAAATGATAGAGTAAGGGTTAGGGTTAGGGTTAGAGTTAGGGTTAGGGTAGGGTTAGGGTTAGGTTAGGGTTAGGATTTGGTTAGGGTTACAGTTAGGGTTAGGGTAGGGTTAGGGTTAGATATATAGATGTGTTCAAATGATAGAGTTAGGGTTAGAGTTAGATATATAGATATGTTCAAATTATAGGGTTAGGGTTAGGTTTAGATAGATGGATAGATCCTTTCAAATGATAGAGTTAGGATTAGGTTTAGGGTTAGAGTTAGGGTTAGGGTTAGGGTTAGGGTTGGGGTTATGGTTAGGGTTAGGGTTATGGTTAGGGTTAGGGTTAGATATATAGATGTGTTCAAATGATAAAGTTAGGGTTAGGGTTAGGGTTAGATATATAGATGTGTTCAAATAATAGGGTTAGGGTTAGGGTTAGATATATAGATGTGTTCAAATTTAGAGTTAGGGTTAGGGTTAGGTTAGGGTTAGGTTTGTGTTAGGGTTAGGGTTAAAGTTAGGGTTAGGGTTAGATATATAGATGTGTTCAGATGATTGGGTTAGTGTTAGGTTTAGATAGATGAATAGATGCTTTCAAATGATAGAGTTAGGGTTAGGGTTAGGATTAGAGTTAGGGTTAGGGTTGGGGTTAGGGTTATGGTTAGGTTTAGGGTTAGATATATAGATGTGTTCAAATGATAGAGAGCGTAGGGTTAGGTTTAGGATTAGGGTTAGGGTTAGGTTAGGGTTACAGTTAGGGTTAGGGTAGGGAAGGGTTAGGGTTAGATATATTGATGTGTTTAAATGATACTGTTAGGGTTAGGGTTAGATATGTAGATTTTTTCAAATGATAGGGTTAGGGTTACGGTTAGATATATAAAAGTGTTCAAATGATAAGCTCGGGGTTAGGGTTAACGTTAGGTCTAGATAGATGGATAGATGCTTTCAAATGATAGAATTAGGGATAGGGTTAGGGTTAGGGTTAGGGTTTGGGTTAGGTTAGGTTTAGGGTTAGGGTTAGGGTTGGGGTTAGGGTTAGGGTTAGGGTAAGTGTTAGGGTTAGGTTTTGATTTTGGTTTTGGTTTTGGTTAGGGTTAGGGTTACAATTAAGGTTAGGGTAGGGTTAGGGTTAGGCTTAGATATATAGATGTGTTCAAATGATAGGGTTAGGGTTAGGGTTAGATATATAGATGTGTTCAAATGATAGAGTTAGGGTTAGGGTTACGGTTGGATATATATATAAGTTTTCATATGATAGGGTTAGGGTTAGGGTTAGATTTATAGATGTGTTCAAATGATAGAGTCGGGGTTAGGGTTAGGGTTAGGTTTAGATAGATGGACAGATGCTTTCAAATGACAGAGTTAGGGTTAAGGTTAGGGTTAGAGTTAGGGTTAGGGTTAGGGCTAGGGTTACGATTTCAGTTAGGGTTAGGATTAGATAGATAGATAGGGTTAGGGTTAGGGTTAAAGTAGGGTTAGGGTTAGATATATAGATGTGTTCAAATGATAGGGTTAGGGTTAGGGTGAGATACATAGATATGTTCAAATAATAGGGTTAGGGTTAGGGTTAGGATTAGGGTTAGGGTTAGGTTTTGGTTAGGGTTATAGTTAGGGTTAGGGTAAGGGTTAGATATATAGATGTGTTAAAATGATAGAGTTTGGGTTACGGTTAGGTTTAGATATATAGATGTGTTCAAATGATAGGGTTAGGGTTAGGATTAGGGTTAGGGTTAGGGTTAAGTTTTGGTTAGGGTTATAGTTAGGGTTAGGGTAAGGGTTAGATATATAGATGTGTTCAAATGATAGAGTTAGGGTTAGGGTTAGAGTTGGGTTAGGGTTAGGTTTAGGATTAGGGTTTAGATAGATGTGTTCAAAGGATAGAGATAGGGTTAGGGTTAGGGTTAGGGTTATGGCTAGGGTTATGGTTAGGGTTATGGTTAGATATATAGATGTGTTCAGATGATTGGGTTAGGGTTAGGTTTAGATAGATGGATAGATGCTTTCAAATGATAGAGTTAGGGTTAGGGTTAGGGTTAGATTTATAGATGTGTTCAAATGATAGGGTTAGGGTTAGGTTTTGGTTATGGTTAGGGTTACAGTTAGGGTCAGGGTAGGGTTAGGGTAAAGGCTAGATATATAGATGTGTTCAAAAATAGAGTTAGGGTGAGGTTTAGGGTAGGGTTAGGGTAAGGTTAGGGTTAGGGTTAGATTTATAGATGTGTTCAAATAATAGGGTTAGGGTTAGAGTTAGAGTTAGGGTTAGGGTTAGGGTTACAGTTAGGGTTAGGGTAGGGTTAGGGTAAGGGTAAGGGTTAGATATATAGATGTGTTCAAATGATAGAGTTAGGGTTAGGGTTAGGGTAAGGGGTTAGAAATATAGATGTGTTCAAATGATAGAGTTAGGGTTAGGGTTAGGGTTAGATATATAGATGTGTTCAAATGATAGGGTTAGGGTTAGGATTAGGGTTAGGTTAGGGTTAGGTTTTGGTTAGGGTTAGGGTTACAGTTAGGGTTAGGGTAGGGTTGGGGTAAGGGTTAGATGTATAGATTTATTGAAATGATAGAGTTAGGGTTAGGGTTAGGTTTAGATATATAGATGTGTTCAAATGATTGGGTTAGGGTTAGGGTTAGATATATAGATGTTTTCAAATAATAGGGTTAGGTTAGGGTTAGGGTTAGGGTTAGGGTTAGAGCTAGAGTTAGGGTTAGGGTTAGGGTTAGGGTTAGGTTTTGGTTAGGGTTAGGGTTACAGTTAGGGTTAGGGTAGGGTTAGGGTAAGGGTTAGATATATAGATGTGTTCAAAAGATAGAGTTAGGGTTAGATATATAGATGTTTTCAAATGATAGGGTTAGGGTTAGGGTTATGTTAGGGTTAGGTTTAGATTAGGGTTAGGGTTACAGTTAGGGTTAGGGTAGGGTTGGGGTAAGGGTTATATATATTGATGTGTTCAAATGCTAGAGTTAGGGTAAGGTTTAGGGATAGATATATAGATGTGTTCAAATGATTGGGTTAGGGTTAGAGTTAGGGTTAGATATATAGATGTGTTAAAATAATAGGGTTAGGGTTAGGGTTAGGGTTAGAGTTAGAGTTATAGTTAGGGTTAGGGTTGGGTTAGGGTTAGGGTTAGATATATAGATGTGTTAGGGTTAGGGTTAGGGTT
The DNA here is from genome assembly GCA_037194245.1 of Opsariichthys bidens. Classification (NCBI taxonomy): domain Eukaryota; kingdom Metazoa; phylum Chordata; class Actinopteri; order Cypriniformes; family Xenocyprididae; genus Opsariichthys; species Opsariichthys bidens. The sequence continues at coordinate 16,527,788 of CM074302.1, forward strand.
CGGATAAGGTTAGGTTTTGGTTAGGGTTAGGGTTACAGTTAGGGTTAGATAGATAGATAGAGAGGGTTATGGTTAGGGTCAGGGTAGGGTAAGGGTTAGATATATAAATGTGTTCAGATGATAAAGTTAGGGTTAGAGTTAGTGTTAGATATATAGATGTTTTCAAATGATAGGGTTAGGGTTAGGGTGAGATGTATAGAAGTGTTCAAATGATAGAGATAGGGTTAGGTTTAGGGTAGGGTTAGATTAGGGTTTAGGGTTAGATTTAGGGTCATATTTATAGATATGTTCAAATAATAGGGTTAGGGTTAGGGTTAAGGTTAGGTTTTGGTTAGGTTTAGGGTTACAGTTAGGGTTAGGGTTAGATAGATAGATAGGGTTATGGTTAGGGTTAGGGTAGGGTTAGGGTTAGATATATAAATGTGTTCAAATGACAGATTTAGGGTTAGGGTTAGGGTTAGATATATAGATGTGTTCAAATGATAGAGTTAGGGTTAGAGTTAGGGTTATGGTTATGGTTAGTGTTAGGGTTAGATATATAGATGTGTTCAAATGATAGAGTTAGGGTTATGGTAGGATTATGGTTAGGAATAGGGTTAGTGTTAGGTTAGGGTTAGGTTTTGGTTAGGGTTACAGTCAGGGTTAGGGTAGGGTTAGGGTTAGATATATAGATGTGTTCAAATGATAGGGTTAGGGTTAGATATATAGATATGTTCAAATGATAGAGTTAGGGTTGGGGTTAGGGTTAGGGTTAGGTTTTATTAAGGGTTAGGGTTACAGTTAGGGTTAGGGTTAGGGTTAGATATAGATGTGTTCAAATGATTGTGTTAGGGTTAGGTTCAGATAGTTGGATAGATGCTTTCAAATTATAGCGATGGGATTAGGGTTAGGGTTAGGGTTAGGGTTAGAGTTAGAGTTAGGGTTTAGGGTTAGGGTTGGGGTTAGGGTTAGGGTTAGGGTTAGATATATAGATGTGTTCAAATTATAGAGTGTAACGACTGAGACAAATCAGACACGATTATTTGTCATACTTAACAAGTCATCTCTAAATCTCACTCTGAGGTCTGGAACCCTCCCCCATGGACACCATTTGATAGGGTTTTACGACCTTAAAGAATGTGCAGAGAATGTGTCTCTGACTTCATTTTGGTTGAGAAGGACAAAGAAACCGTTTTAATCCTATATATTCTATATATAACCACTCAAGAGATGCATAAACGTGTATCCAATTTTTCCCTCTAATAATTTTCCTTTTATAGGGTTTGATCTATGTATTATTTTTTTTTTTTAACTTTAATGTTTCAGAGTTGCATATTATGACTAACTATAATCACTTGGGTAGCACGTTTGGTCTCTCTGGACTCCAATCTTCGCTCCCAAGCTCGTAATTTACATTACATTCTGTTAACTCTGACACATCAAGTATAATAAGAATCTAGAAAGTTCTTCTCTCATCCATCCAATATGATGTCTTATGCAAATATCTTGCAAGAGAACAAAGGGTCGTAAAAGTTCCCTCCGACGGAACAAATCCTTATTGGCTCAGTCACCTCCAGAAGGCGTGACATCTTCACACTTTAAAAATCCCTGATCACAAGATCAACCTCTCTTTTTCTTCTGGTACTGAGGAAAAGCTGTTGTGAAAATGACGCTGAGCTAGAAGTTCTGAAGACCCCCAAGTTTGTGCCAGGCTGCGGCCTTGTCTTTCCATTCACCAAAGATCCTCTGAATCCAACTGGTTCTCTCTCATCAAGACAACATCAACAAGATCAACGGGGCCTCCACAAATTGCATCAGGACAGTTTAATTCAAATGGGCGAGACATGCAAGTATCACACTTAGTCTCATTATTTGATACATCAAGTATCCTTACCCCTTTTAAAGAAGGGTGTGTTAGAACTAAACTGATGGTTTGCTCAAGGCTGTTGATCTGTTGACTTTCAAACAATGCTATATCTTGCTTTTCCTCCTCTTGGTACACTGTATGCATGTATATATGTGTGTGAATGTTAGAGTAGTTTAAGTGTTCAGTCTGGTTACTAAAGTCTTATGCATGTCACATGCGAAGTTGTCTGTGTTTCATGCTCATATACGGGAGTCCCTAATCATGCAGATTTTGACTACATGTTCTAAGTAGTACTGTAGAGTAAGAATGTCATTTCCCATAACCAGGAAATGAACATTTCTTAGAACTAATAAACAATTAACCAAGTGTCCACTGGACAAACAGGTTGATTGACTGTAAAATTGATTTTACTACGTTAAGTTAATTCTATTAACTGATCCAAATATTTATAATTAATTGTAATAAGTTATAATTAATTATTCATATTTCTTTTGAGCTAAATTTGCTACAAGAGTTAGGGTTAGGGTTAGGGTTATGGTTAGATTTATAGATGTGTTAAAATGATAGGGTTAGGGTTAGGGTTAGATATATAGATGTGTTCAAATGATAGAGTTAGGGTTAGGGTTTGGGTTAGATACATAAATGTGTTCAAATGATTGGGTTAGGGTTAGGGTTAAATACATAGATGTGTTCAAAAAATAGGGTTAGGGTTAGGTACAGGGTTAGAGTTAGGTTTAGGGTTAGGGTTAGGGTTAGGGTTAGGGTTAGAGTTAGGGTTAGGGTTAGGGTTAGGGTTGGGATTGGGTTAGGGTTAGGGTTAGGGTTAGGTTTTGGTTAGGGTTAGGGATACAGTTAGGGTTAGTGTAGAGTTAGGGTTAGATATATAGATGTGTTCAAATGATAGGGTTAGGGTTAGGGTTCGATATATTATTGTGTTCAAATGATAGAGTTAGGGTTAGGTTTAGGATTAGGTTAGGGTTAGGTTTTGGTTAGGGTTAGGGTTACAGTTAGGGTTAGGGTAGGGTTAGGGTTAGATATATAGATGTGTTAGGGTTAGGTTTAGTGTTAGGGTTGGGGTTAGATATATAGATGTGTTCAAATGATAGGGTTAGGGTTAGGGTTAGATACATAAATGTGTTCAAATGATAGAGTTAGGGTTAGGGTTGGGTTAGGGTTAGGATTAGGGTTAGGGTTAGGGTTACAGTTAGGGTTAGGGTAGGGTTAGGGTAAGGGTTAGATATATAGATGTGTTCAAATGATAGGGTTAGGGTTAGGGTTAGATACATAAATGTGTTCAAATGATAGAGTTAGGGTTAGGCTTAGGTTAGGGTTAGGTTTTGGTTAGGGTTAGGGTTACAGTTAGGTTAGAGTAGGGTTGGGGTAAGGGTTAGATATATAGATGTGATCAAATGATAGAGTTAGGGTTAGGGTTAGATATATAGAAGTGTTGAAATGATAGGGTTAGGGTTAGGGTTAGATATATAGATGTGTTCAAATGATAGGGTCGGGGTTAGGGTTAGCGTTAGGTTTAGATTGATGTATAGATGCTTTCAAATGATAGAGTTAAGGTTAGGGTTAGGGTTAGGGTAAGAGTTAGGGTTAGGGTTAGGGTTGGGGTTAGGGTTAGGGTTAGGGTTAGGTTTTGGTTAGGGTTAGGGTTACAGTTAGGGTTAGGGTAGGGTTATGGTTCGGGTTAGATATATAAATGTGTTCAAATGATAAAGTTAGGGTTAGGGTTAGATATATAGATGTGTTCAAATGATAGGGTTAGGGTTAGATATATAGATGTGTTCAAATGATAGAGTTAGGGTTGGGGTAAGGGTTAGGGTTAGGTTAGGGTTAGGGTTAGGTTTTGGTTAGTGTTAGGGTTACAGTTAGGTTTAGGGTTAGGTTTAGATATAGATTTGTTCAAATGATTGGGTTAGGGTTAGGTTCAGATAGATGGATAGATGCTTTCAAATTATAGAGTTAGGGTTAGAGTTAGACTTAGGGTTAGGGTTATGGTTGGGGTTAGGGTTAGGGTTATATATATAGATGTGTTCAAATGATAGAGTTAGGGTTAGGGTTAGGGTTATGGTTAGATTTATAGATGTGTTAAAATGATAGGGTTAGGGTTAGGGTTAGATATATAGTGTGTTCAAATGATAGAGTTAGGGTTAGGGTTAGGTTTAGATATATGGAAGTGTTCAAATGATAGGGTTAGGGTTAGGGTTAGATATATAGAAGTGTTCAAATGATAGAGTTAGGGTTTGGGTTAGGGTTAGGGTAGGGTTAGATAAGGGTTAGGGTTAGGTTTAGGGTTAGATTTATAGATATGTTCAAATAATAGGGTTGGGGTTAGGGTTAGAGTTTGAGTTAGGGTTAGGGTTAGGGTTAGGGTTAGGGTTGGGGTTAGGGTTAGGGTTACGGTTAGGTTTTGGTTAGGGTTAGGGTTAGGTTTTGGTTAGGGTTAGGGTAGGGTTAGGGTTAGGGTTAGATATATAAATGTGTTCAAATGATAGAGTTAGGGTTAGGGTTAGAGTTAGGGTTAGGGTAAGGGTTAGGCTATAGATGTGTTCAAATGATAGGGTCGGGGTTAGGGTAAGGGTTAGGTTTAGATAGATGGATAGATTCTTTCAAATGATAGAGTTAGGGTTAGGGTTAGGATTAGAGTTAGAGTTAGGGTTAGGGTTATTGTTAGGGTTAGGGTTGGGGTTAGGGTTGGGTTAGGGTTAGGGTTAGGTTTTGGTTAGGGTTAGTGTTACAGTTAGGGTTAGGGTAGGGTTATGGTTCGGGTTTAGATATATAAATGTGTTCAAATGATTGTGTTAGGGTTAGGGTTAGATATATAGATGTGTTCAAATGATAGGGTTGGGGTTAGGGTTAGACATATATATGTGTTCAAATGATAGAATTAGGGTTGGGGTTAGGGTTAGGGTTAGGGTTAGGTTAGGTTAGGGTTAGGTTTTTGTTAGGGTTAGGGTTACAGTTAGGGTTAGGGTTAGGGTTAGATATAGATGTGTTCAAATGATTGGGTTAGGGTTAGGTTTAGATAGATGGATAGATGCTTTCAAATTATAGAGTTAGGGTTAGGGTTAGGGTTAGAGTTAGAGTAAGAGTTAGGGTTAGGGTTAGGGTTGGGGTTGGGGTTAGGGTTAGGGTTAGATATATAGATGTGTTCAAATGATAGAGTTAGGGTTAGGGTTAGGGTTAGGGTTAGGGTTAGAGTTAGGGTTAGGGTTACGGTTGGGGTTAGGGTTAGGGTTAGGGTTAGATATATAGATGTGTTCGAATGATAGAGTTAGGGTTAGGGTTAAGGTTAGATATATAGATGTGTTAAAATGATAGGGTTAGGCTTAGGGTTAGACATATAATGTGCTCAAGTGATAGAGTTAGGGTTAGGGTTACGGTTAGATATATAGAAGTGTTCAAATGATAGGGTTAGGGTTAGGGTTAGATATATAGATGTGTTCAAATGATAGGGTCGGGGTTAGGGTAAGGGTTAGGTTTAGATAGATGGATAGATGCTTTCAAATGATAGCGTTAGGGTTAAGGTTAGGGTTAGAGTTAGGGTTAGGGTTTCAGTTAGGGTTAGGGTTAGATAGATAGATAGGGTTAGATTTAGGGAAAGAGTAGGGTTAGAGTTAGATATATAGATGTTTTCAAATGAAAGGGTTAGTGTTAGGGTGAGATATATAGAAGTGTTCAAATGATAGAGTTAGGGTTTGGGTTAGGGTTAGGGTAGGTTTAGATAAGCGTTAGGGTTAGGGTTAGGGTTAGATTTATAGATATGTTCAAATAATAGGGTTAGGGTTAGGGTTAGGGTTAGGGTTAGAGTTTGAGTTAGGATTAGGGTTAGGTTTTAGTTAGGGTTAGGGTTACAGTTAGGGTTAGGGTAGCGTTAGGGTAAGGGTTAGATATATAGATGTGTTCAAATGATAGGGTTAGGGTTAGATACATAAATATGTTCAAATGATAGAGTTAGGGTTAGGGTTAGGGTTAGAGTTAGGTTAGGGTTAGGTTTTGGTTACGGTTAGGGTTACATTTAGGGATAGGGTAGGGCTAGGGTTAGGGTTAGGTTTAGAAATATAGATGTGTTCAATTGATTGTGTTAGGGTTAGGTTTAGAGAGATGGATAGATTCTTTCAAATGATAGAGTTAGGGTTCGGGTTACGGTTAGGGTTAGAGTTAGGGTTAGGTGTTAGGTTAGGGTTAGGGTTAGGGTTGGGGTTGGGGTTAGGGTTATGGTTAGGGTTATGGTTAGGGTTAGGGTTAGATATATAGATGTGTTCAAATGATAGAGTTAGGGTTAGGGTTAGGGTTAGATATATAGAAGTGTTCAAATGATAGGGTAAGGGTTAGGGTTACGGTTAGATATATAGAAGTGTTCAAATGATAGGGTTAGGGTTAGGGTTAGATATATAGATGTGTTCAAATGATAGGGTCGGGGTTAGGGTAAAGGTTAGGTTTAGATAGATGTATAGATGCTTTCAAATGATAGAGTTAGGGTTAAGGTTAGGGTTAGAGTTAGGGTTAGGGTTTCAGTTAGGGTTAGGGTTAGATAGATAGATAGATAGATAGATAAATAGATAGATAGATAGATAGATAGATAGATAGATAGATAGATAGATAGATAGATAGATAGATAGATAGGGTTAGGGTTAGATTTAGGGTTAGATTTATAGATATGTTCAAATAATAGGGTTAGGGTTAGGGTTAGGGTTAGGGTTAGAGTTAGGGTTAGGGTTAGGGTTAGGTTTTGGTCAGGGTTAGGATTACAGTTAGGGTTAGGGTAAGGGTTGGATATATAGATGTGTTCAAATGATAGGGTTAGGGTTAGGGTTAGATATATAGATGTGTTCAAATTATTGGGTTAGGGTTAAGGTTAGATATATAGATGTGTTAGGGTTAGGGTTAGGGTTGGGGTTAGATATATAGTTGTGTTCAAATGATAAAGTTAGGGTTAGGGTTAGATATATAGATGTGTTTGTAGGAAATTTGGTCCTAGTGTCTTTGTGTGTCTCAGTGTATGCTCAGCAATCAGTCACAGCTTCAGGATCCTGGGAGAGTGCAAGTCAATGAAACACACGAGCAGAATCAATGTGGTTTATTCAGAATGCAGCTCTCAAAGAACAGTCACGAAAGTACGTATATATATACTAGTATCCCACACCCCTAACGGCTGGGCGCACCCTTCATAGGAACAGAAAAGCAACTCTATATATGGTAATCAGTTAACATACATTTTGCTTAAGGTAGCAGACAGCAAGAACAGCATGTTCTGCAGAGAGGAGACATCCGGATGTGTGCAGGCAGCTTTGCACACACTTAGCAGAGAAACAGGAAACACACCAGTTTCCTCCTGCAGCCTGACAGCAGAATAGAATGTGCAGAAACAATTCGACACATACACATACATCAAATAAAGAATACTTATATTCCTTCAATCCCCTCTTTTAAGCTGAAAGCTTAACGTGTTGGAACTTGCACATAGCGATGAGATGGTGTCATGTTTGAGACAGTGGCATAGACCCTATTCATAAGACATTGCATCAAACATGGCCCAAAGATACACACAGCCAATAAAATCAGCAATATTGGAGTTAGCATGGTGACAAGAGGTGTTACCCAACCAAACAGAGAATGCATTAGCCCCCAACCCCAGTCCTTTTCTTGAGTTTCGTCTTCATACAACTTCCTGGCAGTCTTTCTCATTTCCTCCACAGCATGGCCCACAGCTCCTTCAGCTTCATCTTCAGCAGGGATGAAGGTGCAGCACTGATCCCCCACCATGGCACAGACGCCCCCTTTATCAGCCAGGAGCATGTCTAATGCCAGGCGGTTTTGCATGGTCATCAGGCGCAGGGCACCTAATTCCTTTTCCACCCCTGCCATTCCATCGGTGGTGTCATTGACAAATTTTGCCATTCGATAATGGAGGACCTCTATATGGACCCATTGATCTGCAGTTCCCTTTTAGGGAAACATAGAGGTCCACCAGCGAGTCCAGTGAGTTGTTAGGCGATGTTTTTCGGGGACCTCTTCCATCGAGACGTCCCTCTTCTGTCGGCGATGTGTGGGCCGATGCTCGTGGGTCAGCTTAAATATCTGGACTGGGTAAGATAGTTGGATTGGGGCACACAAACCAGACCAGTTACCTGGAATGTCCTTAAACAGTGATCCACGGCCACAATACCACCACCAATCAATGTGGAGAGAGAAGGTAACATTCCTAAATGATGACTTTACGACCATTAGAAAGATCTTTTTTATGGCATTCACGTGGCCATCCACAAGTGTGTTTTCACCTGGGGCATTTGTTGCTTCATTGAACCCTGTCGTTTCATTAATTACCAACTTGCATTTTTCCCTGCCTATCCTTCCTTTGGGGTCAGAGCTATTGTTGCTTTCGCTGAAGTAACATTTAGTAAAGGTGAAGTTTTTTGGAAAGATTGGCCTTATTCGAATGTGTTCCTTTAAGAATGGAAATTGTGGCATGGTCCCATTTTGATTATGATTCATACACCTTTTCATTGGCAACCATGCATAATCCACACCCCCTGGCCACCCATATCTATAAGTGCATGACTCGTTGAGGCCAGATTGGTCGAGCACTGGCATTGATATAGTTGCTTGCTTAAGTTGGGGACACTTGCTTGATATTCAGCAGTGTTTTTGATATGCCTGCACTGGCGCCGTTGTATACAAACTGAGCTGAGCCGGACGATCATGTCACTGTTCTCTACAGTGCTGATATACATAAATTAACTAGACTAATAACTATTGATATTTGCAACGGAATGAATCAATAATATATAGAATAAGCTGCACAATGACACCATTTTCTTATTAATGTAAAGCTGCTTTGCCACAATTTGCATTGTAAAAAGCGCTATATAAATAAAGATGACTTGACTTGACTTGACTTGACAACAGAAGACATTATTTGTTGACAGACATAACATGATTCATTGGTGTACATCCTAGCGGTATTGTTGGCATACTGCCAAAACAGATTATCAGTAGGGCGTACAGCGAAACTTGGTACGATAATACACAAAAATAAGGTAAACATATGCATTCTGAATAAATGTTATATTCTTGTAATAATAATAATATAAAATAAAAGCAAAAAATTGTCGACAAAGCAAAATAATGAAGGTAAAAAGATATTGGTGCTGCTGAGTGTTATTTCATAGGCAGCGCTGCGTGTTCAGCTCCTCTGCTATGCGATAACAGACAGTCAGCCAGCAAAGAATCGTGGTCAGTCCCAGTCAGTCCAGGTCACGCACTGCCCCAGCCTCTCCGCCCTTTGACGCAGTAGTGGTTCTGAGAACCCTACCCAAGTGGCCCCTTGTTCAGGTTATTGGACAGCTCTAGTAAACCTAGACATACATGGTTATTTCCTACAATTATTGCCATTGCATTTCCATTAATGCACACATCCTGGGACACCTGTAACACACACATTATCAGTTAGCAGTTTGTCCAGGGGTTTTCTATTGCCATTGCATTTCCATTAATGCACACATCCTGGGACACCTGTAACACACACATTATCAGTTAGCAGTTTGTCCAGGGGTTTTCTTCAGCCTCGTAGCGTGGATCCACTGTGGAAAAGATTCAGTTAATGCTGCAGTTCGAGTTACTGCCACTATTTTGGTTGGGGGGCTATACTTGGTAGCCTCAAAAGAATCTCCCATTTTTAAAAATTGTTTGACCAGCACCTCGTCCCCAATCTTGAACGGGTGTGTTGGTCTAGTGGTAGTGGCGCGGAACTCGAATGCAGCTTTCTCCAATTTTCATGGAGGACTTCACATAGTAACCTAGCATATTCACCCAGGGGCACATCACATCCTACCCCGCCAAGCACACCCCCTCCTCTCCATGGGGCTGGGAACGGTCTTCCCATCACCATCTCATAAGGAGAGAGTCCTTTTAGTCCCTTATGGGGTGCCATTCTCATTTCTGCTAAAACCACGGGTAACAGCTTTGGCCAGTCATAGTGCCCTGCTTGGTGCATCGCCTTCCTCAATTTGTCTTTTATGGTACGGTTTGCCCGTTCCACGAGACCTGAGGATTGTGGATGATACGGGATGTGGTGCTGCCACGTGATCTGTAATTGTTTTGTCATATCCATTAACACTTTTGCAATGAAAGCAGGGCCTTTATCTGAGTCAATGGCGAGTGGTATACCATACCTGGGTATGATTTCTCTCATTAAATGTGTTACAACTGTTTTTGCATCCTCCTTTGCACACGGAAAAGCCTCCACCCACCGTGAAAACTTATCAATAAATACCAATAAGTATTTGTACGGACCTTTCTTTGGTAAGTGCGTAAAATCCACTTGCCACTGTTGTAACGGGCTGTCTGGTAACGGCAGGGTTTGATGTTTAGCTAATGGTTTTGTAGTATTGTTCATTGCACATGTTACACATCTACCTAACGTATCTTGTATTCTGGCTGCCAGGTCCTGTATACACAGGAATTTAGACATGTCTTCATATACCCCTCTTTGGCCGCGGTGTGTGACACCATGAAATTCCCAAATAAGGAAATAAGCGCAGGAGGCTGGCACACAGACGCGGCCATTATTGTCAATTATGATACCCGTCGAATTTTGAACGCTCCCCATCGAATCCCAGAAGGCCCTATCAGAGTCAGATGCAGCTGTTTGCATGGCTTTCAAGTCCGTGTCTGGTATCATACCGCAGGAGAGAACTTGTGGGTTGACTGAGGCCGCTGCCACGTTCAGCCACGGGGGCATTAAACCTGACAAGGCCCCCTCTTTGGCCATCTTATCAGCCAGGGAGTTACCCATGGCCTCAGTAGTGTTGGCATAAGAGTGGCCTTTTGTCTTAATTATAGATAAACGACGCGGTAGCCTACAGGCTTGTATAAGATCCATGACCAATGACCCGTGCGCTATTGGTTTGCCATCAGCAGCCACGTAACCTCTGGTGGCCCAAATTTGCCCAAAATCGTGAGCTACCCCAAAAGCATACCTGCTATCAGTGTAAATGTTGACATCCTCATCTTCAGCTAAAATACAAGCTCTCGTCAGAGCGACCAGTTCAGCTGCTTGTGCAGAGGTGAATGGGAGGCAGAATGAACCGGTAGTCTGCTCCAACTAATTGGCAGTGGCGAGACGTCCTGATTAACATGTCGACAAACGGTATAGGTTTGGACGGGCTTGGTAACAGTTCAACAATATCTTTTAATGCGCTGGGGACGGAGGTTCAATGTCAATACCTCCCCTTCTTTCCACCCATACGGCGGCTACATTTTGTACCTTAGGAGGATCGATGATGGACCCTGAATCTGGCCCTGCATCGTCCGTATATTCATCGTCATCATAGTCGGATGTATCCGAATTGGCCCCCTCATTTGTAGGAAGTGGTGGATAAATTTTGGGTGTTTTTCTTGCCTCTTGTTCTTTTTTATTTTTGCGAGGTTTCTCACTAACCTGGGGTGCAGACGGTGAAACTGTCGAAACGCAAACCAAATTAGACGGTGAGACGTAAGGAGGAGGATTTTCCTGCGGCATAGTACCATGCTTGGTCACAATCGTATCTGATTTTTTCTTTTTGAGTTTCTCTGGATTAGGGACAGTTTTTAGGACAGCTTTGGGCACATATGCCCGCGTTTTTTTTCCCTCCAGACATCAGCCATCTTATACCACACGTCATATCCTCCCTTCATGTACTCATAATCCCAATCTGGGTCGCCCTGATTTCCATAAGTTAAATCAAATGCACTTCGCAGAAACCCTGAGTCAAAAGTACCCTCCCTGGGATAAGGGCGCCATTGCGTACCCTCTGTCCACCCTGCCAAATTATCCAAATATGGATTCGTGTAATAACCCCAACTACATCTTTCCATCCATGCTTTAGGAGTTTCACTTGGCTCAGGTTTTGGATATGTTTGCCCCATTCTAGTGATTTAGCTGGCCAAACACTGACACACAGTATTTTACAGTTCTACTCACAACAAAGTACTACAAAATTTTCCCTTAATCAAGATACAACCAGAACAGGTAGTGAACCAATTTCATCTCTTACCTGTCTGGATGTATCAGTCCCCTTATCAAAGATACATCTAGTACAGGTAGCGAAACAATTTCATCACTTACCTGACCAGATGTATCCCGGACGAGCCCCCAAAACACTGTAGGAAATTTGGTCCTAGTGTCTTTGTGTGTCTCAGTGTATGCTCAGCAATCAGTCACAGCTTCAGGATCCTGGGAGAGTGCAAGTCAATGAAACACACGAGCAGAATCAATGTGGTTTATTCAGAATGCAGCTCTCAAAGAACAGTCACGAAAGTACGTATATATATACTAGTATCCCACACCCCTAACGGCTGGGCGCACCCTTCATAGGAACAGAAAAGCAACTCTATATATGGTAATCAGTTAACATACATTTTGCTTAAGGTAGCAGACAGCAAGAACAGCATGTTCTGCAGAGAGGAGACATCCGGATGTGTGCAGGCAGCTTTGCACACACTTAGCAGAGAAACAGGAAACACACCAGTTTCCTCCTGCAGCCTGACAGCAGAATAGAATGTGCAGAAACAATTCGACACATACACATACATCAAATAAAGAATACTTATATTCCTTCAGTGTTAAAATGATAGAGTTAGGGTTAGGGTTAGGGTTAGATATATAGATGTGTTCAAATGATAGAGTTAGGGTTTGGGTTAGGGTTAGGGTAGGGTTAGATAAGGGTTAGGGTTAGGGTTAGGGTTAGATTTATAGATATGTTCAAATAATAGGGTTAGGGTTAGGGTTAGAGTTTGAGTTAGGGTTAGGGTTAGGTTTTAGTTAGGGTTAGGGTTACAATTAGGGTTAGGGTAGCGTTAGGGTAAGGGTTAGATATATAGATGTGTTCAAATGATAGGGTTAGGGTTAGATACATAAATATGTTCAAATGATAGAGTTAGGGTTAGGGTTAGGGTTAGGGTTAGGTTAGGGTTAGGTTTTGGTTACGGTTAGGGTTACATTTAGGGATAGGGTAGGGCTAGGGTTAGGGTTAGGTTTAGAAATATAGATGTGTTCAATTGATTGTGTTAGGGTTAGGTTTAGATAGATGGATAGATTCTTTCAAATTATAGAGTTAGGGTTAGGGTTAGGGTTAGAGTTAGAGTAAGAGTTAGGGTTAGGGTTAGGGTTGGGGTTGGGGTTAGGGTTAGGGTTAGATATATAGATGTGTTCAAATGATAGAGTTAGGGTTAGGGTTAGGGTTAGGGTTAGGTTAGAGTTAGGGTTAGGGTTACGGTTGGGGTTAGGGTTAGGGTTAGGGTTAGATATATAGATGTGTTCGAATGATAGAGTTAGGGTTAGGGTTAAGGTTAGATATATAGATGTGTTAAAATGATAGGGTTAGGCTTAGGGTTAGACATATAATGTGCTCAAGTGATAGAGTTAGGGTTAGGGTTACGGTTAGATATATAGAAGTGTTCAAATGATAGGGTTAGGGTTAGGGTTAGATATATAGATGTGTTCAAATGATAGGGTCGGGGTTAGGGTAAGGGTTAGGTTTAGATAGATGGATAGATGCTTTCAAATGATAGCGTTAGGGTTAAGGTTAGGGTTAGAGTTAGGGTTAGGGTTTCAGTTAGGGTTAGGGTTAGATAGATAGATAGGGTTAGATTTAGGGAAAGAGTAGGGTTAGAGTTAGATATATAGATGTTTTCAAATGAAAGGGTTAGTGTTAGGGTGAGATATATAGAAGTGTTCAAATGATAGAGTTAGGGTTTGGGTTAGGGTTAGGGTAGGTTTAGATAAGCGTTAGGGTTAGGGTTAGGGTTAGATTTATAGATATGTTCAAATAATAGGGTTAGGGTTAGGGTTAGGGTTAGGGTTAGAGTTTGAGTTAGGATTAGGGTTAGGTTTTAGTTAGGGTTAGGGTTACAGTTAGGGTTAGGGTAGCGTTAGGGTAAGGGTTAGATATATAGATGTGTTCAAATGATAGGGTTAGGGTTAGATACATAAATATGTTCAAATGATAGAGTTAGGGTTAGGGTTAGGGTTAGAGTTAGGTTAGGGTTAGGTTTTGGTTACGGTTAGGGTTACATTTAGGGATAGGGTAGGGCTAGGGTTAGGGTTAGGTTTAGAAATATAGATGTGTTCAATTGATTGTGTTAGGGTTAGGTTTAGAGAGATGGATAGATTCTTTCAAATGATAGAGTTAGGGTTCGGGTTACGGTTAGGGTTAGAGTTAGGGTTAGGGTTAGGGTTAGGGTTAGGGTTAGGGTTGGGGTTGGGGTTAGGGTTATGGTTAGGGTTATGGTTAGGGTTAGGGTTAGATATATAGATGTGTTCAAATGATAGAGTTAGGGTTAGGGTTAGGGTTAGATATATAGAAGTGTTCAAATGATAGGGTAAGGGTTAGGGTTACGGTTAGATATATAGAAGTGTTCAAATGATAGGGTTAGGGTTAGGGTTAGATATATAGATGTGTTCAAATGATAGGGTCGGGGTTAGGGTAAAGGTTAGGTTTAGATAGATGTATAGATGCTTTCAAATGATAGAGTTAGGGTTAAGGTTAGGGTTAGAGTTAGGGTTAGGGTTTCAGTTAGGGTTAGGGTTAGATAGATAGATAGATAGATAGATAAATAGATAGATAGATAGATAGATAGATAGATAGATAGATAGATAGATAGATAGATAGATAGATAGATAGATAGATAGATAGATAGATAGGGTTAGGGTTAGATTTAGGGTTAGATTTATAGATATGTTCAAATAATAGGGTTAGGGTTAGGGTTAGGGTTAGGGTTAGAGTTAGGGTTAGGGTTAGGGTTAGGTTTTGGTCAGGGTTAGGATTACAGTTAGGGTTAGGGTAAGGGTTGGATATATAGATGTGTTCAAATGATAGGGTTAGGGTTAGGGTTAGATATATAGATGTGTTCAAATTATTGGGTTAGGGTTAAGGTTAGATATATAGATGTGTTAGGGTTAGGGTTAGGGTTGGGGTTAGATATATAGTTGTGTTCAAATGATAAAGTTAGGGTTAGGGTTAGATATATAGATGTGTTTGTAGGAAATTTGGTCCTAGTGTCTTTGTGTGTCTCAGTGTATGCTCAGCAATCAGTCACAGCTTCAGGATCCTGGGAGAGTGCAAGTCAATGAAACACACGAGCAGAATCAATGTGGTTTATTCAGAATGCAGCTCTCAAAGAACAGTCACGAAAGTACGTATATATATACTAGTATCCCACACCCCTAACGGCTGGGCGCACCCTTCATAGGAACAGAAAAGCAACTCTATATATGGTAATCAGTTAACATACATTTTGCTTAAGGTAGCAGACAGCAAGAACAGCATGTTCTGCAGAGAGGAGACATCCGGATGTGTGCAGGCAGCTTTGCACACACTTAGCAGAGAAACAGGAAACACACCAGTTTCCTCCTGCAGCCTGACAGCAGAATAGAATGTGCAGAAACAATTCGACACATACACATACATCAAATAAAGAATACTTATATTCCTTCAATCCCCTCTTTTAAGCTGAAAGCTTAACGTGTTGGAACTTGCACATAGCGATGAGATGGTGTCATGTTTGAGACAGTGGCATAGACCCTATTCATAAGACATTGCATCAAACATGGCCCAAAGATACACACAGCCAATAAAATCAGCAATATTGGAGTTAGCATGGTGACAAGAGGTGTTACCCAACCAAACAGAGAATGCATTAGCCCCCAACCCCAGTCCTTTTCTTGAGTTTCGTCTTCATACAACTTCCTGGCAGTCTTTCTCATTTCCTCCACAGCATGGCCCACAGCTCCTTCAGCTTCATCTTCAGCAGGGATGAAGGTGCAGCACTGATCCCCCACCATGGCACAGACGCCCCCTTTATCAGCCAGGAGCATGTCTAATGCCAGGCGGTTTTGCATGGTCATCAGGCGCAGGGCACCTAATTCCTTTTCCACCCCTGCCATTCCATCGGTGGTGTCATTGACAAATTTTGCCATTCGATAATGGAGGACCTCTATATGGACCCATTGATCTGCAGTTCCCTTTTAGGGAAACATAGAGGTCCACCAGCGAGTCCAGTGAGTTGTTAGGCGATGTTTTTCGGGGACCTCTTCCATCGAGACGTCCCTCTTCTGTCGGCGATGTGTGGGCCGATGCTCGTGGTCAGCTTAAATATCTGGACTGGGTAAGATAGTTGGATTGGGGCACACAAACCAGACCAGTTACCTGGAATGTCCTTAAACAGTGATCCACGGCCACAATACCACCACCAATCAATGTGGAGAGAGAAGGTAACATTCCTAAATGATGACTTTACGACCATTAGAAAGATCTTTTTTATGGCATTCACGTGGCCATCCACAAGTGTGTTTTCACCTGGGGCATTTGTTGCTTCATTGAACCCTGTCGTTTCATTAATTACCAACTTGCATTTTTCCCTGCCTATCCTTCCTTTGGGGTCAGAGCTATTGTTGCTTTCGCTGAAGTAACATTTAGTAAAGGTGAAGTTTTTTGGAAAGATTGGCCTTATTCGAATGTGTTCCTTTAAGAATGGAAATTGTGGCATGGTCCCATTTTGATTATGATTCATACACCTTTTCATTGGCAACCATGCATAATCCACACCCCCTGGCCACCCATATCTATAAGTGCATGACTCGTTGAGGCCAGATTGGTCGAGCACTGGCATTGATATAGTTGCTTGCTTAAGTTGGGACACTTGCTTGATATTCAGCAGTGTTTTTGATATGCCTGCACTGGCGCCGTTGTATACAAACTGAGCTGAGCCGGACGATCATGTCACTGTTCTCTACAGTGCTGATATACATAAATTAACTAGACTAATAACTATTGATATTTGCAACGGAATGAATCAATAATATATAGAATAAGCTGCACAATGACACCATTTTCTTATTAATGTAAAGCTGCTTTGCCACAATTTGCATTGTAAAAAGCGCTATATAAATAAAGATGACTTGACTTGACTTGACTTGACAACAGAAGACATTATTTGTTGACAGACATAACATGATTCATTGGTGTACATCCTAGCGGTATTGTTGGCATACTGCCAAAACAGATTATCAGTAGGGCGTACAGCGAAACTTGGTACGATAATACACAAAAATAAGGTAAACATATGCATTCTGAATAAATGTTATATTCTTGTAATAATAATAATATAAAATAAAAGCAAAAAATTGTCGACAAAGCAAAATAATGAAGGTAAAAAGATATTGGTGCTGCTGAGTGTTATTTCATAGGCAGCGCTGCGTGTTCAGCTCCTCTGCTATGCGATAACAGACAGTCAGCCAGCAAAGAATCGTGGTCAGTCCCAGTCAGTCCAGGTCACGCACTGCCCCAGCCTCTCCGCCCTTTGACGCAGTAGTGGTTCTGAGAACCCTACCCAAGTGGCCCCTTGTTCAGGTTATTGGACAGCTCTAGTAAACCTAGACATACATGGTTATTTCCTACAATTATTGCCATTGCATTTCCATTAATGCACACATCCTGGGACACCTGTAACACACACATTATCAGTTAGCAGTTTGTCCAGGGGTTTTCTATTGCCATTGCATTTCCATTAATGCACACATCCTGGGACACCTGTAACACACACATTATCAGTTAGCAGTTTGTCCAGGGGTTTTCTTCAGCCTCGTAGCGTGGATCCACTGTGGAAAAGATTCAGTTAATGCTGCAGTTCGAGTTACTGCCACTATTTTGGTTGGGGGGCTATACTTGGTAGCCTCAAAAGAATCTCCCATTTTTAAAAATTGTTTGACCAGCACCTCGTCCCCAATCTTGAACGGGTGTGTTGGGTCTAGTGGTAGTGGCGCGGAACTCGAATGCAGCTTTCTCCAATTTTCATGGAGGACTTCACATAGTAACCTAGCATATTCACCCAGGGGCACATCACATCCTACCCCGCCAAGCACACCCCCTCCTCTCCATGGGGCTGGGAACGGTCTTCCCATCACCATCTCATAAGGAGAGAGTCCTTTTAGTCCCTTATGGGGTGCCATTCTCATTTCTGCTAAAACCACGGGTAACAGCTTTGGCCAGTCATAGTGCCCTGCTTGGTGCATCGCCTTCCTCAATTTGTCTTTTATGGTACGGTTTGCCCGTTCCACGAGACCTGAGGATTGTGGATGATACGGGATGTGGTGCTGCCACGTGATCTGTAATTGTTTTGTCATATCCATTAACACTTTTGCAATGAAAGCAGGGCCTTTATCTGAGTCAATGGCGAGTGGTATACCATACCTGGGTATGATTTCTCTCATTAAATGTGTTACAACTGTTTTTGCATCCTCCTTTGCACACGGAAAAGCCTCCACCCACCGTGAAAACTTATCAATAAATACCAATAAGTATTTGTACGGACCTTTCTTTGGTAAGTGCGTAAAATCCACTTGCCACTGTTGTAACGGGCTGTCTGGTAACGGCAGGGTTTGATGTTTAGCTAATGGTTTTGTAGTATTGTTCATTGCACATGTTACACATCTACCTAACGTATCTTGTATTCTGGCTGCCAGGTCCTGTATACACAGGAATTTAGACATGTCTTCATATACCCCTCTTTGGCCGCGGTGTGTGACACCATGAAATTCCCAAATAAGGAAATAAGCGCAGGAGGCTGGCACACAGACGCGGCCATTATTGTCAATTATGATACCCGTCGAATTTTGAACGCTCCCCATCGAATCCCAGAAGGCCCTATCAGAGTCAGATGCAGCTGTTTGCATGGCTTTCAAGTCCGTGTCTGGTATCATACCGCAGGAGAGAACTTGTGGGTTGACTGAGGCCGCTGCCACGTTCAGCCACGGGGGCATTAAACCTGACAAGGCCCCCTCTTTGGCCATCTTATCAGCCAGGGAGTTACCCATGGCCTCAGTAGTGTTGGCATAAGAGTGGCCTTTTGTCTTAATTATAGATAAACGACGCGGTAGCCTACAGGCTTGTATAAGATCCATGACCAATGACCCGTGCGCTATTGGTTTGCCATCAGCAGCCACGTAACCTCTGGTGGCCCAAATTTGCCCAAAATCGTGAGCTACCCCAAAAGCATACCTGCTATCAGTGTAAATGTTGACATCCTCATCTTCAGCTAAAATACAAGCTCTCGTCAGAGCGACCAGTTCAGCTGCTTGTGCAGAGGTGAATGGGAGGCAGAATGAACCGGTAGTCTGCTCCAACTAATTGGCAGTGGCGAGACGTCCTGATTAACATGTCGACAAACGGT
Source organism: Opsariichthys bidens (assembly GCA_037194245.1). Lineage (NCBI taxonomy): Eukaryota > Metazoa > Chordata > Actinopteri > Cypriniformes > Xenocyprididae > Opsariichthys > Opsariichthys bidens. The sequence goes on from CM074302.1 coordinate 16,546,851, forward strand.
ATAGGTTTGGACGGGCTTGGTAACAGTTCAACAATATCTTTTAATGCGCTGGGGGACGGAGGTTCAATGTCAATACCTCCCCTTCTTTCCACCCATACGGCGGCTACATTTTGTACCTTAGGAGGATCGATGATGGACCCTGAATCTGGCCCTGCATCGTCCGTATATTCATCGTCATCATAGTCGGATGTATCCGAATTGGCCCCCTCATTTGTAGGAAGTGGTGGATAAATTTTGGGTGTTTTTCTTGCCTCTTGTTCTTTTTTATTTTTGCGAGGTTTCTCACTAACCTGGGGTGCAGACGGTGAAACTGTCGAAACGCAAACCAAATTAGACGGTGAGACGTAAGGAGGAGGATTTTCCTGCGGCATAGTACCATGCTTGGTCACAATCGTATCTGATTTTTTCTTTTTGAGTTTCTCTGGATTAGGGACAGTTTTTAGGACAGCTTTGGGCACATATGCCCGCGTTTTTTCCCTCCAGACATCAGCCATCTTATACCACACGTCATATCCTCCCTTCATGTACTCATAATCCCAATCTGGGTCGCCCTGATTTCCATAAGTTAAATCAAATGCACTTCGCAGAAACCCTGAGTCAAAAGTACCCTCCCTGGGATAAGGGCGCCATTGCGTACCCTCTGTCCACCCTGCCAAATTATCCAAATATGGATTCGTGTAATAACCCCAACTACATCTTTCCATCCATGCTTTAGGAGTTTCACTTGGCTCAGGTTTTGGATATGTTTGCCCCATTCTAGTGATTTAGCTGGCCAAACACTGACACACAGTATTTTACAGTTCTACTCACAACAAAGTACTACAAAATTTTCCCTTAATCAAGATACAACCAGAACAGGTAGTGAACCAATTTCATCTCTTACCTGTCTGGATGTATCAGTCCCCTTATCAAAGATACATCTAGTACAGGTAGCGAAACAATTTCATCACTTACCTGACCAGATGTATCCCGGACGAGCCCCCAAAACACTGTAGGAAATTTGGTCCTAGTGTCTTTGTGTGTCTCAGTGTATGCTCAGCAATCAGTCACAGCTTCAGGATCCTGGGAGAGTGCAAGTCAATGAAACACACGAGCAGAATCAATGTGGTTTATTCAGAATGCAGCTCTCAAAGAACAGTCACGAAAGTACGTATATATATACTAGTATCCCACACCCCTAACGGCTGGGCGCACCCTTCATAGGAACAGAAAAGCAACTCTATATATGGTAATCAGTTAACATACATTTTGCTTAAGGTAGCAGACAGCAAGAACAGCATGTTCTGCAGAGAGGAGACATCCGGATGTGTGCAGGCAGCTTTGCACACACTTAGCAGAGAAACAGGAAACACACCAGTTTCCTCCTGCAGCCTGACAGCAGAATAGAATGTGCAGAAACAATTCGACACATACACATACATCAAATAAAGAATACTTATATTCCTTCAGTGTTAAAATGATAGAGTTAGGGTTAGGGTTAGGGTTAGATATATAGATGTGTTCAAATGATAGAGTTAGGGTTTGGGTTAGGGTTAGGGTAGGGTTAGATAAGGGTTAGGGTTAGGGTTAGGGTTAGATTTATAGATATGTTCAAATAATAGGGTTAGGGTTAGGGTTAGAGTTTGAGTTAGGGTTAGGGTTAGGTTTTAGTTAGGGTTAGGGTTACAATTAGGGTTAGGGTAGCGTTAGGGTAAGGGTTAGATATATAGATGTGTTCAAATGATAGGGTTAGGGTTAGATACATAAATATGTTCAAATGATAGAGTTAGGGTTAGGGTTAGGGTTAGGGTTAGGTTAGGGTTAGGTTTTGGTTACGGTTAGGGTTACATTTAGGGATAGGGTAGGGCTAGGGTTAGGGTTAGGTTTAGAAATATAGATGTGTTCAATTGATTGTGTTAGGGTTAGGTTTAGATAGATGGATAGATTCTTTCAAATGATAGAGTTAGGATTCGGGTTACGGTTAGGGTTAGAGTTAGGGTTAGGGTTAGGGTTAGGGTTGGGGTTGGGGTTAGGGTTATGGTTAGGGTTAGGGTTAGATATATAGATGTGTTCAAATGATAGAGTTAGGGTTAGGGTTAGGGTTAGATATATAGAAGTGTTCAAATGATAGGGTAAGGGTTAGGGTTACGGTTAGATATATAGAAGTGTTCAAATGATAGGGTTAGGGTTAGGGTTAGATATATAGATGTGTTCAAATGATAGGGTCGGGGTTAGGGTAAAGGTTAGGTTTAGATAGATGGATAGATGCTTTCAAATGATAGAGTTAGGGTTAAGGTTAGGGTTAGAGTTAGGGTTAGGGTTTCAGTTAGGGTTAGGGTTAGATAGATAGATAGATAGATAGATAGATAGATAGATAGATAGATAGATAGATAGATAGATAGGGTTAGGGTTAGAGTAGCGTTAGGGTTAGATATATAGATGTTTTCAAATGATAGGGTTAGGGTTAGGGTGAGATATATAGAAGTGTTCAAATGATAGAGTTAGGCTTAGGGATAGGGTAGGGTTAGATTAGGGTTAGGGTTAGATTTAGGGTTAGATTTATAGATATGTTCAAATAATAGGGTTAGGGTTAGGGTTAGGGTTAGGGTTAGAGTTAGGGTTAGGTTTAGGGTTAGGTTTTGGTTAGGATTAGGATTACAGTTAGGGTTAGGGTAGGGTTAGGGTAAGGGTTGGATATATAGATGTGTTCAAATGATAGGGTTAGGGTTAGGGTTAGATATATAGATGTGTTCAAATTATTGGGTTAGGGTTAAGGTTAGATATATAGATGTGTTAGGGTTAGGGTTAGGGTTGGGGTTAGATATATAGTTGTGTTCAAATGATAAAGTTAGGGTTAGGGTTAGACATATAGATGTGTTAAAATGATAGGGTTAGGGTTAGGGTTAGGGTTAGGGTTAGGGTTAGGTTAGGGTTAGGTTTTGGTTTGGGTAAGGGTTGCAGTTAGAATTAGGGTTAGGGTTAGATATATAGATGTGTTCAAATGATAGAGTTAGGGTTAGGGTTAGGGTTAGATATATAGATGTGTTCAAATGATAGAGTTAGGGTTAGGGTTAGGGTTAGATATATAGATGTGTTCAAATGATAGGGTTAGGCTTAGGGTTAGATATATAATGTGTTCAAATGATAGAGTTAAGGTTAGGGTTACGGTTAGATATATAGAAGTGTTCAAATGATAGGGTTAGGGTTAGATATATAGATGTGTTCAAATGATAGGGTCGGGGTTAGGGTAAGGGTTAGGTTTAGATAGATGGACAGATGCTTTCAATTGATAGAGTTAGGGTTAAGGTTAGGGTTAGAGTTAGGGTTAGGGTTTCAGTTAGGGTTAGGGTTAGATAGATAGAAAGGGTTAGAGTTAGGGATAGAGTAGGGTTAGGGTTAGATATATAGATGTTTTCAAATGATAGGGTTAGGGTTAGGGTGAGATATATAGAAGTGTTCAAATGATATAGTTAGGGTTAGGGTTAGGGTTAGGGTAGGGTTAGATTAGGGTTAGAGTTAGATTTAGGGTTATATTTATAGATATGTTCAAATAATAGGGTTAGGATTAGGGTTAGGGTTAAGGTTAGGTTTTGGTAAAGGTTAGGGTTACAGTTAGGGTTAGGGTTAGATAGATAGATAGGGTTATGGTTAGGGTTAGGGTAGGGTTAGGGTTAGATATATAAATGTGTTCAAATGACAGATTTAGGGTTAGGGTTAGATATATAGATGTGTTCAAATGATAGAGTTAGGGTTAGAGTTAGGGTTATGGTTATGGTTAGGGTTAGGGTTAGATATATAGATGTGTTCAAATGATAGAGTTAGCGTTAGGGTTAGGGTTAGATATATAGATGTGTTCAAATGATAGGGTTAGGGTTAGATATATGTGTAACACTGGAACAATTTAGGTAGGTATTATAATTAAGTCTTATAGAAGGCCTAGGTTCGCTCTGGGAGGATTTTTTTTTTTAGAGAAAAGAAAACATATGATTTGGGCCAAAGGATATACAATTAACAGCTGGCGATTTTATTACAATGTAACAGGTACCACTTCCACAATGTAAATAAACATTCAATGGTTCACACTCATCACCATGAAAGAGAAAATAAAAGTAGTTTGAAAGAGTTTAACAATGCAGAACAGGTTTTCAATAGTCCTTCTTTGTGTGCGTGTAATGTGTGTAATGTTCAAATGTTAGTGTGTGAAGGCCTTTTGTTTTTTTGTCCTTCTCTACCCGGGTAGTGTGTGTGCGCTTATCTTTCCACTTAAAGGATCCGTGTGGAATCACGATGACTCTCTTGAATCGCGAATCAGGCTCTGGCTGAGTGTGTTCAATCAAGCAGAATCGGCAGAAAAAAAACAATCTGCACAAAATAACAGTCGTATTAAACACTCCTTAATGTTAACAATTTCTACATCGACATTTAAAATCAGATGCACAAAATATTTGCGCTACGTTAACGTTTATCCAACGTGACAATGTTAACATGAGAATGCTTGACCACATAAGTGTTTAAGTATAATCACATCTCTTTCTACAACATCTTTTTTCAATGGTTCTCATCCGCAGAACAACGGATGACAAAGGCATTTCACTTTAAACGGATTAACTAACGTTGTACATAAAACAGTTACTAGTATAGTATATACAATTCGACCTCTGTATCATAAAAATATACTCTAAAACATCACATACAACTCTGATTGTTTTTTTTTATAATGACAAATAGGAAAAGATAAATGTCGATTTGTTCAAAGTAATGCTTGTATTATCAAAACTCACCAGAGATGAACAAAACTCAATAAAGCATTGACTGGCTCAGTGACAGGATAAATTCAACCTCCTAAACAATCAATTGAGAGTCTTAATACAAGTAAATACACTTTGAAATGAAAAGATATAACGAAATGAATAATTTACGGCACCTCATGCCAACCTCGTGTGGACAAGTTGAGCTGGCTTCTTCATCTAAGTTTTACAAATCAAACGACGCACAGTATTTACTGACCTCTAGAGGCTAGCCGTAATATTGCGACAAATACACAGGTATTGCGTATGTGGTACAAAAAAAACAAACAAACAAGTTCTCTATGACAAAAAAACAACTGTACAACTCAAGGGGGTTACATATAGATGTGTTCAAAAGATAGAGTTAGGGTTAGGGTTGGGTTAGGGTTAGGATTAGGGTTAAGGTTAGGGTTACAGTTAGGGTTAGGGTAGGGTTAGGGTTAGAAATATAGATGTGTTCAAATGATAGCGTTAGGGTTAGGGTTAGATATATAGATGTGTTCAAATGATAGGGTTAGGGTTAGGGTTAGGGTTAGGTTAGGGTTAGGTTTTGGTTAGGGTTAGGGTTACAGTTAGGGTTAGAGTAGGGTTAGGTTAAGGGTTAGATATATAGATGTGTTCAAATGATAGAGTTAGGGTTAGGGTTTGGGTTAGATACATATATGTGTTCAAATGATTGGGTTAGGGTTAGGGTTAGATACATAGATGTGTTCAAATAATAGGGTTAGGGTTAGGTATAGGGTTAGAGTTAGGGTTAGGGTTAGGGTTAGGGTTAGAGTTAGGGTTAGGGTTAGGGTTTCAGTTAGGGTTAGGCTTAGATAGAGAGGGTTAGGGTCAGATATATAGATGTGTTCAAATGATAGGGTTAAGGTTAGATATGTAGAAGTGTTCAAATGATAGAGTTAGGGTTAGGGTTAGGATAGGGGTAGATTAGGGTTAGGATTAAGCAGGTATATAGATATATAGATGTGTTCAAATAATAGGGTTAGGGTTAGGTTTTGGTTGGGGTTAGAGTTAGGGTTAGGGTAGATTTAGGGTAAGGGTTAGATATATAGATTTGTTCAAATGATAGAGTTAGGGTTAGGGTTAGGTTTAAATATATAGATGTGTTCAAATGATTGGGTTAGGGTTAGGGTTAGATATATAGATGTGTTCAAATGATAGGGTTAGGGTTAGGGTTAGGGTTATGTTAGGGTTAGGTTTTGGTTAGGGTTAGGGTTACAGTTAGGGTTAGGGTAGGGTTAGGGTAAGGGTTAGATATATAGATGTGTTCAAATGATAGAGTTAGGGTAAGGTTTAGGGATAGATATATAGATGTGTTCAAATGATTGGGTTAGGGTTAGGGTTAGATATACAGATGTGTTCAAATAATAGGGTTAGGGATAGGGTTAGGATCAAAATTAGGGTTAGGGTTAGGTTTTGCTCAGGGGTAGGGTTACAGTTAGGGTTAGGGTAGGGTTAGGGTTAGGGTTAGGGTTAGGGTTAGGGTAGGGTTAGGGTAAGGGTTAGATATATAGATGTGTTCAAATAATGGAGTTAGGGTTAGGGTTAGATATATAGATGTGTTCAAGTGATAGGGTTAGGGTTAGGGTTAGGGATAGGTTAGGGTTAGGTTTTGGTTAGGGTTAGGGTTACAGTTAGGGTTAGGGTAGGGTAAGGGTTAGATGTATAGATGTGTTCAAATTATAGAGTTAGGGTTAGGGTTAGGTATAGATATATAGATGTCTTCAAATGATTGGTTTAGGGTTAGGGTTAGGGTTAAGCAGATATGTAGATATATAGATGTGTTCAAATGATATGGTTAGGGTTAGGTTAGGGTTAGGTTTTGGTTAGGGTTACAGTTAGGGTTAGGGTAGGGATAGGGTAAGTGTTAGATATATAGATGTGTTCAAATTATAGAGTTAGGGTTAGGGTTAAATATATATAGATGTGTTCAAATGATAGGGTTAGGGTTAGGGTTAGGTTAGAGTTAGGTTTTGGTTAGGGTTAGGGTTACAGTTAGGGTTAGGGTAGGGTTAGGGTAAGGGTTAGATATATAGATGTGTTCAAATGATAGAGTTAGGGTTAGGGTTAGGGTTAGATATATAGATGTGTTCAAATGATTGGGTTAGGGTTAGGGTTAGATATATAGATGTGTTCAAATAATAGGGTTAGGATTGGAGTTAGGGTTAGGGTTAGGGTTAAAATTAGGGTTAGGGTTAGGGTTAGGGTTTGGTTAGGGTTAGGGTTACAGTTAGTTAGGGTTAGGGTAGGGTTAGGGTAAGGGTTAGATATATAGATGTGTTCAAATCATAAAGTTAGGGTTAGGGTTAGGGTTAGATATATAGATGTGTTCAAATGATAGGGTTAGGGTTAGGGTTAGAGTTAGGGTTAGGTTAGGGTTAGGTTTACAGTTAGGGTTAGGGTAGATTTAGGGTAAGGGTTAGATATATAGATGTCTCCAAATGATAGAGTTAGGGTTAAGGTTAGGGTTAGATATATCGATCATCTGGTCGCTAGTCCTAATTCATAGCAGTGTATCCCTTTTGCACTCGCGCCGTGCGCGTTAGACAAGGCACGCCTTGGGACTGGTAAGCCAAGGCGATAGCATCCACTATCCAATGAGCCATCCTCTGTTTGGAGACAGCCTTTCTGGAGACAGTGAGAGGTTTCACACCACACATCATGTTCTCCCGCAGTGAAAAATACATCGCGGAGCAAAGAGGACACTGACAACATATGAAACAGTTTCATATTTAAAATATTGTAATTTTTAAAAGCAGTTTAAACACTAAATATCGTATAGTGTCTCCTTAATATGTCATGACAGATCCTTCAAATGGCTCATGAACCAACCATCTCTTCATACTAGTTCATTTATAGTATCAAATAAACATGAATTGACATCAGAAGGAATGTTGTTTCAACCACGGAAAGATGTGAGTACGCACAATATTTCAAGTTAACCAACGTTAATCTACTATAGGCTACTCCTTGACGGCTTTGTCAGATAAGATGGCGGATTCTGCGTTATCATTGGTTAGATCGCCTGTCAATCAAGCTGTTTGCAAAGGGTCAATTGCGAGCCCAGATATATCAGGTAGTGAACCTGCAAGCACTGTCCACAGAGGAGGGAGACCCAGCCCTGGCTTTGCTCTGTCCCGTCCGCGCTCTGCGCCTGTACGTGGACAGAACGTGAAGCTTCAGGACTTCAGACTAGCTCTTCATCTGTTACGGAGGCCAGCAGATGGGAAAGGCTGTTTCCAAACAGAGGATGGCTCACTGGATAATGGATGTTGATATATGACAGATATATGTACAGCTGTGGGCTAGGCAACACCTAACACGTTCTCTAGATTGTATAGCCTTCGTGTAGAATCAGTATTTTCCTGTGTACTTGCCCCTACTGGCCAGTAGCACGATGGACCTGTTCTAAGTGTTGGCTTGGCTTGGGCTGGATACGTACATCTATTGCTCCAGTAAGTTCCCCTTTTGGCGATCCCTGTTGAGTCCTCCGCCACCACTTGTGGTTTCGGACATTGTGGAGTGTCCGTTGCTAGGCCTAGCACTTGTTAAACTTGCCTCTGCTAAGCTGGGTTCCATATGTTGTGACCCCCTACAGCGGTCCCATATGTGTATATTCCAAGGTATATATATTCCTCCTCCCCACGGTAAGCCATGTCTTTGCCTCAGCAGAATCCGCTCTGCTGTCCCTGCCAGATGTGTCTCCACACATCTGGCAGGGACAGCTGGATAGGCTGGAGCCATACTAGGGACTTCATATGTGCACTTCATATGTATGTCGAACGTAACCGACTTAAAGGGAACGTCTCAGTTATGTATGTAACCCTCGTGCCCTGAAGGAGGGAACGGAGACATACGTCCCATTACCACAGTTCCTGTACCCCACTGAGCGCGGGCCACTGCTCATCTCCTCAGCGAAAAACAGAGTGTGAGTGCACCCGCTTCTGCATTTATACCTGCTCATGGGAGCAGGTCACGTGACGCAAAGCAAGCACGCCAATGTGCATTGGCTCGTTTAGTTTACACCCGAAGGTGATAGGGCTCCCAATTCGTTGGTACACATCTGACATACGTCTCTGTTTCCTTCTTCAGGGAACGAGGGTTACACTATAGTCAAGTTAAGTCACCTTTACTTATATAGCGCTTTTTACATTGCAAATTGTGGCAAAGCAGCTTTACATTAATAATTGGCAAATCATTTTTGGCTGCACAGCAGCTCCCAAAGAAAATGGTGTCATTGTCCAGCTTATTCTATATATTATTGATTCATTCCGTTGAAAAGATCAATAATTATTAGTCTAGTTAATTTAGGCATATCAGCACTGGAATAAACAGTGACGTAATCGTCCGGCTCAGCTTAGTTCGCATACAATGGCGCCACTGCAGGCATACCAAAAACACTGCTGAATATCAAGCAAGTGTCCCCAATAAGCCAAAGGCAACAGCGGCAAGTAACCAAAACTCCAACAAAATGGAGAAAAAAAAAACCTTGGGAGAAACCAGGCTTAGTCAGGAGGCCAGTTCTCCTCTGGCCAACAGTGAACACTTGCCCGATACTCAGGCAGATTTACAGGTCATAAGTCCGATTGGAGTCACGACAGTCAAAATATTTAATCCAGTTCCATCTAGTTTTTTTTTTTTAAGATCTTTTTGATCACGCCGGTATGGGACGGTTTGTAGGGGATATGTGCCACTAGCTGATGAGTCGGTAAGGCCCTCACAAGGGATGAGCTAGTTCATACAGTCTCTGCCGATACCCCAGGGCCACACTGCTGCTGCGCACAGGCGCAGGTTCCCCATCCGATCCGGACACGACCCGGACATGGCCCAGATCCAGCCAATCATGTTAATTGGTAAACCTTGGGATGAGCAGAGAGACAAACATGATCGTAGACGTTCTTCTTCAGATGTAACGAGTACATCAGGTGTTATAGGAAGTGTTCTCGGTTCCGGCTGACCTGGTCCATGCAGCTAACAATCCTTTAACGGATATGAAGACAAAAACTGATAATGTGTCATGTGTATGCTAGGTTAAATAGATGCGTTTTTAGTCTAGATTTAAACTGACAGAGTGTGTCTGCTTCCCGAACAATGCTAGGAAGATCGTTCCAGAGTTTAGGTGCCAAATAGGAAAAGGATCTACCGCCAGCGGTTGATTTTGATATTCTAGGTATTAACAACTGGCCAGAATTCTGAGATCGTAATAGACGTGAAGGAATATAATGCATTTAGAGCTTATTAAGGTACTGAGGAGCTAAGGCATTTAGTGCTTTGTAAGTAATTAGCAAGATTTTAAAATCTATACAATGTTTAATAGGGAGCCAGTGCAGTTTTGACCGAACCGGGCTAATATGGTCATACTTCCTGGTTCTAGTAAGGACTCTAGCAGCTGCATTTTGGACCAGCTGTAGTTTGTTTATCAGGCGAGTGTCAATAGTCAATGCTGTATTGATTTATGATGTGTAGTATAAAAGGTTTGTATGTTCACAACAAAGAAAGTATATTTTGACCTATTGATCAATCATATGCTGTATGACTTGGTATCAAAGCTGATTTTTGAAACTAGAAGAACTAATAGTTTTGATGGTTTGAAATCTATTTTCACATGCCTTGGAATGGCTCCTTTATACTGCTTTATGTTCTGTACTCATACTTATATTTGTAAACTTATGGATAGTATTAGTATTTGGAAATACTTTATTTGTAATATTTTAATTTTATAAACATACAACATGAGCCCTGAAACGCTGTGGCTATTAAAAAGTTTGCTGGTTACAAAAAAAAAAAACAAAAAAAAAAAAGTGTAGACCTTCAACTTTTATTGAATAACTCAATAAGAAAGGATAAGGACATCAATGCATTTTCTGTAAGGAGAGATGTGTTAGAAAGGTGAACGCTTGTTAACATACTTGAAACAGTTTATTGCACTTCCTTGGAGATGGTGAGCATATTTTTTAAAAGGTTTGAGTGTTTGTACTTAAAGTGATAGAGAAGGACATTTATGTGTGGAAAGAAAAGGGATAATGATACCTGGCTTTCATGAATGTCTGTTTAATATATTCTAATTTCAAGAGCACTTAGTCATTTTCTTAATTAGTTCTGTGAAAGAAATGAAAATTTCTACTCATAGGCAGAAAACCTACAACTAATGGCACAATTATACATTAAACAGTAATAATGAAAATTTAGTTTTTACCTAATTATCAAAAAATGTTCAGCTTGAAATCATATAATTACATACAGATGACTTTTAAATGAGAACAACCTTGTAAAATTAGAATTGAATTAAATATGCACTTGCAATGTACTTAAAATCACTAAAATTTACTTAAAAAGAGTACACTTGGACTTTGTAATAATGTCAAATTAAAAGTTTTAATTTAAGCTGTAATGACTCACACTGAGACAGCATATGAGGATGAACCCAATCATAGTGAGTTTATTGTAGGTTAAAAGATGAGGAGTACACAGGTAAGAATATATGCTGCAGTTGATTACAGTCTTTCAAAACTATGCAGAATGCTGGAATCATATATAGCACCCATGATTGTTATAAATAAACCTTGTGCCAGACAGTTGCATTAATGTGGTAAAGTACTCATTTTCAGTGGTCAAAAACCAAATGTGGGTCATTTTGCATATAGCTGATACTTTTGTCTTTTAAAGAGTAATATCTGAAGAACAAATAATGTTAAAACTAGAAATGTATTTTGTGGTTTTCTATCAACTCATTTGCATACAACATACCTTTCTGAGTGCCATAAATATTCCTTTTCCAAAGCTCACATGCCTGTAACTCTAAAAGTATTCAAGATATCTTAATATAATTCTAAATTTTCATTCTTAATAAACTTTACTTCTGGAATCTTCATTTTCAAGGCCATATATGTTGAATTAGATTTGTGCCAAAATATGTTGAATCTAACTTGTCAAGAAACTAATGAAAATATAAATTGGAAAAAAACAAATCGCAGGCAAATTGTTTGACTTAGTTTTTTACACTTCATGTTTTGCTATCTGTTTTCTCCTTTTCCTTCACTGATCAGTACTTACAAAGGCATTCGTTTTCATTTATGCTTCCGAAATTTTCGTTTGCGATCCCTGAGTTTTCATTCGCCCTTCTGGCACAAATCTCTCATGGAGGTGGGGTTAGCAGTGGTGTGTTCTGATTGGTGATCAAATTATCTATTGAAAACGCCTCGGTTACGTATGTAACCTTAGTTCTCTGAAGAGGGAATGAGATGCTGCATTAACAGCTGTGGGAACGTCTCTGCGTCGTGAAGCACGTATGAAAACGGTCCAATGGCGTGATGGAACGTCATAGGCGGGTGACGTCACTGACCAAGAACTATAAAGCAGCCCGTGCTCAAACACAGTCAGCTTCTGATTGGCTGAAGCAAGTCAATCACAGGAATGCCGGGAGTATGGCAAGGCAACGCGGCATCTCGTTTTCTCTCCAGGGAACTAAAGTTACATACGTAACCGAGACGGTCCCTTTCAAAGGAACTCACACTGCCTTAACTGCTGTGGGAACGCTGACAACAAAGCTTGACAATAAAGCTTTCGAAGCAGCCATACTCCTAGTGGAGTGAGCACAGACAGCCAAAGGGGACGGCTGACTGGTAGACTCATAAGCAAGTGAGATAGCCTCAACCACCCACTTGCTCATTCTCTGCTTAGACACAGGAAACCCCTTCCTGTGGGACCCAAAACAAACAAACAACTGTTCTGATTTCCTCCACAGTGCAGCCCAGTGGACATATGCATCTAAATATCTGACTGGGCAGAGCAGATTCAGTTTCTCCTGGTCTGACGTCCTGAAGGGAGGAGGACAAAAGGCTTGCAGTATGATGGGTCTACAGTATTAGTGGGAACCTTAGGAATATACCCTGGCCTAGGGTGAAGGAATGCCTTTACCATGCCAGGTGAAAATTCCAAGTACGAGGGCGAGACTGAGAGAGCTTGAATGTCTACAATTCTTTTAAGAGACGAAATGGCAAGGAGAAAGATAGTCTTTAAGGTGAGGAATTTGATAGGAACTGCTTCAATGGGCTCAGACGGAGCCTGAGTAAGACCCTCCAGCACTATGGCCAGATCCAAGGCCGGCACCCTTGTGTGAACTGCAGGTCTCAGCCTCAAAGTGCCATGAAGGAAACGAGTAACAAGAGGGTTTCTCCGCAAAGAAACACCACCCAAAGGTGTGTGGTAAGCAGCAAAGGCCATCACATACACATTTATTGTGGAGGGGGATAGCCCTGCAGAGAAACGTTCCGGCAGGAAATCTAGCACTGCACCCACCGGGCAGTTAACTGGGTCCAGCTGACACTCTCTGCACCAAGAAGTCAATAATTTCCACCTCAAGGCTTACAGTTTCCTCGTGGAGGGAGCTCTGGAGTGAAGCATGGTCTCAACAACCTCAGTTGAGAGACCAGAACTTATGAGCTGGGCCCCCTCAGAGGCTAAGCCCATAGTTTCCATAACTTGGGACGGGGGTGATAAATCTACCCTTTGTCTGAGAAAGAAGATCTTTTCTGATCGAATCTCCATAGGAGGGCCCACCAGAAGTGATACTAGGTCCAAAAACTACACTCGGGCTGGCCAGAACGGGCTATCAGCAGGACACTGGCCCCATCCTTGCAAATTCTCTCCAGAACTCCCGGGAGCAGAGCACCTCGGCCACATCTGAACCATGGCATCCAGCCTAAGAGGGGCTGGTTGAATAAGGGAGAAACAAAGTGGACAGTGTGTCGTCCCTAAAGAGGCGAACAGGTCCACCTCTGCTCGCCCGAATTTCTCCCATAGGAGCTCCACCACCTCGGGGTGAAGTCTCCACTCCCGGGGCCTCGGCCCCTGCCTCGACAGGATGTCTGCTCACTGATTTAATTTTAAATTACTTAAAAAAAAAAAAACTGCTCAGGGAGAGCAGTTTCCCCCATGACCACAAGATTTTAATTTAATTTTTACTTTATTTTTTAGCAAAATATATATCCAACAGCACAGCACTACAGTGAGTTAAAAAAAGAATAAAAAAAAATATTTAAATACTTATTCAAAATAATATTTTACACATTACAAAATTGGGCCTTTATACAAAAAAATATACAACAGTCAAACACTACTGTAGGTCATGCAATATGTAAACATTTTATTCACTAAAATATGACTGCGCACAAACAAATGTTTTACTTTAAAATTATTTTCTACAATACAATTTTGTATTTATACATAAAACAACATTAATTATACATAATACAACGTTAATTTAATTTAATTCTCAATTTAATTCTTAACTCATTGACCGATTGCTCCTGTCTGCCATGCTGCTGATTTGTTTGAGTCTGTTGCTCCATATAGCTTTGTTTTGAATATATTTATTGTCATTGTTTGCTGTCTACTTTATCTTCACTTTATATCTGATATTGTCTTATATTGCCTATCACATTAATCTGACATCGCTAGTTTTTAATCTTTTAATCTAAATCACCATCACAACTCACTAGCATTACACTAGTTTGTGTTATCCTTGCCCACCGTCATTTCTGTCGTGCTCTCCTTTTTCTATGAGTTCATCAAACAACTGGTAAGTCGGGTCGGTCTACGAACACGGTAAGCTATGTCATCTTCTCCTTTCATTGTTACTTGCACTGCCTGTCACATGCATAGTATAGCTTTCTCTGTCAGCAATGAGGGATTCACATGTCCTAAATGTTGGGAAATAGTCAGGCTGACAGAGAAAATCTTAGAATTAGAGACACGCATCCAAATTTTAATTGAGAATAGTAAGAATGCAAGGGCTTCAGATACTGTTTTGGATACGACTAGCTTAGTGAACTCCGTACATTGTTCGGTTCTGGCTGTAGAGCCTATGCAGCAGGGCAACTTTGTGACCGTGAGGCGACCTAGTCGTGGGAAAAAACACCACACTCTTCCGTTCCGATTAGAACATCAAACAGGTCTCCCCACTCAGTGACGCACCCACTGAGAATCCTGTTGAAAGTGCCCTAGTTATTGGTGATTCTATTACACAGAACATGAAAATAGAGACACCTGCCACCATAGTCACATGTTTGCGGGAGCCAGAGCGCCTGACATCAAAGCAAATTTAAAAGTGCTGGCTAATGCTAATCGTAAATACTCTAAGATTGTTATTCACGTCGGCGCTAATGATGCTCGACTTTGCCAGTCGGAGATCACCAAAATTAACATTAAAGAGGTGTGTGAACTCGCACGTACAATGTCAGACACTGTAATTTTTTCTGGACCCCTTCCTGCTCGTAGGAGTCATGAGATAATTAGCAGACTATCATCACTCAATGGCTGGCTGTCTAAGTGGTGTCCACAGAATAATATAGGTTTCAAAGACAATTGGAAAAGTTTTTGGGGCAGAACTGACCTGAAAAAAGATGGTATTCATCCCTCCTGGGGTGGTGCTGCTCTTCTCTCTAGTAATATGGCACATAGTCTTAGAGCTCAACCATGACTAACTGGGGCCCAGGTCAGGCTAAACCGACTGTCTGCTAGCTGTCTCACGTCACAGAATTCAGATAAATCCCAACACATAGAGACTCTTCCACCAAGATATCATCAGATAGAGACTGTGTCTGTACCCCGAACTAATAAATACAGAAAACTTCCAAACCCATTTACGGGTGATAATTTAATTGATGTTCAACAAGTAGTAAACAGAGATTATAAAGATAAACAAATGATAAAGCTTGGGTTGCTGAATATTCGATCCCTTTCTTCATGAGCACTTATTGTAAATGATATTATCACAGAAAATAATCTAGATGTGCCGTGTTTGACAGAAACCTGGCTAAAACCAGACGATTACATTACTTTAAATGAGTCTAGCCCTCAAGGTTACTATTATCGACATGAACCTCATCAGAAAGGTAAAGGGGGAGGTGTTGCTGTAATCTATTGTAATATCTTCAGTATTACTCAAAAGTCTTTCAAATATATCTCTTTTGAAGTGATGGTGCTCTATGTAAGGTTATATAATGTAAGTGACAAATCTCATTTGAAATTTGTGTTGGCTACTGTATATAGGCCACCAGGGTGCCATACAGATTTTATCAAAGAATTTGCTGATTTTCTATCGGAGTTAGCACTAGCTGTGGATAAAGTCCTTATTGTTGGTGATTTTAATATACATGTAGATAATGAAAAAGACGCTTTGGGATTGGCATTAACAGATATTCTAAGCTCTATTGGAGTTAGACAACACGTGTCAGGAACAACTCATTGTCGTAATCATACTCTAGATCTAATGTCACATGGAATCGATATTGATGCCGTTGAAATTCTGCAGCAGAGAGATGACGTCTCAGATCATTATCTAGTCTCATGTATGCTACATTTAACCAAAGCTGGAAAACCGCCTGTCTACCACAAATATGTTAGAACCATCACTTCTACCACTAAAAATTGCTTTATAAATAATCTTCCTGATCAGTTTCATCAACTTAGCAAACCAGACAGCTTAGAAGAACTCAATGTTGCAATAGAAACTATTGACGCTGTCTTTTTGAACACTCTAGACTCTGTCGCTCCTTTGTGCTTAAAAAAGATTAAGGATATTAGTCCTTAAGAGAGCAGCCAGAAAAATGGAGCGCAGCTGGAAGAATTCAAAACTAGAAGTTTTTCGGATTTCATGGAGAGAGAAAATGATTGAGTACAGAAAGGCTGTAAAAAAGGCTAGATCTGCTTATTTTTCAAAATTCCATTCATTCGCTGCTATATGAAAGGAAGAATTGTCTAAACTTGTTAAATCATCAAAATCAACAACATGTATGTTAGACCCTATACCGACTAAGTTATTGAAAGAGATGCTTCCAGAGGTCATAGATCCTCTTCTTAAGATCATTAATTCATCTTTATCACTAGGTTACGTACCGAAAAATTTTAAGCAGGCTATTATCAAACCTCTTATTAAAAAAACACAACTTGATCCTGGAGAATTAGTCAATTACAGACCGATTTCCAATCTACCTTTTCTGTCAAAAATACTAGAAAAGGCAGTCTCATCTCAACTGTGTTCCTACTTGGAAAGAAATGCTATCTGTGAGGATTTCCAGTCAGGATTTAGACCGTACCATAGTACTGAGACTGCTCTCATTAGAGTTACAAATGATTTGCTCTTATCATTAGATCGTGGTCTCTCTATTAGTGTTACTAGACCTCAGTGCTGCTTTTGACACTATCGACCACAATATTCTTTTGAATAGACTAGAAAATTATGCTGGAATTAGTGGAATTGCATTGGCATGACCGTTATCAGTTTGTAGTAGTAAACGAAGAGATGTCATTTCGATCAAAGTTAAATATGGAGTACCACAAGGCTCAGTTCTAGGACCGTTGCTTTTCACTATGTACATGCTACCCTTGGGAGATGTCATTAGGAAGCATGGCATTAGTTTTCACTGTTATGCTGATGATACTCAGCTCTATATTTCCTCGCGCCCTGACGAAACCTACCAATTCTCAAAATTAATAGAATGCGTAGCTGATATAAAAAAATGGATGACTAGTAATTTCCTACTACTAAATTCAGAAAAAACAGAGATTCTAATTATTGAACCAAAAACTTCAGCACATAAAAACCTAGAATACTGTCTAACACTTGATGGCTGCTCTGTTAAGTCGTCTTCGTCAGTTAGGAACCTGGGTGTGCTCTTTGATACCAATCTTTCATTTGAAAGCCACATTTCTAGCATATGTAAAACCGCATTCTTCCATCTTAAAAATATATCTAAATTGCGACATATGCTCTCAATGACAAATGCGGAACAGCTAGTTCATGCGTTTATGACCTCGAGACTAGATTGCTGTAACGCTCTATTGGGTGGTTGCCCTGCTCTCGTGATAAACAAATTACAGCTGGTCCAAAACGCAGCTGCTAGAGTCCTTACTAGAACCAGGAAGTATGAACATATTAGCCCGGTTCTGTCAAAACTGCACTGGCTCCCTATTAAACATTGTATAGATTTTAAAATCTTGCTAATTACTTACAAAGCACTAAATGGCTTAGCTCCCCAGTACCTGAGTGAGCTCTTAATGCATTATAGTCCTTCGCGTCTATTACGATCTCAGAATTCTGGCCAGTTGTTAATACCTAGAATATCAAAATCAACCGCAGGCGGTAGATCCTTTTCCTATTTGGCACCTAAACTCTGCAACAATCTTCCAAGCATTGTTTGGGAATACTCTGTCAGTTTAAATATAGACTAAAAACGCATCTATTTAACCTGGCATACACAGGACGCACTATGAACTTTTGTCTTCATATCCGTTAAAGGATTGTTAGGCTGCATAGATCAGGTCAGCCGGAACCGGGAACACTTTCTATAACACCAGATGTACTCATTACATCTGAAGAAGAATGGCGTCTACGCTAATTTTTGTCTCTCTGCTTATCCCGAGGTTTACCAATTAATGTGATTGGCTGGATCCGAGCCATGTCGGGGTCGGACGGAGAATCTGTGCCTGGGTGCGGCAGCAATGTGGCCCTGGGGTGTCGGCGGAGACTGGGTGAACTAGCTCATCCTTTGTAAAGACCTTACCGACTCATTAGCTAGTGGCACATATCCCAACAAACCATCCCATACTGGCGTGATCAAAATGATCTTAAACTAGATGGAACTAGATTTAATATTTTGACTGTTGCGATTCCAAATTGGTAACTCTGCCTGAGTATCGGACAAGTGTTCACTGTTGGCCAGAGGAGAACTGGCCCCCGACTAAGCCTGGTTTCTCCCAAGGTTTTTTTCTCCATTTGTTGGAGTTTTGGTTCCTTGCCGCTGTTACCTTTGGCTTGCTTAAGTTGGGGACACTTGCTTGATATTTAGCAGTGTTTTTGATATGCCTGCATTGGTGCCGTTGTATGCGAACTGAGCTGAGCCGGACAATTACGTCACTGTTTTCTGCAGTGCTGCTATACCTAAATTAACTAGACTAATAACTACTGATATTTGCAACGGAATGAATCAATAATATATAGAATAAGCTGGACAATGACACCATTTTCTTATTAATGTAAAGCTGCTTTGCCACAATTTGCATTGTAAAAAGCGCTATATAGATAAAGATAACTTGACTTGACCTGAGTTTCCGCTCTACGTCGACAGAAGCGGGACCCCGAGCTGTGAGGAACGTGTGCTGAAGCACCCTCCTCAAAGAGTGCCAGGTGTGAGCGCAGCGTTCTCAGTGGGAGACTGTAACACAGTTCGTAAATATGGGAAGAAGGAGGCGGGAACCGGCGAACGTTCAACAACTTTAATTAAACAAATAAGCAAACAATAAAATGAAAGTAAAAGGGTGGCAGTTCCTCACGGCGACTGCCGCCCACACAAACAAAATAAAACACAACATATATTTCAGGCCTGGTCCTCTCTCGTCCTTCACTGTCGTCGCTCCTCTTTTATGCTTCCGGAGCTCCTCCGTGAGAGATACGAGACCAGTGGGCTGAGCAGCTCAAGCTCATTATCTCTCACGTCACCGGCCCTGCTCGTCACAGAGACACTCACAATGCTCACAGTCAATCCTCTCGAGAGCTGACTGGGCATGTTGCTCTCTCAAGCAAAAAACGCAGAGAGAGTGTGTATCCCCACCGGTAATGAAACGAGGACAGGGATGCACACACTTCTTAAACTGTTGCTCACCATTATATATCACACAATTTCCACTGAATAGCGTAAAGACAGACAACCGTAAATATGACGGACACAGATAACATAGTGCGCTTGCTGAAGACATAGAAGCTGACTGTGTTTGATCGTGGGGTGCTTTATAGTTCCTGGTTAGTGACCCCCTGGTCAATTTCTCCAAAGAAATGAAAATATTTCCATAATATCAGGTGTCTGAAGATCAAGATCCCAGTCAGTCAAGGGTCATATGTCTGAAGAAAACAATATTCTTGTCTGATGGGGGCAGTGGATCTCTGGTACTACCACTCCATCGTCTGTGTCAGCATCAGAATTTTGTTTATGGGAAAATTGCTCCCCTCCCTGTAAAATGAGAAAAGAGATGCATTATAATCTAACAAACTGCTTTCAACTCACACATAACACATTGTAGACTAGCATGTTTATTTCAAACAAATTATGCATACATACATACACACACACACACACACAAACATAAATTTATATACAGTGGGTACGGAAAGTATTCAGACCCCCTTTAATTTTTCACTCTTTGTTACATTGCAGCCATTTGCTAAAATCATTTAAGTTCATTTTTTCCCTCATTAATGTACACACAGCAACCCATATTGACAGAAAAACACAGAATTGTTGACATTTTTCCAGATTTATTAAAAAAGAAAAACTGAAATATCACATGGTCCTAAGTATGCAGATCCTTTGCTGTGACACACATATATTTAACTCAGGTGCTGTCCATTTCTTCGGATCATCCTTGAGATGGTTCTACACCTTCATTTGAGTCCAGTTGTATTTGATTATACTGATTGGACTTGATTAGGAAAGCCACACACCTGTCTATATAAGACCATACAGCTCACAGTGCATGTCAGAGCAAATGAGAATCATGAGGTCAAAGGAACTGTCTGAAGAGCTCAGAGAAAGAATTGTGGCAAGGCACAGATCTGGCCAAGGTTACAAAAAAAATTCTGATACACTTAAAGCTCCTAAGAGCACAGTGGCCTCTATAATCCTTAAATGGAAGACGTTTGGGATGACCAGAACCCTTCCTAGAGCTTGCTGTCTGGCCAAACTGAGCTATCGGGGAGAAGAGCCTTGGTGAGAGAGGTAAAGAAGAACCCAAAGATCACTGTGGCTGAGCTCCAAAGATGCAGTTGGGAGATGGGAGAAAGTTGTAGAAAGTCAACCATAACTGCAGCCCTCGGCTTTATGGCAGAGTGGCCCGCCGGAAGCCTCTTCTCAGTGCAAGACACATGAAAGCCTCCATGGAGTTTGCTAAAAAAACACCTGAAGGACTCCAAGATGGTGAGAAACAAGATTCTCTGGTCTGATGAGACCAAGCTAGAACTTTTTGGCCTTAATTCTAAGTGGTATATGTGGAGAAAACCAGGCACTGTTCATCACCTGTTCAATACAGTCCCAACAGTGAAGCATGGTAGTGGCAGCATCATACTGCTGGTTGTAATCGATGGAAAGATGAATGCTGCCAAGTAAAGGGATATCCTGGACGAAAACCTTCTCCAGAGTGCTCAGGACCTCAGATTGGGCCGAAGGTTTACCTTCCTAAATGACAATGACCCTAAGCACACAGCTTAAATAACGAAGGAGTGGCTTCACAACAACTCCGTGACTGTTCTTGAATGGCCCAGCCAGAGCCCTGACTTAAACCCAATTGAGCATCTCTGGAGAGACCTAAAAATGGCTCTCCACCAACATTTACCATCCAACCTGACAGAACTGGAGAGTATCTGCAAGGAGGAATGGCAGAGGATCCCCAAATCCATGTGTGAAAAACTTGTTGCATCTTTCCCAAAAAGACTCATGGCTGTATTAGATCAAAAAGGGTGCTTCTACTAAATACTGAGCAAAGGGTCTTAATACTTAGTCACTTTAACAACTCAAAAAACACAGTAAAATACAAGTCTACTTTTAGCCAGTACCAACATCAAAACAACAAAATAACAAAACAACAAAACAAATATCAGCATAAACATAGTCCAGACAAAGGCTGAGGCTGAGTCTGAAAGCTTAAAAATGCTGCCTTCAGAGGATGCATTCCAAGGTAGGAAGGCATCGAGGCATGTGCCAAACTTCACTTCCTGTCTCCTGATACCTTCATCTGATTGGTTTTGGAAGGCAGCATATTCTTCACTGCCTTTGATATCCCACAAGCCTTTGCTGTCCATTATGTGACTGTCACGGAGCCTGCCGACACGCCCACCACCAATCCTACACCTCATGCTATCACACGGTCTGCTAACCCTAACCCGAATTCTAATCACCTGCACCTGATCCTCATCACCTTCACTCCCTATAAATACTCACCTCACAAGTCATTCATTGTCTGGTCTCATCATTGATGGACACAAAAGACTCACCTGCTCAACTCTACCCGTCATCCTGATCCGTTCCTCCTGCTCTGGTTCTGCTACCTGTCCCTGAACTCAGGATCATCTGCAATCACAAGAAAGACTTTACCATATTGAAGCTAAGTTCTCTTATTGAAAGACTTTACCTGCATATCTGCTTTTGTTCAGTTGTGCTATATTGCTGTTGTGTTTTAATAAACACTGTGAAATTGCATCCCTCTCGTCTGTGTCTGACAGTGACAATTTAGCTAAAAACAATTAATATGACATCTGGAAGCTGTGCTTGGTGGTCAGTTTGTTCCTTGTTTGTTTTCCACTTCTGATGTCATTTATAGCAATAAATTACCATTCTAGCAATTAATTTTTTTCACCAAAGCTTGGTCTATTTTGCTGTGGATCATTAAACCGTTTCAGTGCCTTAGATATTTAAAGAACGACCATAATTTGAACTGTAGGGTGTTATTTGATATTTCATTTAAAGTTAATTTACGTTAAATGTTGTCACATTATATTAGGCATCTTTAACTACTTCAAAACACAAATGAAGATATTTTTAATGAAATCAGAGCGATTTCTGAAAATATTTGTCGCTTCAAAAACAGATCATAAAACTAATCTTTATGCATTGACCAGTTTAGTTCAAATTTACTGAAGAGACATGATCACTTTATATGACAAACAGACTAAATTTTATTCACATATAAACATTGATCAGTGAACATAAACAGAAGCTCAACCGAACTTCTTATGTAAGCTGAAACATGCTGTGCAACATGGAAATGAACCTCATTGGTTCTTGCATGTCAAGCAAACATGCTTGAGCTTTAACTTAACTGATGTGCGTGTTTTGATGAATACCCAAACAGGTATTTATGGAACCCATGGAATGCACAGATGAAGCAGAAGAATAATAGCAAAGTCAGAGTTATTGATGACCGATGAAAAGAGAATAACAAAGCAGTTACCTTTTACCAGGTTGCAATGAGTGGTAGAGACTGGAGAAAACATTTCTTGAATTGTTGTAACAGGTGAGTAGCAGAAAGGGGAACAGGTGAAGAAACATAGGTAAGTAACGGAAGAGTCTTTCTAGGAGAAAACTGGAGAAATTTCAGGAGATCTCAGGAATATAACTGGAAATCCACAGCAGACAACTTTAGATAGAGCAGGTAAGATTAGGTAAGGAGTTGGTAATTGTGAGGCAGAAGCAGAGGCGTTGGAATCCATTTGCGGAAGTTATTTAATAGTAATCGAGGAACACGTAAATGGGCAAACAGGCAAGGGTCATACACAAGATGGCAGTCCACACAGGCAACAAACAGAAGGGTAATCCAAAAGACGAAGGTCGGTGGGCAGGCTTAAAGTCCAAATACATATAGCGGTCCAAATCAGCAAACAAACGCAAGGGGCAATCCAATAGGCGGTCAAACGGGTAAAGCAGGCAAGGTCGTGATCAAAAGTAGCAGGCAAGACAACAAGAGTAACGCTCGGTAAGGCAGTGGAACTGGCAATACTTCGCAATGGGCAAATGCACACGTTCAGACTAAATAGGCCCAAACAGGAAGTCCCAGGTGGCAGCAGAGGGAGCGGAAGGAGTTAGTATTCGGGAGAGGGCTCCCTCTGCTGGCGCGGCGTTACAGAACCCCCCCCTCTAGGAGCGCCTCCTGGCGCTTGACGTGGACGTCCCCGTGGTCGTGGTGCGGGCCGGTCAGGTCTGGCTCGATGAAAGTCCTCAATCAGTGAAGGATCCAGTATATCATGGGCGGCTACCCAAGATCTCTCCTCTGGTCCGTAGCCCTCCCAATCCACCAGGTATTGGAGCCGACCCCCTCTACGCCTGGAGTCCAGTAGTTCACGTACGACGTACGCCGGAGCCCCATTTATATCCAAGGGTGGTGGAGGCTCTCTAGCCACGGCATTGGGGTCAGCTCCCGGGTGGAAGGGTTTGAGGAGGGAGACATGGAAAGATGGAGAGACACGGTAATTAGCAGGAAGCTCTAACTTGTATGTGACCTCATTAACTTGGTTTAGAATTTTGAAAGGACCAACATACCTTGGGCTGAGCTTCCTGCTGGGTAGTTGGAGTTTCAGGTCCCTCGTTGATAGCCAGACCCGTTGACCTGGTTGGTAGGGAGGGTGTGGTCTCCGACGACGATTAGCCTGAACTTCTTGTTCTCTCACAGCTCGTTGCAGCTGAACATGAGCAGAATCCCACACCCTCTCACTACGTTTGATCCAGTCATCAACTGCTGGAATGGACGATGGTTCACCCGACCACGAGAACAATGGGGGTTGGTATCCTAGAACGCACTGGAACGGAGTTAAACCTGTAGAGGGCTTAACTAGAGAGTTCTGTGCATATTCAGCCCATGGTAAAAACTCTGACCATCGATGTTGCTCCCGGCTGCAGTAGCTCTTGAGGTATCGACCGATCTCCTGGTTGAGACGCTCAACTTGTCCATTAGATTGAGGGTGGTAACCTGAAGTCAGACTAATGTTAATATCCAGATGTTTACAAAATGCTTTCCATACCTGAGACGTAAACTGGGACCCTCTGTCACTCACAATATCCTCCGGCAGGCCATAGAGACGGAAAACATTGTTAAATAGAGTGAGAGCAGTTTCCATTGCAGTGGGAAGTCCTTTAAGAGGAATCAAACGACAAGATTTAGAGAATCGATCAATGGCTACTAGAATAGTGGTGAAGTTTTCTGATGGTGGGAGATCGGTCAGAAAATCTATGGAAAGGTGTGACCAGGGACGTTGTGGGATGGGAAGTGGTTTAAGGAGACCTGCAGGTAATTCCTTGGGGGTCTTAGATTGAGCACACACTTGACACGATTTAACATAAGCAGTGACATCTTGGAGCAAGGAGGGCCACCAGAATGAGTTCCTGACAAGTTGTGTAGTGCGTGTGATACCTGGATGTCCTGAGCTGATGGAAGTATGAACCCACTGGATAACTCGTGTTCGAAGGTTCTGAGGTACGTAGTGTTTAGTTGGTGGACAGTTAGCTGGCACTGGGTCGTTAGCCTGTTCTCTTTGGATTTCTTCCATCAGATCCCATGACACAGGAGCGATGATCACAGATGGTGGAAGGATGGTGTCCGGGTGCCCTGACGATGTAGGAGGATCATGTCTTCTGGACAGTGCATCGGCCTTGCCATTTTTACTTCCGGGTCGATACGTGACAGTAAACTGAAATCTAGTAAAAAACAGAGCCCATCGAGCCTGTCGTGGATTGAGACGTTTAGCACTTTTTACATACTCCAGATTCTTATGATCAGTGATTACTTGGAATGGATGAATTGCTCCCTCCAGCCAGTGGCGCCACTCCTCGATTGCTGATTTCATGGATAGAAGCTCCTTGTTACCCACATCGTAATTCCTTTCTGCCGGGGTGAGTTTCCTGGAGAAAAAGGCACAAGGAAATAATTTACCAGGTTTACCGTGGCGTTGCGATAATACGGCTCCTATGCCGCAGTCTGAGGCGTCGACTTCCACAACAAACGGTAGACTGGGATCTGGGTGTTTCAGGATGGGAGCAGTCGTGAATCGATCCTTCAAGTTCTGAAAGGCTTTGGTTGCACTCAGGGTCCATCTTAGCTTAGCAGGTTTTCCTTTCAAGAGAGATGTTAGAGGAGAAGCAATCATACTATAGCCCCTAATAAAGCGTCGGTAAAAATTTGCAAAACCCAGAAATCTCTGTAATTCTTTTACGGTTGAAGGAGTGGGCCACTCGGTTACTGCTTTGACCTTAGCTTCCTCCATCCTTACTCCCTGATGGCTAATATGATAACCCAGGAACGAAGTCTGCTTTACATGGAATTCACACTTCTCTGCTTTGACATACAAGTGATTGTCTAATAGTCTTTCCAGTACTGTTCGAACATGGCGGATGTGTTCCTCTTCTGACTTTGAATAAATCAGGATATCATCAATGTATGCAACCATATATTGATTAAGAAGGTCTTTGAAGATCTCATTGATGAATGACTGGAAGACAGCGGGAGCATTGGCCAGCCCATAAGGCATAACAAGATATTCGTAGTGCCCCCTAGTGGTGAGAAAGGCTGTCTTCCATTCATCACCTTCCTTTATACGGATTAAATTATAAGCACTACGTAAATCCAGCTTTGTGTAAATGGTTGCTTCACGTAGTTGTTCTAATGCTGACGGGACCAATGGTAATGGATAGCGAAACTTAACTGTCACATTATTTAGACCTCTAAAGTCAATACAGGGTCTTAGTCCCCCATCCTTCTTTTCTACGAAAAAGAAGCCTGCGGCCGCTGGGGATGTAGATGGACGTATGAAACCAGAATCTAATGCCTCTTCAATGTATTCCTCCATAGCTTGAGTCTCCTTCAGGGAAAGGGGGTAAATTTTACTTTTTGGAGGCATGGCATTTGGAAGTAACTCAATCGAACAATCCCAGGGACGATGTGGGGGTAACTGGCTTGCTTTGACTTTGCTGAAGGTCTCTGCCAAATCATTATAACATTTAGGTATGTTAATGACCCTATGGTTCTCTGGACTCTCAATGCTGGTTGTAAAACATGGTATCGGAACCTGAGTGAAACAATGGCTGATACAAGAGGGTGACCAGTGTGTTAGCTCACCACGTTGCCAGGATATGACAGGATCATGGATGGAAAGCCAAGGAAATCCCAGAATAACTTCATGCTTGGGTGTATCAACAACATATAAAGAAATCTGCTCTTGATGAAAAAGTCCAATTTGCAATTGTAGAGAAATGGTTTGATGTGTGATTCCCTTGCCGATGGTTCTGTTGTTGATGGCTCTGATTCTGATCGGTGGATCACAGGAATGTGTAGGGATATTATACTTTGTAATGATGTCCTGATGAATGAGGTTCAATGCGGCACCTGAGTCGACCATGGCAGTCAATGGAAGTGATATATTAGTTGTATTGATGGTTATGGGAAGTTGAAATGATTTGTTGCATGGCAGAAAGAAATGATCAATAGTTACCGCCTTAGTAGATCGCTTCTTGTGTGGACAAGCAACATTGCGATGACCTGGTTCTCCGCAATAGAAGCACAGGTGCAATTGACGTCGTCTAGTCCTCTCCTCCTCGGATAACCGGGTTAAACCGAGCTGCATGGGTTCCGGCATGATTTGTGGAGTGATTTGCGAAACGGGACGCTGACCGAGGATTGAGACAGACGTAGGTTTCTTCTCATCTTTGCGTTTTGGTACTTGATGGAGCAGATTATCTGTCTTGATAGCGAGTGTTACAAATTCGGAAAAGGATAAATCCTCACCCTTGCAAATTAACTCGGACTGTAATTCAAGATTCAAGCTTTGTTGGAATACTGCTTTCAGTGAAATATCATTCCATTTGTTTTGTGCTGCTAGCGTTCTGAAAATAATAGCATAGTCCGCGACGGTGCGATCTCCCTGCGACAATTGAAGGATCTGTGATGAAATATCCCTTCCCCCAGCGGGATATTCGAACACTTCGTTCAATTGTTGGATAAAATAAGGGAATGATGAGCGAATTCGTTTATCGGTCTCCCACACTGCAGTAGCCCAATCCAGTGCTCTACCGGTTAACAGAGTCATGAGAAAAGCACATTTCTTCTCTTCCGACATAAACTTTTCGTCTTGGGAATCGAAATAAACTTGCACCTGACGAACAAAACCTCTGCATTTGTCCGCGTTACCATCAAATTTATCAGGAAGGGAAAAGCTTACCGTTTGTGGTTTGGTAGAAGGAAGAGACTGGATATAATGGGTGAGGTGTTCATTGATGGTTTGAAGCTTAATCAGCTGATCATGATATCCCTTCAATACTTAAGTTTGGAAGGAAAATGCAGCTTGTAGATCCACCCTTTCCGCTGGATTCGTTGAGGGCGAAGTATTATGTGAGGCAGAAGCAGAGGCGTTGGAATCCATTTGCGGAAGTTATGTAATAGTAATCGAGGAACACGTAAATGGGCAAACAGGCAAGGGTCATACACAAGATGGCAGTCCACACAGGCAACAAACAGAAGGGTAATCCAAAAGACGAAGGTCGGTGGGCAGGCTTAAAGTCCAAATACATATAGCGGTCCAAATCAGCAAACAAACGCAAGGGGCAATCCAATAGGCGGTCAAACGGGTAAAGCAGGCAAGGTCGTGATCAAAAGTAGCAGGCAAGACAACAAGAGTAACGCTCGGTAAGGCAGTGGAACTGGCAATACTTCGCAATGGGCAAATGCACACGTTCAGACTAAATAGGCCCAAACAGGAAGTCCCAGGTGGCAGCAGAGGGAGCGGAAGGAGTTAGTATTCGGGAGAGGGCTCCCTCTGCTGGCACGGCGTTACAGTAATCCACATTGGAGATCAGACTATGACCACTTTCCCACTTACGATCCAAATCTGATTATTTGTGTATACAATTGGAATCTGATCTAAAATTATTGACGTCCACACAGTGTATCACAATTGTTTAGATCCGATTTGTGTGTCCATGGCGCTCTTTCGTTTTCTGGAATATCCGGTTTCTATGACGTTGCATTGGTAGACATATGTCAAAAACAACAACAACCACAACATGGAGGGATTTCCAATACAGAACTTTGCTTATTTACAACATGACAATGTGCAGCTGACTACTGCGTCTTATGAGGAAGCGGTAGAAACGTAGGAGGCTGGTATAAGCGGCTTTATTCTGTGCTGTCGTCTCCGGCAGTTTCAAAACATGTCTCCGTTATATTTCTACTCGTTCGGTACTTTGCAACAACACAGCCTTGTTTCTGCAGTGACTTACAGCATGTTTCCTATAACAGCATCCGATGTTTACATTTCACGTGGAGTGAGAAAATCACATAAACCCCGCAAAATCTGATTAGAGTGGTCAGACTGAAACATATGTCCAAAAATGTCATTTGAACAGGATTTCAAAGCACATTTGAATGGAGCTTGAAATGGATTTGTAAAAATTACATTTCATGTTTTTTTTTTTTTTGTTTGTTTGTTTGTTTTTGCCATTCACAATTGTATTAGGTTTGACAGTCTGAAGGTAGCCTAAGAGTGCCTGAGTAGTGTGTGCTCTTATACTGTGGTTGATGAGTGAACTGATGAGGGACAAGTGCAGGCGATTACAATTCTGGTGACACCTTGACAGTATGCTGAAATGGCACCAACCAATGTGTGAACTTTAACGGTATTAAAATATCCAAAAACCACTTGCACAGTGTTATATATTTTCTTCAGGTGTGTACTTACATTATCCTAAATGTTTCCTAGAATTTATAAATTCAGAGAAAATCACAATTTTAAATAGTGCCCCATCCCTCTCTTGTCACTTGCGACTGTCAATGACGTAATATATGCGTTATCTCTGGTTTCCGCTTGTGCTGCACAGTAACCATGGCAAAAGACATGGACAGCTTTGCAAAGGCTGTTTTTTCATTCAAACATTATGGACCATGGCAAGCAAACTTTGGGACATAAGGAGAAATATCGGCGTGGCGTTTTTGAGATGGTGAGAGCTTTGCGACAAACTTTGGTATTAGACAAGGTAAGCAAATGTAGGCTGCATAAGACTAATCAATGTTATATAGCTCAACACGACAAAGTGTTAGAATATCATCAGTATAATAATCTAATGTTGATCAAGTCTCATACAGACAACAAAACTAATTCTAAACATTACAACTTTCAACACACTCAAATGCAGTTTAGTATGATAGTGTAACGATAGACAAAGTGAAACTTGTAGTATTTCAGCACTGAGTAGTTCGGTAAAATGAAATGTCAGCGTTTCTGTATATTCCGTTACGTTTGCCACTGTCTCTCATTAGCAATCGCATCCACAATTCTCGGCCGCGCCCAGCTTCATACCACACTCATGTTAAAAACATGCACTCACTCATCCATAAACATTCTTTCCCCATAAATATTATTAGATCCATTGGCATTACGACAAGCTCCATGATTCCATATTCATTACGTCATCAATCTACGCTTTTGTTGTTGTTTTTAATTGTTTAGCGACCCCTTGCGGATAAAAAAACGACAGAGTGCACCTTTAATGGAGATAAAGCACTTTTACACTGATTTTTTTTCTGGTTCTGACAAACCATTCTTTGGAAAAGTCTTTCTCACACTAGCTGTCAAATTTATATAATGACTAGTTTGATAGACTCACCGGGATACATAGTAAGTAGCTGCCATCTCTTGCCCCAGAAGTTCTTTAGTTACACTTTAATCCAAGTCCCAGTGGTCAAACCAGCTCACTTGTGCCCTGTTAGTATAAGACTGATGTAGGAGGAACTCAGCAGAATGTGAGAGGTTACAATGAAAAAAAAAAAAAAGAAAAGTAGAAATCTGTATTTTCACAAGCTATGTGCTGAAATCTTTGCGTAAAAAGTATTTATCCACTGTCGCAGCATGAAATTAGTAAATTCATTCCCAACATGAAGTGTTTTCATATATCTGGACCCCTGAGAGCAGGTTTAATTGTGGCGTGTGATGAGAATGCAATAGCTTAAAATACCATCTCCGCAGCAATTACTATGACATGACAGGGAGAGAGCAATTTATGTTGCGGAACAAGGGTTGCTTGCCAAGTCGCTGGTTGTTGTGCATCTAACAAGTGACTAAAGTTGTGGGCTATTTTAGCAATTTCAGTAGTTTGTGAAAAGTCGAGGAAGGTTAAACATTCTTTCAAAAATTTGAAAAAAACTTACAAGCTTTGTTCCAAAACCTAGTGAGTTGCAAAGCGTTGACATTCAATTAGCAGCCTTGATTTATATTCTGTTCTAAAGAAAAATAATTCTGGTTAAGATTCCTAATGAATTGCAAATCTCAGACATTCACGGAAAACAGCTTATTTCCATGTTTAAAATAAGGTGAATAACCTCAGATATGGAAGTTGACATTTCAAGCTCATATAAGAAACCATTCATTTTACTGCTACCTAAACTAGTGGCTCAGAGAGGGATGAACCTTTTAAATGCATCGAGATCCATTAATAGGTTGGCCTGGTACACCTACATTTTTTTAGTGAGCAGACATACACCAGCCTGACCTGCCACCATATTTGCCCGCCACATTAGGTGTAGTTCAGCAGAGTTTGGTGGGCAGTGTCGGGGCCCTAAGGGATTACGCAATCAGTGTGCAACCTGCTTCACAGCTAGTCACATGCTACAGCAAGAATACAACCCCCAGGAGCTCCTATAAGTGAGTGATGGAGGGGGCGAATCCTCGACATCCCCCGCTTTGATGCTAAGGATATCCACCTCCTTGGAGCTAGACCAACACAGCATCAGGCTCTCTCTTGGTGTGGAAGAAGCCGCAGAGTGGGCTTCTGGATCCCTTGCGAAAACATTGGAGCTGGTGGATTAGGGCTGAGAAAGGGCAATAACATTGAAGCATTGAACATGGCCAATAGGAGCGAAGTGTCTTGAGTGGTAACTGCTCACATTGCTCACAGGCAGTCCACTTGAGAAATGCCTGTGCATGCTCTGCTCCCAGCTTACTCAAATGATCAGTCCACCTTTTTAATTAAATACAGCCATAAACACCAGACAAGTGAAGCATGGTCTGAATGATAGGCTGAATATACTATATATTTATTTAAACAGACTCGTAATCTACATGTTCCCTTGGCATTCGAGCCATTTATATTACAAATAACTTTTGCACCTCAAGAATAAAGTCAACAGTCACGAGGTTGAAACAACCAAAGGCGTACAGCTGTATGTGTCAAGATATTTCTAAATAAACACAGCCAGCCCCCTCAGGAGCTGACTGTGAATGCCCCGCACGCAAACGGGTGTTATGTAACCTCACAAAATTTTAACACTGTCTCACGCTTTCAGCTGTACTTATTACTAACATTTCAAGTTCCTATGGGACAAACAACATGAAAGAGGATGACAGTTTGATACAAAGCTCTTCCAAGTTGACAGTACTGTGTTGCCGGTTCCATTTGTAGCTTCCGTCACAGGTGATGCAGCACCTATCAGGATTGGACTACTTGGATATTTGCTTCTGACGCTGTCATGCTGAAGGTGCTGAAAGGCAACAATGTGCTTTTGGAAAAGGTGTTAGTGGTGCCCCACTATAATACCAAGCACTGTCCTTCGGATGAGATATTAAACTGAAGTCCTGACTCTGTGGTCATTAAAAATCCCACAGTATTTCTCTTAAAAGAGTAGGGGTGTAACCTCGGTGTCCTGACCATATTCCCTCCATTGGCCCTTATCAATCATGGCCTCCTAATAATCCTCATCAACTGAATTGGCTCAATCACTCTCTCTTCTCTCCACCCATAACTGGTGTGTGTAGCGAGTGCACTGGCACAGTTGTACTGTGGCTGCCGTCGCATCATTCAAGTGGATGTTGCACACTGGTGCTGGTTAAGGAGATACCCCTGACATGATTGTAAAGCACTTTGGGTGTACAGTAATACATAGGAAATGTGTGAATGAATAAATACCTCATTCATAAATAAAAAAGGGCTGATTGTTATTTAATAAAGACTTATTTTCAGTCTTAGTTTAAAGGGATAGATCACCCAAAAATGAAAATAATCCCATGATTTCCTTACTCTCAAGCCATCCTAGGTGTATATGACCTTCTTTCAGTGATTGGAGATATATTTAAAAATATCCTTAGTCCTCCAAGGTTTATAATGATTGTGAATGGGGGACACACGTTTTAAAACAACAACAACAAAAAGCATCCATCCATAATCAAAGTAATCCATAAAGCTTCAGAGGGTTAATAAAGGGTTAATAAAGGCCTTTTGAGGTTAAATACAGAAATACTGATTAAAATGCAGTATTTCACACAATAATTGTGTGTGTGTAGTTTCATGTGTACTCACAGTCTATTAACACATTATTGTTATATTTCATTTCTACTGTGTAATTCCCATGTATGTCTGCACTATGTCTTTACTTTAGTAAGCTCCTGTCACCAAGACAAATTCCTTCTGTGTGTAAACACAGTTGGCCATAAAGCTCTTTCTGATTCTGATGTTGTTAGCTTAGCAAAATGTTCAGCTGATGCAAAAGCTTAAGGTGGTTTTCTGTTCTTAGCTGGTTGGTCAACCTGACGTTCAGCTAGTTTACCTGTCCAACCAAGAACAGCAAACCACCCTGGTCTGATTTATTTTATATGTTGTCAATAGGTTTGAGATCAGGTGAGCATTGCTCAAGCTGTGCAGTGCATACAAGTGATTGTAAAAGTAAGTTGCTGCCTATTTACAGTTTTTTTATTATTATTATTTGCTTTGGTACTGTTTTCACAAGTAAGCTCTTAACTCAAAAATCCCAACTGTTCACAGTTGTAACACCACTAGTTATTCTTTCAAGACCGTTCTTTCTAAAACATGATTGTTGTAATATATATTGAGGTCAATTGGTTTAATCACTGAACATAACAGTATGATCTTATTCATTATTCACCTTGAAAATTGTAAACAAGTTCTATAGAATCTTTATTTATAGACTATAGAAATTTATGGAAAGCTGTAGATGTACTGATGTACAAAATAATATGTACAAAAATAATTCATTGATTAACCATTAAGGTCAGTTGTAATAAATGATAGACAAATGTGTTAAACTGAATGAGAAGAGATGCAAATGAAAAGTTTGATAGTAATAACATTGTGTCAGACACTGTGAATGATACATTTAAACAGATTAAACATAAATGTGTAGGGAAAATTATACTTTGTGATTTTGTGTTATGTACTACCATGATTAAAATATGCAGAAATATTTGGAAAAAGTAGATTTTTGATGATTTGTTGTAAGATTAGTGCTAAGAGTTTTGAAAATTTACTTTTTATTAAAAAAAAACCTGTAGTGCATTTCAAATCAGTCAAATCTTGGTCTTTTCTGTTAGGATGTTGCCTTTGAAGGTATCTACCTGCAGTCAGTAGACAGCAGCAGCTAGTTTTAAGGTTTGTGTATATGTGTGCATGTGTCTTGTGGAGGCTGGCTATCAGTGGAGCCATTCCTACACTCATGAAAATAAATGATGCTGATGAGAAAGAGAGGCTACAGGGGGGTGGTAGGATCTGGTGGGCTCCAGTATTTGTCTCCTTCCTGTCAGCTTCCTGTGAAGAATGGTGCTCTGTACTGTCAGTACAACACGCCTGGTTTGCATTAAGATGCATGACACCAACTGCACACACACACGCACACACACACAAGCACAAACACACACACACACAAACTGTCCCCCTTAGCTGAGCTGGCAGACCGGGGTGTTAAGCATCAGACCCATGACACACGTTCTCCATCAGTATTCAGAGGGTGCTGCTGCAACCAAACACCATCCATATCCTCTGTATTTTCAGCACAATATATGATTTCTCTTTCTGTCTGTCTCTCTTTCCCTCTGCTACTTAGCAGCTCTGCTAAGCAACATATGCTGTGTGTTGAGCTTGACACTCACTGCAGTGCATCCCAAACAGAGACAACTTTAACCCTCTCTTAAATCAAATTTTAATCCACCATCCAACAAAAACAAGATTAAAGAAAATAGGCCATTCCATGTATTACAGAGAAACAGGCAGACAGATGAAAGATAGATAGATAGATAGATAGATAGATAGATATAGATAGATAGATAGATAGATAGATAGATAGATAGATAGATAGATAGATAGATAGATAGATAGATATACGGTGGCAGATCAAGCTGGGGCATGTTTGCATACTATGTCCATCTTGTAAGCATACCAAGCTGATCTGCTGAGAGATTTTGATGGCGGTGAAGGGATTGGCCGAGAACTGTGTCGAGCCACAGATCTGTCACAGAGCTATTGGGTGGTCTATGGCAGCCTTCGTAGCGACTGTGGCTCAACCTATCTGAAATAAAGGACAAAGATAGGGTCTTTCTCTTGCGCCCTTTGGCCTCTTCTGCGACGCTTTCGAGACAGTTGTCGACTGGTTCCAGGAGGCTAAGAAGCAGATGGAGGCGTTCAAAAAGTTTCTACCATGCCGCCATCAACCTTCTGGGGCTGCTGGGCATGAGCGGTCCCAGCCATCAAGCTCTTCATACAGAGCGCAGCAAAAAGAGAGTGTCGCATCTTGAGCCCCACCTAAGAAACCTTGGGCCCACTCTCAGCCCAAGCCTTCCAAACCGAAGACGGATCTGAGGGCCGTTCTTCAGGCGAGGAAGGCTGGGGGCAAGAAGAGGTCCTGATGCCATCTGTGTGGAGCGGTACACACCTCAGTATACTCGTTTCCCTCAGAGGGCCGTTCTGCCAATCCCGCCACCCTCTGTGCTTCAGGGAGCAGCGGCCTCAAACGAGGCAAAATATTGAAACTCTTTGGTCATTTTTGAACGCGATGCTATTGGTCTAATCGGATTCAATGATCTATCCTAAGCTATTGACAGACCTGGAGATCGGCTGAATGGATTCAAAAAAGGTAAAACTCAACTTTTTAACTCTGGGGGAGTTGGAGAATGAGCCTATTTCCAAAAAGGGTGGAGTGTTCCTTTAATCAAATACACCTGATCGAGGAAATCAAGGTCTACTAGGAACTTCAAAGCATGTTTGTTGGAGCTGGTTGGGGCTAAACTCTGCATGACACTGACTCCAGGACCAGGGTTCCCACCCCTTATGTACAGGTTAACCTTAAAGCAGGGGTGTCCAAATTCTGTTCTGGACGGCCGCTGTCATCCAGAGTTTAGCGCCACCTGGCCTCAATGCACCTGCCTAAAAGTTTCTAGTCCATCTAGTAGAATATCAATGAGCAGAATCAGGTGTGTTTGATTTGGATTGGAGACGGACTCTTCAGGAGTCTTGCCCCTTAGGACCAAAAGAGCCACAGTCAAGCAGTAAATTCATGGCTAATGGTAACATTATTTGGCTGTAGTGGCTCTTATGTTTGACTAATGTTTTACTAAACCCTGGCTCGCTGTTAAATAGGCTTGACTTAGTTTAACGTAATCTATACCGTATTACTTCAGTTCAGCTTTTTCAGTAAAATCCAAGTAATTTAGTTTGTCTAAATTTTGCAGGAGGACAACTGCAGTGACACAACACAACTGTCACACCTCGTCTCACCTGATCACCACATGGACTTTCAGTTTGTTGTCATTTTCACAGTCACATGTTCCTTTGTTTGTAGTTCCCGCCACAATCCGTTTCCATGGACACCAATCTAATCACCACAGCTGATCACTATCAATCATCTCGTTATCCCCTGTGTTGAGTGTATTTAAGTTCAGTTCTGTTCTTCCCTCGTTGTCTGGTATTGTATGTGTATGCGTTGGATGTGTCCCTGTGTCTCTGCCTGGATTACCTGCCTGGATTACATAAAGTTTACCTGTTTCTCACTTTATCTTCGTCTTCGTGTTTATCTGCACACCCTACGTTACAACAACACACCCTCGAGATTCTGGTTGTACATGCAGCTGATGGAAAGGATCCAGTGGATGTGCCCATTATTCTAGAAGGCAAGGAGATCTTGCTGGGATGCCACAATATTGCTGAAGCTTGTGCCCTGCTAGTGCCCTGCACTCATTTATACCCCAGAGCACTGTCACACTTTCAAGGTGTTTCAGAAACACCTTTTTCAGAAAACTTTTTCTAGAACTGAATGTGATTAAGCTGTCTCCAAAAGTACAGCTTGCCTGTTTTCAGCTTTGTGGCAACTAAGGCATCTGGTCTTTGTTTCTACATTGTCATGTTTAGAGCGCTAGTCTAGAGTGCCATGTTAATTGTTGAAACTGCATTGTTTGAGACTATTTTAAATTTAACTGAATTCGTAAAAGCACTAGTCAATATCTGTTGGATGCAGAAGCTGTCTCTTTTAAGAAATTATTTTTGACATTAATTTGGCAACATTGCTTTATATAGAAATATTTACATATTTAACTGTTAATCAAAATGTTTTTATGCATTTAATGTTGTACTGTTTAGAGCACAAGTCCAGAGTGCTATGTTGAATGTTGAAACTGCACTATTTGAGGAGATTGCTACTTTTATTGAAATATATCTATGATGTTTAAACCTCATCCCATGTTTTTTTTATTCCTTGGGGTTGAAACACTTTCAGGTCTTGACAAATTTAGCTGTTTTGAGGACTCCAATCCCTGGGGAAACAGTTGTCATTTAAAAAAAAAGCTTAGGTTTTGCTTTATGCAACTTTAAAAATAATACATTTGTGTGACAGTCATTGTTTAATGTTGGAACAAAATAAATGTTGATTGTATCTACGCTGTGTTTTTTAAAATGCAGACAAAATTATATTTTTAGTAATATTTAATTACATATGTTTAATAAATTAATTGAAATATTAAATAAAACCTACCTTATAACAGTAAATAAAATTTACTTAATATTTTAAGGACAGCTGTGTGTTAGTATTTAAAAAAATATATAGACTGTATCTAAATGGTTAGAATAAATATAAATCCTAACTTAAATAGAATTTAGTAATATTTACTTAATATTTTAACAAATGTTAAGTCAATTAATACATAGATTTTACTTGATTCTGGAAAGTGCGTTTTACCTAAAATTAAAGCAGAAAATTTTACTTAAAAAGTGTTAGTGCAAATTGTTACGAGGATTTTATTAAGTAAATTTTACTTGTTCGTTTTTTTCAGTGTATTTTCAACAAAGAACAACAAAGTAATTAATAAAAACACTAGAAACAGTATAAATTTAGTCCATATAGCTTATGCACTATATTCAATGTGTTACGCTCTTGTGCTATAATCAAATATGATGCACTATACATAATAATTACACTATAATTACACTTATGTTACATTTTTGTTCACATTTTTGACACATTTATGGTCACTATTAACTTTTGTGGTGTGTAAAGCTGTGTAAACATTCTTTTGTGTTCAGAAGTGTTATACAGGTTTGGAACAACACAGGTTATGAAAAAGATGACAAAATAACATATATTTATTTATGTTTTGGATCCACACAGCATACTGCTGATTCCTGAAGTGTCATGTCTATTCTTAGTGCTGAGCACAGTTGGATTCCAACTTTAGGATCCTAAACTGTTCTG
The DNA here is from genome assembly GCA_037194245.1 of Opsariichthys bidens. Taxonomy (NCBI): domain Eukaryota; kingdom Metazoa; phylum Chordata; class Actinopteri; order Cypriniformes; family Xenocyprididae; genus Opsariichthys; species Opsariichthys bidens. The sequence goes on from CM074302.1 coordinate 16,584,668, forward strand.
ACATTGTTTGTACCACTCTAAATGCAATTGTTACGGCTGTAAGTAGAGCCGTGCTCTAGGGACGGAGCAAAATGAAACTGTAATTAAACAACTGAATAGCATTTACTCACCCGTGCTCAGTGGATTTAGATTCTTTTGTTCTATCAAGCAGAACTAGAAGTGATTGAAAAATTGATATTGCTGCCCTATACCAACATTTTTTGCAATGCGATGCCTCTTATGGGAGAAATAGCTGTGACAACGTGCCGCACCATAACAAATTCTGAATCCTATATAACTCATTAACCTATTTCACCTTCAATATGTATTGTGTTATTGTGCAAATTTAGTCAGTGACAGTGAGAGCTCTAACTTCCTCCAGATGGCGCAAATGCAATTGCTGCAAGTTGATTATTCCCATAACTTGCTGGACCTGATTTGCAATATGCATGAATTCATATTTATGTTAATGCCCATCGTGCCCATAAGCTCTGTGGTTAAATATGTGAGAATGCAGGGTTTCATACAAAAATTCTGCATATTTTACTGAGTTTATCCAAGCATTCACTCCACTCTTTCTGACATCCTTTGGTTGAGGTAATATTCAACATAGGACACAGCAGCTCATGCTGCATTCAAACCTCAAACTGCAGAATTCAGCTCAGCATTGGAAGTGATCATGATGGGGCCATCTGATGAAAGAGAAGAGTCTGCTTAACTGCTGTGTGATAAAAGCTCTTTTATATCAACTGAAGCCTCTCAGTGTGTGAGTTGGTAAGAGCCCCACATTAAGGTTAAGATTCAATGTAGACGTGCCCTTCAATTTTTAAAATGTGCTTCTACCTATATAGGCTAAAGGCAGAGCTCAACTAGTGCTCTCATAAACACATGGGATCTTGGAATATTGTCAGCATTTTCACTGACGATAACAAATGCTTAGAACGTCATGGATGGTGGCTATAAAGAAACGCCCCCCAAAAAAACAAATATCACAGAACTTTAATCCTAAATCCAACATGGAACACTCAGAAGAATCACAGGGAGCAATACCAAAATCACAACCACGTAACACAAAGGAGATTGAACACTAAACAGAACTTAAATACACAAACTAGATATTTAACAGCAACTAAAACAGGTGTGTGGCTAATTTGAAACCATGGAAAGGAATAAGCAAACAGAACTCAGGAAAAGCATCACAGGGAACAGAATGAAAATAAACCAGAACAGAACATGACTGTAGACCAAGCACATTAATGGAGAGGTGAAAGGAAGGGAAAGATGCGGTAGAAAAAAGTGTACAAGCAATAGGGATAACCGCACCCTGGAGACGATTGTGAAACAATCCATTCAAAAATGTGGGGGATATTCACAAAGAGTGGTTTACGGCGTGAGGTCTCCTTGCCGGATGGGGGTGTACTGTCATAGAAACATTCAGTTTGTCTTAGTTATCATGGACTTTCAGTTTGTTTTCATTCATCACATGTTTCTTTGTTCTAGTTTCCCGCTACTCATCAGTCACCATGGGTCATTATGAGTTTGCTTGGTACACCTGTGTTCTATTGATCATCTCGTTTGAGTTTCTATATAAGTTGTGCCATCATGTTCAATCTCTTTCTGCTCACTGTTACCCTGCCTGTAGACCTGCTGTTGGAATATTATCCTTAAACTTCGTTTTGGAACTTTATTCTTTTGTCTTCTTTGTCTGCCTGCAACAGCCTGTGACACTTACGAAACTTCAGTAAATATAATGTATTTTTATTGACTGATTATTCATGTGTTTTCCAGTTTTTGCACAGATTTACTGCAAAGGGAAAAAATGGATAAAAGGACTCTGTTTAGCAAAAAGAAAAATATGGAACTGTTTAATTTTAGATTCAAAGTGCCAACAAAACTTTTATCTTGCATATCTTGATATTTAGGTTCCGTAGTGTGGATGATATAATTTATGACAAAGTCAATTCTGAAACCTCTGCCTTTAACAATTTTGTCAGTTTTTTTTTTGTTTTTTTTTGTTCTCTCATCAGGCGTTTGTTTTCTCATCCTAGTATCTTAGTTTATTCCAGTGCATGATGGGATCTTCTTGGTGGTTGCTGGGCTTTGAGACTCTATTCTAGCTGTAAGCTATGAAAAATGCAGATTCATTTTACTCTGAAATGTTTTGTTTTTGACCACACTATGATCATTTATTATGGCTACAGATTCAGTATCATAAATAATACTACAGCTGCAACTATCTGCAATGATGCGCTAATCTATAAATTGTCTCACGTAGGGTCAATAAATGCTTATTCTTTGTCAAGATACACATGCATTGAAAGACATATTAATTTCAGTGCTATAATATTCTTTAAAAAAAAAACATACATATTGTGTATAGAGAAATTACATTTATTTTTAATTAACAGCTTGCCTGCATGTAGATGTTTTAACTTCTCACTCTTTAAATACTGCCCTGGAGCCATTTGATTAATTTATATGATACATTTGAGATATATTTTAATTAGAATTAATTATAATTAGTTCCACCATAGACCAAGAAATCATCTCAGGGTTACACGGCGTCACTGCTTTGACACTATATGAATGGCTTCAGCGTGAGTCAGTTTCTGAATCATGTGTAATATACACCAATCTCATTGGCAAAGTCAGTTGACACTCTGTAGAGGTTGACTAAAGCTGTGTCCCAATTCAGGGGCTGCGTCCATTTAAAGGCGATGCAACCTCTGGAGGACACAGCCCTTGAACTGGGACACAGCTAAGTCTATAAATGTTACCTACACGTTGGGTCACTAGATTCAGAATCAGAATGCACTCACACAAGGAATTTCTTATATGGTTTCAAGGTGCTCTAGGTACTTACATACATAAATAACAATAGAAAAATAATTAAATATGTGGAATTAAAGAAAAAAAACAATGTAATATACATACATTCACAAACTGATCACAAACAGAGAAGCAGAATCAGGTTAAAGGGTTAGAATGGAAGTTTCCTCCTACCAGTGTTACAGGTGCTTGTAGACGGTCAGTGTGATAAACTCCCAACTTCTAAGATCATCTAACTGTGTGAGGTAAATTACGTTAATGACGCAGATTCACTTATTTTTGTAATTTATTTGTATTAATTGTGTTAAATTATTTTGTTGAATTTTACAGTTAAAGACCAAAAGACCAGATATGACGAATGAAGACCCAGAGTCGGAGTTTAAAGTGTAGACTTGTGCTCATTTGGGAACATGTGTGGAACTCACAAAATCCAGCGGTTATTTTACTGTTTACAAAAAGTGCATCTATATTAGAGACCAACTAAAGGGAATACGAATCAACATTACAGTGACTTCATTCAGACTTCAACAACTTTTGAACATGAACCATTTGAAAGAAGAATAACCAAAAAAGGTTTTTAATAAGTGAAGATGGTAATGCTGTTTTTGGGGTTGTTTTAACATCCTCTGGTGAGATATTATTGATTTTATTTGGAGTTGATATCATCTAAGGCTGTGTAGTTGTATTAGTTGTAGTTGTGCTGTAGTTGTGCTTTTTGTCTCTTGTTGTTTCTGTTCTTGTTGTTCCTCTTATCTTCAGTTATTTGTAAACAATTTCTTCAAAATTTTGCCTCAGCTAAAACGATTTACCCATGAACAAATACATTTATATATTGATATATTTAATGGGCTAAACTCTGCAGGTGTCATAGTCACCACCTGGAGTGCCTTTGATTGACACAAAAGGGCACTCCACTCCAGAATATGATTGCTCTGTCAACGCCCACCTTGGTCACCAGTATATCCAGTCATAATGGTTGCTAGTCCTATGTTTTGAGTATCTTCCCATCCTGTGGTTCCTACACCAGAGCCTCTCCAAGTCACACCTGCCAGGCCAGAGACCGTTCACGTCATATCTGCCAAGCCTGAGTGTCATGACTACCAAGCTTGTTCACATGATGGCTGGCGAGCCAATATGTTCAGACAAGATAGCTGAACCAGTGTCTTCGGACAAGATGGCCGCTACACCTGTGTCTTTGGACAAGATGGCCACTATGTCCGTGTCTTCGGACAAATGCTCACTACACTTGTGTCTTCGGACAAGACAGCAACAGCAGAGCCTCCAGCCATCACCGACAGTACTCCATGCCTTCACTGGTGCCTCACCAGAGTCTTAAGCCATCATGGACGCAACATCTGTGTTCCAACATCTGTCATGAGGAAAACCACTGCACAAGAAATCATTAAGGCTATCCCTAATCTCTGGAGACTGGCTTTAAATCTGGAGGACACACCACTACTCCCTGTTATGGCGATGGCTATTCAGTGTGTTTGGGCCATACACTGCTCTGCAGCCCTTGAGTTTGTTTCAGAGCTTGCTGAGTCCTCTCCAGAGTTCGCTCCAGTCATAGAACCCAGCCTCATAACCTATGAACTTTCTGTGTGCCTTGATACAACCATGGAGGTTGTCCCTGAGTTCCCTTTCTGCCCTGAAAAACCGCTAGATCTGCTTATTTTTCAAATCTTTTAGAAGAAAATAAACACAACCCTAAGTATTTATTTCATACAGTGGCTAAATTAACAAGAAATACAGCCTCAACTTCTGATGTTTCCAAACAGCACAGCAGTAATGACTTTATGAACTTCTTTACTTGCAAGATTGACAACATTAGAGAGAAAATTATAGCCATGCAATTGTCTACTACAGTATCACATCAGACAGTGGATTGTTGTATCCCTGAGGAAAAATTCCATTCATTCGCTACTATAGGAAAGGAAGAATTGTCTAAACTTCTTAAATCATCAAAATCAACAACATGTATATAAGACCCTATACCAACTAAGCTATTGAAAGAGATGCTTCCAGAGGTCATAGATCCTCTTCTTAAGATCATTAATTAATCTTTATCACTAGGTTACGTACCGAAAAATTTTAAGCAGGCTATTATCAAACCTCTTACTAAAAAAACACAACTTGATCCTGGTGAATTAGTCAATTACAGACCGATTTCCAATCTACCTTTTCTGTCAAAAATACTAGAAAAGGCAGTATCATCTCAGCTTAGTTCCTACCTGGAAAGAAATGGTATCTGTGAGGATTTCCAGTCAGGATTTAGACCGTACCATAGTACTGAGACTGCTCTCATTAGAGTTACGAATGATTTGCTCTTATCATTAGATCATGGTTGTATCTCTCTATTAGTGTTACTAGACCTCAGTGCTGCTTTTGACACTATCGACCACAATATTCTTTTGAATAGACTAGAAAATTATGCTGGAATTAGTGGAATTGCATTGGTATGGTTCAAATCATACTTATCTGACCGTTATCAGTTTGTAGTAGTAAACGAAGAGATGTCATTTCGATCACAAGTTAAATATGGAGTACCACAAGGCTCAGTTCTAGGACCGTTGCTTTTCACTCTGTACATGCTACCCTTGGGAGATGTCATTAGGAAGCATGACATTAGTTTTCACTGTTACGCTGATGATACTCAGCTCTATATTTCCTCGCGCCCTGACGAAACCTACCAATTCTCAAAATTAACAGAATGCGTAGCTGATATAAAAAATTGGATGACTAGTAATTTCCTACTACTAAATTCATCAAAAAATAGAGATTCTAATTATTGGACCAAAAACTTCAGCACATAAAAACCTAGAATACTGTCTAACACTTGATGGCTGCTCTGTTAAGTCGTCTTCGTCAGTTAGGAACCTGGGTGTGCTCTTTGATACCAATCTTTCATTTGAAAGCCACATTTCTAGCATATGTAAAACCGCATTCTTCCATCTTAAAAATATATCTAAATTGCGACATATGCTCTCAATGACAAATGCGGAACAGCTAGTTCATGCGTTTATGACCTCGAGACTAGATTACAGTAACGCTCTATTGGGTGGTTGCCCTGCTCGCGTGATAAACAAATTACAGCTGGTCCAAAACGCAGCTGCTAGAGTCCTTACTAGAACCAGGAAGTATGAACATATTAGCCCGGTTCTGTCAAAACTGCACTGGCTCCCCTATTAAACATCGTATAGATTTTAAAATCTTGCTAATTACTTACAAAGCACTAAATGGCTTAGCTCCCCAGTACCTGAGTGAGCTCTTGATGCATTATAGTCCTTTGCGTCTATTACGATCTCAGAATTCTGGCCAGTTGTTAATACCTAGAATATCAAAATCAACCGCAGGCGGTAGATCCTTTTCCTATTTGGCACCTAAACTCTGGAAGTCTTCCAAGCATTGTTTGGGAAGTAGACACACTCTGTCAGTTTAAATCTAGACTAAAAATGCATCTATTTAACCTGGCATACACAGGACGCACTATAAACTTTTGTCTTCATATCCGTTAAAGGATTGTTAGGCTGCATAGATCAGGTCAGCCGGAACCGGGAACACTTCCTATAACACCAGATGTACTCGGTACATCAGAAGAAGAATGGCGTCTACGCTAATTTTTTGTCTCTCTGCTTATCCCGAGGTTTACCAATTAACGTGATTGGCTGGATCTGGGCCGTGTCCGGGTCGGACGGGGAATCTGTGCCTGTGTGCGGCAGCAATGTGGCCTGTGGTGTCGGCGGAGACTGTGTTAACTAGCTCATCCTTTGTTAAGACCTTACCGACTCATCAGCCAGTGGCACATATCCCAACAAACCGTCCCATACCGGTGTGATCATAAGTTCTTAAACTAGATGGAACTAGATTAAATATTTTGTCTGTTGCGATTCCAAATCGGTTTAATGACCTGTATCTCTGCCTGAGTATCGGACAAGTGTTCACTGTTGGCCAGAGGAGAACTGGCCCCCCGACTAAGCCTGGTTTCTACCGAGGTTTTTTTCTCCATTTGTTGGAGTTTTGGTTCCTTGCCGCTGTTGCCTTTGGCTTGCTTAAGTTGGGGACACTTGCTTGATATTCAGCAGTGTTTTTGATATGCCTGCATTGGCGCCGTTGTATGCGAACTGAGCTAAGCCGGATGATTACGTCACTATTTTCTGCAGTGCCGATATACCTAAATTAACTAGACTAATAACTACTGATATTTGCAATGGAATGAATCAATAATATATAGAATAAGCTGCACAATGACACCATTTTCTTATTAATGTATAGCTGCTTTGCCACAATTTGCATTGTAAAAAGCCCTATATAAATAAAGATGACTTGACTTGACTTGACTGATACGACCACGGAGGTTGTCCCTGAGTGCCCTGTTGCGACCACAGAGGTTGTACCTGATCTTCGTCCACCAACTTTCTGACAGCTCTGAACTGACCACTGAGGCCAACTGGAGACACCTCCCGTTGTGTCTATGGAGGACACCCTTGCCTGTTTGGACAAGGCCCCGGAGGCCAACATTAACCTTTCTATGCACTATGTTTCAGTTCTACCTGATCAGTCGTGGTGGTCACCTGTTCTGGCGTGGGGACCATCAAACTCATTCACTCTTCTGTGGTGGTTGTCTGCTCCGTTGCGGGGGTCTTCGAGCCCTTCTGCACTGCTGTGGTGGTTGTCTGTGCTGCCATGGGGGTCTTCAAGCCTGTATGCAAGGTCACCTGCACAGCCTGTTCCACCCAGGTCATCTGCTCAGCCTGAGCCATATTGGCTGCCTGCTGAGGTTGCTCCCTCCTGGCTGCCTGCTCAGCCTGCTCCGCCCTGACCATTTGCTTTGTCTCAGTCTACAGGCCCTCTTTCACTTCATGGACCTGGGCCTCCATCCTGACCCCTGGTCCACCTCCACTCTGCCAACCTGCTGGACTTTTCTGGCCATGATAGGAGCACCTGGAAGCCGCTCCTTAGGAGGGGGGCTATGTCACAGTCACCAGCTGGAGTGCCTTTGATTGCCACCAGAGGGTACTCCACCCTGGATATTATCACTCTGAAAAGACTCCAGTACCCATGATCCATTGCCCAGACTGCATATCCCATTATCCTCTGTCCTATTAAATCACTGATCATCAACAGCTGTTGTTCATTAGCCTCTCTATAAAGCCAGGTTCACCCTGTCACTCAATGCGAGGTTTTGTGCACTTGTGGTTCTCTTGTTTTTGGGCCCAACAAACACAGAACGTTGCCTCAACGTAGCCAATCTTTTAGCCATGTTGTAACAACATGGCTAAAAGGTTGTTGGTTCTACATTGTGTCGTTAAAGTTGTTACTGTGCTGTCACAATGTTGCCATTCAACCTCGGTTCAGGACCATTGCTGAAGGTTGTGTTTAGGCTGTCTGGACAACCATTGTACGACTTGTACTCGTCACTGTTCCGAAGCGCATTTTAAATTTTTAACAGACCATTGGGCTGTTATTCTTCTTCAAGCCAGGATACGCGAGTATTGCTTATGATTTCTCTTTTAGATAAATAAGATATGTAAATATCCAAACAAAACCTACAATTTTCATGTCTAATGTGAGATTTATTTGTTCTGTTAATAAGCTGAATAAACTGAGTGGACAGAATAGCTGATAATTCACATACTGAGTAGTTTGCGATCGGGTTTGGTGTAAGTTAATGCTAAGTTAACTATATTACTTTTAGAAGGTCTAATCAAATGCTCTTTTTATGCTTTTTTATTTGTAGTCTATTATATTTGAGCTTAATATAATTAATATACTCTATATTAACGTTTTTTTCCCCTTCAAATGTATGTTTTGGTAGTGGAATTATATGTATGCAATGTTTTAATAAAGTTAGATTATATGAACTTGTATGGCCTTTTTCCTCTTTAAAGTTTCATAGCTGGTTTTACATTAAAAATAACAATTAATGATCAGTATTTAAAAAGTGTTACATGTTCATCTTGTGAATGATTATTAAGAGATTGACCACACAAGAAAATAAATACATAGAAAAATAAGAATAAGAACAGAAATGGTAATATAATATTTATAATCTGGCATAAAAATAAATGTGGTCGGAACGTCGTCTTGCAGTTGCTGAATGTCGCGCAACAACGTTGCTACCGCCCTTTAGCGTCTTACAATACAACATTGCTACAATGTCGCGAGCACGTAGACAGTCAACGTTGCCACAGTAAAAATGGAACGTGGCAGCGACATTGCCACAATGTAAATGTTTTTGTTGGGGGATTTCTTGCCTGTTTTGAATTACCCAGTTGCCTTTAGTAATATATGTACAATTTAGTAAAGTATGAGTCTTTAGTGACATTTACAACTTTGACATTCAGAACCTAACACATACAGTAACTTTGACATTTATTTAGCTTGAAACTTTTGTAAACCAAACAGTTGAAAGATTCTTCAGACATCTTAAGTGTTTTGAAAAAGAAATATAGTCATGGGTTGGGAATGACATGACAGTACATTTTTATTTTAGGGTGACCTTTTAAAAGTTCTCATGAACTAATGAGTTTCCAACTTTTGAGCTCCAAAGAGCTATCATTTTTTTTAATATAATTATTATTAGTTTAAAATCTCAATTACTGTAATTCCAGTCAGGGCTTTAAAAAAAAAAGGTTCCCTCCGTGCACAATCAGTATATTAATTTTTCGGTTCATGCGTTCCTTTAGCATTATCTTTCCAAAAACGGTTTGATTAGAAAATAAATAAATAAATAATGTTAATCATTTTTTAGTTTATTTATATATTGCCTATACTTTATATTAGAGCTTGAACTGAACCATATACACTAAAAGCTTGCAGTGGTCCACAAACCAAATACTTGATTAAAACATGTCAGACACAGATAAGGACAGATGAGATAAGTGACAAGGTACAGTTTATTAAGCAGGTTTCTAGTACAATGGCGGAAGCAGAGTGATGTAGGTGAGTAGAACAGTCACTGGTAATTTGAAGAGAGACTTAACAGAAGGTGAATGATATTTTGATGGGTTGCAGACTGACACTGGAGATGAATGTTGAAGTGGTGATTCAGACGATCGGAAATCAGACAGACAGGATCAGGACGGGATGGCAGGTGAGTGTGTATAGTCCAATAAAGACGAGACCAGATGTGGAAGTGAGGGAACGGTGAGCTTATGTAGTGATGCTTGATGATGATGTGCAGGTGCAGGAGATCAGCGTTCGGGAGATAGTGAACATGTGGGTGGATCTGGTATTGATGATGTGATTGTTGTGGTAATAATAATAATAATAATAATAATAAGTTTTATTTATATAGTGCCTTTCCATTGCTCAAGGACGCTTCACAATGCAAATACAAAAAATAGGAAGACATAACAGACAGCAGGTAAAAACAGACAATAATAGAAGAATACACAATGGTAGTACACAAACAGCTGAAAGGGACATTAAATAGACGGCATAAAGCACAACGGCATAAAATTAAGGACAGGGAAGAACAGAACACAATTTATGAGTCATAACATTCAGAAAACAAGTGAGTTTTGAGTTGTGATTTGAATTAAATGATACAAGTAATACAGCAGAGAGACCTAGGGAGGGAATTCCAGAGTTTTGGTGCAGTGATACTGAATAATCGGCCGCCCATAGAAGAGAGGCGATACCGAGGGACTGTAAGAAGACCAGAGTCAGATGACCGAAGTGATCGAGTTGGGGTGTAGGGAAGAAGCAGATTACTGAGATAACTGGGAGCCAGACCATGCAATGATTTGAAAGTGAGCAGTAGTATTTTATACTTGATACGATAAGTCACAGGAAGCCAGTGCAGATCAAACAGAATCAGGGTGATATGAGCTGAACGTTTGGTGTGAGTGAGTGAATTCTTGCAGCGGAGTTTTGAATGTATTGCAATCGGGCGATGGAGCTAGCAGGTAAACCAATAAGAAGGGAATTGCATTAGTCAAGGCGGGAGGAAATAAAAGCATGGATAACGGTCTCAGTGGAATCAAAAATAACACCTAGGTTTTTAACATTTCTGCATGGTTTGACATCTGACTGAATCAGAGGGGATTTTATTAGTGAGTGATGGTGTACCAGTGATGGTGATTTCTGTCTTTTCCACGTTTATTTTCAGGAAGTTGGAGTAGAGCCATTCTTTTATATCATTCACACAGGTGGTGATTTTGTCAATTTTGTTAAGAGCAGGCGTACATTTGGTGTATATTTGTATGTCATCAGCGTAGAAATGATAATTGAAACCGTGACGATTTAAAATCTGACCTAGAGGTAATATGTAAATGATGAACATGTGGCGACAGGGGCGTCGCGGGGCACAAGTTAAGATAAACAGGCCCAAGTTCGTTCATTTATTTATGCAAAACTCGACTACGCCACCTGGGACGATTTTACCCAGGAAATAGAAACACCCCAAAGAGATTAGGGCACAGGTTCGTTTCTCTAATAAGAATTAAGGTAGGCACGAAACATGGGTATCACAAAGTACAAAAGTTTTATTCACATATGGAATTTAACAAAAATAGAAATTATTAAAAGAACCACAGTGGTACGACGCCACGTGGCAGCTCTCCCCAATGACAGTTTCACGTAAAACAAATTTAAACTCAGTTAAATAAACAGAAAACAAGCAAAATATACCCTGCAATTAGGGCTAATAAAGATAATCAATTCAAAAATAAAGAAAAGAAAGAGAACAAAAACAATATTACATGAAAACTGACTCTGTGCTATGGCAAGGGACGTAACGTCTCCGTTCCCTCCTTCAGGAAAGGATGCAGGAGGAAAGTACATGCTTGCCCTGCAGCAACGGCCGAAACCGGCGCAGGGCCAGCAGTACTGCTAGCAACTTTTGGCGACAGCTCGGTGTGATGCCCACACGGAGCGTGCCACGGTGCCATGCCCACCTCGGGACTCGGTCGTGTAGCCAGTGCTGAAGTGGTCTCATATGGAGTAATCCGAGCGGCGTGACTGCGGCTACGGATGCCATATGCCCCAGGAGCCTCTGAAATTGTTTCAGTGGGACCACTGTTTTCTGCGAGAACGAGTTCAGGCAGCTCAGCACAGACTGTGCGCGTTCGTTGGTGAGACGTGCTGTCATGTTGACCGAGTCCAGCTCCACACCGAGAAAAGAGATACTCTGTACTGGACAAAGTTTGCTCTTTTCCCAGTTGACCCGAAGCCCCAACCGGCTGAGGTGCGTGAGCACCAGGTCCCTGTGTTCGCACAACTGTTCTCGGGACTGGGCCAGGATGAGCCAGTCGTCGAGGTAGTTGAGGATGCGAACGCCCACTTCCCTGAGAGGGGTAAGGGCCCCCTCCGCGACTTTGGTAAATGGTATGCCCGACCCTCGAATGCAAAGCGTAGAAACGGTCTGTGTCGAGGGAGGATCGAGACATGGAAGTACGCGTCCTTCAGGTCGATTGCTGCAAACCAATCTTGTGCGCGAACGCATGCGAGCATGCGTTTCACGGTGAGCATCTTGAACGGGAGCTTGTACAGGGCCCGATTCAAGACACGCAAGTCCAAGATTGGCCGTAACCCTCCGCCTTTCTTGGGTACTATGAAGTACGGGCTGTAAAACCCTGACTTCATCTCGACTGCAATCTCCTCCCGCAAAACAGTGGCATCTCTGCCCACCACTGGTGTGGATAGGACGCCACTGAATCAGGGAGGACGCCTGGCAAACTGGATTGTGTAACGGGCTGGGACGGCCTAGCCAGGCCCCCAGATACCGTACGAGTGGCAACATCCGAACACCAGAAGTACCCGCGGGGGGGCAGCATGGAGCACTGGGGCCCAACCTGGGAGGCAGTGCGTCCCGAGGTAGAGGCAGCGAGTGATGTGAACTCACTTGGCTCCGTGTGTCCCGTGAGGGACAGAGCATGCTTGTGGCGAAGGAGGGAGTGGTTGAGAATGAGGAAGCGGTGCGTCGCACATTCACAACACAGACCCTTTTTGGCTCAGAGATAGTGGAAATCGCTCTATTATTGAGGTGGGAAGGATTTACCCCCCCGGAGTGGGCCTTCACCGTCTCCTGAGATAGAGCAATCTCGCTTTTGCTGCCTCTTTTTGGCAGCTTTAGTGGTCAGGACGGGCTGCGCCACCTTCCTGCGGGAGGTTTGCGGGGGCCGAGGCAGGATGTGACCAGTGGCCTCAGTCTGCTGTTGCACTGCCGAGAACTGCTGAGCGAAGTCCTCGACAGTGTCGCCGAAGAGGCCGGCCTGGGAAATGGGGGCGTCGACAAAGCGAACTTTGTCGACATCCCTCACCTCAGCCAGGTCCAGCCAAAGATGGCGTTCCTGAACCACCAGGGTGGACATCGTCTAGCCCAGGGCACGTGCTGTGACTTTTGTCGCCCGGAGAGCGAGGTCGGTCGCAGCACGCAGTTCTTGCAACATCCCTGGGTCAGAACTACCCTCGTGCAGCTCTTGAGAGCTTTCGCCAGATGGACCTGCAAGATGGCCATGGCGTGCAGGGCGGAGGCCGCCTGTCGACTGCAGGCACAAGTGCACCGCAATCGCCCGTTCCACCTGTGGAATGTCCACGTGCCCCCTGGCGGCCCCACCATCGAGGGTAGTGAGAGTGGAGGAGGTAGAAGAACGGCTTCGAGCCATGTCTTCTGAACCTCCTCATGCAGCTCGGGAAAAAAAAATGGCACTGGGGCGGGCCGCGGCTGTGAACCGCGCCCCGCACCCAGAAACCAATTGTCAAGCCGCGAGCGCTCGGAACACAGTGGAGGGTTCCACTCGAGTCCGATGCCCACGGCGGCCCGAGCCAGCATAGCTGTCAGTTCTGCATCAGACTCAGCCTATGCAACCACCCCGGAGGGCGGAAGTTTGGCTTCATCTTCCTCTGCAGAAGATAACAGCCCACTCTCCGATGCAGCGATAGACATCCGATCCTCATCCAGAGCGCCAAATGAGATGCGGGGATCCTCACGAGAAGGACCCGCATCAGCACTAAGCAACTCGACGGCACATGGCATTGTGGAGGAGTGGGAGATTCGTGGGGGCTGACCCGACGAAGAGGCTCCCACTGTAACCCTCAGATCTCCCAGAGTGCTAACCATTCCCGCAGCTTTCCTTTGGAAAGTCACGGGGGATTGGGTAGCAACAGAGGGGACTCCGCCTTCCATTGAAGGAGAGTCGCGATCGCAATGTCAACATGGCCATGCTCTCGCAGTGAGAGCATGAACCATCCACGAGCGCTGATTCAGCGTGCTGCCTGCCCAGACACGTGAAACAGCGCTCGTGGCCGTCAGATGAAGTCAGGAAACGACCGCATCCAGAAACACACGGGAAAAAAGACATCTTGAAAAAGACGCTTTTTCTCCCGTGCTGCTCTTTTAGACGTGCCCTCCCGCTGGAACACCGAGGGATGGAATGCGCGCTGATTCGTTCCCGCATCAGCGCCTGCTGCACTCCACCGCTGCTGTGTTGTCGTCCGTCAACGAGAGAGAACAGAGCAAGAGGAAATTTCTCTAGCAATTAAAATTGCTTTTTGCGGGAACTGGTCCCTTTAGCAATGAAAATTGCTGTTTTCGCTCTTAGTTTCTCTTTGCAGAAGATGAAAGGCAGATCAGTGTCCCGATCGGCTCCGAAGCAAAAGTATGAATGAAGTGAGTAATGCCGGCTCTATTTATACCCGGATGCCGGGGGAGGAGCCCGGCATGTAAATCTCACTAGCCAATTCTGATTGGCTTGTTTTTTACTATGCGGAGTTGATTGGGCTCCCAAGCGAGATCCCATGACGTCAGTCCGACGTAACGTCGAACGTGACTGACTGATAGGGAACAATACTCAACAAAACAAAATCAAAAGTGAACCAACCTACAGGGCTGAGGTTACCACAGAAAAGATCACCAGTACTAATTGTCCAAAAGCACACTTCTGCACACCACACGGTGACTCAGATCACACAACCACTCACGGCATCACACGGCAAACGTTGAAGTGACACCACCACCACAAAAGACACTTCACCCGTGGGACCCCAGCCTCTGGAAGAAAGTCAAACAGAAAATAAGTACATTGCATAAAACAAGGGAAAACATAAAATAATAACAGTCGAAATGGAGTCAGTTCCAGCACAACACACACAGATACGTAAAATTGACCACAAAATAAGCAGCATCGATACTACACCAGTAAATCAAAAGAAAGAAAAGGAAAAAATAATAATAATAAAAGGACGAAGGAAACCAGTTCAAGCTGCAAGGGACACGGGGCGCGTGAAGAGCAACGGCGTGGTCTGCCCGCTAGCTCCAATAACCCAGTAGCCGATCCTCCACCCCGAGATCGAAAAGAAGAAAAAAAATACAAACAGTAAAATCCAAGAAACCAGACGCAGCAATCCTGTTCATGAACGTTAATGGCGTTCTTGCAGGGCAACAACAACAGGCTGACAGCGATAATCGCCCAGGACGAAAGGGAGAACCCTGCAACAAATGCGGACACAAGAACCATTACCAAGCATCGCATATCACCCGCTTACATTCACAATTAGTACGCACATCTGAAATACTCACCAACCGAGAATGATGCCGTACGATCAGCTCACCATCCAAGACATACAGCCTTCAATAACTCGTTATACTAAGGTACAGGGAACTGCACGTTACTCAAATCGCCCGCCCCTCGTTACGCCACTAAGTGAGCTAAACAGTCTTATAGCTAAAGAGACCGCTCTTACCAGCCTGAAAGGAGGGCAGTCCTCAGATCCAATCCTTCCAGCAACCACAGGACACACTCCGATGAAATAACAGACTAAGATGCAATGAATTAATTGTTAAATGCCACAACAAATCAAAACGTAAAGACGAATAACTGCTACGTGCCAACAGCACCCACCTGAAGCCACCATCAACACTGGAAAAGGGGAAGGGTCGAACATGTCGCATCACAGGACGCACCCAACCAGCGCTAAAATAGCTGCCAGCTCACTAGTGATTGGTCATCACAGGTGTCAATCAACACCACTTACCTCATTCATTCGGTCACAAACAGCAATGGACCAAGAACAGATCCCTGAGGGACACCTTGCTTCAGAGGGACAGTCACAGATCTAAAATCTTGCATTGAGATGTAAAATTGTCTATAAGAGAGATAGGAGGAAAGCCAAGAAAGAGCAGCACCGGAAATACCCACATCAGAGAGGCGTGAAATAAGTAAATCATGACAGATAGTATCAAAGGCAGAACTAAGATCGAGTAACATGAGTATAGAGAGAGAGCCAGAGTCACCCGTGAGCAGTAGGTCATTGACTACCTTGACAAGGGCAGTTTCTGTACTATGGAATGGGCGAAAACCAGATTGAAAAGGATCAAAGAGCTTATTTTCAACCAGAAAAGACTGAAGCTGAGAGGCAACAGTTTTTTCTAGTAGTTTAGCAATAAATGGTAGATTAGAAATTGGATGATAGTTAGATAAAACTGAGGGGTCGAGGTTGGGTTTCTTGAGAACTGGAGTCACAGCAGCAGTTTTGAGTGGTTGAGGGACTGAAGCAGTGGTAAGAGATGCATTAACGAAGTGCGAAATCGGTGCAGATATGACAGAGTGGCATAGTTTCAGGAGAGAAGCAGGGGCAGGGTCAAGTGGACAGAATGAAGAGTTGGAATTCAAGATTAGCTCGGAGACAGAAGATGGATTGGTCAAGGAAAAGCTTGTCAATGACTGACCAGAGAGATTAGATACCGAACTAAGCTCGGTTGTCTCGCCAGTAAAACACCGGTGGATAGCATCGGTCTTCTCTCTTCACTGGCTCCCTATTAAACATTGTATAGATTTTAAAATCTTGCTAATTACTTACAAAGCACTAAATGGCTTAGCTCCCCAGTACCTGAGTGAGCTCTTAATGCATCATAGTCCTTCGCGCCTATTACGATCTCAGAATTCTGGCCAGTTGTTAATACCTAGAATATCAAAATCAACCGCAGGTGGTAGATCCTTTTCCTATTTGGCACCTAAACTCTGGAACAATCTTCCAAGCATTGTTCGGGAAGCAGACACACTCTGTCAGTTTAAATCTAGACTAAAAACGCATCTATTTAACCTGGCATACACATGACGCACTATAAACTTTTGTCTTCATATCCGTTAAAGGATTGTTAGGCTGCATAGATCAGGTCAGCCGGAACCGGGAACACTTCCTATAACACCGTATGTACTCGTTACAACAGAATAAGAATGGCGTCTAAGCTAATTTTTGTCTCTCTGCTTATCCCGAGGTTTACCAATTAACATGATTGGCTGGATCCGGGCCGTGTCGGATCCGGGCCATGTCGGGGTCGGACGGGGAATCTGTGCCTGTGTGCGGCAGCAATGTGGCCCTGGGGTGTCGGCGGAGACTGTGTTTAACTAGCTCATCCTTTGTGAAAACCTTACCGACTCATCAGCTAGTGGCACATATCCCAACAAACCGTCCCATACCGGCGTGATCAAAAACATCTTAAACTAGATGGAACTAGATTAAATATTTTGACTGTTGCGATTCCAAATCGGTTTAATGACCTGTAACTCTGCCTGAGTATCGGACAAGTGTTCACTGTTGGCCAGAGGAGAACTGGCCCCCCGACTAAGCCTGGTTTCTCCCAAGGTTTTTTTCTCCATTTTGGTTCCTTGCCGCTGTTGCCTTTGGCTTGCTTAAGTTTGGCTTGCTTAAGTTATTCAGCAGTGTTTTTGATATGCCTGCATTGGCGCCGTTGTATGCGAACTGAGCTGAGCCGGACGATTACGTCACTGTTTTCTGCAGTGCTGATATACCTAAATTAACTAGACAAATAACTACTGATATTTGCAACGGAATGAATCAATAATATATAGAATAAGCCGGACAATGACACCATTTTCTTATTAATGTAAAGCTGCTTTGCCACAATTTGCATTGTAAAAAGCGCTATATAAATAAAGATGACTTGACTTGACTTGACTTATCCTTTAAATGATTCAAGTAGGAACAGAAAAATTCTTCTGAAGCTAGAACATCATGAGATGGAGGTTTGGTAAGCTTATTTATGGTGTTAAATAATGCTTTTGGCCTGTTGCCTGATTTATTAATCATGGCGGAGACAAAACCAAAACGAGCAGAGTTCAGAGAAGATAGTTTTTTTGTTGTTCAAGAAAAGCTAAATAATGTACAGTGAGGCCTGAAGAGACGCTCCAGACGTCTACCTGTAGCCTTAAGGATGCGTAGCTCAGGAGTGTACAAAGGGGAAGAGTGGGTGAGTGGAACAAATCTGACCTTAACAGGAGCATGCTCGTGCAAGACATCAGAGATGATGGAGTGGTATTTATCAGTGTGGGAGAATTGATATCAAAGATTATCCGAGATATTAGAGGAAACAATGGAGGCAGAAAATGATGCAATATCAACCAACAGATTTGATGTTACGATAAAATAAAACTGTCCTCTGAGAGTTCTTATGCACAAGCAGACTTAGTTTGAAATCGATAAGTTTATGATCAGAGATACTAGTGTTAAGTGGCAAGATAGAAGAGATTTCAACCCCTGATGTACACATTAGATCAAGAATATGACCATGAGTATGAGTAGGAAACTGAACATGCCGAGTCAAATTAAAACAATCAAAAACTGACAGTAGTTGAGTTGTGTTAGAACAGACAGTATCAACATGAATATTAAAGTCACCAAGTAGGAGAACAGGAGATGTCAGGGAACAGGCGAGGGTCAACAGTTCACTAAGTTCGGAAAAAAAGTTAGACAGAGTCTTAGGAGGGCGGTACAGCAAAATAATTATGAGAGAGCCATGAGAGTCAGCCTTTAAAGCCATGTATTCAAATGTGGTGGTATCATGAAAATCAAGTTGTGAGAGTCGGAAGTTGTCTCGAAAAATCACTGCAAGACCACCACCTTTACCGTGCAGTGGTGGTCTAGACATGTACTTATAGCCATCCAGTTTAAGTAGATTTAACTGGAGAAAATAGTCAGGAACTTGACATGTTTCAGTGAGAAAAAAAATGTCAAGGTTGTTATCATTGATAAACTCATTGAGATAGGTGGCTTTATCAGAGATGGAGCGACAGTTCAGAAGAGCAAAGTGACAATGTGAAGTATTCAAATCAGACGATGAAGTACAACATTGCTGATCGTTGCCAGTGAGATAAGTCAGTGAGCGGTGCATAGAATATCCAGCGGTTGGAAAGGTAGACCTGGATGATATCCTATAGGTAGACCAGATGCATGGAAGAGCATCAGGCTTGGAATAATGAATACTCATGAGGACTCGTGGTGAGCGATGTATATATCGTGGACGACGGAGAATTCCTAGACTCCGGCAGTATTCATTCGACAGATAGTCGAGCCGTGGGCGGAGTTGAGCCAGAGAATATCCAAGTTCCATAACAGATGATAGACAAAAAAATGAGGCAAAAAGGAAACCTGTTGGCATGTTTTATTGTTAGAGCAATGTCAATCGTAAGCGGAAACCACATTAACCGAACCCTGTGCGTCGCGTCACCAAAAACAGTAGGCTACGAGAGAGACAACACATCCAGATAGCAAGCAGTAAACAAACCACGCAACTGATAGCGAGAGCGGTAACTCACCCATCTGAAGAGCCGAAAGTGGCGGAAGACGCAACGGTGTAGAAAGCTCGCAGCAGCCCGATGACAAAAATTGCTGTCAACAATCAAGTCCAGTGTACCAATGGTAAGGTTTGGAGTAAACTGAAAGCGCAGTAATCCAAGTGTAGTGATAGCCAATATGGAAATCCAGTTTCAACAGTAATCCAGACAGTAATTCCAGACAGTGCAGAAAATCAATTAACAAACAAATAAACAGACAATCCAGGTGCGAAGCGGCAGCCAGTCGCGCACAGCGTTCTTTAGTAAAATATTACTAAAGTGAAAGTTTTTAGTTGATTTTTATTGTACTTAAGTAAAAAGTACTGATTGATGAATGTTTATTTTGTAATTTCATACAGGGCACTTATATCATTTAAATTTACACTGTTAAATGTCGCTGTAGATTTAGCAGCACATTACTGTAAAAACCAACAGTACAATACTGTATTTTTATAATACAGTACAATACTGTAATTTGCATTGCATTCTGGGTAATTTTGTTTGAGCGGGAACATTTTACAGTACATTTTAGTGTTGCTGTAACCTAGCTGTAACTCGGCTGTGATATGCCAATGTAATAATAAAGCATTGATGTAAACAGCGCCCCCTTACTGACGTCAGAGCACAACTGCAGCAGCTCACTCACGGATATCTGGACGTTTCACTTGGTGGATATCTGGAAGTTCGGTAAGTTAATTTTAAATTTTATAATTAGGTTTTAGTATTTTACACTCTAGTGTACGTAGCTTTTAGTGTGAAATGACAGTGGAAGTAAACTTAGGTGTTATTCACTGTTTCTCCGCTGGTTCCGACATTTTCAATTTCAATCAAAACTCAGTGAATTACTCGTTTATTTCGACCAAACCAGACCTGGTGATTGTTAAAACGGTGAAAAGATTCATTCAAGATGGTTTGTGTGAGTTTTATTTTGTTTCTGTCGAGTTTGAATATATGTTTTACGATGGTCTGCGAAGTAAATTTACTGCGTTTGCTAATGGAGTTTGGTAACGTTAGGTTTGAAGGATCATATGATAACAAAAATGTCTATCTCTGTGGGGATCCTTTCCACAATGTTCGATCCGAGCCTGTCAGCAAAAACTGATATAAACTGTATTATAATAGACGAACATTGACTGTACTCAAACACCTAAAAACATTTGCAGTCAGTTTCCCGGATGACGGCTGCCGCGGTCGCGTTGAAAACTGGACCTGTTTGAACAAATCGTTTAGACACAAAAATACGTGAAAACAAGGCTAATATACTTTCCTTTGCAACGTAAATGGGTGATTTGGGCTCGGAAAGAATGGCTATTGGTACTAGTTTCGCATTTTACTTCGTTTGATTTAACTTAGACGGAATAACCAGTGTGATTGTAATGACAAATATTGATTAATTAAAAATATGAAATAAAGGTATAAATTACCATTATCATAGTTAATAATTATCTATTACTTAACAAAGACCGATGCATGCCAAAAAAAGTAAGTTAGAATTTTTAGAAGCAGAAGCTTGTCATTTTTACTATAGATGTGTGGTTGGAGTGTATGAAATACAGTGATGTTTTAGCTTATACATCCTCAACAAGCAACACATAACTGAATAAAATGTATTTTGATTTCTTTCAGCTCTACAGTGTGAGACGGTTATCTTTTCAGCCTGGGAATGAGTTTTCTGTAAGTATTAACCATTTTAATACAATGTTTTAAAAGGTTAGTTCACCCAAAAATGAAAAGTATATTAATTGACTGGCATGATATTGCTAACAGGTTCCTGGTCAACCCTGACGATGGAAATGCCAGACAGGGAGTCAGAAAGAGGATCAAGAGGGTGGAGCAGAGGAAGGTGATGGCCATCAAACCACATGCCAACAGTTTTATTCGGTCCTTGGTGGAGTTTGAATGGAAAACTTCAAACTGAAGCCTGCACCCACCATTAGTGGGACACTTGTTGTTTTTTAGTTGTTGTTGCTCACTTGTCATTCTTTTACCCAACCCAATCCTCAAGTTATCATTTCTCATATGTTTTTTGTTTTATTTACAGATTTGTGCACACTTAAAGGGATAGTTGACCCAAAAATACAAATTCTGTCATCTACTCACCTTCAAGTTATTCCAAACCTGTACAAGTTTCTTTCTTCTGCTGAACACAAAATAAGATATTTTAAAGAATGTTTGTAACCATACAGTTGATATTTTTCCCCTGTCAACTGTCATCTGGTTACCAGCATTCTTCAAAATATCTTGTGTTCAGCAGAAGGAAGAAATTCATACAGGTGTGGAACTGTTTGACGGTGAGTAAATGATGACAGAATTTTAATTTTGGACAACCATCCCTTTAACAGTCCTTAATACCTGTAAATTGTTGATTCACTGAACATGTAAATAAAATGGTTTTAATTGATTGAATAAAACATATTTTTGACAAGAACATTGATTGGATTGTCTTTTGATTTGCAGGTATTCTGACATAGCATTGTAATATTACATCCTATAAATGTATTGTAATAACTACATATATAATTATAATATTAACATTATTAGTAATTATTTTGAATATTCTAGTAATATTTTGCAGTAATGGATCAATATAGATATTACAGTACAATACTGTATTATTAATTACAGCAGAAGCAGACTAAAATTAGAAAATGCTGTAAAAATACAGTAAAATACTGTTTTGTAGAATTACAGCACTCTTCGCGTGTACCGTAAATTAAATTACTGTACGTTTACTGTAAATGAAAATACAGTAACTTGCTGGCAACCGTGCTGCCAGTACTGTACTGTAAAAATACAGGAAAATTGTGTATGTATATATAACAAAACAGTGTATGTTATATATTTTATAGAATCCTATTGCTCAAAATAATCATGAATGATTATCAATAGTCAAATAGCCAGCACTAGTCAGTATGGAAGATTAGTGGATGCAGATACACAATGTGTAATGCTAATATAAAAACAGACATCACGCAGGGCAAAATGCATAACATTTTTAGGAAACTGCTATACAGCGGCAGAGAAGATGAATGTGCATGCATTATTTTATTTTGTGATAGAGCTACATGATTCTGGATAAAAAGAGAATCACAAATTTTTGTTTCATTTTATTTCAAATAGTGATCATGATTCCCCCACAATTTATTAATTGCTGCTGTCTATTTAACAATATTTAATTTAATTTAATTATTTAAAAATGATTCAATGACTCTCTCATTACTACTTCACTTGTTTCATTACGGGATGAATCAAGGTTTTTGAATGAATCTTTTGAATTAATCATTCAATGTCAAAAACATTTTTAACAATCACTTGTTGCCTCCTAGTTCCATAACAATGTAATTACTACAGCAGTTATTTGAAGCGGCAAGTTAGTTTGAAAAGATAATTTGCTCTGTTTTGATCGCTAAAGTAGACTTCTGTGTTCATATCCAAACTATAAACTTTTATCTCAGTACTTCTGTGATGATTTGGATATTTGCAACAGAAATAACACTGTGTGATTCACTTGCTTTCTCTGGCTCAGACACAAACAGGAAAATTTAAGTGAGATTGCGTGGGTGTTTGAGTCGAGATTGCGATCTGTAGACACATTGATGTGGACATAAACAGATTGCCCTTTATAGTAGATTAAGTTCACAAACAACTGACAGTTGAGACTTAAATATGATTTTCAGTTACAATAATTAATAGTAAAAATTGAAAATTGAATAACAGTTTAGCGATCTACTGCAAAATAGTGCGAGCTTTGGGGAGAACTAAACAAATATTTAATTACAACAGTAGTCATTTCTAGCTAGAAATGACATCAAAAGTGGAAAATGTTGGTCAAAAACATGCTTTTACACACAAACTGACCAGCACACGCAACTTTCAGATGCCATCTTTATTTTTCTAGCTCAACTGTCACAGAATGGAATGTACAGCATTGTGGGATATCAAAGGCAGCGAAAATCTATCTGCCTTCAAACATCGATCAGATGAAGGTATCTCAGGTGACAGGATGTCAAGCTAACATTGGATTTGGACATGCGAAGGCAGTATTTTCAATACGAACAGCTGCAGTACGATCAGTATACTTCTTTATTTTAATATAATAAGTAACGATAAGTTTTATGAAATGGAGTGGAGTAAAAAGTACAATATTATGCTTTGTGCAATGTGAAGAAAAACAAAAGTTGCTCATTTATTATGCAATGTGAAGTAAAACAAAAGTTGCTCATTTATTATGCAATGTGAAGAAAAACAAAAGTTGCTCATTTATTATGCAATGTGAAGTAAAACAAAAGTTGCTCATTTATTATGCAATGTGAAGTAAAACAAAAGTTGCTCATTTATTATGCAATGTGAAGAAAAACAAAAGTTGCTCATTTATTATGCAATGTGAAGTAAAACAAAAGTTGCTCATTTATTATGCAATGTGAAGAAAAACAAAAGTTGCTCATTTATTATGCAATGTGAAGTAAAACAAAAGTTGCTCATTTATTATGCAATGTGAAGTAAAACAAAAGTTGCTCAAAATAACAATATACTCGAGTAAAGTACAGAAACTTGTAATATGACTTAAGTACAGTAACAAAGTAAAAATACCACTGAGAGCTTGTGACTAAACCTCGTAGTTCCAGTGGATCCTCAAACTGTCGGCAAAACCTCATGTAGTAACTCCTCAGTGAAGTCCTGCATGCATTTTGGCCAACTTGCCCAACTTAAGCAAGCCAAAGGCAACAGCGGCAAGGAACCAAAGCTCCAACAAAATGGAGAAAAAAACCTTGGGAGAAATCAGGCTTAGTCAGGAGTCACTTCTCCTCTGGCCAAAAGCAAACACCTGCTTCATACTCAGACAGAGTTACAGGTCATAAGTCCGATTTGGAATCACAACAAAATATTTAATCCAGTTCCATCTAGTTTAAGATCTTTTTCATCGCACCGGTATGGGACGGTTTGATGGGGATCTGTGTCACTGGCTGATGTGTTGGTAAGGCCTTCACAGGGATGAGCTAGTTCACACAGTCTCCGCCGACACCCCAGGGCCAAATTGCTGCCGCGCACAGGCACAGGTTCCCCATATGACCCGGACACGGCCCAGATCCAGCTAGTCACTTTAAATGACGCCATTCTTCTTCCGATGTAAAGAGTACATCTGGTGTTATAGGATGTGTTCCCGGATCCGGCTGACCTGATCTATGCAGCCTAACAATCCTTTAATGGATATGAAGACATAAATTGATAATGTGTCATGTGTATGCCAGGTTAAATAGATGCGTTTTAGTCTAGATTTAAACTGACAGAGTGTGTCTGCTTCCCGAACAATGCTAGGAAGATTGTTCCAGAGTTTAGGTGCCAAATAGGGAAAGGATCTACCGCCTGCAGTTGATTATGATATTCTAGGTATTAACAACTGGCCAGAATTCTGAGATCGTAATAGACGCGAAGGACTATAATGCATTAAGAGCTCACTCAGGTACTGGGGAGCTAAGCCATTTAGTGCTTTGTAAGTAATTAGCAAGATTTTAAAATCTATTTGATTTTTAATAAGGAGCCAGTGCAGTTTTGACAGAACCGGGCTAATATGGTCATACTTCCTGGTTCTAGTAAGGAAGAGGATCTTTGACCTCTGGAAGCATCTCTTTCAATAGCTTTGATGATTTAACAAGTTTAGACAATTCTTCCTCTCCTATAGCAGCGAATGAATGGAATTTTTCCTCAGGGATACTACAATCCACTGTCTGATATGATACTGTAGCAGACAGTTGCATGGCTATAATTTTCACTCTAATATTGTCAATCTTGCAAGTAAAGAAGTTCATAAAGTCATTAATGCTGTGCTGTTTGGAAACATCAACAACATGGAAACATAACACAAGCTTTTTGCAAAATATATTACGCCACAATAAAAACTGAGCACCCACATTGCTACAATAACCTTATTATGTAATAATGCGATACTCTTAGACGCGGCCGTTCTAATGTTGGACAAAACACAAATCTCCGACTTGTGTTGATGAAACACCTCGTAACTTCATTTGAGCTTGATTTTGGTTAAATGTTAATTATATAATATATAATATATATAATATATAATAATAATAATATATGACACAGCCAAGTGTTTGACAATACATAAAGTCACAACAGGGTGGCCTAGTGGTGAAGGAGTCGGGCTTGTAATTTGAAGGTTGCTGGTTTGATTCCCATGCCGGCAGGAATTTAAAGTGGGGATTGTGAATAAACAGCACTCTCTCCACCTTTGATACCATGACTAAAGTGCCCTTGAGCGAGACACCTAACCCCTAATTGCTCTCCTTGTAAGTCGCTCTGGATAAAAGTGTCTGCTAAATGATGAAAAATGTAAAAAAAAAAAAAAAAAAGTAAACAACACTAACTTTGACAAAAAGATGTTTAATCATTTAAAAAATATGACTATTTTTTAACAGTCCTGTAAGGCTTGATTTTCCTGCTAAGATGAAAGCTGAGATCAAGCATCCTGCAATAAAGCAATAAAACTCATCTGGAGAGAAAACTTCAAAGGAATAGGACAAAGCATTGCCCAGACTGTCCTCACTCAACTATGCAACCAAGTTGCAGTATCTGTGCAAGTTAAGCAGGTGGCGATTCTACTTAACGTATTAGTAAACTCTACATGCTCTGAGTAAGACTCAGAACTGACAGATTTGTGATCATTGGCAGGCATAAATGGCCGGTGCTAGGACCCTGTGCGACTCTGAGACCCGAATGAACGAGGACAATAACAGTAAAGAGTTAAATAGAATAAACACAATTACAGTGATAGGGAGCATTTAAAGTAAAAATTTAAACCAAATCCTAAAAATTAAGTGAACTTCACATGGCTGCTGAAAAGGCATACACGCATTATACCTTCGCCCAGGCCATCAGATTCCGTCCTTGGTCTGACGGGTGGTCCTTACAGTCCTACACTAACCTGCAATTTTCACTGGTTTCACAACACACCACGCTGGATATAACTTGCCATGGTGACATAATAACTCCTGAGATCCAACAGCTAATGCCAGGACAATGTACGTAGGACAACTTGACAACTGAGTGCAGCCGTTTCACTAATGCTGGATGCATCAATGTCACATTTGAATAGGCCATACTATTTGAATTCATGATTGGTTGACTGCTAAATTAAAATCTTAAACAGAATGATAAAATTATGTTATTAACGCGTTACTGGTAATTTTAGATAAGTTTTAAAATAAACTTTTCTGTTCAAAACGATTAAATTTGATTTTATGTTCCTGTTAGTGTTAAAATATTGTTTTTTTTTTTTTTTCGTTCATTCACCCTTAGATTGCGCTGAAAGCTAGATTTTCTCCTGCGAATCTCAACTTTACATTCTTATTCACAGGCAATATAGTTTAGCACGGTGGAACCACAACACATTGTTGGAGCAGACAGCAGATGCCATGCAGACGGGCCTAATGACAACAGTCAGAGAAAATGCCTTGAGCAAGATGTGAATCTCTGAATTTCCATCCATGGTGCAAAATAGATACTGAGCCACCCACCCATCCAAGTCTTCAATGTTTAGCATCATTGAGAAGAAACTGGGGAATAAAGGCTGAGGCTATGTAATTAAATATGAATTGGGAGCCACACTGGATCTAAATTGATTAAGTGATTTTAGTCAACTGTGCGGGTGAATCAGCGTTGATTGTAGAAGTAATTAAATTGGAATATTAATGGGATGTGCAACCCATTTTTAGTTCCAGAACATTTCAGGCGTGATTTCAGACTGTCCTCCAAATATGCCGTATTATTTTGTGGTAATCTGCCAAATATCAGGCTAATGTCAACCTTGAAATGATATTGTGCTTTACGGCATTTAACACAAGCATGCCTTCGGTGGCATTTTCAGAGCTTCGAAAGAACCACTATATCTGTGAAACGTTTAAAAACAGAACTGAGTTGTCAGACAACAAAATGTCAGAAGCTGTTTTCTTCTCCCCTTTAATCGCTAAATCATTTTCACTACTGTGTTTGAACCTGGAACAGCAGATCATTTTAAAGAGCAACAAAGAAGCCCTAACCCATTAAGGGAAGAAGAAAGGTAATATAATATATACTGATCTGCCTGACAAGCTTTCAGCAGATCTACTTTAAACCAGAACATACTGCCAGGTAGGCTACATTATCTAGCCTGCAGAGGAAAGCTATGTCTCAAACTTGATGAGTGCTGCCTTCCTAAAAAAACATTAAATGCACTTATGGTACGCAGAAATGTAGGTCCATTTGATATTGCAAGCATGTTGATAAGAGTAGTGAGAGGAGGAACCTAAAAAGAGCTGTTAATAGAAGAGATTGGGGTAACTTTGACAGTTAGCCCCTGCTGGTAGTTTCTGTAACTACACCATTCTGAGAAGCATCTTACTCCATTGATGGATAATCAAAATGATGTATTCTGTCTAAATAATTGATATTAAGTGTAATCACTCTGGGTTCTAGTGAGGCTGTAGGCTAGAGTCCTCCTCAGCATTAAACACTAGAATGAGACAGTCTAGAAAGTGTACATTGCTTTGTCATAAATGTTTGTAAATATTAATAAAAGTGTAATTTTAAAAACATTCAAGCCCTACTTAATATTAAAAACCTTTATTTTAACTGTCTTTCTAATAATGCAGTACAGGTCATGACAACCAACTGTGGTCTCCCAATGGTTTACATTATGCGCAGTTTAGCTTTACAACACAACAAAAGAAAATATAATGGCTCCAAAATATGTTTATTTTTGATACGCATCACATAGTGAAATTGGACAAGCTCAATGCCAATTCCTTTTCTGCTCTCCTTTCTGTAAATTGGAATGTGTGCAAAGGATTGTAGGTAATTGGAGGATATGAAGGATACACTTGATGCATCTTTTAAAATTGAGACATCCGTTGACAGAGCTTGATGACGTGGTAGCCAAGATATGTAGCCTTCTGACTGAGAAGCACCCATATCATTTACTGTGTTGTTAGCTAATTGGGTTTAGACACAGGCAAAAGAAGACACCGCCAGTCTTTGATTCATTAACGTTTGCTGCTGTGTCACGAATAACACTCCACTGTTCCTCTCAGTAAAGACATGATAAATAAAATAAATGTATGTTCTGAATCAGGAGTGCTCAATCTTTCTCCCGAATGTCTCCCACACACATCTGCAATGACTAATTATTGTCTTCTCTTGCTGGCTTCATTTGCAGCAGGTGTATTAGAGTAGGGTTGGATCTATGGTACATGGATCTCTGTGTAGGCTGATAGATCTCCAGGAGCAGAACTAAGAGAACAGGTTTTAGAGTCTGATAATAAGTAATAATAAAAAAATAATAATTGCAGGGATGCTATTGAAGACTAGAGTCTAGATGCTATATTTTTATTTTATTTTGTTTTGCAGACATGTTTATTTAACTCTCTAACTTTTTAATGATTCCCAAAGCCTTCATGATCAAGGTGTGTCTGGGTAGGGTTGGATGAGCAAGACTGATCAGTCCTGCTATAACGTAACATCAAAAACTCATCATACTGCCGGCCGCCATCTCAAGACCCATGCAGTGAAAATGGTTCTAAGTAAGAGGACAAGAAGAGGATTATTTACTACAAAGAGCCATTGAGAGGAAGTCAGAAAAGGACTGACTTTTTCCATCTCAGTCCTTCAGATTTTAACTTATGCAACCACTCTTGGTTTATATTTGTTTTCCTCTTGCCTGCTCTTATTCACATTAGAAATGGCAAGAGATCTTGAATGCCACATAATGATTATATGATTTTTCCTTTATTGGTTTTTATTTTGTAATTTTGTGTTTTTAATTCTTTAATACTTTCCGTTTCATGCTGCATTTTTCTTATAAGAGAGAAATGAATGCCTCATATTTTTTGTCAAGACAATTAAAGTTAAAGAAAGATTTCATTTTGTATTTTGTTTTTATCCGATGTTTGATACGCTTGTAATTATCATACTCATGTTGTCAATTAAGAATGAACATTTTGTACTCGTTGAAACGAACAGACAGGAACGAAATGAGAATTACGTTTTATGTGTTTTCAACGATTGGGCGATCTGTACTGCAGCTGACTGCTGTTTTTTGCTGAAGAACCACAGAGAGGCGCCATAGCCATTCCTCCGCACACTGGGTTCATCTCTAGAGTTGTAAGGGGGTTTAATAGTTTGTCGTGACGTCAGCGGGCAGATCTGGGGTCTGTGCTGCGCGTCTCTGGTTGAAACTCAGTGGCGCAGCAGCAGGATATTTACAACACTCTACCACACTCACTGACTGCGTTTCACCTGCCTTCACCTGCTGGACTAAACGCTGCCATGAACCTGTCTGCTGTTCTGCTGTTTCTCATCGCTAGGGTCTGTGCGGAAAGTATGGAGGGGCCAACAGGTAAGACACGAGTGTTTCAGAGACTTTGATTTCATAGAAATAGATTTGAGTCCAAATCGGCATACTCACACACAATCTGTCCTGGGAAATTAGTTGAGTTTAATTGAAAATGTTTGTATAAAGAAATGCGATTAGTTTTGAGTTTTTTATAGGTC
The DNA here is from genome assembly GCA_037194245.1 of Opsariichthys bidens. Taxonomy (NCBI): domain Eukaryota; kingdom Metazoa; phylum Chordata; class Actinopteri; order Cypriniformes; family Xenocyprididae; genus Opsariichthys; species Opsariichthys bidens. Next base: position 16,614,595 of record CM074302.1, read on the forward strand.
TTTTTTTTTTTTTTTTTTTTTTACAATAATGGTTTGAGATTGGAGTGTATTTATATGGAGCTAATGAACATTAATCTGAGAAATCTTAATGATTCAGTTCTGAGAATCACGTGAAGACCAATTTTAAATTATGACAACTGATTTTAGTTTTCTGAATGTGCATGGGCAAATGTTTAATGTTGCGATTGGTGTTACTAGTTCAAAATAACTTAATTATGAACTTGGCAGTGTGAATATGAAGCTATGCTTCATAAATGCTCAATCCATCTGTAAGGATTAACTTGCCTTTACTTATTAAAAAGGAGAAGTTCACCTGAATGTAAATTCTGTTATCATTTAGGCTACTCACCCTCATGTTATTTCAAAACCACATGACTTTCTTTCATCTGTGGAACGCTAAAGAAGATGTTAGGTAGATTTGAGAGTCTCAGTCACTATTCATTTCCATTGCATAGAAAAAAAAAATGCAATGAAAGTAAAAGGTGACGGAAACTGTCAGCAGCCTAACAATTCTTTTTGTATTCCATGGAGAAGAAAGAAAGAAGGCTTGGAATGAGGAAGAGAAAATGACTGAATATTCATTTTTGAGTGAACAATTTGTTAAAGAAATTCCTAATCAACTCATAAAAATAAATGATGGCAATAATAATATTTGAGGAACATAAATAGTTCTATCAGTTAAAAATGATACATTTTTGTTGCATTGATTCTATTAGATGACCCGTCCACTAATTAGTTTATTTATTCATGCATTTATGGCTGTTCTAGATTAAATGTAGTATTTCATTTCGGTTCAGACTCTGTGAGTAACGGAATATGAAGAGGTATGCCCTGAGGATCTGCTTCTGTCAGACTTCTGTATATTGCCTCAGTATTTACATTTTCTGCTTGTTTAAAGTCTCTTGCTTTCACTTTCAAGACATCAAATATGATCGCTGTAGCTGTTCTGGCTTTGCTTGTCAGGTCGTGTTGTGATTTGTGGAGGTATTTTTGAGCTCCTGTATCAGTTTCAACTCTGAGCGTATCAAATAAATGTGTGAAGACTGTAAAACTGCATAAATCCATCCATCCATCCATCAAACTACTTGGCCTATGTAGGGTCATGGGGATGCTTGGGCCATAGTTGTGAATAAACTAAATAAAAGGGACCAGTACAAACTACAGTTATACATTTCATTGGACTAATTTAAATTAGAAATGATCCGAGCCTTGCAATTTATTTTCGTTGGTATAACCTAATCATTATAATAAATGTACTGACTTGTTAAAAAATGACTTTAAATGTTAGCACATGAAGCGCCGTTTCGCTTACATGACAAAACGGTTATTTTTTCCTGTTTGTGCAGGCCATGCAGTTTTTGTTGTTTACTATTAACATAATTCACTTCCGTCTATTCGGTGGCATTTCTATTTTGTCAGAGTATACGTTGGGCTGTTTACTGATGTATTTCGGGGAGCTTCCTGCATGTATTGCGATGTTAAAGTCGATTTTTCTGTGTCTTTGAAGCATCCTTCATACTGTCAGATTACAGCATCACACAGTGGGGTGTGTGGGAGGTAATGAGACCTGAGTGCAAGTTCACTTCACTGACACTCTGATAGCGTGTGTGTGTGTGTATGTGTGTGGCTGCGATTGGGGGCGAGAAAGGTTACAGAGGGTCTCTCACTGCAGTAATCCAAATGAAAGTGAGTGGGCATTTCAGAAAATGTGTTCAAGGACACAGAAGGGTTGCACACTAGGCACTGCCAGGTTTTAAAGGAATAGTTCATTCCAAAATGACAATTCTGTCTTTAATTATGTGTTGTAATTAAACCTGTACGCTGTTTTTCAGCATGTTATTCATACATTGACAAGTTCATAGTTACCATGGCTGTCAAAATACAGTAAAAGTAGTCATAATGACACTTTATTCCTGCTCTTTGGACGCCATACAGTTTAATTAATTATTCAATGATAATTTTCCACTCTGTTGTAGCTCTGAAATCTCATCCTTCATTCAGCATATTTTAAGACACCCGCATTCTCGCATCAGTTTTCCATGGGCCTTTGGTCATAGTGACATCAAAACTGGCAAGGCCTGTCAGCGTGCAACTTTTAAAATTGGACATGAATGAGATTTTAGGGAATGGAACAAGTTAATTTTCCTTTAAAAGCCGAACACACTGTGAGTTCTTCCCTACTAAGCGAATACAGTTTGGAGACAGTTTGCTCACTCGCATATCTGCTTTGAGTTACACAAGTGATGTAGCACCACCTATCGCTCTTTTTCACTATCTTTTTGACATTTATTGTTGAAAAACACTCAATATGCCTTTACTATATAGCAAACGAGTGAAATGGTATGCTGTTGTGCTCTGGCCACTTCTAAAGGAAATGCTTTCAGCTTTGCTTGTGATAAACACCACTGTGTCATTAAACTGCCATCTAAAGAATAAGGCATAGCAATAAAAGAGAGGCTTTTCCTGAATGAATAGATATGTGACATTATAATAATAATACTAATGTGTCATATATATGTATTCATTACCTGATTCTGTGGAATACTTGAATGTGATTGGTCAGTGGTGACATTTGCAGTCAAATAGTAACATAATAAACACTAAACTGTTTAACTGACTGATAATGCGCTCTCTTTTCCTCCCACATAATGAAACAATTTATACTCAAATCAATGTTTCACATCATATATTGTGTACATAAGCGTTTCCAATTGCAATTCTAACCATCTATTCACCCGTTAGAGCTTTTCTTCCATTTCCACTGCCATTGGTTGAATAAACAGATACTATAACAGATACCAAACTCAGGCCATTTGTTGAGACAGTATCAGGCTAGTTGGGACATCGATGTGTTTACACTTTTTTAGGGGAATCAATATGCAGGTATGCCCCTGCATATTTAGCTGGGACAGGAGAATAGATTAAAAAAATAACACAAGTCAGCTTCCGGGGGTCCAGGGAATCTACAGAATCTGGTTTAGCCACAACCATCCGATACTTTTTTATACTTTTTGCATGACACTGAGATGTATTCAAAGCACCAGGAGACGTTAGATATAAAGGGATAGAGAGATGGGTAGAAAAACTACAGAAGAATGAATTGCACTAGAGCAGTGTCCTGAACCCCCAGCTACCCACCAGAGTCAGCAGAAAAGAGCAAGAGTAGGTGGTTGATATGATGAAGGAGGGCAGCAGAGGGCAATCGCTGGGCTATTCACTCTCTCAAACGCTTTCACTTAGTACAGCAGCCTTACTGTCTTTGAGGCTTTGAAGGCATCCCACTCTTGCTGCACACGATTGCAATTTGTTGTTCAAATATGGTCTTTAGAACTGACCATGCTGAAATTGAATCTTTGTTCAGACATTGTTTTCAATATTTTGGAAAATTAGATGGCATAATTATAGGAAGCAAGTAAAAATTTTGAGGAGACTTGATATAATTAACTTGAAAATGCTATACTGTATAAACACTATGCCATTCTAAAGTTTTGTTTTTTACTTTTTTTTCTAGAAAAAAAAACAGTAATATTGTGAAACATTATTGCAACTAAAATAATTCAGTACACACACACACACACATATATATATATATATATATATACATATATATATATATATATATATATATATATATATATATATGTGTGTGTGTGTGTGTGTGTACTGAATTATTTTAGTTGCAATAATGTTTCACAATATTACTGTTTTTGTAATCAAATAAATGAAGCCTTGCTGATCATAAGAGATTTCTTTTAAGACGTTTTCATTAAAAAAAATTTACATATTCTTGAAAAGTAGTGATATATATATATATATATATATATATATGTATATATGTACAGATAGATAGATAGATAGATAGACTGGGGCGTTTAAGGGAGGCAGTGCCTCCTCAAAAATTGGATTAGAAAATAATCCATATCATAAAATTAAAACAATGCAAATATTACAAAATGACATTAAAAAGTGTATAAACCACTCGTTCAACAGGGACACCTGTTGGTATAGTTACAGCACGAGTCCGGGTCTTGCTTGCCTCTTCTGAGCCCGCTGAACCTCGAAAGCATGCCGTGTGTTTGATGGGGTAATTGAGAATGAATGGGGGAAGTTCATGTGAGAGGATGCAATAGATGTGTTTGACTTGAAGCAGCGCTGCACAGACCGATCAGTGTGTGACATCAAATTACCACGAGAGCGATTAAAGAGACTTCTCCGTATGCTTTTGAATCGCTCTTGTGGTACTTTGATGTCACACACCAAACGGTCTGCGCAGCGCCGCTTCAAGTCAATTGCAACTAAAGCCTCCATTGCGCTATGACTGGATTTGATTGGCTACAATTGGATATGATTGGTTCATGAGATAAACCCTGACTCTTGTTTTAATGCGTGTTCCGCATTCGCCAATGAGCATGCTGTGACAATGCTGCAGTGTTTGCATGTTGGAGTCTTGTCATAACGTGTTGCTCCACACTCATTTTTTTTTGCAGCCGTGCAGAATGCGCACTGATCATCCCCACTTGTGCAGGCTGTGTGTCACCTTCCTGTCCTGCATCTGAATAGACAGCCCTGAGAGATCTCACACCACTGCATCCCTGTGCTGTGCTCACCCGCAAGGCATCATGGGATAGCATGCAGGGCCTGTCAGCTCTCACATCCAGGTGCTGTCAGTACATTGTTGCTTTTGGTGCTCCCAGAAGCCATTACAGAACAGATGGTGTTTTGCCTGCAGGGTTTGCCCACTCTGTCAGATCCCATCACCTGGTGTTTAGGTGCCTACCCGCCCTCCCCTCAGCCACATACCTTCCTCACAACTCCATCACCAGGGGAACACTTTTTATGTAAAGGGAGCCTTTAATATCTCCAATTTATTTTCTTTACAGATGTTAAGAATAAAGGCATCAGCAGATGAGGTTAAAAGAACAGTAGACTGACTATAGTTCTCAAAATGACACAATTAATTAACACTAAGATGTGAAAACAGTCATGTAATTCATTTATTGCAATATGCATTTCATAAAACTGCAAATCATAAGCGATAATTATGATTTTTGCTTGGCAATGAAAAGTAGGGTCCTGAAGTAGGGCTACTGGATTTGAGTCTGTTTGAACCTTAGCAACCAAATGGCATGCCCTGGAAACGTCCCAGAACAACCTAGTAGCCACAAGCTCATAACCACTCAAATTGCCATGACAACTACCTGCAACCATCAATGACCCCCTAAAAACCACATAGTAACTAGCAGCTGCATGGCACGACCTAGCAAACACCCAGAACACGCAAACAACCACAAAGCAAAGTGCTTAAAGAGTCAAAACACCTTAGCAACTACAATGCAGTACATTAGCAGCCACCCACAACACCCTATAGCACAAACTGCACCAATGTGCATAAGCAACTAGAACACCCTAGCAACCACATAGCAATATATTCATAACAACTCAAAATAGCTTAGCAACTACCTTCAACCACATGCAACATTGTAAAACCCAATAGTTACATTCTAAAAATACTCTTGGCAACCACATAACATTCCCAGGCAACCACCCAGAACACCCTAACAACCATATAGCAACATGTTAAACACTTAAATCATCTTAACTTGTGTATAACATTGCCTTAGCAACCACCCAGGACACTTTAGAAATGACATACTGCAGCAACATGCTAAAACATATAAAAACACCTTCACATCTGCATAACATTGCAGTAACATTGCAATGCCCTAGCAACCACCCACAACACCTTAGCAACCATACACTGTAAAAAAGAAAAAGTTGACTTAACTTAAAATTTCAAGGCACAGCTTTTTTGAGTTTACTCAACTTTTGTAAGAAACAGTTATACTGACTGAAATTAAGTTGTCAGTCATACAAAAAATATTTAATTGGGTTAACTTAAGATTGTTAGTTTTGCGGAGAGGTGCAACTGTTAACAAGCCTTTTTAAGTTGAGCCTATTCAACTTTTTTGGTCTGTAGAACTCAATGTCTGAAGTTGAGTGAACGAAAAAATACTATTGGAAATTGGTACGCTGTAATTTAATTGTTACCATCGTTGTGTTTAGCATGCTGAATATTGACGTCTGTGTGACTCAAGTATAGTCAATTACACAATATTGTCACAAATTGATGATTGATAACCAATCCACTTAAGTTTCCAACTGTTTGTGTGTTTATAAGTGCTACCATTAACTTTTAAATGATCATAAACTGGCATAAATTAAGATGGTCATGTTATTCATATATATATATATATATATATATATATATATATATATATATATATATATAACTATATATATATATATGGCTTGTGAAGTTTAGTTGCATACAAATATATGAACTGTGATTTCAATACAAAACAATAATATAAATGAAGTGCCCAGGAAACACCATCCACCAAGATGGTGAGTTCAAAAAAAAAAAAAAAAAATTCTACACTATCCCATGAACAAATGGTTGCATTTTATTTTCCAAAATTAGTATTTGCTTAGTGGGAGGGCAGTTTCTAACTTAACTTAAATAATAAGTTGGCAAAAGTTTTTTAGGATTTTTTAGAACTTTTTTTAGAACAAAACCTTGTTCACAAAACTAAACTTTTTAAGTTTATGGAAAGAAACTTGGTTTAGGTTGAATAAATGTATTAAACATAGTTAAACTGACTTTTACATAGATTTTTGCTGAGCCAACACAACAAAACCAGTCATTTGAACCTTTTTCAAGTTGGGTTTACCAAACCAACTAGTGTGCTTGTAAACTTGCATGTGTATGTCCAGTCAACAATTCAAATTAAGTTGATCAGACAATTTTTGAACCAACTTATTTCCACTTGTTAAGTCAACTTTTTTTAGTTTTATTGTCCAGTTAACTAATAGATGATAGTTATTACAACTTTTTGCAAGTTGGATTTTTTACAGTGTATAGTGCATACGCACTCAAAATACCGTAGCAACTATTTGCAACCAGCAGCAACACCTTAAAAACCTAGTAACATGTTAAAACTGACAAATGACTGGCCTAACCACAACTTATAAACACACTTGTCAAAGCCACATTTTTCTCTGTCATTTTGACATTGACAAGCACTGTTAGACTAATCAACAGATCAGCTCAGATATGAAAGCACCAATGTAGAGTTATTATTAGGCGATTATTTCAAGACTTTTATTATGCACCTCAAAAAAAAAAGGTGGGCCAATCACGTTGCCAACAGCATAGCAACACCATGTTGGGTTTCAGTGTTTTATTGGGGCTTTTTATAGACATAATGTTTTTTATACTGTACAAACTGTATATTCTATCACCTAACTCTACTCCTAAAGTTGTGTCACAAAAAAAACAAAAAAAAAACATTCTTTATAAACCCTGATTTATAAGCTGTTTTCCTTATGGGGACCATAAAATGTCCCTTACAAGGAAAAAAATTCTGGTATTGCCGTCCTTGTGGCGACATTTTTTCTCCATAAAATAGGGCATACCTGAACCACACACACACACACACATGATCTCACCATCATCTAGCAGGCAAATTGGCTGAACTCCAGCTGCCACCGTGGCAACATAGAAAGTATGAGAATTAGAGAGTGCTAGGACTCCTTAACTGCAGGAGACACTGGCACCATCATTGCCCCATTATTCCTATAACACACACACACACACACACACACTTGAAAAAACACACCTTGTCATGTCCTTCAGAGATGCTGATGGTTCTTCCTAGTTTGGCAAGCACAGCTTTACTGCACAGCTGTCTAAACAATTGTCTAACAAATATAAAGGAGCAGTTCACACTAAAATGTAAATTCTGCCATTGTTTACTCTGTCATGCTTCATTTATTGGTGAGACCAGCGATGTGTGATGTCATTGTCATCAAACCTGGCACAATGCACCTCAACACAAGATTAAATATATGTAATCGCAATTGAGATTTGAGATGGGAGAGGGGAAGCAGTAAATAGTTTTAATCACACTATATTGCAGGTTTATTACAGTTAAAGTGCCCCTATTATGATTTTTCCTTTCATATATTGTGAAATATAGCTGTTTGTAAATGTAAAATGCCTACAGAGTTTCAAAGATCAAAATGCACAACAAATTGAGTTATTGTCTCCTAAAATAAAGAACAGAATCCGAACTGCCTGAAACGAGTTGTCAGTAATTCCAATCTTCCTACTGTAGTAGACCTCCAAAACAAAATTAGTAATCTTTAAAATTGCATAATATTAAGATAAAATGAGATAAAAAAAAGAGTAATAATTTACATTTAGTTAAACTGAATGTATACTATAATAACTAAAGTTTTGACTGAAATATTAACTATATGGATATTAAGTTAAAAAAATACATGATAAAAAATTGCAAAACACAACTAATATCAATATTATCAATGTATATTTCTCATTTTTGTAGCTATTGTCATTTGCTTTCATTTTATAGAAACAGACATGTCAACATGAAGCAACAGATTGTTTAGTTATTTCATTTGAACGTGAAGAAGCCTTCACACGATGTGTCCATAGACAGATAAAAGTGCATTAAGTGGTAATATTTATTCACACGTCTGCACCTTGGCATGAAGTCAGAGGGGAAGGTGACTTTGTCAAGTGTTTCAGCATACTGTAACACCTGGGATAACAGCTGTTTCTTTTTCCCACTGGCCACCCCTCCAGCGGACAGTGAAGTGGGCACCACCACCCACTGAAGAGAGGTCTATTCAAGGGCATGTAGAGATCAGGCCCAGATGTACTCAGCAAAATCTCATGGATTTCAACATGGTGTTCAATAGAGCTGAGAGTTCTACACTCTAACTGGCAGCTGAAATCATCATCATCATCATCATCAAATTAAATAATTGAATAAACAAGCACATAAGACATTGGGGATTTTGTGAATGATGGGCTTTCTCTGCAGAAATCTGAAAAGATTTCATAAGGCCTATTCACACCGCACCAACAAACACCAACAAGCAAGTTGCGATCATGTGAACTGCTAAAAGTCCAGTCCAGTGTTTTTACAGCTTCAAAACAAGCATGCATCTATAGAGGTTTTATGTTATACATACACTATGGACATGATGAGAAGATCCATGACCTTGTGACCTCACACCCCTCCTCTTCATGTCTGGGGCTTTTGTTGAGGATGTAGTCAGTACGTCACAGATGTTGTTATGACTGGAGACACCATGAGTAAAACTAGGACAGTTACAATGTCAGATTTGAACTCATTCAATCAAATAACCACTTAAGAGCCTTAAGCATTAATGTATAATTATATCATTTATAATAATGTATATATTACATTAGAATACAGTAACTACAATGATAACTAGAAAAGTAAAGTGTCAAACCAAGCTTTGAAAGGTGGCTTACCAAAGCTTATATTAAAAGGGTCCTATTGTGCCCTTTTATGAAGTCTTGATTTTGTTTTTGGTGTGTACTAAAATAGGTTTTCATGCTTGCCTTTTCAAAAATGCATTATTTTTCACATTTTACATTATTGTAGCAGCTCTCTTCCCAGTCTTTATCAAACACACCATTTAGTTCCTGATTTGATGAGGACTCTCTTTCCAAAATATGAAATGCACTTTGATTGGTTAGTTGGCCCAGTGTTTTGGCGAACCGCTTAGAGCGTGTTGCGGAAATGTCACACCCGTTACCATAACCGCAAATTTCAGCTGCTCAGGTGTAAACATTAATGATGCCATTAATTTCGCCATACCAATTCAAGCCCAATTCAGACCCTAAGAATTTTTACGAACAAGAGGATTGTGCAGAACCTATGCAAGCATGGATTTTACGAGACGTTTCAGAGTGGTAAGTTTCGAAAGATCGGTGAAGTCTTACAAAAGCGAGAGCTTACAAAACCGAGAGCCCCGTAGTTGAAACACTTCCTCAACACTATAATGTTAGCTAGCAGAGCCACAAAGAATAATAAATACTTACATTTTGTGATCCATAAACAGCTTGTTCACCTTCTTTTTTTTTTTTTTTTTTCTGAAAATTCTGTCGGTTGATATTATTTAAATAACATTGTGACTTCACTAGATCCTGAAAAAAGGTATTGTAGTCCTGTGGTAGTTTATCGTAGTTCTTGACAGTGGATTATGTTCTCTTTGCAGTTGACTTTGAGCTTTGTAACCTTGCAGATCTTTTTATGCTCAAACAGCAAGATTACACACTAACCAAAAAAAAGTGAAAAAGCATACTAGGACCCCTTTAATCTGTTTAAAAGTGCTACATATTAAAGCATGTATTTATTTATGTTTATATTCATTTAAATGGAAAGTGTAATATTAATTGTCAATCTTATCATTTTGGATATACACAATATGATTCATATAATATCAATACAATAAATAAATAGCAGCAAAAGATGGGTTATTTGTCTCTAAAATGCTTTTTCTATACACTACTTTAATTTGCTGTGAGAGATATAGGAGGAGTGGTTTTATTGATTGGTCTGTTTTTGTTTTGCGATCTCTAATCCAGAATAAAACCTGCCTCAGAGTAAGATAGCTGTGTAGCATAAATTGCGATGGACACCGCTAAACCAATCCACCTTCGAAAAAGACAGTTTTCTTTAACTAATCTCAAACTTATTTACCTGGGTAGGAAATGAAACCAGCTTCAAGTAACAGGCCTCTGGTATCATATTAGCTTTGCAGGGTAACTACGATGTCATTGACTGCTGTCATTTCGAAGTCTGCGTCCTCTGGAGGTTGCATTTGAAGGCTGCATACGTCATTGAGGCAGGCTCATTTAAGAAACAGAACTATTAGATTGCAAAGTTAGAAAGAATTAACAGTATTTTACACCTCACGAGAAATAACATTAGCTTTTATCATGGTTACTTTTTTTAAGACATCCTTGAGGACTTATGCAGCCTTCAAATGCAACCTCCGGAGGACGCAGCTTCTGAAAAGAGATGCAGCTTAAGTTTCATTCAAAAATGAGCAACCTGATCATCTTGGAACAGGTGTATTCTTGTCAAAATAGGCATTTTTGAATAAATTAATATATTTTTGAGAAAATTTAACATATTTATACAATGTCAACATGCTTAGTCATGCCCACATAACTTCATTTTTACCACCAAGAAATATCACTACAATGCTAGGGTTTTCTGCTTAGCTGCCAGAGCATTGCGCTTATATTTTCCCCTTTGCAAAGATAATAAAATAATATCACACCTCTCCTCAACAAGCCACACAGCTACTCAGTTACTGTATTTCTTTGCAGTTTCTTTCTTTTTTCCTTTTTTTTTTTTTGCTATTGCAGATGAATAATTGACCTTTTCTGAGATACTTACTGTTACTCCTGCCAACTTTGCGTAAGTGATGTTAGCAGCCAAGGTGAATCCAAAGGGATTGTCTAATTCAAAGAGAAGGCTGGATTGATTTCAGATAAGACTGAATTTGCTTCTTAACTGCTGATGAGGTGCAATGTTTGAGGGACATTTTTGGAGCGTTTGATGTTCTGACTGGAAGCACTCTGTCAACTTTATGTCATTCATGAACTTGAGCAGTTTGGAAAAGCGTGCTGTGATGATGCAGTCCAAGTTTCTTTGTTCAAAAGAGTATTGGGAAGATTGTGGCAAAGGAAGGAGAAAGGATACATAGAATATATAAAGAAATCTTCCCACTTCAGATGCTTTCTGGTACTATTTTTACACCACGGAGGGCGGTAACAAGCAAGAAAACAAAGGTTTGTTCAGTAATAGCATCTTCCTCGAGGGTCTGGTAGGCCGGGTTGCTGTGGAGATGTGACGGCAGTGGGCCGAACCTAGAATGGACTTCAACGTTCAGCCTTTTTGTTCCGGATAAGTCTTCAGCGTTCCCATCTGAAATAACCCATCTTCGTATACCCTCCCACATCACATACTCTTTTATTGTTTTCATTCCCCAGACAACCCATTATTACATGCTGAGGCGGAAAAGTGGGTTATGTTTTGGAACCAAAATCTGCATTCTCCCAATCTCTCGCTCTCTCTCCATTGTCCGTTACATCCTCATTCATGTGTAGCAAGAAAAAAAGACAAAGCCACTTCTTAATTAAGGCCGCCAATCATTTGGAAGAGAGATTTGGGTGTGGAGACAGATCCACATGGCATCCTAATCACACTAGGCAAATCTCTATTGTCAGCGCCGGATCCTGGGACAATGGAATTCGTGGTCTGTCACCATTTTATTGGGTGCACAGATTAGGAGCAATAGATTTTTTTTGCTTTTGTTCACTAGCCGTCTCACTCCCATTCAACAAGCAGAGAGAGAGAGAGAGACAGGTGCAAAGAATCAAGCTTCTTAACCCGCCCTGACACCAATCTGCTCGTCTTTTCGTCTGTAAACCAAAGGATGTCAAGTAAAGCTCTAGAGTCCTGCATGTTTAATTAATAATCTGTTGGAGAGGGATTAGAGAGTGACAGCGAGAGAGAGAGAGAGAGAGAGAGAGAGAGAGAGAGAGAGACGGGAAGTGAGATGAGATAATATCACAGGCTGCATTGTGTCTGGGTTCATGCAGTTAAACTCAAGGATTAGACAAGTTACATTGAAACAGGTTGAAAGAAAATTGACCTCAGTTCGGTGGGCAACAGTGGGAGTTCTGGAATAATCTGTGGTGAAACTTCACAAACTTCCTGGGATAAACTGGACTGGAATCATCCAGTGCAGTGTTTTGTTGTTGTTGTTTATATTCAAAAAAGAAAAAAGGGAGAAAATGGTAGTTTGTTTGCCAGTTCAATCCATCTATATGCAGTTCAGTCCAATTTTTGCACGATCCAGTCCACATAAAGTTCGCATTAATTTCCCTCCAGTTATTTGAGAACCCTGGTGGGGGCAATGTAAGGAGGATTTAGGCCGAGTGGATTCCATAAGTAGGTCTTTATTAAAGGATCTGAGCATAAAATCCAAACAATAGTCACAACTCGTAGCCAGGTCACAGGCTTTGGTCCAAACACAGGCAAAACAATCTGATGGCAAGCAAATTCAAAACAGTAATCCAAAAATATGAGTGAACTGGGCAGAAGCAATGGTTATAACAATAAGCAATAATGAAGGCATACAAGAACACTTGGTAAGGCAGTAAACTGGCAATACTTCACAATGTGGCAGTGCCAACACATTGCTTAAATACAGGGTGACAGGAAATGACAAGACAGGAACTGATGTGGCAGGAACTGGAAGACATTCTACTGACTAAGTAGCTTTGCAACTACAACTCAATTATAACTCTCATTCTCTTTACCCGAACTCTAACACCAAAACCTAACCTAACCTGTAACAATTTACTAACAGCCTATTACATTCTACAAATACTCTAATAAGAATTAGTTGACATGTTGCAGAGTTACTTATAGTTCATAGTATACTGTCTAAAGTGGATCATTGAAAAAAAGCGTAACCGATATTTCATAATCCAATTGAAATACGACTAACAGACTTAACTAAACACCTGTAATTGCAGTTATGGAAGAATTTGTAACAGACCTGTTCTAACTTTGTTTCAGCAGTTCACTTTGATGAAAATACACCAGTTTATGCCTGCAACATTTGATACCTCCAATGGTTTAAAATGAGATATGTGAGTCATAGGCATAGTGCTATGTTCAAATGCAACCTACACCTCTGAGTCACTGGATTTGCCAAAGTTTGCCAAGTTAGAGGCATCCAATCTTTGAAATGTTTTCAAAGTTTTGTTTGAGGAAGTTAGTAATAAGTAAACTTTGTACCATCTTTGTTTGCTTTGAGAAATGTGTGTGAATTCTGTACTTCTCAATGGAATGAATGGAAGTTTAGACACACATTTTAATTTCTATGGTATAGTCTATACAACAACACATGCACCATTATTTGAATGTCCTACCACTTTTGGACTCTATTAAAATGATGTCCTCAGTCAGTTTACCCACCCCCAATAGTCAAATACATACGTAGCCCTGCTGTGGCACTTCACTTTACATGCCAGTCTGCCTGTCTGGGTGGTTTTTGGCCTGGATAAGCTGGAAATTCCTGCCACTTTGAAAATCATGTCAGAGTCATTGTATTTACAAGACGAGTGCACATAAATGGAATCAGTGTTGTAATTGATAGTGAGAAGCTTGGATTTTCTTTGAACCATGGCTGAGTATCAGTTGAAGTAGTTGATGATGGACTGGGGAACAATAGTCATGAAACCACTATATCCCAACTCCTCTCAGATCAGAGTAAAAACCCAACGTCTACCAACGCACTAGCAAGAACACACTGAGATCTTATAATAAACCAACAGCATCAAAGAATACGTTTGAATCCCTGAGGCTGATAAGCCAGTCTCACAGTCTCACATCTGTCAGAACAGATGCCTTCATCTTAACACCCATTTTTATTTGAAGTTGATATTTTAGATTGTGGCTCTTGGTGTAAAAAGCAGCAGTTGTGTGAGACTCAGTATGAGAAAGACATGATGAATGTGTGCACGTGAAAAGAAGTGCAAAGAGCTTTTACGTTGTTTGATGATGATAGTGGGAGAATGTTTGAAATCTTCTCAATCTGCTTTGGAGTGTCATTTTTGTTTGACGGGTGTTCAGTGGTTATGTCAGTGCATATGATCTTCAAGGTGGAGCCATTTACCACACAAGCACAATGCATGCATGTATGCCACCCAAAAAAAGTGGACAAATCATTGCAGGCATGTTATGGAGGTAGGATGGGTGAAGAGACTAGCCAGTGCCATTTTTACTATTTGCTGGGGTATTCACTGAGATTTTGTGATGTTGTTGGTTGTGGGGGTAACAAGTTTATTTGATGGAAGCTATATTACACAGGTATGCAATTATCTTATTGAATGCTAAATATATTTAAAATAGTTGATCAAGACTATGATTTAAATCAGCAATAAAATGAATAGAACAACCATTAAAAAAGACTAAAATGTTTTTTAAAAGACTAAACTATTTTTCAGGCAGGATTAGTTAACATGCATGCATAGTCTACACTAAATAAACTGGACCATTAGTTCTTTGAACTGGAAGGCTGGTCTTTAATTCTTGCAGTTGCAATATTGAGTGTTGTAATTACTTCCCCTATTTTTGTTTTTATTCCTCCCCCTTAAAAGTCACCATGTAATCAAAATTGACAGTTCTTATTTTTTATTCAATATTGCAGTGTTAATTATAAATGATTTATCCATTATTTATGTGCCCTAATAATATGTATCCAAAAACATTAGCAATGACATCTCTACTCTGACGATAAGCGCACGGGAGTAACGAATGGGCGATAATTCCTCTCTAACCGGTCACACACATGAGATTGCAGCAATTAGAAAACAACAAAGATCCAACGGTCTAAACAATTCCCGATAGATAAAATCAAGCCCCACCCTAATTTTTTTTATCTTTCTCAAGAAGCCGTTTCACCCAGATATATGTCCCAGTAGGGATAAAAAGACAGTCACAATTTCATTTTCATACTATCTTTACTCTCTGTAATGTCAAGTTGGATAAGTGAGTTTCTGTATTTCCAGCATATCATTGTGTTCATCTTTCTCTCTTTCTTCTTCACACTCGCACACATTGTTTCCAGTTTTGATTTGATACCAATTTATTCTGGCTCAGTGACATCACGGGCACCAGTGCAGAGCGGCGCTACACCATATGAATGCAGGAAAGCAAAATGCCACAGCGAGGAAAAAAAGACACTCATTATCAGAAACCACAGGAATGAGACAGATAAAAGTGTGTGTAGTGGGAGGTCATTTGAAGGACACGCTTCGTTAGTTATCAGAATGTTCATTGATGCTGATATGTGATCTGTGATCGATGGAGTGTGTGTGACAGTAGAGTCCTTGTCTTCAGAGCTCACTGCAGTCCTTGTATTTTCAGCACTGTTGGACAGCCTCAATGGCAGCTTCATTCCCATGGGAGGCACTGTGTGTATGTGTGTGTGCTTGTTTTCATGATTTATGAGGACACAAATTTGTTTATTTGTATAACATGGATATTATACTGGTATTATGAAGTAAACATGTTTATGAGGACATTTCATGAGAATAGCTTTAAAAACATACTAAACAATGTTTTGTTAAAAATGCAGAATGTTTTCTGTGATGGGTAGGTTTAGGAGTAGGGGTGGTGTAGGGGGATAGAATGTACAGTTTGTACAGTATAAAAAAACATTACGCCTATGGAATGCCCTCACTTTGATAGCAAAACGAACATGTGTGTGTTCATGCCAAAAGTACTGTCTCTATCAAGGTAGAAAGTACCACACTTGCCAATCAAATTCATAAATGTCAGGACTGTTTTTGACTGTTAATTTATGATTTGCCAGACCAATTGACCCTCCACAATCAAACAGTCTGACTAATCATAACGCTGAATTCGCCATTTTGTCTGACAAAGCAGTCAGGGGAGTATAGTAGACTAACATTGGTGAACTTGAATTTGAAAAATTGTGTGTATTCACGTCTTTCCATACTTGAAACAACATTCCTTCTGATGTCCAGTCAAGTTTATTTGATGCTATAAATGAACTAGTTTGAAGAGATGGTTGGTTCACGAGCCACTTGAAGGAGCTATTTATTGTTTAAACTTCTTTAAATATTTTAAATATGAAACTGTTTCATATGTCTGTCTACGCGTTGTCAGTGTCCTCTTTGCTCCGGGATGTATTTTTCACTGCGTGAGAATACGATGCGTCGCGTGAGAGCGCATGGCTTGTCGGACATAGCAACAGTAACTAAAGGGGGCGGGTCTTTGTGAAGGGTCAGTTACTGCAACACTAACCAGAAAAGTTTAGTTCAGTTTTGAATTTGTTTAACGCTATTGTCATAGCCTTGTCTGTTCCCCAGTCCTGTCTTTAGTCTCATGTTCCTTGTTGTTAGTTCTAGTCTCGTCATCTGTGTCTCATGCATTCTTTGGTTTTCATTTGTCAGTCCCTGTCAGTTGTCACATGTTTCTTGTTTTGAGTCCAGTTCTGTCATTTGTCATGCGATATTTGTTTTGATTTCCCATGTGCCTGTCTTATCATTTGATCATTCAAGTCAGCTGTGTCTCGTCTGTAATCACCTGTGCCCTGCTCGTTATCCTCCTGTGTTTCTGTGTATATATTCCCTCTTGTCGGTCCAGTCCTTGTCCGTTGTTAAAGTATCGTACGTGGTGTATTCCTGTATCCTGTCAGTTTCCCGATTATCATTAAACTCTTTGAAAGTACTTCAGTCGTCGTGCCTGTTCCTGCACACCTACACGTTACAGCTATGCTACTAAAAACATTTTAAAACAATTTAAAAACACATTCCACATTAAATACCATAAATAAATAAAAAAAATTCTTTTTAAAAATGCACATGTAAACTCAGGTGAGGTAAAGACTAATTCAGTCAAATCAGTAGTTTAAAGGTGTGGTCACAATTCTTTATCTCAGTAATCCCAGTGTTATTGGACATGTTTTCTGAATGAATTAGGTTGACTGTGAAGAGAGCTTATAATGTACCTGAAAAACTTTCTGTTTTAATACATCCACACCACAAGGTGTTACTATAAGTTTAAGGCAAATGTTATATTGGCCAGCACAACACAAGCAAACAAAACAACAACAGCAGCAGCAACAAAAATACATTTAAAGCTGCTGTAGGCACCAAACAAAGTAGCAAAATAGTGATTGTTTGCGAACTGGTTTCCCAAATGCACACAGCCAAACAAGCAGTCCCTTTTAATTTCTGCACTAATTGAAATGATGTCACAGATTGTGTCTATAGAGCTTCTCTTGTACTAATTTTGGGACATTACTTGAAAGTTTTTTAGAGGTTTCAATAGTTAGTGTGTATAAGATCTACCACCAGAACTCACAAGGTCCCTGTGTGTATTCGTGACCTTCAATGAGATTTAACACACTTATCTGGAGACCCACTGTGTTTTTCTCTCCTCACACCAACTCTAGCAGTTTCTGGGACATCTAACGGTAGAAAGTATGAAAAAATTGATAAAATGGGGGCCATCTCCTCTAAGTCGACAGAAGACAGAAGGGTTTTTTGCATTATCCTGACCCTGGTGACCTCTCATTCTGGGTCAGTGTCACAGAGATAAATGAGAAGACTGGAAGATTCTTTTTTTTTTTTTCTGTCAGATTGATCTTTTTTCCACTCAGAGGATGGGGAAGGGAAGAGTGAAGATGAGGAAAACAGAGGAAAGAGGATAAGATGAGGAAATGAGAACAGACTGATGCTCTACAGCTCAGCGTCTGTCACATCAGGAACATAAAAGCTATTAGGAGCTTTTAAAGCAATTGTTCACTCTAAATTGAAATTCTGTTATTATTTACTCACCCTTATGTTGTTCCAAAATGTCTTTTCTCTGTGGAACTCAAAAGAAGAAGTTTAGCAGAATGTACATGTTGCTCTTAGAGTGTGCATGTCTATACATTAAATGTAGATTTAGTGCTTTTTGAACCAGCAGTCTCTTGCTTCTCAGATTTGAGAATAAGAGCGCAGTAATCTTAAATGTGCCGCTTGTGGAGGTCCACAATTCCTCAAGTTGTACTCAGATACCAAGATACCAAAGTTTGCAATTCGAAAACTATAGATCTCAATATGGACCCAAAACCTTCACATTAAGACCAAATGATCTGAGCTACAGTATGTAAACAACTGAATCATTTCTTCTTAGGAATTTTTGGAGAAACAATTGAAACTGTATTGCACATAACTGAGAACTTCATTATGTCTTGTGAGATATGAAAGAGCAACTTCTGAAACGTTAACATTTTATAATGTCAAATGACACGTCTGCTTGTTTATAGTATAGCAGCGATTGAGAATGTTTTTCACTTCGTGTTGTGCAGGACACTGGCTGGTCATCCTTACTGGAAGGCTGCACACTTTACCAATTTTATTCCTGTGCGAGCAAACATTATACCAATCTGTTTTCACAGAGCTGCTAGTTCCACAGCCACATGACTACAGCTTATACACATGCTTTAAGTTCTTTTCTAGAAGACTGAATCATTGTTTCAGATGAGTCTTTGTCTCTGAAATTTTGTGTATTTTTTTCTGAACTTTTGACAAAAGTAACGTTATACAACTAAACTGATAAGCTTTGCAGTGTAAAAACTAATACATTGCATGAGATATATAAAAAAACATCAGGGCAACACAATATTGTAGAATGTTGAATATTGTACTAATACAATGCATGATTCAGACTGCTCTCAAATGGCCTCTACAGACCATGAGACTTGGTGATATAGGCATTTCGTTTCTGATGTGCGCTGAAAGCAGTAAACTAATCGCAACTGACTGGGCTGTCTTGACCAATCAGAGCAGAGTAGGCTTATGGAAAGGAGAGGTTTAGAGAGACCGTATCTGTGAACAAATC
The DNA here is from genome assembly GCA_037194245.1 of Opsariichthys bidens. Lineage (NCBI taxonomy): Eukaryota > Metazoa > Chordata > Actinopteri > Cypriniformes > Xenocyprididae > Opsariichthys > Opsariichthys bidens. The sequence goes on from CM074302.1 coordinate 16,633,938, forward strand.
GATGTAACTCTTTGAAAAATTAGATGGTGAGCAATGTATATTATGAGAAGATTAAAGTATTTTTGTTGTTGTTTTACCTTAGATGCATGTAAACGTAAACCTCCAAAACAAAATTAGGAACCTTTAAAATAGCAGTACAACAAGCAGTTGTAAATCAAAGCACATTGCTGCATTGTATTGGATGGAACTTGTAAATGCTTACAATTCATAATTAATAAAGATTGTTTTGATATGATTTACTATGGATAAAATGAATTTGCAACATTAAACAACACATTTTTTTTCTATCTCCATTTAATCACATCGTTTCCTAGAACTTTATTTTTTGATTTTTCTTCCCTGTGGTAGCTAGCATGGGCCAATGTACCATCATTTAATCATCACTGAAACAGAAAGCGGAAAGCCTATTAAAGGACAAAAGAGACAAAACCCAGTATGGTGGTTTGTGCCCTTCGACGCGGTAACAACTCTGACTTCCTAACTAGCAGTTACTGTCAGGTTGCTCAGTATTTCAATTATCGTTTGCATTCCCAACAAAACGGCGACCGCGTATATCAGCTTTCAGTGACAAAGCATATTTTCATGAAACATCCGGAAAACTGAAAGCCAAATTGGTGCTTTTATTGCACATGGCAGAATACGGTACAAAAAGTCAAACACAAAGTTCAAAGGTGTAATAAGGAGTCAAAGAGAGATAAGGGGAAAGAAAAACTTGACAAGACTCTGCAAAGACAGCCCCAGGGAAATATAGCAGAGCAGACAGAGAATTATAAATTATAAACAAACCCACAGTCATACTGAACCTCATGATAACAACAGACCTGAGTGAATCCTAAAGAGGGTTTGACAAGATAAAGCACCATATCTGTGTGAGAGATGTGAGGTTTGCTCGAAACTGAGACGGTACAGTTGTGGAAAGCCACGTTTTGTATTAGATCTCAATACAGACTTGCACTTCTCTCACACACTTCTACGACTAATGGTGAATAATAAAAAATCGAATCTGTGATTATTCCTGACAACATGCCCTACTGATGCTGTAGGTCTCTGTAATGCTGTTTGTTGGCTTCGTACAACACCACTATAACATCTTTTAGTAGTAGTTGTATTCAAATTCACACCTTCAGGGAGGGGATTCCCACAGCGAAGACGAGCAACATGATTTCATGGTGTTAAAATGATTTCAGAGCGGGAAATTCCACATAGTCGGACACATTTTAAATTCCTCATAGGACAGCTGGCAAAATCTTCCATTTCTGAGTTGTTTTACTTTACAATCTAAAAAAATACTAGAATTGTTTATGTGTCAGTTTTGATCTCTTTATGGGCCTCTTCTTAGAGGTAAATATTAATATTAATATTAACTGAGCTCCTGACATCCTGAGCTATGAATTGTACACACAATTTTTCATAGCTTCATTCTGAAGACTGAAGATGAGAAAGTCATACAGGATTGTAAAGACATAAGGGTAAATACATGATGATAGAATTGTCATTTTTGGGTGAAATATCACTTTAAGTGTCATCTTTGTCTTACATTTTTGCTAAAATTAAGGGAAAATGAAACATCATTACGCTGACCTTGAAAAATTCTCCACACACTTGTCTGCTTTCAAAGACAAACTATTCTGACTCAAACTTTCAAATATATATATATATATATATATATATATATATATATATATATATATATATATTTATTTATTTTTTTTTAATAGAAAATGAAAGTTGTTTGAAGCTAAATGGTGGTGACATTGAGGTCATCCAGCCATTGTGTATTTTGTTTATAGCATACGTTTAGCTTTTAACTTCTGCAGATTGTATGTTTGCTTAAAAATTCATAAAAGTTCATCTTATGTTCATTTGTGAAGATTATCATGATGTGCAGAACATATAAGAATCATTAACTTTTGTTGGTCACAGTTTGTTTTCTGCGATAATCCAAAAGCTAGTGGAAAAATACTATTGACTTTTTACTGAGGGAACCAGGGTGATGCAAACTTACTACAAAAATATTTACTGCAGCACTCGATTGGTTTTGAGAATGCCATGGTTATTTGGGCATATTTTTTAGACATTACATATTTAAAATTTACATGCAGTTTCATGCTATTACCATCTGATATGTTTAGTGTACCATGTTTGTTTTTTAGTGAAGAATCGTGTACACACGCTTTCTCTTTTCCTCTGACCACATCCCATTTCCCCCATGTATGTGTGTTTTTCTCCTAGATCCTTCCCAGATTCGCAAGCCCCAACGAATCAATGTCTCTGAATGAGTTGTGTGTGTGTATTCAGACAGAGTCTGTCTTAATATTGATACAGTATATCAGCCCTGTGTGCCTGTGTGCATATGTGAGCACTGTTTTTGTTGCTCAAAATCAGCTTTTCCTCAAACACCAGAGGCCAGACGCCGGAATCTTAGTCCAGTCTGGCTTTCTCTTTCTATTCTGTCAGTCAGTCAGGAAAGGCCGTCCTGAAGGGCGCAGTGCCATGCAGCTCTGGAGACATCAGCGGCGTTCTGTCAGGCTTTCTGATCTTGAATCCAGCAGCCCTGACAGCCGCGACACGTTGAACAAATATTCACATCTGAGTCTTTCTCTTATCCACACACACACACACACTTCCTTCTCCTTCAGTTCTGACAGGAGAATGTGCACCGCTGCAGAACATCAGATGCGCTGATGAATAGCACAATGACATCAGGGAGAAACAAAGCTTTGTGCTGAGTCAGAAGCGCATGGCATCTCATGGCTGTCAGCTGGAGACGCTGAATGTTGCAAACTGCAGCGATGAGGCGTGTCTGCGAGACGGGTTCAAAATCTGTCGATCTCTCCTCTTTTTGAAATTAACATCAGGATCAAGCAGATGGAGACGCTAAGAAGAACTTAATCGTTTTTTCTAGTCTGTTGCATCTTTGGATGAAACTCCAAAGCACTTGCATATCCACAGACCTTCTAAAAATTCCATTTTCTTTGACCTTTTATTCATTTTACCCATAATCCCTTTCTAATGAGTTCCTGTTTGCTCATGTTTGAGGCATGTCTTAAGGGATTCAGCAGTGGGCCTGTAGGCATATCTTGTACCCTATGCTTGGCTGCCACTGCTTGGCCCGGCTAGAGTGATGGATATGTCCTGAATTTATGCTGTGAGGCTGGCCTGAGAGAAGATTGCGATGCGTCTTTGTGGCAATTGCGTCATATAGTTAAGTTTTACCCGAAATTCAGTGAAAAAAGATTACGTCTTATTCGCATACCATCATGCTTAACCATGTGCTGAATATGCTAATTTAAGGTTAGTGACACAGTTGTGCACAATGACTTAAAATCACATCATCTACCAAATTCTAAATTAAAATTCTTTTTTGGGAGGCAAATCTGAGTCAGAGTCAACATAAAAAAAACAAACATACAAAAAAAAAAGCTGTCCTGATATAATGAAGGAAAAATCCTGTTAAAAGAAAGGAAAACCTAATGTAGTAGCATACATTTGTATTATTTGTTAGTATATGTCAGAAGTGTCATGGTGATGAAAAAAAAAACATCCATTGAAATTATCATATCGTGTGTATATATGAGCAACATCACAGTTGTAGCCGTGCGAAATGGCTGTGATTCAGCAGTAGGTGATAGGTAATCACAGCGTACTGATATACAGCCATATCACACGGCTCAAAGTGTGATACTGCGTTTATACAACAGTTCGATGGCACGAGTGTGTAAAAAAATAATGGTAACACTTAAGCACACTGTTCCAACATTAATAATTAACTGCACAGGAACAAATAAGTAACGCATTATTAACACTCTAGAAGCTACTATTAACTAACACGAAACTCTGATTGATGAATTAGTAAGTAATAGTGCTCAGTCGAATGTGGTAGTTCACTATTAGCTAATCAGTTACTGTAACTAGTTTTTTTTGCATACCTACCAGAGGACTACTAAGAACTACTATACACAGGTTCATAACATGAATTATGCATAATGTATAAATCGTTCTAAAGTGAAGGTCATGGTAATACACTAGTAATGACTGAAGTATTACCAAATTCTTCAGAAGGAATTACTAATGAATTGGATCAGGATTCTGAAGTGAGAAACTGGATATCTCACTAGTAACTACTGAAGTCATTGTAAACTTCTGAGGTTTTGAATTGTAACGACTTAAGTGTTACTACATCATTCTAAAGGAACTATTAATTATTTGGATCAGTATTCTAAAGTGAAGATCATGATAACTCACTTGTAATTACTTAAGTGTTACCAAATCCATAAAAAGGAATTACTATACAAAAATGTACCAAAACCTCAAAAGTTTACAAAAAAGTCCCTTTAAATCCCTTTAAATTAATAAAGTCTCTTGTAACTGACTCATTAAATCCATCAAAAGGAATTACTATACAAAAATGTACCAAAACCTCAAAAGTTTACAAAAGTTAAAGTCCCTTTAAATCCCTTTAAATTAATAAAGTCTCTTGTGACTGACTCATTCACTCAAGTATTGGTTTGCCGCCATCCATAATACACACTAATGGACTCATTCGCAATACCAGATACAACATATTATTTATATAAAATAATATTTATTGAACAACAATATTTAAATCAACAAGAATAACCATTTTAAATGGCAACAAGAAATAAACACAATTGTAATATTCAGTCAAACATACAAAAGCAGGGTTCTACTGGTTGTAAGTGAAATATAGCCTTAATATTAAATTATTACATTTAACATAGCCAAATTCGATTTGCTCTGGAACAAGTAATAGATTAATAAGACCAAAGATGGTCCATTTTATGTAGTGAAATTAATTCTATCTCATGTTTAACCACTATAAGAATCAGCGGTAAATCTCTGAAGCACTGGCCAAGGTGAAGCTATTCTCGGTGGGTACACGAGCCTGAGCAGCTGCTGATGGCCTGGAACTTGCGTCTCCGAAAATATATATACACACACACATATATATAATGTGTGTGTGTGTAAGATATATTTTCCAAGGTGTAAGGATAATATATTAACTTTTTCTTGATTGTTATATCCCATGACATTTTAAGAGTCATTAAATCTAAACCTTTCTTCCAAAGGTATAACGTTTTTCAAAGGCATAACCCTTTGAAATGATAACAATTTAATCACATTTAATTCTGCTTAAATGCTGCACCAAACATGCCATTGAAGCGTGTTCGGAGAGGTCTGACTGAGTGAGGGAAAAGATTAGCTCTGAGCTAAAAGTCATTAGCAGTCCACTTCAGCATCTGTAATCAACTCTACCCTGGGACTCATCAATACCGTGTTTACCAGAGTCCTAATACTATTATTGGCTTATTAGAGAGAGAGAGAGAGATTGTTTTGCTTGCTGAAAAAGAGGGTTGAGAGCAGATAATTTAACTAAGGCCTGGAGTCACTCATTTTGTTTTGTAATCAAACTGAATCTGTGACCTGGGACTCAGGAGAGGCTAGTTAATTTCCTAAACTGTTGAAAATCATTAGGTCTTCATTAGTAAATCATGTGTGTATGATGATTGTAAGTATGTTGAAACTATTTTGATTAATAATTTTTCAAATAGCAATGTCTATAAATGTTAAAAGTATTTATTCTTTTTTTTATTAACCTTGCTTTGACTCTGAGACTTTGAGTTGTTGGTTCCTTAGTGGAGCTTATAGTCGATAATGGCTAATAAATCAGTTTCGTTGGTCTTTCAATGGACTTGTCTGAGACAACGTATTTGTTATGTACTGTATACATGCTCCTTAATCAATAACCTGGAAGACCATTTCTATTTATATTCTTTGGGGGTAATAGCTTCCACTATTAGTCATTCATTGCTGAAAACAACAAAATCACATTGAACTTTTCTAAATGTTGGGAATCTGGTTTGTGATCACATTGTTTATCTGATGTTTGCCATAATGCTAATGTTAATGATGTTAAAAGTTCTCTGTGAAGGTTAGATTTAGATAATAATTGGATTAGGACAAAGAAATATAAAAAACAAGTCTATTTGTGAGTGTGAAAATATAGTACATTTCACTACTTAATATAGACCATTGAAATAAACAATAAATTATAGTTCAGTGAGTGAGATGTTAATTCATTAAGATCTCTAACTAAGTGAGTTCATTAAGTAAAAGATTCATTCGACTGATTCAAAATGAGTCTTTTTGATCAATTCATCAAAAGAACCAATTCATAAGAGTCATTTGCTGGTGAATAGGACAATTCAAAAGTTTTAGTTTGAATAATAGTAATTTTCAGCTTCAACTGATTAATTTTAGTTAGCCACATTTGCTTCTTATTATATTATAGATTAAGCTAGTTTCAATGGGTTGATACTAATGGACTTAATGTCTGTGGTTAAAATAACTGCTGTGAATTATTATTCTTGTCCATTCTGCATGGCAGTTTACTGGAGCTGCTCGATGTTTTCAATGTATTCAGTTTGCAGAAGAGCCGTCTGGGGTTATGAGGATGAATTAGGGTTGAGTTATTAGCCATTAGACATAAAGCCAGACAGTTTAACGCCCCTGCTGAGCGCTTGTGACAGCAAATATATAAGTGTAACAATTAATAAGAATGTTATTGTTCTGATTCCATATGCTGACACAAGCACTTACATACACATTTATTACATGAGAGTCATTGTTAAGTTTGTCTCTTTTCATTGCATGTTCTGGTGTGTTGGTGACGTTAATGTGCTGTGAAGCTTACATCTCTCGTCCAGTGTGGCTCATGGGGACATAATTATGCCGGCTGCTGCCATCCCCGGCCCTGGGACATCATTACCACACCATCCTCATGGCAGTCTCTGGCACATTCTGTATCTCGACCATTAGCAGCAACACCCCTCACTGTCTATATCACAATAAACAAGCCGTTGGTCTGTTTATGCCAGCGCTGGTGAGACGGGCCACTGTGTCTTATTAAGAGGCCCCTCACACACTCAAGCTGAGTCAAGTTTGTTTATACGTGTTGTTTTTCCGTGTGTGGGTTAAACAAAAGGGAAGAACTTGACAACTGGTTGTCATGCTCAGGTACCAACACCTTTATCGTGTCATTAATTTGCGTCTTATTTAGTATCAGGCTCTGACAGACCACTCCCTTTCATTGATTCTCTGATGCATAGGCCACAAAAAAAGAGTTTGTCAAAAGAGTAAGTTTTAATGCAACTTCTTGGCACACTTTTTAGTTCATAAATGTATACTTTTAAGTGTACTTTAAGTGTAACAGTATTTCTTGCTTAAAAGTTAAACAATAAACATTTTTATGTTGCTTATGTTGCAAAATTGCTTATTAATAAATGTTCACCATTTTATTATTATTGTTGCCTCTAGTCTGAATTTTAATTTCCAATTTTATTTTGGGTTCATTTTAAGCCAGCCGTACAGTAATTTTTAAACAAAAGTTGAGTTATATAAAACTCAACTTGCATGTTGGGCAAACATTTAACCAGACTGCTGGGTTTGTCCATTTTCAAACTGTCGTGAACAACAGTTAAGATGGCATTCCAGGGACCAGTTTACGACAGGGCCCCTCTATAACTGCTTGTGTGAAAGAAGAGGTGCCGCATCGTGATTGGATCTTTGGTGAATGAACACGCATGAATGATCAGCAACATCAGATAAGATGATAAGACAACTGCCAGACACCTCTTCCAGAGAAGGAAGGGGGACCCTCTGCACCCACCACAACCAAGAAGAAGACTTCTCATCTCTAAGGTTTGGGCAATGACTCCCATAAAAATTCCTTCAGGACCTCCTGGATGCAACAGCAGTGACTGAAATAAAGAGAGGCCATAGAGATCTATCTAAATCCATTCATATCTATGTTTGGAGGTCTTAATTTGATTTAAACTGCATCACATCCACTCCACCTTCATGCAAAGCACAGTTTATGTCAATGGTTACTCACTATTAACACGACCGATCACGGGACAGACACATTTAAAGATAAACAAACGCATGGACGATGACTTAACCATTTCCCATCGTGTTTGGTGTTCTGCTCCATAAAATGCCGTTATTAGGTTAAAAGAGGTTTGATAAAGAAATAATGCATGGGTAAAATGTTAAAGACACTATTTTAACACGGGGTGATCGTGGCCTAGTGGTGAGGGAGTTGGGCTTGTAATCTGAAGGTTGCCGGTTCGATTCCCATGCCGGCAGGAATTGAAAGTGGGGATTGTGAATAAACAACACCCTCTCCACCTTTGATACCATGACTAAAGTGCCCTTGAGCAAGGCACCTAACCCCTAATTGCTCCCCTTGTAAGTCGCTTTGGATAAAAGCGTATGCTAAATGATGAAAAATGAAAAACACTGTACTTTATGCTATGCAAATGAGTTCCACACTAGGGTGATCGGAAAGGTGCAACATTTCAATCTCCTCCTCATCAAAAAGGGATAAATATGTCCCCCGGGTAGACACACCCTTGTTCTGCGTTTCCAGCTCGACAGGGAAGGAGACATTAACAGACCCTGACGAGGAAAGAAACTTCAAGACAGTTAAGGTTAAGCTTTTGCGAACAAAACCTTTCACATTACTTCTAGCTGCAAAAGAGCTCAGCATCAAGGGACTTCATCTGAACCTTACGGCTCCTGCAGCAGAGCAGCCAAGTCCAGTCCTCAAAGGACCTCTGCATCGGTGGACATTACCACACGGCTCCTTAGTGACGTAGCCAGCCTGCAAGAGAACCTGTGAAGATTCATCTGACCCAGCTGCCCAGTCCATCCTTAAAGGACCCTCTTGGCACATCCGAAGTTCAGCATCCTCTAGGCCAGCACGACTACTGGATCGCAACTCTGCGCCCTCCCACTGCACGCAGACCGCATCAGCAGTGGAAGACGTCTCTGCCGCCGGATTGATCACCCAACTGTGTGGAACGCAAATATAAACTTACCAAACCTCTTCCTAGATACCTTGGCATTAGTTTATACATGCAGCATATGTTTTTCTAACCTGTTTAGAGAACAGTTACTTGAGGTCAGCTTTTTGCAAATAATATGGATATTATTTGTTGGGTGATAAATAAGCCAATATTTATCACCATTCTACCAGAGCCGTTAGGTGGTTTCCATAAGAAGCATTCCCATATAATCCTCTTCCTTTCTACATTCAGTCAACAGCATTGCATTTATCCATTCTGTGTTCACTTCATGTATTTGTTTCCTTGCTTTAATTCAGTATCTTTCTTTTATTATTAGTTTAGTATTCTTTAGCAGTGCATATTCATTGTTAGCATTATTAGTCATCGTAGTATTTACTCTTGCATATCTATTTCAATTTCATTGATCTTATTATAACTGTGTCTTTCTTGTGTTGATCAAAGACTCGAATAGTTGGCCGGAATCTCACAAATCCTTCAGATAAATCAGTTGACCGGCTCCCTCCAATTTATATTAATTCTAAATTATAGAACAGCTCTTTTGGTGTGCTCTTAAATTGTTAAGATAATATTTTTGACTGGTGCCCCGTATTACAAAGGGGGGGAGGGGTCATCTGATACGCTCATAACCACACCTTCATACCATGGTCCTTAAACCAGGTACTGGTTGCTTTGGCACTGTGTGCAGGTGCCAAGTCCTGTTGGAAAATGAAATCTACATCTCCATAAAGTTGGTCAATAGCAGGAAGCATGAAGTGCTCTTCCTGGTATACGGCTGCGTTGACCTTGGACCTCAGAAAACACAGTGGACCAAAACCAGCAGATGACATGGCACCCCAAACTATCACTGACTGTGGAAACTTTACACTGGACCTCAAGCAACGTGGATTGTGTGTCTCTCCTCTCTTTCTCCAGACCCTGAGACCCTGATTTCCAAAAGAAATGCAAAATTTATTTTCATCAGAGAACATAACTTTTTACCACTCAGCAGCAGTCCAGTCCTTTTTGTTGTTAGTCCAGGCGAGACGCTTCTGATGCTGTCTGTTGTTCAAGAGTGGCTTGACACAAGGAATGCGACAGCTGAAACCCATGTCTTGCATACGTCTGTGTGTAGTGGTTCTTGAAGCACTGACTCCAGCTGCAGTCCACTCTTTGTGAATCTCCCCCACATTTTTGAATGGGTTTTGTTTCACAATCCTCTCCAGGGTGCGGTTATCCCTATTGCTTGTACACTTTTTTTCTTCCACATCTTTTCCTTCCCTTCGCTTGTCTATTACTGTGCTTGGACACAGAACTCTGTGTCACTTTTGCAATGACCTTTTGTGTCTTCCCCTCCTTGTGCAAGGTGTCAATGGTCGACTTTTGGAAAACTTTCAAGTCAGCAGTCTTCCCCATGATTGTGTAGCCTACAGAACTAGACTGAGAGACCATTTAAAGGCCTTTGCAGGCGTTTTGAGTTTTGAGTGTGGCACCAGGCGTCTTCAATATTGAACCTTTTCACAATATTCTAATTTTCTGAGATACTGAATTTGGTATTTTCCTTAGTTGTCAGTGAAAGAAATATACATTTGAAATGTATCAGTCTGTCTGTAATGAATAAATATAATATACAAGTTTCACTTTTTGAATGGAATTCTTGAAATAAATCAACTTTTTGATGATATTCTAATTCTATACTTTTAGTTTATCACAGTACACTTTGAAGGATAGTTAGAGTAAACTACTAGTTTCATAGTTTTCTATACTGCAAGTATCTCATATATGGTATGTTTTCATTGTGTTATGTTTCATGTTAATCTTCTAGTCTGTTACTTAGTTCAGGGGGGTATTCCAGAAAGCAGGTTATGTGACATACTCAGGTATTAGCCGATAACCTCAACTTTCATTTCTAAAAATGGAGGCAAATGTAGGGTATGTAAGTAGCCATAGCAACTTGCTCTCTGAACATAACCCGCTCTGGAGCAGCTCATGTTTCAGGGTTAGTTTGCTTAAGAGATATTCAGATGCTTGTTATTTAATTACAGTTGTGTTCAAAATTATTCAACCCCCCAATGCTGTAAATGGTTTTAGAGAATTTAGAGTACATTTGTAATTGAATTCAGAATGAAATCCTACAAGGACTTCTTAAAGAAGCATATGCAACTAAAATGACATCAATTGGTTTTGTAATACAGTAGTAAATGTTTCTTTTGTGAATTCTTCATTGACACAATTATTCAACCCCTTAAAGACTACCACTCTGAAGAACAGAGGTCCATTGAAGTGTTTTCAATAAGGTATTGAAAGCACCTGTGGATGTCAGGGAGCAGCAATAAAGCCTAATAAGCACCAATTAGGCAGCTTTAAAATGACTGTGATACTCAGCTCCTTCTAGACATTTACTGGTGTGGTTACAAACATGGTGAAGTCAAGAGAATGGTCCAGGAAGACAAGAGAAGAGGTGATTACTCTTCACAGGAAGGGCAATGGCTATAAGAAGATTGCAAAGATGTTAAACATACCAAGAGACACCATAGGAAGCATCATTCGCAAATTCAAGGCAAAGGGCACTGTTGAAACGCTACCTGGTCGTGGCAGAAAGAAGATGCTGACTTCGACTGCTGTGCGCTACCTGAAGCGTAGAGTGGAGAAAAGTCCCCGTGTGACTGCTGAGGAACTGAGAAAAGATTTGTCAGATGTAGGTACTGAAGTTTCTGCTCAGACAACACGGCGCACCCTGCGTAATGAAGGCCTCCATGCCAGAACTCCCAGGCGCACCCCCTTGCTGTCTCCAAAGAATAAGGAGAGTCGACTGCAGTATGCCAAAAGTCATGTGGACAAACCACAGAAGTTTTGGGATAGTGTTCTGTGGACTGATGAAACAAAATTAGAACTGTTTGGGCCCATGGATCAACGCTATGTTTGGAGGAGGAAGAACAAGGCCTATGAAGAAAAGAACACCTTGCCTACTGTGAAGCATGGCGGGGGGTCAATCATGCTTTGGGGCTGTTTTGCTTCTGCAGGTACTGGGAAGCTTCAGCGTGTGCAAGGTACCATGAATTCTCTTCAGTACCAGGAGATATTGGAGGACAATGTGATGCAGTCCGTCACAAACCTGAGGCTTGGGAGACGTTGGACCTTTCAACAGGACAATGATCCCAAGCATACCTCCAAGTCCACTAGAGCATGGTTGCAGATTAAAGGCTGGAACATTTTGAAATGGCCATCGCAGTCACCAGACTTAAATCCGATTGAGAACCTCTGGTGGGACTTAAAGAAAGCAGTTGCAGTGCGCAAGCCTAAGAATGTGACTGAACTGGAGGCTTTTGCCCATGATGAATGGGCGAAGATACCCGTAGCTCGCTGCAAGACACTTGTGTCAAGCTATGCTTCACGTTTAAAAGCTGTTATAACTGTAAAAGGATGTTGTACTAAGTATTAAGATTGAATGTCACTTGGGGATTGAATAAAACTGATAATGATGTGAGCAGAGAAAAGACATTTGTGGTTATTTCATTATAAATGTTATGTTATATTTGTCTGACCTACACGTGTCTCTTTGATTTAATTGTAAGCAGGATGACTGAATGATCAAAATCAATGTCAAACCGGCCAAAACAATCAATTTCAGTGGGGGTTGAATAATTTTGAACACAACTGTAGTACAGTTATATTAATGTAACTAAATTTGTTATATACAATATTATATATATATATATATATATATATATATATATATATATATATATATATATATATATATATATATAAATAAATAAAAAGCACTATTATAATGTTTAAACGTTTATTAAATTCTAATACATATATTTATTTAATTGTAATTCACACAGGGATCTACTTTTTTCCTTTTTATAACAGGATATTTTCTATACTATAATTTATATTATAAAATACATATGTGATATCTAATTAAATTATTGCCTTCAAACAAATAATATTTTATTTCATTTTTCATCATTTAGCAGACACTTTTATCCAAAGCAACTTACAAGGGGAGCTCACAATCCCCACTTTCAATTCCTGCCGGCGTGGGAATTGAACCAGCAACCTTCTGATTACAAGCCCAACTACCTCACCACTAGGCCACGACTACTCCGCGTATAATATATAATATAATTCTTATTCTTCTTATTGAAGACTGTGAACCTGCACTTCCACGTTGTGTAACTAGAACAGGCCAGAACCCATGACAATGAATGTATTTGTAAGTGTAAGTTTCACTTTAAGGGAATTTAACGTCATATTTTACTTTTTGAAGTTTAAGTATGTTACTGGGACACTACTTGTATTCATTTTATCTTGAAATATACCTTTTAATAATTAGTCAGTATGAATCAAGTGAATTACAATACCGTCATTGTGGTTGTTAAAAAAAGAAGCCAAATCTTTGTTTCTGTGTGGGTTAGTTGCACTGTGTAGAAAAAAAGACCAGGCTCCGTTCCAACCATGTACTATTTAATTGAATTGGTAAGTTTCTAGGATAGGATTTGAAACACTTGGTAGAGTACTTCCTTAAAGATAAGAAATGTATTTAATAGGCTACTGAAGAGCAAACACAATCACAAGAAAAGTACTTGACTTTAAGTACATCACTGATAAGTACAATAAAAAGACTAAAAGCGTACTCTCTCTTAGTTTACTAATGGCACACTTGAATGAATATATTTTATTGTGTCTTTGTCTAAGCTATTATCATATCAATATTGTAATATCTGGCTACTGTCACAGTCACCAACCAGCCCAGTCCCCTCCTCTCCACTACATCTCCCATCATCCTCATGATAATCACCTGCACTCCGTCAATCATCTGCACCTGCAAACCGTCGCCCTCATCACCATTCATCAGCACTGCCATGTATTACCATGTCAATGACAAGCTCCACAACTCAACCTATTCGACTCACCTGAGTAACCTACCTGTTTGTTCCTGAGCCATCTTCTGTCTTTTGTCTGCCGTCTTTCCATTTTCCCTGTGTTGCCTGCCTGGATCTCCTGATCACCTGTCACCTGCATCGCATGCCACCTGAACAGAGAATACCGTATCACCATGAGCTAAGTCTTCAGGATAACTTTCATCAGCCATACATCAATACCTGTTGCATTCCCACTCTGTTCTCCCAGATCAATAATAAAGACTGATTTTGCACCTGCCTCGCCTGTCCTCTTCTGTGCATGACGGCTGCAAACCTGTCTGCTTTCATCCACCCTCATTCTTGCCAGTCATACTGCAGTCATCATGTTGGGGAGCTCTTCAAGTGGGCATCACTTGTGTGATCGATGCTATCTCACAATGCACCTTGCCACAATTTGCCAGAATGTTCATGCTGCCTAATAAAGTCACCAAAAAGCACCTTTTTGGTGGTCGTGGTCGATGGTTATGTTTTGGAGAACATGGCTGATGTCCAATATAAAGCTGATATATGTATGGAGTTGCATATGGATCGTTTTCACATTTCATGGGTTCTCAGAAGTGGATGTTGACAGTTGGGTATTTTGGGAATTATTCATTTACATAATTAAATTTATATACATAATAAAAATAACATGTATACATAATATTATACATAATATGTAAAAGATTAAAAAATCTGTAAAATAGCCATCGCAACTTCTTGATTTTGTAATATTATAGTATTATTCACAAATCTAGGTGTTAACACCTTCAGACATGAATTATGTTCCACTGAGCAAAAAAAAAGTATATATATATATATATATATATATATATAGGCCCGTGACGCGAGTGATAATGAGTGTCAGCTGCGCAGTGCACCGGTCTCGTATCTCTCACTGAGGAGCTCCGGAAGCATAAAAGAGGATCTACAATAGTGAAGGAGGAGAGAGGACCAGGCCTGGATTATATGTTGTGTTTTATGTTTGTGTGGGTGGCAGTCTCCGTGACGGACTGCCGCCATTTTACTTTTGATTTGTTGTTTGTTTATTTATTCCCGCCTCCTTCTTCCCATATTTACGAACTGTGTTACAATCTATATATATATATATATATATATATATATATATATATATATATATATATATATACACACACACTTGATAATGTATAAATGAATCTAAAGATTTGTGAAAACTAATTTTGGATTTTTTTTTTTTTTATAGATTTGTTTTAGATTACAAAAAAATAAGTCATATTTTAACCATTCAGTTCTTATGAGCTAAAGTTCAAACACAACATGTGAACTGTAGCATTGAATATTTTGAAAAGAACATACTGTAACAAAGGGCGATGCAATAAGAATGTAGAAAAAAATGTAAGATAAAAGATGAGTAAATAAATAAAAAACTTTTATTATTTATGTTGCCTGTAGTGGGTGGATTGGAATACGCTTGTGTGTTTGTGTGCTGTGTATGCACTCATTTCACATTCACTGTTTTATTTTTCACTAAAACTAATGAGAAACTGAATGACAGTTTATGATCACAACATTGAAGACATAAAATAAGATACAAAAAAAATTATGATGACCTTATGTCTGGACATCAAAATTAAAACATAAAATGTGTTCCTGTGTTCTTCAGCTCTGAAAGATTTTCAAATTAACTTTGAATATCACTTGATACCATTAAGATTATAATAGGTGCAAGCTGATTATGCTACCGCCATGAGCATAAATCTGCATATAAAATGTAAAAAGGAGCTCCTCCCGGTCCTATCTACTTGGTTAGCCATGCCTGTCTTTTGCGATGCCTGAAGCTCAATCATATTAAGTTATGGGTAATACTTTTATTGTGATTGGTAGGTCAGGGACCGATCAGTGACTAGGCAGTACTTGTATTATAAAAACATAAAATCTGATTGGTTTAATCCAAAATCCATGTGATGTGCATTCCAATGGACGCAGGGTCTGAAGGGGTTAAACAGTTGAAAAGAAACACAAATAAAGTTTGTATGAAGAGCAGACCAGAAGTGAACATTCAAACTTTATCCCTCAAAACTCCTTTCGCTAGATTTGACATCAATGACGTCAAATGCCATTTGCTTCTTGCCAAATCGTGTCAAATTACTGTTCTAGCTATTACACATGGCTGTGTCCATTAATTTTTCAATTATTTCTAATAAAAGAAGTCATTTACGGAAGCCTCCTGGTGGGCTGCGTGCCACCCACCCACCAGCTGACACCCACTACCTCAAAAGACCCTCAGACCTCTGTAAACTGGCCATAAAAAGGTGTTGGTGAGCGAGAGAGAAAGTGCACAGCAGGTCTCACATCTTCAATTAATCAATGTCAGCACTCAGGCGAAAATAACCGATGCACGGACGCTTCGGGCTGCTTCTCTTTTTCTGTCGTCCTCCATGTGCCACTTCACTTATGTTTGCTCTCATTCAATCTTTCTCTCCAATAATCAGTGAATATTTCATAAAGCGTGCCGATGGTGGCCCGAGGAGGGCGGCCCGGTCCTGCTGAGCTCGCAGGTGGCGCCTGCTGGCTGATTGCCTCTGATCTCCACAATGAAATAGGCTGCTGTTGCATCTCGGTCCCAAATCTTGGTCCGTTCCACAGTGGTCCATCAAATCACACAGAAACATGTTGGTGTGTCTCATTTATTCACTCTGCGCACTGCAGATGGAACTGGCTAATGAACAATAAAATAAACCCTGGTCTGAGAGGGTGTGTTGGGAGGTCTAGGCTGCAGAACGCAGTGAAGTGTACGGACCGACATTGGAAGACAGGGATGATCTTTGTTTTGGCACTGATGTGAAGTCGCTCACTGATGCAAAGCAATTTCCTCCCTCAGATTGCATTTTCTGCAGTGTAGGGGGGTTTGTGTTGTTTGCGTGTGTGTATTGCATTATGAATTTTAGCTTTCTGGAGAAATACAGACATTTTGTCAACTTTTCCAAGCAGGAAGCTGGAAATTTTGACCCTGCGAGTTGAACTGATTGAAATTGAAAAGCCTAAATGTATTTGACTGGCAGCATGTACTTTTGAATATATTGTACTATACCAGTATAGGGGCATGCTGCCATATTAAATTGCATCTTGCTACAATAGACACTCTTGTCGCATTCCTTCTAAATTGTATTGAAATAATAAATTCCAAATAATATAATTGTAATTAAATAAAAAAACAACATTTTAACAAAATGAAGTACACTTTTATTTTTTCCTGTTTTAGTATTTTTTCTCCCCTGCATGTTGATTGCATCACAAGAATTAAATTTGGCATACAGAAGTTTTTCAAATATTGATGATAAATATATAGTATTTTTTACTTGCAAAATTCTTCAACTGAAGAAGTTTAAATTGAGCATCACAAACTTCTCTTTCGTAATTCAAGAGATTTTGGGCAAAATTAGCTAATAAAACATAGATGAATGGACACTTCAAAAATTTAATTTCGGTCAGGATGCATGTTCTTGATGAGGAAAATATGTGAATTGGGACACCGCAACTTTCCCACCTAAGGAGCGTTTGGCTTTTCTATTCTTTCAGAGCTCATAATGGTAATCAAAGCATGCTGGGATTTGTGGGGCATGTGTTTGGATTTTGGAGGTCTGCCCACAGTCTCATTTTTAGAGCAGTGGGGGTTAACTGCTCTGCTGATCAATCTAAACGTCTCAGGTTTTGCCAAGTCACATGGTCAGGATCAGGATAAAAGAACCAATACTCAATCTCTTCATCTTGTTCTGTCCTTCACAGCTTGTTTGTTTCTGATAAAAACTCTGTGCTCCCCTTTAAACAAAATGCAAAGACAAATTGATTTATGCCAACTCTACATTAATTTAACAGTACTTGGTGCATCAAAAATTGACACTATCTCGCAATGTTCTCCCAAATTTCTGCTTAAACTGTATTTATTTTTCTTCTTCATCTAACAAATTCAAAAATTTGGCGTCAGTAAGTTTTTTTTTTCCAACAAATAAATTGATCAAAACTGTTTAAATGCTCTTCTTTTAAACCTTTTTTTTTTTAAAATAAATAAATAAATAAACAAAAAATCTTGTTTTAAAAATGTTTCTTGAGCTTAAAATCTGCATATTAAAATGATTTCTGAAGGATCATTTGACACTGAAGACTGGATGGCTACTGAATATTCAAATTTGTCATTACAGGAAAAAATATTTTAACATATAAAACTTATTATATTTCACATTGTTTCTGTTTTAACTGTATTTTTGATCAAACAAATGCAGCCTTGGTGAACATAAGAGATTTTTTTTTTCAAACTTATGAAAGGTAGCATATATACTGCATTTCATAATATATGATTTTCAGGGGAAATGTGATAAAACATTTTTGAAAAGTAATGAAAGTTCTATGGATGCTCTTTTTTTATACTTAGTTACAAAACTTTTTTTTCAATTGAGCCCTCTGAAATTATTACACTGCACTGTAATAGGTGATTGGTCAATCACAACCTTTTGAAGTTAAATTTTCTTCTGTAAGGACATTAGACGTCCTTTATAAATACATCCCTACATTGGAATGAATTGTGGAATGGTTTTGGAATTTTTATTTTGTGTTCCACAGAATCAAATGACAGTATACTCTTTGGAATGACAAGAATGATGCCAAAATTTTTATATTTGGGTGAAGTTTCTTCTGTAGACTTGTTAACCCAATAGATACAGACACCACAGAAACTCATTAGACCCGCACGACTCTGCCTTACATTCAAACCACACTAATTTCATCACTCGCTGTGTCGCTCTCTTCCTCTCTGTAATTTTGCATTGGTTTAATTTGTGGTTGTGGAGCTGTGCTTCAGGGGTTAGTCTAGACATCCCTATTCACTGCCAGAGCTGAAGGGTCTCATTTCCCTCGCGGAGGCATGCGTGTGTACGTTATGAGTGAGAGTGGGTGTGTGTATGTGGGACAGGCTAGTTAAATATGCTAATTAGTATCATTTGCAGATTTTCATGAGGGGTTGAGAGCTCAGCTGAGATCATCCATCTGTGCTTGTATACACACATGTGTGAAGTTTGCAAGGGTGCATTGACCAGGTGACATTTGCATGTTAGAATAGGTCATAGAATTATTATTTACATAATTTAACCGAAGTGATTTACTCTGCATCACAAGTTATGTTTATCAATAGGGCTGCCAAATTCTGCCAACAATACAAAACCACGGGCCACTGACTAGAGGTCGATGATATTGTTTTTTTGATGGCCGATGCCAGTATCTTAGATTACGGTGGCCAATAGCCAATATATATATATATATATATATATATATATATATATATATTTACCTTAATAGGATCGACTGTCATGCACAGAATACACGCGTTCATGCGTGCTACAAACAGACACTTCAGAACTACTGTGGACACTAACTGTGCGTGTCCACTGGCATGGAGCGAGAGGAGCAGTGCGAGTGTTTTCAATGCACCAGTGATTACTCAACATAAGCAATGATGCTGCGTTTGAATGTTTTGCGTTAGAGACGTGCTTATAAACATTACCTTGACAACACTACTTGAGATTAGCGTGCGTCAAACATCTTTCTCTCCGCCTATTGAGGAACCGTGCAATACCATATATTGTGAAGCAAGACGATAGATTGCGATATTTTTTTATTTTCTTTTTTTTTTTTTGCAATGGAATCAGATTTTAAAAAATCGCCTATCAACGGTTAATAAGAATCATTCGTTCAAGATGGATTACATTGTTCATGCTGTATGGTTTCAGTTCTCTGCAAAGAACTGGTTTATATTCTTTCAAGAAATGTTTGGAGTGTATTGGTTGTGCTTTACGGATTTGATTCACCAAAATAAACCAAGAATTGAAGAATTGAAAATGTTCTAATTATAACTAACTAATTTTATTTTTCTTTTTTTTCAGGAATAGTTTGGACGACATTGATTGTGCTTTATGAGCTTGATTTACTCCAAAGAACTGGCTCATAAGAGTCATTCGTTCAGTAATCAAACTACATTGTTCACTGTATGTTTTGCAGTGTAGATTTAGTATCAGTGTTGTGATACAGTGAAATAGAAGTGTAAATCAATGTCGAATCAGATCAATTAAAAAATAAATAAATAAATAATGATACTGGTTTGACTGACAATCAAAAAAATGAGTGTTATTTTTTGTTTAAATTCCATCTCGGCTAGGGCTCGGCAAACTACTGTGTTTGACTATAGTCATCCAGTAAAGTAATCGACTCTGCAGGTCAATGTTTACTTGATGTAAATGACTCACCCTACGACGTGCAGCAGCATCAGCAGGTTTTGCTGTTCAATACTGCATTTACAGAGTGCGAGTAAAGAGATTGTCTGAAGAACTTCTCTCTGAGAAACTGAGTCTTTAAATATATCCTCTTTTAAGCCTCCCAACCAGTTTTTTTGCTACTGCCTTCAACAAGAAATTTCAAGACAATTACTGTCAGAATCTATTTTTTATCATTATTGTTGTTGTTTATTGTCTATGTACACAAGCAGATGGATGCCTTTGGTTATTTTTATGTGTCTTATCAGTGTTCATAAGATATTTAAAAAAAATTGAGACTAGTTTTGTTTTGGAACACAATGAATCCAATGTGAACAGGCTGAATATCTTGCTATACATTTTGCACATTTTTTTAGGCAATAGCTTATTTAATCATCTAGCTTGACTTTAAAGCCGCATGTACTAACAGTGTGAGAGGAAAAAACACATGCATGAATGCTTGTACTTGCAAAGTATTTTTTTTAATAGCTGAGCTGTCAAGCTACTGAAACATTTCCTTAGGTTAGTAGAGTTATTTTACTTAGTGATTCTCCAACACTGGCCTAACCACGGTGCAGACAGCTGTGTTCTGCTGTTATGGCAACAAGAAATTTTCGAATGTGTTTCAGATGACAGATCAGATCATACGGCACATGAATATGTAGATTCATTTTCCAAGCTTTACACAGGCTTGACATGGAGAAAGTGTGTTTGGTTTTCCCATCGCTGGTTGTTTGGAAGTGCAAATGGAGGCATGTGCAGCTCATAACATCATTTATGCAGCGTTTGAACGAAGCTGCATCTGAATCCACTGTACTTGCTTTGAAATGTAGCGCATGGCTCAAAACATTCAAGGTTTCATTAAACCGAGACCTTAGGGAGAAAACCCGCCTGAAAAAACAAACAAAACAAAAGCAATAGAAAAAAAAACCATTAAAAGCAGATTTTTGACCTGAATGTGAATGTAGTGCTGCCAGTGACTCACGTTTGTTGCTGTTTTGGTGCTTATTGTTCATTTCAGACCACAACATATGGTGATATCCAGCACTAACACCAGTGGCTTTGTGATGGGAAATATATTACACGTTCTTGCACGTACATGTTTCCAGCATATCTGTTGAGTTTGGGTTGATTGCGACTCTGGGGGTTTGAATCAAATCATTTTCCTCATGGCTTCCACATGCTGCGTTTCCACCAGCGATGTGTGTTTCTGAGATGCTGCAGATATATCAGATATACAAACTCTTTTCCCCAATTTACTCTTAGATGTAAAATCTTTTATGAGTCAAAAGCAGCTCTGAAGAGCTGGAGAAGGAAGGCAAACGTTATAAAGACACTCTTATTGTTCTCTGTGGATGTCCATGGCAGCATCTGCTCAAGCCATTGAAAATGATGATAATTATAATGTTGTGGAAGCAAATGACTACAATTGACTGTGATATATAGCCTATATGCACCATATCAGTCTGTCTGATATACAGAGCACAGCTGAATGATTAAGAACGTCAGTGGATCATGTCAGTCCACCAGTGGAATGAGGAAATAAATGGCACCCATAAATGCCACCCATAAATGCCATGTTCAGTGACTTAAGGGAGTGTTTGCTCTGTTGTTTTTGGCCTTAAAGAAGTAGTTCACTCAAAAGGCTGTTTCTTGAGCTTTGGCCATTTTTGTTGAGGGGGTTGATTTTTATTACAATGAACAGATTAATATATGAAGTTCGCATCTTGAAAACTTTGTATCATGACCTATTTTTGCTACTTTTCAAATGGCTTTTATGCACAGATTTGACTGATATAGCATGAAAACGTTATGTATACACACTATTGTTCGGGGTGTCACGATTCCTCGATTGATTTCTAATACTCGGTTAAAAAAAAGTCCTTGATTGCAATTTACCGGCAAAATAATTGAAGTACAGCACCCAACGGACGAGAATCAATCAACTGCATATTAGACCATTTTCTAAGGCTGCATGATGTATGAAAAACATTTTAAAAAACACACTATAGCATAGTTCTATTGTGAATTTACAGAGACTTATTCAATTAAATAAATATATGCCCTGCAGGTTAAATATATGTATGTATCACAAGTAGTCATTTGATATGGCTTTTTATAATATGATTGGCTGAGAGCCGTGCAATATTCCAGTGATAACAGCATTCCTACCTTTTCAACGTTTGTGTCACACCCATGGACTGTGTTTAGTGTTGCCTTTCTGTTCATTTGCCCTCCGTGTGTGTACCTGTTTAGTTAATTACCCGCACCTGTTTCTGTTCACGTTAATTAGTTTGTCCCTATATATCCAGAATGGCAACACTAAACACAGTTTGTATCACTCCGCTTAAAGCGTCTCTCATGGCAGCCGAGCAAATCCACCATATTTTGTACAAATACTACACTTTTTGTATCATGAACTGTAGTTTTAAGAGTTTTTTAAAGCGAGAATGTATATTGTCTTGACTTGAAATATGCGACTCGTATTTAATGATAGCGCCTATTTACAATTTGTTTAGACCTTTTCGGAGATGGGAGTTCCAGGCCGTCAGCGGCCATTCAGTGCTCCTGTACCCACCGAGAACAGCTTCATCTCGGCCAGTGCTTCCAGGATTTGTCGCTGGGTCTTATAGTGGTTAATCATGAGCTATAATTCATTTTGGGTTCATAAAACGGGCAATCTTTGGTCTTATTAATCTATTGCTTGTTCTATTACTTGAAAATTGAATTTGCCTATGTAAAATGTAATAATTTAATATTTACGCCATAATTATTTTGATTTAAAATATCATAAATGAAACATATATATACTTACAACACACATTCAGAAATGGTTAATGGTTTCATTTCATACCAACTTCAAAGAGACACCAACAATAACAATTCTGTTATCATTTACTGGTCCTCATTTTAACAAAGCTGCTTTTCCAACTATTGAAAGTCACACGATGTGACCAGCATTTGCTTCTGAGTTACATTTTTAATCATATATTTACATCAGAACAATAGCTTGTGGTGAGCCATCTTCTCATGATGGTGTGTATTGGATGTGTGTGCAATTGGCGCATCTTAATAAGCACATCCACTGTGTTAGCATATAATTACAGTACATCACACTCTTACTGCGTTAATTGCCAAGTGTTTCTGTTGCAAACACCCGCAACGCACCACTTTTGCTTTATACTTAGTTACATCATATTGATCTTATTATGCAAGTCCTTGCAACTTTTACTTTTAGTTTGTGCCATGTTTTGACCCCATCTGGCATGCTACTGACCTTGTGCAGCTGACATCAGTTGTCCATCTCTCTAAACAGGTGTGTATGTTTGTGGCAGCGTCCACCTGTTCTCCCAGTACACCCCTCTGAGAGCCGCAGTTGGTCGGGTGGCTGACCTTGGAGCTGCTGAGGGCATGTCGGGGTTCATAGAGCCAATGCAGCACTTTTGATTGATGGATGCAGCAGTGTGGGTCATGCTGACCTCTTGTTAGGTCATTTTCACATGTGACGTCGATCTGGTAACTAGTCAGTGTGAGTGTTTAAGGCCTTTCTTGGGACTGTATGATGAGATCTTGTCATCATTCAATCAATCTCATGTTTTAATTCTGTGGATTCAGTATAATAAAGTTTATTTCCAAATTTCAGGGTTTATTACAGGCTTTCAGTTTGTGTGTTTCTTGCTGGCACTCAAAGTCCGAAGCTTTAGCCTTTTAGTGCGACTCTTTTTGTTGGCAGAAGGAAAAAAGAAAAGAAAATAAAAGACTCTCAGGAAGGCATTCAGGACATTTAGAAGAACCACATTTATTTGAAATTGTGAAATCTTTTGTAACATTATAAATGTTTTTACCATCACTTTTGTTCAGTTTAATCCTTGTTGAATAAAAGTATTCATTTCTTTTACTTTTCCTTTTTTTTTTAAATCTTACCCCACATTTTGGAAATGTTCATGGTTTCCACAAAATAAGCTGCAAGTTTTTAACGTTGATAAAAATAAGAAATGTTTAATGTGAGCATAAAATCAGCATATTAGAATGATTGATTTTTACATTTTGATTGATCTTTTTCAATTTTTGTCCATTTCTAGGTGTCATTGCTTATCAATAAATGTAACTTTTTGATTAATACTTTTGCCTGTGTTATTACTGTAGTCATTTTTGGTGTGTTAAAGTAACTTTTAATTTACAATCCATTATGGGTTCATTTTATTCAATTTTGATTAATGAATATAGCAGTGCGGGTTAGGCTGACCTCTTTTTAAGTAAATTTCACATGGGAAGCTGATTTGGTAACAAGTCAGTGTGAATGTCTATCGACTTCTTGGTGGTCAGGGCATGTGATTTGAAAATGAAAACTTCATCGTCATCATTCACACCAACATGCTATTTTGGACCTTCTTTTCTGCATACACACCCTTAGCTCTGTACCCACGCACGCGCGCACACACACACACACACACACACACACACATCAAAAGATGACATCTTTTTCATTTCCTGTTCTCTTCTTTCTCCTTAATGGCTTTGCATGATTCTACTTTGCTCCATTTCTTTTTTATCACTCCATTTATTTTCACATTTACTTCACTCGGCTCATTTGAAGTTTGTCCTCTTCTCTCTTCTTCTTTGTCCTCTTGCTGACACACACACACAGACACACACACTTAGAGAACATGACAGGGCATTAGTCTGTGAGTGCATCAAAAGAGTGTGTTTGGTCACGCTGCAGTACATGTTGGAGGAGGAATTATTGACTGCTGTGTTCTTTGATGCAGAGGAATATGGTCCGTTGAACATCAAATAAATAACTAAAACAATATATATTCATAAATGCATCTAATAATATATAAATATAAAAAGGCATATGTGAAATTTAAACATAAATATTGTAAATAGTGTTGGGTGTCAAGGTGTTTTGGTTAGTAAAAGTAGTCCATATCTCTTATTCTGCCATTGAATACATTTTAAATTCTCACTTATTATATTATGAGTTTAATAACTGATTAGTTGAGGAAACATAACTCTACCTTAAATCCACTGCAGTTTCCCACCGAAATGAACAACTTCTATTCCTTGTCACTGATTACATATATATATATATATATTTTGCCCTCAAAACACTTTTACCATATCGTGATTTGTAAACTTATACATTTTGACATTTGCATCACATCAGCAAACTTGCTCAGTATCTCACCTGGTACAGCATTTAAAAATAACCCTGGTTTAAAAATAGCTTTTGTTCATTTACTTAGAAATTGTGAATCTTATCTTCCTAACATCTTGTACTCTGTATATAATTCAGTGATTTATTTATTTTAAGCCTACTGCTATTATCACAATCAACAATTACTAAGAAACAGGAAACCAAACAGCACCTGAAAGATGGTGTGACTTCTCTAAATTCATGGTACATTATGTGCTCGAGTTCAAGAGAGAGAACGAGAGGGCAAAGAAAATATCTATCTGTGCTGTTTATTTGAGGTTATCTATGTGCAGTCTTGAAAACCAAAGCTTGAAAACAATGAGATAATCTCTCTTTTTTCAAATTATTATGGCACACCATGTGATTATAACAACAGTATAAGACAACATATTACATTTAAATGTGTAAATAGTGTTAGATGCTATTTATACTAATAGTGTAAATAGTGACAGATACTATGCTCAGTATATTATAAATAAATATGCAATAAAAAACAAGTTATCATTCAGTATATATTTATTAAAATCATAAATGGATAGGCACTTTATTTCAGCTTTTCGAATGTTTTCTTTATTCTTATTTGAAAAAACAAACAAACAAAAATAAATAAATAAACAGCCTTCCAAGATGGTATGAGATCTGAATGGGATCCTAAAAAAGTGATTTTGCCACATCAAAAGTCCACTATTCTTACTCTCCACTCCACTGATCCTGTTACTGGATTTGTTTCTTTTCTAATGTTGTCCGTCTAAACCAGACAGTGATGGGCAGAGTTAGTGTAAATAGACTCTGCCAACATGGTGGGTTATTTGAGGAAAAAAACAAAGCAAAACAAAATGTTTGCTAATAAGTAGAAACATCATCCAGGATGTAAGAATTGAAATGTGACAGTGATAAGCTGCAACTGAATAATATATATCTGTTCACTCATTTCAGTCCCATTTGCTAATATTTACTGTCCTGTATTACTGATTCTGATCTGTTTACTCATCCTTTCTGAGAGGAAGGTGTGGATTCTTTCCCAGTGTCTTTTTTTTCTTCTCCTCTCTGAAATCTTTATATTATGTGTTAAGACTGATATTATACAGTGTCACATACATATCAACAAATTTGAATGTATCAATGACAACAACAACAGCAATAATAATAATAGTAAATTTAAAAAAAAAAAAAGTCATTGTAGTGTGAATGATGTTACACTCTATGTTGATTGTGGTTCATTTATTGTTCAATAAAAATATTGGCTAATAAGTACCATTTTGGATCATTTGGATAATTTTTGGTAAATATACTTTTTCAGCTACTAATAATAGTGTAGTTCAATCCTGTTTACTTGATTACATCTATGCATATTTACAGTTACATTACTTGCAGAAGAGCGGCAGATTCTGCATTGGCCTGCCTGTTATCAATAAAAAATATTATAGCTAAAAATCATCTATTAACCCTTCTGAAATGTAATAAATGTGACATGAGAATTTTCAGCGAACATGTCTGGATGTTAACGCTCGATCACTTTATTGAAGTGTCAGTACACTACTAATCCATTTGATCAACATTATAAACATACATATATATATATATATATATATATATATATATATATGACAGTTCATGTTTGCCTGTCAGAGCATTTCACTTCAACCAGTTACACACTTTTATATTTTGAGTTAAGTCAACTCAAAGTTCCTTGGGAATGTAGACGGTCCCCAATCAAATCCCCCAAATCATTGAGCATTTATGCTATTGTCAATTTGCAAACTACATCCATTTATAAACTCAGGGATAAAAGGGACTTCAGAAAATAAACACATTAAGCAAAATGAATCCATTAAAGTATGCAAATACTCCACTAAATGCTTGCTGTGTACAATCTCTTGGGGATGTTTGCTTTATTTTAGAACGTCACTAATTCTGATTCCACACAAGAGCTGTTAAAACACTCTTTATTTTAATGTCATGCTCTTAGAAGACCGAGAAATCGAAAACGCCATCACGACCGCTAAATCGTTCGCATATTTCGAAGTTAGCAACACAATTTGTTAAATTGCTTTTGGGGATTGTGCGCAACAGTAATTGACGAATGAATTAGCAAGTCTTGTTTTCCAAGTCAAGGAGGAATTATAGTTTATCAAAATAGATTGCACATTAAAAACACATTAATTTCTGTTTGTAAGACAACTTTGTGAATAGATGGATTTTGGTTGATGAGCCATTATATGAAATGTTATTATGGGCTCCTTTAATGGCAGAACTGATGTCAAATTTCACCCACACTCTTGACTGTGTGAATTACATATGCTCCATTTACTCTTGGTATGAACATCCATCCTGGATGATCTGACCACAGTTGTAAACAGTGTCTATTGTAATTCGGGTTGCTCAGAAACCACATTTGAAATCTCATTTGTAGTGTGAATGCTAATGTGTCCTAGAGAGCTGCGAAGAAACACTTACTGTATGCTGTACATCATCTCAGTATGTGTGACATGAACACACAGCGATATGCTGAGGTAAAGTGAAATGTATGTAGTTTTGAAATCAGAGACTTTGCTTTTGATGAAATTCGATCACATCAGTTGCATTTGAAACACATGTCAATCTGTCCTGACTGACCACTTGTGATCGGATCACCAAAGCAGATGTTATTGCCAGTAATAAATGGGGCTGTAGAGGAAGGACAACAGCATTTTTTTTTTCTCTCACATTGTAATTTGTGTGTCCTTCATTCTAAACGTTGGAAAAGGTAACCCTGACAACCCTGCAGGGTCTGAAGGTCTGATGGAGAAAAAAAAGATCAATCTTGTGTGCAATTATCGGATCTCTGGATCTGATAGAAGGGTTAGATATATTTAATTGATCTTAATTAACCTCTAAGGAAGAGCTCTTGGGAAATCTTGCTGCTGAGAGAACATGGATATGAAACTATGCATGTAAGAATATTTAAATACAGCTGACAGTACAGTCCTATAAGACTGTATAGTTCTCAAATGATTTTTTTTTTTTTTTTATGTCCAATATGGTGGTGACCCACCAATATTTGACTGAATTCACTTTAATTGAGATGCAAACATAATTTTATTGCGTAAAGTCTAAATGAAGTCATCAAAACATGATCACTTTGCAAGAAAATTTTCAAATTGATTGACATTTCCAACACGAGATTTCCATGTGGTGTTCACGTAATATATATATATATATATATATATATATATATATATATATATATATATATATATATATATTTTTTTTTTTTTTTTTTGCTGTTTGATTTACTAGATTAAAATGAGCTCATGTCACACAATTACTTTGGATTTTCTTCTCAACTTAATTCCATTTTGTACAATTAATCTAATTCATTTTTGTGAAGTATATATGATATATATAGTTCATATTGTTTTCATGAAAATATAGAGACAATATCCATCATTTCATTAGTCAAGTCAAGTCATCTTTATTTATATAGCGCTTTTTACAATGCAAATTGTGGAAAAACAGCTTTACATTAATAAGAAAATGGTGTCATTGTGCAGCTTATTCTAAATATTATTGATTCATTCCGTTGCAAATACCAGTAGTTATTAGTCTAGTTAATTTAGGTATAGCAGCACTGCAGAAAACAGTGACGTTCACTGCATTAACAGTTCGCATTACCAGCATGCTTTCAGTTCAGTTCTGTACACACTACCGTTTTAATGACAATATGGTTGTAAGTGGATTTTTCTTAGGGAGTGAATTTTCTTTTCACTGAAAAGAACGAGATTATGCAGAAGTAGAGAGACGGCTCTTTTCAGCTGCACCGTGAATCTAGCCTATATGACTTGGAGTTGAAATGTGTGCTGTGCAGGGACTGAGATATCTGATCCATACGGTCCAACCATCTGCCGAACTTTATGACAAATGATTTCAGTGGTGACATCCAAAAGAAGTAATTCACTGCATACACGTAGTTCTCAGGTCACTCAACATGGGGGCCTGAAGAAAATCTCAATGCTCTAGCATAAGACAAGTTTTTAGGGTGGCAGTAAGTGTAGAAGTGGTGGACTCCTAAATCTGAAAGCAGCCACATAGAGACACATTCAGAAGTGCTTTAAGGGTGTCAGTGAATAGACCAAGCAGCTGACACCTTTCTAACTGCAGTTAAAAGCATCAACTCAGCCTCTTTCACCTCTTTTCACAAGAAAGAGAAATACATTTCCCCTCAAGGCAATATGAAAATTTCATATTCACAGCACTGTCGTCATCCTCTCCTTTGGAGAAGCGTGCAGGTGCCAAATAACAGCGGGCGGAGTGATAATGAGTATGATTAGCGTTGCATGTTCTTTAATGCTCTATTCATGATGCCTATATGTCTATAAAAGTGCAACGGGGAGGAAGAACCAAATAAAGGTTTGTGTATCTCAAGTCAGAGCTCTAATTTATTTCTCACTGCGCAGAAGGGAAAAAAATGAACAGACTAAATGAAAAATGGGAAGGTAACACTTATAATGACAGCCGCGTTTCCTTCCTTTTCCTCTTTTCTTTCTTTCTTTGCTAATGTTTTCCTCCCCGCGGCAGATCGGAGGGTAATGGATGTGAAGCAGAGAGGATGATGCCCCATCTTTCCTGGTGCTTTCTAAAAACACTTTCCCTCAGGAGTTCAGCTTGTCTGCTGACTGAGGAGCATGCCGAGGGAATAAGTGTGCATGCGTGTGTGTTGTTAAATGTTAAAGGGCTATTAAAGGACTGAAAGACTGTTAAAACAGAATAACACTTAAAAAGCCACCTGTAACCAGTCAAGTCCATTCAGTAAAGAAATCAAGAGGGAGAAACTGTAATTGCTACCTTTAGATCACTCTGGTTTTAGTGGCATTTGCTAAGGCAAGCACTATCACTGTTCCTCTAAAACTTAGCTTGGCTTTTGACCAAAACTTTTCTGACTGTTCTAGCCAAAGCCAAAGCAAAGTGATTACAATTTATTTATTTTTTTTTACGTGTCATTTAAGGGCCGTTAAAACGGTAGATGGCATAATGACTTATATGCAAGTAGTAAAACATCAGACTCTCTTAAAGGGATAGCTCCCCAAAAAATTAAAATTCTGCCATCATTCACTCACCCTCGGTTTGTTTCAAACCTGTATGAATATTTTTCTTATGCTGAACACAAAAGAAGATATTTTTGAAGACTGTCGGAAACCAATGGTTGATGTACCCCTCAGAGTTGGATTGTATTTTTTTTTTTCATAATATGGAAGTCAATAGGATCCATTAACCATATTCTTCAAAATAATACTTGCCTCATGAATACATAAATAAAAAGTATGTATGTAAGTATATTTTGAATATCTGGCAGAACTTGTGCTGAAATTATAGAATCCAGCCAATCAGATTGGAGCAATAATAACAATGCCAGAACATGTATATAAAATAAATTTTCACCTTGGCCCTTTGAGACTACTAGTGTGACAGCAGAAGTTGGAAAAGTGTCACTACGGCAGTCAAGGGAATAGAACAGTCACGAAAAGTTTGGAACTAACAGATGGTCAGACAATGATATGGAGCTCATTTCCAGAACACGTTGTGGAGCTCAGTCGTAAATTTTAATCTAGAGTCTGTGAATAATTGATATGGGGTTGGAACATAAGGTGAGGTGGTGCTGAAATGCTCTGTTCCACAGTCATACTGACACTTGAATTTGGGGGCATTTCTATTCATTTTTGGAGCATTTTTGTCCCAAAGACCCCATAATTTTCCAATAATTATTGCTTCAATAAGTCATTTAGGTTTTATTTATGAAGCGCTTTACACAAAAGAAAAACGGTCAACATTTAGCAGTTTGATTTAAAGCATCATAAGCAATAATGCCTTCCTTGTGAAAAGGTGAAAGGCACACTATAGTCTACTTTTAAAAAGAATATGTATGACAGAAATAATAATAATAATAAAAATAATAAGAAGAAGAATACATTTTTTTAAACAAATATACTGAAGTGCGAACTGAATGTAATGATTTTGGACAAGTGCAATTAAATTAATATGTTATAACAATGTTATTAATACTTTACATGTATCTGAACTTGATTAGGACTTAATTATATGTTTATGTAACTTCTTAATTTTATTATCTTTGGAATATGGTTTAATTTCAATGTACTTTAAATGGAATATGTAAAATGCAAATTATTGGCCCTGAATAAAAAATGGTATCAAACACCCTCCAACAGCAACTTCTTCCAACAATCCAACAACAGTTTGGTGAAGAACAATGCATTTTCCAGCACGATGGAGCACCGTGCCATAAGGCAAAAGTGATAACTAAGTGGCTCGGGGACCAGAACGTTGAAATTTTGGGTTCATGGCCTGGAAACTCTCCAGATCTTAATCCCATTGAGAACTTGTGGTCAATCCTCAAGAGGCGGGTGGACAAACAAAAACCCACTAATTCTGACAAACTCCAAGAAGTGATTATGAAAGAATGGGTTGCTATCAGTCAGGATTTGGCCCAGAAGTTGATTGAGAGCATGCCCAGTCGAATTGCAGAGGTCCTGAAAAAGAACGGCCAACACTGCAAATACTGACTCTTTGCATAAATGTCATGTAATTGTCGATAAAAGCCTTTGAAATGTGTGAAGTGCTTGTAATTATATTTCAGTACATCACAGAAACAACTGAAACAAAGATCTAAAAGCAGTTTAGCACCAAACTTTGTGAAAACTAATATTTATGGAATACTCAAAACTTTTGGCCACGACTATATATATATATATATATATATATATATATATATATATAGCTTGTGACTTGGTAACCTGTCAAGTTTTACAGAAAGTTGAGTGAGTTTATAACTGGATTTGCATTGTATCCCACTTGAAATATTTGTTAAATCATTAACTGGTGGACTAGATCTTTGTGTCTCACGCTTCTCTCTGTTCTCAGAGATAAAAGTGTAGCTAGTCTTCATTTTCTATCAGGCAGTATTTTCTCTTCATATTTGGGTCAGTTTTTCCAGTCGCTGCTTTGTTGCAAACACAAGCACACAATTTGTGATCGCCATGATAAATGTGTAATTCCCATCTCAGTTCCATCATAACTCTAGCTCTCGCCTCAGACTGACAGCAGACAGAACCTCCACGTTCCAGCAGTGGAGGCACACAGTCCCTGATAAACACCTGGACTCCCCACTGGACTGAACTTACCTCAGACAGCAGGAGCGCACACATGCTTACACCTCCAACTGTGAGGAGGCCGAGTTTCAGAGCCTGTGCGAGCTGTCAAATGATAGATTACACTTGCATTGTTGGGAGGTTACTTTGGAGATGATTGAGCGGAATAGACCAGGATTTTTTTTTTTTTTCTAATTTCCTGTTTCTGACACTTTCTCAGAAGGACAGCTGCTTTAAATCTAAGCATGAAAAACTGACCCTTAATACATACTCCTGGTCTTAATGTGAACAAGTCATCAATGCTCCACCATGTCCTTAAATAGATAACTAACCATAGATGCAGTGCAATACGCTATTACGCATATTCTGAAAGATTACAGAATCTCAGGATCAAAACACAGGGGAAAAAGAAGCAGAAACAATCTGTAACGAAGAGACAGCGGAATTGCAGCTTTAATAAAAGTAGACGAGGTCAGACAGGCAGGGGTCAATGATCAACAAACATGTATAAAGGGGATAATCAGGATTGTGGTCAATAAACAGGCAATAAATCCAAAGACAGGCAGATAACAATCAGGAAACAGGGAACAGGCTAAATCAAAACCGGGGAAACAGACATAAAAATAAACGCTCAGAAGTGATTTCTAGATGTAGCTCAAGACTTTGCGGTTAGGTGTTTGTGCAGTGTGCTTAAGTAGTGAGATGTGATTAGTATCAGGTGTGAGTGTAATCAGTCCAGGTGTGGAGACTGTGTGCAATGTGTGTGTGTGTGTGTGTGAAAGTCCAGAGTGGAGTGCTCTCTAGTGGACTTCACGGGTACCGATCGTGACACAATCAATAAAAGCATTGGTTATGCACATGTAAAATAACGAGATCATCAAACATTAAACGGCATATAAATGAAAACTACCAAACGTTACCAAATGAAGTGTCGACCCATGACGAGGTATAGGACTGTGAAGCTTTGGGGGTGTTGATGGAAGCGATCTACTCCATCTATATTTTGATGATAGATATGGCTGTTTGCCAAATGTTGCGCTTTTTTGTATAAAACTTACCCACATTCAAGTGTGGATAAAAAAAAAAAGAATGCATACAACAAGCCTAAATTTGTTGTTGTTGTTATCTAAAAGCAGAAGCTCTGTTCTTTCTTTCAATTTATTGCATGCTCACATATTCATTAAACAAAATATTATGGTTGCCATAAAATTTTTGTGAAAATAATCAAAAGTGCGGAGAATGTGTACTAAAATGACTAAAACCAAAACTGAAATAAAATTAACAACAACAAATCTACTTAAAAATACTAAATAGATTTAAGTGTAAAATAAAAAGTTACTAAAACTTAAAGTAAAATTGAAATGAAAACTGAAAAATAAAGCTTATTCAAAGTATTAATAAATATTCTGAAATACAATAATGAAGGTTAACTCAGCTTAATAGCATACAGCATATGTTTAGGGAGAAATGTCAGTTGGTATGGTGAAGATGGACTGAACAAGCTACGATCAGCATTTGTGTTGCTACGACTGTGCTGAAATAGTTGCAAGCGTATCGGTTCGAGTCAGCCAGAGCTACTCGTACGATATTGACTGATGGACATGTTACGTGTGGGAGCCATAAAGAAAATTAGTTCCCATCCAGCACTGAGATAAATTGTTTAGCAGTAAAAGGGGAGGCATTTGTAACTGTTTGACTGTAACTAATTGTCATTCATAGCCTGTGTCAATATGTACCCATCAACAACACTCTCCGCCCTCAGAGAATCGTTTTTTTTTTTTTTTTTTTTTTCTGGCAGAAACAATACCAAACAACAAATATTTACTGTCTTTATGACCCACAAAACATACCAGTTTCTCACTGAGGTTAAGCGAGTTACTTCAAGAGAAGCCACAGCGTGGCTTTGTTTTATACTCTAGTTAGCTACCTTGTTATCTATTAAGGCAGCATTAAAATGCAACCTCATAAGTGACTAATTTAAAACACTCAATAGGAGCACTCCATGCATCATATAAATTGTGCTCTGCATGAAAAGTACATGGGAGACTTGAATGTAAAATTCAACATTCAAAATTCAAAAAGCATTTGTTAAAGATTTATAAAATCATGGACCAAACCAAGCAGCTACGAGGTAAATCGCAACATTACAATCTTTGATTTTGACATCTGATATTCTCCCAAATTCTTACATTCACTTAAGATATAACTGACTGTGTTTACATGAATACTCACCAAAACTGACATTTCAAGCGCAAAAAGACATGAAACAGAACTCAATTCAGTACTCATGCGCTCTCTGAGAGGCAGCTTTCTGTGCGCACGGAAAACTGAACTGAATCGAGCGCTCTTTTACATCGTCACACTTGTTCAGATATATGTCCACGTCTACTCTTTTCTTTCTCCCAGTCATTTAAATTTTTTGAACGCTTTGAGACAAGCAGCAAGTGTATGCCAACTTATGTCTTGCGGGATATTTCCGCAAACTACAACTCATCTGTCAATCAGGACATCTCATCCCACCCTAACATTTTTGATTCATTTTTATTAGTTGACGAAAATATGACGTTGACGTCAATATTTTTGTCATAGTTTTTGTCATCCAGGCTCGTTGTCGTCTCATTTTCATCGGTGAAAAAATGTCGTCGATGAAAATTAAAATTGTGTAGAATTGGTCAAAATGACATTTTAGAAAGCAACACATGCTGCCTAATCATAATCAAAGCCCATTTCTCTGTCTCTCATTTTGCTGTTTTTTTTTTTCAGTAGTTTTTATTCCTTTCTTCCATTTTGCTGCCGGTGATGATCAGATTCATGACAGCACTACAAATGGGAATCACAGGACAGATATTAAGCCTTCTAACAAACTATTACCTTCAAAGAAAAGCCATGAAGAAAAAAAAAAAAAACAGCACACACTGTGCGCTCTCAGACATCAAAGACTGCTCCGACGCACCTATACCTGGATCTCCACTTCAACTTTCGGGATGCATTGTTCTGCAAATTACTTTCCTTGCTTTCAAAGTAACGGCCACAACATTCACACTGCGTTATTTATTTACGGCACTTTGTTCTGTCTCACCACACCTTGCAGGGTTGTCTGGAGACACGACACAGCTTTGGCGAAGAAAAGTCAGGCCTTGTTTTAAAGGAGCTCGTGAGAGGCTGTGGCAGCTGGTTTTCATTTATGCAATTTCTAATTAGCATACCACAAGGATCAAAATGCTAAAGAGAAATTCTTCTATCCCAATTTGTCATGTTTGACATTTCAGCGAGAATGCTGCTCTGGGAAAACAGTTCAGGTTTTTCATGTAGCAGATCTCAAAATACTCTTGAAGTGTTTCCTCGGGGAGGTGGAACATTTGTGCCATCAACAACCCACACAGTCATGCAGACACATGAAACGGCAGGCAATCAAACCTTTCCACAAGTGTTTAACTTGTAGAGTAAGTACTGACCCCACAGGAAAGAAAAAAAAAAATCACAAATGAGATCTCAGTAGTCTTTTCTAGACAGCGACGTGTTTTAAAAAATGACGCCTATGGTGATATTTCCACACAATTATATTATGTTGCTCCTTTCGTGTTCTGTGACACTTCAAAGTGAAATGTCAAGGTTCCAAAAACAGATACACGTAAATCTAGCAACGTTTTATTATGCTGGTTGTTGTGCACATTGCGGAAGCCCTGAAATTAAATTGAGAGTCCTGCTAAAATGTTACTGCTCGTTTGAAACTAACATACCGCTTACACTAAACCTAAGTGTTAAAGTGTTAAGGTGATTGTGTTAAAGAAAATGTGAGACACAAACTAATTTGCTGAAGCAACCATGCCGTTTATCGACACTGGGACTCGATCAGGAGTTGCATTGCAAGCACAATGCTGTACCAGGTGAGCGACTGAGTAAGTTTACTATCAGAAAAGACATAAATATTAGTAGTGCGATCTGCGATGGATCACAAAATCCAGTTTAGATCATGTTACGGTTTTAGAGTCATGGAAAGTTTTGGGCGGGGAGACTTAAAGCATAATTTAAAAACTTTGATACCACAGCAAAAACTACTAGCCCAATTAATAAAGTTTAAAAACATTAATGAAGAAAAATGAACAGTCCGTAATAAAGTAAGAACAAATACAAACAATTACAATAGAAATACAATAGAACAAAATAAGGTACTACAGTATGTACAGGAATGTACTTAAATGTCAAACAGTGTTCAATGTATGAATTAAATATAGAATAATCTTTGTTAAAGCTGTGATTTGACGTTTGAGCAGCAGGTATTTCACTACGATCCGTTACACCCCTAAAGAAAATGGAGCTAGTTATGTGATGCACACATGAAAATGTATTAGTTTACAAATCGTGCACTGTAGTAAAACTATTTTGAGCTCATAATACAGTATTGAGCGAGGAAAATATGACTTTATTAAACGATAATCTGTCCCTGTAATCATAATCTTCCACCACTAGTGGTCATTTCAGATGGAAACTGGAGTGAATAGTGTGAAAAAGTATGTTTTTGGAGTTTTGCACAAATGTGGGCATAGTAGCATGTTTTTCCATTGAACAAATCTTGGTTTTGAACAAGGTAGCTGGTTTCTTGGCGGGTCTAAATTGATCATTAGACCATCTTGAATCAGCGAGAATCCAGTCATTTTAGCTTATCTTAATGACCATCTTGCGGTTTCTCAACAAAGTCTCACTCTGTGCACAGGTTTACAATTTAAAATCAATGATTTTGATATTAACGCAAAATGAACATTTCTCATGAAATAATCGGAACTATTCATCCACAAATTTAATGGTGATTCTATTAAAGGACAGCATTTTAAGTTTCTGGAGCTATGAAAGTGCTACCTCTGAGCAGTAATTGCACACAAAAACAGTTTTAAATAATTAGAATTTCATTAAATTAATAACTGAGCACTTGAAGAGGCAAAGGACCATGGGTAAAGCTCTCTCTAATGAGGACTACCAGTGGAATGCAGTTAAAAGAGCTGAGTAAATTCTACACCCACTCTTTCAGACAGTGCCACACTGACTATGATGGTGTGTGCTTGTGTTCACACCTGAATGCCTCACGGGTGCATAAAGGGTGAATAATGCACGGGTTTCAAGACATTGAACTTATTTTAACTTTACACAGTGTTTGCAGCTGTCATCAAGGACTTACGAGTGCAGAGTGGTTCTCAAACATGGGGCAGGGGCCCACTAGAGGGCCTCAGCAAACTTCCAACGGGGCTCAAAATTATATTTAAAATTATTATTATTATTAAAATAATATAATAATGAATGAATATGATTAACATAGAGTAGTAATAATGATAATAATAATTATAATGATCATAATCATAATGATCTTGATTAATTGAAGATCATACAGCTATGTGAAACTTGAATCTGTGAAATCAAAATGAATGAATTGTGGTTAATCATTTATTTATAAATAAGCCTGTAGATACACTTAAACACACGCACACACTTTGTGATTTGTGAAGTCCTCCTCACCAAACTGTAATCTTGTGGAATATTATTATTAATTATTACCATTATTGTAATTACATTATGAATGTCTTTACTGTCGTTTTTGATCAGTTTAATTTGTCCTTGCTGGATAAAAGTTGTCATTTGTCTTTCTTTCTTTCAAACAATTTGAAGGATATCAGTTTCCACAAACACAATAACATAAAAAGAATAAATATTTGCATCAAATCAGCATATTACAATGATATCTGAAGGATCATGTGACACTGGAGTAAAGGGACTGGAATAATGGATGCTGAAAATTCAGCGTTTCCATCACAGGAATTAATTACATTTTAAAATATATAAAAATTGGGAAAAAAAAAACCACTCAATTCATTCATTCACAAATTATTTTCACAATATTGTTGTTTTACTGTATATTTCATCAAATAAATGCAGCCTTGGCAAGCAAAATAGACTCCTGTCGAAAACATTAAAAATAAAAAATAGTGTGTGTATATGGCCACATTCACATAGCAGAACATGGTTTTCAGTCCTATATTTGAGACCTTAATATGGTTACATTCACACACAGTTCAGTTTTTTATGGAAGTGACAACCGCATTCTATAACAAAACTCAATCGCATACATTTTCAGGACTTACGACCGCATTCTCGGAAAACCCCCGCTCTGTGACTGGACAACTAGTTGTCTGTTATACGTCATACGTCATGTAAGAGAGACGCTCTGCACTGCACAAATGCATGTCTACCATGTGTTGTGGGTTTTTTGTTTGTGGTTTCGCTTTCGGCAACTTACAGCAATGGAGAAATGTACTGTAGGTCATCTTAAGCTTTTAGATCAAGTCATTATTTTCCAACAGAGCTGCTCCCGTCAGTTTTGTGTTCTACGCACGACGCAAATGTTCTGCTCTCCATCTGGATATAAAAGCTTCTGTCGGATAATAAAGGTTTGACAAATGAACTTGCGGCTCGATTAGACTCTTTTCATGACTTTTCAGTTTCATCGAGATACTTTGGTCACAATCGCTATGGTTATTGGCAAGAGACAACTGGCTTGACTCCCATTGCACGTTCCTTCTGACAATATTCACGATGCTACTGTAAGTTGCTATTTGAACGGAACATTTCAAGCAGTGGAATGCAAGGTGTCAGGTGTATGTATATGTTATTGGTCTGGACAGAATAGTTCAATATGAGTCAACAACTGGATTGAAAATGAAGGCAGACACACCACAGGCAGTTTGAGATGAGCTGTGTGCTCATAATGCCTGAGAGTGGAGTAAGGCTTCTGCATTATTAAAGTAACAGATGGAAAGGTAAACAAACAAAGGGGGCATGGGCCCCGGAGCCACCCTCACCATAGCCCATGATCGAGGTCTGGCACGGATGTCAGACAGCCTCTTTAGCACCTTCAGAAATCAGGCTGAGGCAATTACTAAGGTCCAAAGTAAACAGAAGTGGACAGTACATTTACTTGAGGACTGTACACTTTTTGAGTATCTATAATTTACTTGAGTATTGTTTTTTTTTGTTTTTTTTTTAAACTTGTTTAACTTCACTACATTTGAAAGACAAATATCATACTTTTTACTCTACTACATTTCTGTCAAGGTCCTTAAGTAGAAAGTAATTACGTTAGTCAGGAGATGACATTTCTTCTTCTCTGAAATGTGATTCATTTTTTTTTTGCAAGTGACAGACAGCCTATCAGTAATCACTCTTGTAGAGTCACGTGTCGTGAAGTTCAGCGATTTCCCATCAATTTTTTTGAACACTAATCAATTGGCGCGCATCTACAGCCATGTTTAGACAGCATGTTCCAGTATTTAGAAAAGAGCAAAGATTCTTTTCCTTTTGTTTACCGAAAACAAACGGCATCACAGCTTACAAAAACTCTCCATCCAACCTGCGGAAGCATATTGAGGTATATCTACTTTTAATATCTGGTAAAAGCTTGAAATGGATATTGCCTGTGCTTCTAGAGCTTAAGGTTCAGTAAAAAGTATGGTCAGGCAATTGATTTAAATGCTTAGTTGCCTGAGCTTTACGGACACTGATAACGTATTGGTGATGTTAGTGCATTTCACGTGTCTCTTCTTACTGAAACAAAATTTCATAACTGGATTATTGCAGAGAAGTGACCAAACAGCATTTCCTACTCCAAGTTGATTTTGTGCCTTGAATAAAAAAATAATAAGTCATAAGTTGTTGTTAATGCGAGTTTGCCATCAGAATTGAATGATTTTCATAAATAATAATAATAACATTAAGAATAATTTCACACACTGCACAACTGGTGAATCATTTGAAAACAAAAACAAACTTAGGAGTCACTGATTTGAATCAGTCTGGTGAATAAATGAACTCACTAAATTCATCAGTGTTCTGTTACTTAATCGTTATATAATGTTTCTAGTCTACGGGGAGAGTGTGTGTTTGTTTGAAGTGAAACCACTGTGATACTTTCACACCATCAGAACAGAGAGAGACAAAGCAAGCAATAATAATCTTTGACATCGTAATTTCTCTCTCTTCATGGTAGCGGTGATAAAAGCTTTACAGATCTTCTGTAACAATCATTATCTTTGCTTTTCACAGACCGCAGCCACTGCTGATAGCAGTACTGACTCTAAAGCTGTGTTTACAATGACATAGAGTTCCTTCCCAGATAGCTGAATATCCTGATTTTAAATGACTGGAGATGGCAGCTGAGGATTATAAACCAATGTAATATAAGCCTGTCTGTGCTATTTAATTTTGACAACTAAAGCAACTTAAAAGACTTTCTTGAAAGCTGCTCTTGTAGCTTTACAGAGAAACAGTGTTTAATCCTGTGATGATGGTTCAAGATGTTCGAGAGCTAAACTTTTTGCACAACACAAACTGTAAAAACATTCCCTTTCAGTCAGTCGGTCACATTCAACGTTACATTGGATCTGAACTGATGAATTTGGATCTCACCGTTTTGCTTGCTCATTCGGACCACCAGACTCGGTTAAGCCATTCAGTTAAAAAAAAAAATGTCTTATGGGCCGTAAGCACAGTCCTACTGGCGAGGCAAGCGATGGAGCCATACCCTCCAGCCAAAATGAAGCCGGGGTACTACCGCCTGTACTTAATTGTATTAAGTACACCAAGAAAGGTGGTTGGTTATGACCAATCCTGGACTTGTGCACCTTGAACCGGGCCCTTCACAAGCTCCCATTCAAGATGATTTTCCAATGCATTCGTCCTTACGATTGGTTTGCAGCGATCAACCTGAAGGACACATACGTTCATGTCTCAATCCTCCCTTAAGTGCAAAGTTTTTCTTCACTTCATGTTCAAGGGGCGAGCATATCAAGACAAATCTTCCCCTTCGGGCTGTCCCTGTCACCTTGCGTCTTCACAAAAGTTGTCGAGACA
This sequence comes from Opsariichthys bidens, assembly GCA_037194245.1. Taxonomy (NCBI): domain Eukaryota; kingdom Metazoa; phylum Chordata; class Actinopteri; order Cypriniformes; family Xenocyprididae; genus Opsariichthys; species Opsariichthys bidens. Next base: position 16,675,236 of record CM074302.1, read on the forward strand.
ACCCTCTTTTCTATGAGGGAAAGAATTCTCAACTACCTTGAGGACTGGCTCATAATGGCCAAACTCACACTTGCGAAAAAAGTCAGAATTGCAAGTTTATATCTCACAATTCGGACATTTTTTTTTTTTATATCTCATAATTCTGTTTATATTCTGAGGAAAAATGCCTGACTGAGTCACTCTTTTTTTTTCCCCCTCAGAATTGGACTATATAAGTCACAGTTGCAAGTTTATGTTTTGTGTCATGATGCACACCGATAATGTTTTTCTTTCCCTAAGGCACATTTATAAAAGCTACTTAAATGCCCTAATTGGACTAAGGCCTAATCCTGGCTTAATCTAAGCCCTTTCTGTGAAACCGATATCACGCAATTATGACATTACAACTTCAGAGGAAAAAAAAAATCATAATTGTGCGATGCAAACTCTCAATTGCGAAAAAAAGAATTGTGAGATAAAAAGTCGCAATTACCGTTTTTTATTTTTATTCAGTGAGGGAAACAAGCTCTCATACCAAATACACTTTTTAGCACTATTGCAACAAAGGATATGCATTGGTAATTCATGATTCTTCTGGGTCAGTTCTTCACTGTGTATTTTCAATGATTCAGAACTAAATTTGTTTCTAGATACAAATATATTAATTCATATTAACATATTATTTTTTTAAAAGTATTAATTACTATGTTTTTAGATAGTCTGCCAAGTCTACCAACAAGTACATAAAAATTAAATAAATCTTAAACCGAATAACATTTCAATCTGTACTCACAGCTAACACCATGTCTTCACTGAACATTCACTGACATGCACCAATCAGCTGTGATTGTAGGGCTACACTTCAGCAGCGGTCAAGCTGAAGTAATCCTCTTTGATTTTCAGCTGTAATCCTTTGGTATTATAACTTTGTGTGTGTTTTGTTCTAATTATGTGAACATTTTGTAATTTATTTGCAGCTGTGTATAATAATAGTAATAAAAAAAGAAAGACAAAACAGAAAATAATGAGCTTGCTTTGATGTGATGGTCAAAAGTTCATTGTAACAACAACAACAAAAAAAGATATTTCGAACTGAAATCATTTTAACTTCTGAAAGATGAAAACATAAAGCGGTTGGAATAACTTCCATCAGTATCCTTCAGCTGAACGCTTTCATTGAAGACAGCTTTGCTGATAATGGAAATGATTTAGTTTTGACATGTAATAATATGCCCCTTGTATATAATGTAGACAAGTTCTGATGCTATAATAGAAACACACTGATTTGTGTGGTAGCAAAACTCTTATACAACGTGAATAATGCAACACATTTCTGGTTACTATATGCATGGCTAATGCATAATACTAATGACTGGCTAACTGTACATAATTCTGCTAATTACATGGCTGCTTACCAAAAAATATGTGTGTGTGTGTATATATATATATATATATATATTATATATATATATATATATATATATATATATATATATATATATTGTCACTTTAGAGTAATTAGACAAAAATACCATTCAAAAGTTTGGGGTCGGAAAGATTCTTTAAAGTTTCTGAAAGAAGGATTTTATACAAACACAAGCTGTATTTATTTAAATATTCTTGCAATTTAAAAATAACTGTTTTCTATTTTAATATAGGCTATGTTAAAATGTATTCATGTGATTCCTGTAGAAAAATTCCTGTTGAATTTTTTGTAAAGTTTTTTTTTTTTTCCTTGACAGACTTTTGAACAATAGTTTACACTCTTAGAAGAAAAGCTTCTATATAGGCGTTTCATAAATGTAAACTTTTAGCAGTTCCTATCATGGGATAATTTTATGGGTGTAGTTTTAATTAAATTAAATTTATTTTATTTTATTTCACTTTATCATTAGTGAAATAACGAAATAACCCACTGAACATGAAAAATATTATGCAATCGTTTAAGATTTCTTTTTCCTTTCCTTCCTTCCTGGAGGGTTCTTTAAATTTGAGTCAAGATTCCATGTAGTATGTAGAATAGCCAATGAACCTTTTTTCTAAGAGTGTATTTGACAAACAAGAATCAAGGAGGCTGAGTGTATATGACTCTATTGAGACGTTGTTCAGTTTATGTCAGTAGTTTGGTCCACTTTCCTGGGTCTGGCTATAATTTCAACACCTGTAATGTAGCATGAGAACATGTGGTTGTGATATTGCCTCTGTTTTTAGATCCTACTCTAGATAGTGTATTATTACCTTCTATTGAGAGCATGTTTTCCTACACACACCGGCGATGAGTCTGTTACGTGAGTTTTGTGTTTCGTCTCGGTGTCTCTAGTGTGATGTTGATGTTTGGCAGGTGACAGCAATCTACCTGACCCGCCTTTACCTCACCATCCTCCAAGCCTGGAGCTAATTGAGCCGAAACACACACCTCCACTTACACACCGAGCTGAGGAAACCAGGGTTATTAGATGCAATTAAGGGAAACAAAAAGCTCAGAAAAGCTTTTAGCTGGAGTCTGAGTTCATGTGTGCTACTCAATCATTTGCCTGAGATGATTCCACATCACTACATGCGCTGGCGAGAGAGTCTTTTCGTTTGCACCATTAGTTTTAGTGCAGGCGATTAGCCTTTCTTCACACTACACACACAATTGCAATTGGTTTTCCAAATCCAATTTTTAGGGCTGACTACCAGCACTGTTATTTTACAAGTAATGAACCCCAAACAGATCCATTTGTTTAGACAATGTCCAATAATGTACAAAAAATTACTATTTTATATCCTTTCCTAGAAACTGCTACAGTAGCTCATTCACTGTTAAATGCCCCATGAGAGCATTAATGAGTGAATTTGTGCATTGTAAACTTTTATATGATATTACAGTCACATCAAAACCCGAATGACAAAGAAAGCTATTGAAATCCACTCTGACTCACTATTCAGTACTGAAAATTCTAACCCAGACCAATTGGAAAAAAAGTGCTAAAAGAGCATTCAGTTGTATCTGTAAATGTTTTGTCGCGTTTAATGCTACAAGTCTTTGAGTTCTTTTTTACTATGTCAGAAAAACCAAACATATGGAGCTGGTTATGTAATGCAAATGTTAAAATGTATTACTCTACAAATCATACCGTATAGTAAAAATACTTTGAAGTCATATTGTGCAAGTAACTGCGTGAAAATAAGTATTTATCAATCCATAATCTGCCCCATCATAAAAATAAAACAAATAAAAGCGGTTGATGTTTTACTGCCACCGATATTCATTTCAGCTGGAATTGTTGATGTACGATTGACCCTTCGCAAACAGTTTGATTGACAGGCGATCTAACCAATCATAACGCCATCTTATCCGACAAAGCAGTCAGGGAGTAGCTTATAGTACATTAACGTTGTTTAACTTGAAATATTGTGCGTACTCACGTCTTTCTGCGGTTGAAACGACATTCGTTCTGATGTATATTCATGTTTATTTGATGCTATAAATGAACTAGAATGAAGAGATAGTTGGTTCACGAGCCGCTTGAAGGATCTGTCTCGACACATTAAGGAGCCACTATACGGTATTTAGTGTTTAAACTGCTTTAAAACTGTTTCATACGTTATCATGTGTCCTCTTTGCTCAGCGATGTATTTTTCACTGTGGGAGAACATGATGTGTGGCGTGAGAGAGCACGGCTTGTCGGGCAGGTTTAGCAGCAGGGGCAGGTTTTGCGAAGGGTCAATTGACTACTTGGACAACTACTTCCGCATTCTACTCATTACTGCTCAGGATTACTAATGTTTCCGTTAACAGCGTTTAGCGCACCTACATAGCCTACTGACAGTTACTTATGAGAATGCAGATTACTATGTTTTATGGCAGTGAATTGATTAAAACAATGAATCATGTTCTCGGCCTTAACATGAATTATCTTGAACCTGCTGAGATGTTCCTATAAATATCATTTCTTTCCAAATGTGCATTTTGAATAAAAAATCAATTTAATCTGCAGCAGTCCAGTGCTCCTCTTCTCCTTAACAGTGTTTTTCCTCCTACTGATCATAATGCATATCTATTGGGTTTACATTTTAATTGAATTTGACTGATAAGGATTGAATTGCTTGTGTGCATTAGTGCTCTTATTCCAGTCTTTTAAAAAAAGTTGAATCAATGAATGTGATGTGCGAGTAAGTTTAAAATATTCTGGCTAAGCCCCCAGCGTGAGTTTTTCAAGACGACTGTTATTTAGCTCCTATAATTTTATTGTTTCCATGGTGATGGGTCATTGCTTGTTGCATAACGCACCGCAGCCACAGTAGAGTTATTATATGACTGATTTTTCCTTTATTATTCAACATATTCACAAATTTGTTCATTATAGCATGAAATATCTGATATTCCGATTGTCCTATATGTGTAAGTGGATGTGTTTTGCTGTTTAAACACCTGTATAACGATCGCGTTAGTTAGCTAGCCTACATGTGCGATGGGCGCCGCCATTTTGTGCGGCAGTAGAGAGAATCACATCTCTTGGATTTACAACACGTGAATTCATTCACATTCATCCACCGACAAACATGAAAGTAAGTGAGACGGTGAAGTTAATTATTACACAATGTGTTTCTGATCGGAATAAAACGTGTCGTCCAATTATAATAGAAAGGATTGTTATTGTCACATAGACAACATTGTGCATTTCACATAGCCTACGTAAATGTATTGTTTCGTTAGCAGCCTACTTATATGTATTTACATGTCTGAAACTTAAAATAAACGTTATGTGGTTGAAATCACTGCATTGTGATATGTGAAAAGCTCGTGCAATATGGCAAGCCGTTTTGACTTTTATTCATTTTCAGGATATGAACTTGTGATATCAACAATTACATTTCCACTAGTAACAACGTTAATTCTTGATATCAAGAATTGTATTTTTACTAGTGAAATCTCGCCATAGGCTGCCATTCAAATTCAATTGTTGATATCAAGCATTAATTTCTTACTAGTTGAAATTCCAGTTTCACATATCAGGAATACAATTCTTACTAGTAACAATGCAAATTTCTGATATCAAGAATTACATTGTTACTAGTGCAAATGTCTATTCTTGATATCAACAATTGAATTGCTACTAGTTAAAATGTTAATTTCTGATATCATGAATGTGATTGTTACTAGTAAGAAAGCCGTTTTAGATATCAGAAATTATCTTGATATCAGGAATTCATTCAGATATCAGAAATGAACATTTTTACTAGTAGCAATTCAATTGTTGATATTAACAATAGACATTTGCACTAGTAACAATGTAATTCTTGATATCAGAAATTTGCATTGTTACTAGTAAGAATTGTATTCCTGATATCAACAATTAACATTTTAACTAGTTCATATGTGAATGAATAAAAGTCAAAGACTTTTGACTTTTATTCATTTTCAGGATATGAACTTGTGACATCAACAATTACATTTTCACTAGTAAAAACTATCATTCTTGATATCAACAATTGTATTTTTACTAGTGAAATCTCGCCATAGGCTGCCATTCAAATTCAATTGTTGATATCAAGCATTAATTTCTTACTAGTTGAAATTCTAGTTTCACATATCAGGAATACAATTCTTACTAGTAACAATGCAAATTTCTGATATCAAGAATTACATTGTTACTAGTGCAGATGTCTATTCTTGATATCAACAATTGAATTGCTACTAGTTAAAATGTTAATTTCTGATATCATGAATGTGGTTGTTACGAGTAAGAAATTATCTTGATATCAGGAATTCATTCAGATATCAGAAATGAAAATTTTTACTAGTAGCAATTCAATTGTTGATATTAACAAATAGAAATTTGCACTAGTAACAATGTAATTGTTGATATCATAAATTTGCATTGTTACTAGTAAGAATTGTATTCCTGATATGTGAAACTGGAATTTCAACTAGTAAGAAATGAATTCTTGATATCGACAATTGAATTTGAATGGCAGCCTATGGTGAGATTTCACTAGTAAAAATACAATTCTTGATATCAAGAATTAACGTTGTTACTAGTGGAAATCTAATTCCTGATATCAAGAATTAACATTTTAACTAGTGAAAATGTAATTGTTGATATCACAAGTTCATATCCTGAAAATGAATAAAAGTCAAAATGGCTTGCCATACGCGCACAGTTTCTATAATCACGCCGTTGTGATACGCTCCAGTTACCAGTCAAGACTGATCACACGGTGGGTTAAAGAAATGTAACAATGTTAAGTATTTAGTTAATCGTAAACAGTAACGCGTTGACAATGTTACTACATAAATATTAAGAATTCTTACGTAAATTACATGATTGACAATGAAAAATGACACAGAATAGTGATTCAAATATGTAATACAAATAAATGAAGGTTCTTACTGATCTTATTCATCAAGTCATACACAAGTCAGTAGTTTGGTGAAATAATCAAGCACAGTTATCAGCCTCTGCTTTTTGAGATTGGCTTAGATTGGATTAAAATGTAAAGATCCATTGAGCTTGTTAAAAAAAAACTTTACTCATCTATATCGTCATAATATCTCTTCTCCTGTCACTTGGTAATGTCCAGTTTTTTAAATCGTTTTGCTGACACTGATTTTAAGTGGTGTTTAGTCAACTAGATGGCTACATTGAAAATATACATACAGTAAATACATACAGTAAATGCATTGTAGCCTACTATGTCAAAATGGAACTGCGTCACGAAGTGCAAGTAGTTCATTCTTAGCTAATTTTTCTTTTAAGCCGGTAACCAGTCACGTTGGTTCACATAAACAAATTGAATTGACGTTTTTTTTAGTCTGTTATTGTTTTAATAACTTTGAATTAGTTCTTTGGACATACTTATAGGCTTATTTGGTGGTGTGCTTTGCTATTTCTGATCTGTGTCTTGTGTCATCAACCTGGAACTAACATTCGATTTAATTTGATTCTGTGAACTGGCTCGACTGGAATCGAACATCTGTACTGGAAACTACAGTGAATTATATGTATACTTTTTTCAAGTATTGCAAAAATGTTGAAGTAGAGGCATGTGTTTTCAATTACATTATTCTGAAAATAATAGTATTTAATAATAATAATAGTAATAGTCCCCAATTGTATTTTTTCCCTCTGCAATCAACTAAACAGATTTAAGTTGGATATGCCAAAACATCAGATTTTTCTGCCTGTCTGAACAAAGTCTTTCTTCTCAGTGAAAGAAATAAGAGTCTCGCAAGATTACAGCTACAAAGTAAACCATATTTTGTGCTGAATATTTAATTACTCTAACACAACAGCCCTGAGGTTCCACTACAAAGCTAGCAAACTCACATAAAGTTATTTACAGAAATACATCATTTGCCTAAAGCAACGATCATCCTACTGTTCTCATAAAAAGTTTTTAGAGTCTGATCAGAAACATGGAGCTTTTGGTTATTTTTCGTTTAAAGAGGTCATAATCGACTCTTAAGGATTTTATTTTCTTCCCTGAAGTCCTTTCTATGATGTTGGTCGAGTTTTGTTGCACCAAAAACAGCTGCAATTTAGTATCGCATGAGAATTTGTCAACCTCCCCCTGACCCTTGCATTTACGCGTGCCGTTTTTGTTACTGAAACTTTACGAGTTCTTATTCAAATACTTCTATTATGATTGGCTGACCTCTCCATTTGAAATCATTAACTGTCACCACAGAGTGTCACCATGAACGTGTGCAATCACTGTAAAAGTGTTGTATATTGTAAGTGAGTATGAATTGTGTTGCACTTTCCCTAGTAGGAATTGATGTTGGAATTTATGACTCTTCAGAATATTTCAAAAGATGTAGACACATACTGAGCTACAAATGCAAAACGCAATGCAAATTGATCATCTAAGTATATTTTTGTTCTAACAATGTGTTATCTCACTCTCTAGCTGGCTGCACGTTTGAGGAAGACTCCGACCCCAGCCTCTGTGAATACAGACAGGCACAGGAGGATGATTTTGATTGGCAGCTTGTACGGACCTATAGCTGGCCACACATGACCTCTGACCTCATAAGAGGTGAGTTTCTTTCTTTCTTTCTTTTTAGACTGTCCAACTAAAATGTTTCCAACAAACATTCCATAACTTTATTTAAGACCAGATAACTTTGAACAAATTTTCAATTAAAGGTACAATATGTAGAATTTTTATATTAAAATATCCAAAAACCACTTGCACAGTGTTATATATTTTGTTCAGGTGTGTACTTACATTATCCCAAATGTTTCCAAGAATTTGTAAATTCAGAGAAAATCACAATTTTAAATAGTGGGCCGCCCCGGTCTTTTCACTACACATTGCGCCTGTAAATGACGTAATATCCCTGGGCTCACAGTAACCATGGCATCAGACACGGACAGCCGCGTTACGTAAAGCGGCGCGCTGCTGTTGTTTCGTCCAAACATTATGGACCATGGCAAGAAAACTTTGGGACAAAAGGAGAAATAAAACTAGGATCAATATCAGCGTGAGGTTTGAAAGATGGCGAGAGCTTTGCGACAAACTTTGACTTGACAGAGACGCTGCTCTTGCACGTTATTAGACAAGATAAGCAAATGTAGGCTATAAGACTAATCAATGTTATATAGCTCAACACGACGAAGTGTTAGAATATCATCAGTATGATAATCTAATGTTGATCTGTCTTACTGTTAAGTCTATTACAACTTTAAACACACTCAAATGCAGTTTAGACAATTATGCATTACAACTGCATTACCTCACAGTTTTAATTCATCAAATAAACTGACCTGTATGAGTAGTATTTCAGCACTTATAAGTAGTACGGTAGAATGAAATGTTCTCGTTTCATTATATCCCCTGGGACTCGTGTGTATCACAGATATTTATCTCTCATTAGTAATCGCGCCCGCGATTCTCGGCCACGTCCAGCATCACACCACAGTCATGCTAAAAACATGCATTCACTCATCCATAAACATTATTAGATCCATCGGCATGACAACAAGTTCCATGATCCCATATTCACTGCGTCATCAATCTACGCTTTCGTTATTGTTTTCAATTGTTTAGCGCCCCTTAGTGGCGAAAAACTACGGATTGTACCTTTAATGTTACCGAAAGAATGTTTGTTCATGACTTTTAAAGAAAACCTTGCCAGAATATCAGCCACATTTCTGAAAATGTACCCTATTTGCTGGATTTGTGTATGAATGTAAAGTTCCTTCGGGAAATGCAATTGTTTTGCAAGAAATTGCAAATGTCCCCTTAGGGGACTTTTGTGCTACGCTGCGTTTGAAATCAAATTCTTCCTTACTATATAATATGTGAAAAACAGTATGCCAAAAGAGTAGTATATCTGAATACATAGTATTTGAAAAACAGCAGGCGAAAAGCCCAGGATTACCTACTACTTCGGGTGAGATTCTGTAATGCGCATTTTACGGACACTCTACTATGCCATGAGGCCACGGTAGAGGATTTACGCAACTGACGCTGGTAGGTCACATGCTAATGACAACACAGCTGATGTAGTATGTCTGGATTACATTCATACTGCACACTTTCATTCTAAATAAGAACATACTCTTTAATGAGCACAAAGTCATTTTTGGGTGAAAAGTATGAGCAATTTCCAATTAATGATAACAAACACCAAAAACTTCACTGATGCCAAACAAATTAGCTTTCTTTATAGAATACAGAATTCACTGGATTATTCAAAAATAGACATTTCCACATGAGTATTAATATAAACTATTTGATAAAAAAAACAACTATGTAGTAATACAGTGTGCCGTTCTTATGAGACTACTAACAATACTGTGATGTAAAATGTTCAGTACCCTGGACACATTCTAGTGGCACGTAATGTTGTTAACTGGACATAAGAAGCTTGAAGCACTTTGTGTTGACATTTCTTTGAGTGGCCGTCCAATACTGCACTTATCTGCAGGGTTAAATTCCATCAAATCTGCTAAAAACACTCCAATTGAGACAACAGCTTAGTTTATTGGGTGCTATTGGCTCAATATTATTGATCCATACTGGGGTATGTTCAGCATGTCAATGAAGTGGAACTGAAACACAGAAAAAGAGAGAGAGGAGTAACGTAGACAAGTGTAATGCAGGTCTAACAGAAAAGAAAAGCTCTCTAGAATACTGAAACTTCTGTGAAAAGTCTATTAATCTTTTGCATTTCAAGTTTTCACACTCTTCAAATCACCTTTTCCCATTTTGCGCTTAAAGTGCAGTAGTTAGTTCTGTCTTGTTTTACGCCTTGTACCACTAGTAAGTAATAGTACTAATGGTTCGCTTTTCATCGGCTAACACATCCCACAGGACCCGGTGTCTGAGGCATGTGTGAAACTAAGCCATTGGCCAATGCAGTGCGATGCACCCAAGCATATAATACCTGTAAACATATAATAAATGAATGAGTAGCAAATATGCTTAGAGTATGTCATGCTTGTTCTGGTTTTACGGAAGCAATTTAAGAGGTTTCCCTGATAAAATAACACTGTTAATTAAAGGGATAGTTCACCCAAAAAATGAAAACTGTCATAATTTACACACCCTTTTGTCGTTCTAAACAAAAACGACCCATAGAGTACATCAAATATGATAAACGGAAGTTCTTGATTGACTTGTGAGACACACAAGCAGGTTTTAACTTCCGTTAGACCCAATGTGTGTCAAGCAATTCAAGTTTCCATTTAAAGTATTTGATCTGCTCTATGCTGATGCACATTGATCGATGTTTATTTATGAATAAAAGAAGTATTGTTTACATATTAAAAGTAAATGATGCAGAATTTTCATTTGTGGCTTGAACCAGTGACAATTCAAGCAATTCAAACATAGAACCATAGAGAACATTTGTACGTTGAAAAAGAATTTGTGACAAAGAGTTTATATTTTGTATAGCAAATGTGCCCTTAATTACGTGTAAATAATAATAATAATAATAATAAAAAAGAACTAAAGCATGAGCTTATAACCCACTGACAAGTTATATTAAAGTGTTTTAAAACATTAAAGCTATTGGCTGAAACCTAAAATCTGCATAAAGGGAAGTTCATTCTGTTTCAACGAGTGTTTTTGATTTCCAGTGACATGTGCGACAGCACGTTGGTGATCTTTAATTCAACTTTATGCAAATGAACAGCGACGCAATGGGAGTGCAGATTTGCGTTTTGATGACTCATAAAGTCGGAGACCGCATTCGAAGAGGAACACTTGCTAGCATACAGCACATAAACCCCTGAGTGATCTTCAGGAATTTAACACCCCTTAAAATGCTTATAAACATGCTGATTGAATTTCGTGTAATACATTCTGTTTGTTGAAAGCACCTCTTTGTTACCCCCCCCCCCCCCCCCAAAAAAAAAAAAAAAAAACAAAACAAAACAAAAACAAACAAAACAAACTAGATCATTAAAACTAGACATGTTTTGGATCCATATCAGAAGTGTGTCAGGTCTTCGGTTTTTTGAGTTTTACTTCAGACAGACGGGCGGTGCCTCGATCTTTCAACTGCCCCCTGCTGCAAGAATATGTCAACCCTTCTCTAAAACTTTGACATGCCGCCTTTGAAGATCAGGTGCAAAAAAGCAAAAAAAATAAAATAAATCTCAGCAAGCACTGCAGAAATAGCTCTTTGCATTTAAATGGCACATTAGCACGGACCAATTTTCCCCTTGTTTCCTGACGAGATTGAGATGCTCATTTGTGTTGATGTGGGGAAGCAGTGCTGTCTTTGATGTCAAGGTGTAATAAGACAAGCTTTCAGCCTATCGGCTTGTTGCTTCGCTCTTTTCTGCCGCTCTTCATGCTGCTTTGTAGTGTGTTGATTAGAGAAATGGATTGAATATATTATTGGAATAAGAGGCAGAGTTAATAAGCTTTAATGGCAGGTTTGTTCTTGCATCAGAATGAGAAAACTTTACCTGTTTGGAGTCATGCTGTGGAATCTCAGAAACTCTAGTAGAATATTTGATGAACATTTGTTCTGGCACTTTCAGTTTAACTGGTGCAGCAAACTTGGGATTACTGATTTCTGGTCCAACAAGTTGCAAAATGAGCTTGATTTGCAACATTTTTCAACATTAACTAAGCCTACAATATTAATCGCCTATAATATAATAAAAGTAGACAAGACTGAAATGGTGGAAAGAAAACAATGTATAACAGGAATACTTTCATTTACTGTTGAGTTGCAGTGAGTCAGAGATTATGCTATGCCAGAGGTCTTCAGCCCTGCTCCTGAGTAACCTATGTCCTGCAGAGTTTAGCTCCAACCCTAATCAAATATGTTTGATTAGGTGAAGTTGAACTTCTAAAATTGTGTGTACTCACGTCTTTCCGCACTTGAAACAAGATTTCTTCCGATGACCATTCTGTTTATTTGATGGTATAAATGAACTAGTGTGAAGAGATGGTTGGTTCACGAGCCAATTGAAGGAGCTACAGTGATCTGTCACGACACATTAAAGAGCCACTATATGGTATTTATTGTTCAAACTTCTTTAAAAAATGACAAAATATTAAACATGAAACTGTTTCATATGTCTGTCCACACGTTGTCAGTGTCCTCTCTGCTCCACAATGTATTTTTCACTTCGTGAGAACATGATGTGTGATGGCTTGTCAGACAAAGCAACAGTAACTAAAGTGGACAGGTCTTTGCGAAGGGTCAATTATGGCATGGCGTGAATGCACCTTTAAACTCCAACCCTTATTAAACACACCTGAACCAGCTAATTGAGGTCTTACGGATTATTAGAAACCTGAGGAACACAATACTTTTGCAAGAGAAGTCTCCCCAGGAAGATTTATGTTTACTAGTGGAACTTATGTGTTTTTCCTCCCATCTCATATTATTTCCATCACCACCAGAGAGAACACAGACCTTTTACAAGAGAACGCAACATTTACTCCAGCCATTCTCCAAGTTCTGTGAAAGCAAAAATTAAGTAAGACAACATTACTGCGATTTTAGCATGAGCTGGAAGGCTGAGGAGACAGAGAGAGATGCCATTCACTTGTCCGATGTTGAAGCAAAAAAAAAGTGCAGCGCTAACTTCTCTAAGATGACATGGTGTATCAGACCGGCTTAAATAAATCCTAATTAAACTGAAGGCCTGGGACATTGTGAGAGTTTGAGAATGTCTTTGGAAGTTTTGGAATTCAGGATGGATGAAGCTACTGCTACTATACTGCTCAACCAGTGTAAAGGATTAGTTCACTTCAGAATTAAAATTTCCTGATAATTTACTCACCCCCATTTCTTTCTTTCTTCAGTCGAAAAGAAATTATGGTTTTTAAGGAAAACATTCCAGGATTTTTCTCCATATAGTGGACATCCAACGCCTACCAACAGGTTGAAGGTCCAAATTGCATTTTCAATGCAGCTTCAAAGAATAAGTGTCTTATCTAGCAAAACGATCAGCCATTTCCCTAAAAAGGCCCCAAATGTATATACTTTTTAACCAAAAATGCTCGTCTTGCACTAGCTCTGCCATTCACCATACATTACATAATCACGTTGGAAAGGTAATGCGTAACATAGACGGAAATACCAAGGTAGGGTGAAAAATTCCATCTCATTTTCTCCTCCAACTTCAAAATCGCCCAACATGGATCCCACCTTCTGTTCGGATCTGGACACAAGACCTCGTCAGCATCACAGGCATCTGGGAAAATATCACCTTGTGTGCCGAACCCACCCTTGGATTGATCCCACCTCAATATACTTTCCACTGCTACGCAGAAAAGAATTCCTCGATTGCATTTAGAAAGGGGCTGTAAGGGGGCAGGTATACAAGTGTGAAATGGTTATGGACGTTGAACCAATCTCGGACCACAGCAGCCCTGATGTCATCTGATACTGTGCGTCTCTGCACTGGTCCTTGTCTTTGTCCTCGTCCTCATCCTCTCCCACGTCCGACTCCTCTCTTTCTTTGCCCTCTTCTTACTCTGACTCTCATTGCCTCCACTTACAAAGTTCTCAAAAAGCTTCTCATATTTGTAGTGCTAAGAGACCGATTGGTGTTTTGTTTTCTGAGCAGGTGTTTTCAGGAGTGTATGGAAGTGCCTACAATTGCCAGATGAGTTTTGCATTTTGAACAGAGTGTTTTCCAAATGATAACAGTTGATTTCATTTTTGAACAAAGTGTCTAATATAAGAAAACGTGTGTAGTGTTTCACAATAAGTGTGTTATAGAGTTGCAAACAAAGTGCAAAGTTGACAACAAACATGGCCGAATCATTTAGCAAGAAAGTTCCTTACGACAGGAAAAGCAACAGATGGAAAGATATAACAAACGCTGCCACCAATTACATTGCCAAATAAAACATTTGTGAATAATGCAAAATATCGTCTGATTATCGTTATAAAAGTCTTAGAAAATATCAAGAAATCATTTTTTTATCAATATCGCACACCCCTACTGGCAAGTGTGTTTCTTTCGATACAAAAAACTAGTTCCTGTTACAGTAAATCTGATACGGCCAGTTGATATTTCTGAAGAGACATTCAGATACAATATAGTAAAAGAAAACTCATGTGAGCCTGTGTTTAATACAAGCTTTTATTAAACTTAAACTTGCAACTGTTACAAATAAACCTTAAAAATAAACTCTCAAATCCTGTTATTTCATTTGGTTCTAAAGGAAATTGTTTGGCTTCCAGGTTTTGGGCTCTAGGTAATTTTAATAGATATCAGTGTCTGAATAACTATATTCTATTAATAGATCAGTGTGCTAAGAGTAACAAAGTCTTTTCACATTAACTGAGATGATTAAGCAAGAGACTTGTGACAAAAATTGAGGACATTATAGCCTTAATAAATTATAGTACTTAGAATACTTAAGTACATTCGAAGGCAATTACTTTTGTACTTTTACTCAAGTAAAATTTAAAAGGGAGTACTTTTAATTTCCCTGGAGTAATATTTTACCTCTACTTTAACTCAAGTACTTGGTTTGTGTACTTCGTCCACTGCTGTTAATAACCTTCTGTCAATCCAAGTATCCTGGGCATGGATACAAAAATGTGGAGGTATAATCAGTAGTTTTCACAAAAGCCATGAAGCTGTTAAAAGTCTGCCGGTTGATGTGTCAAATAGACTTTTGCTGACAAAAAAGCATGAATTTCTTGGTCCAGATAACGCAAAGAAAGAGTAAACATTGTTCATTTTTATTTACATATACTACTGACTTTGTAACAGTACAAAATAGCTTGAAAATCAGCAACGTTACGATTTAAGATGAATAAATTATGAACAGAATGCAATAAATATTTTTTGTTTCCATACATTCTGAGCTGTTTGTTTCTATACAACAAAACTGGATGATAATTTATACTATCAAGCTCCAAGTAGGACAGAAAAGTAGTTCATACTTCTCATGGCTTCAGATGACCTGGAATATAGTGCACAACATGATAACTTTATTTGAGGAATGAGCCATTCACCAATAGTTTTCTCCTCTACTGGAGCTCAAGAATCCCATTTTCACTTGTATTCAATTCAAAAATAATGCCTTTGGATGCGTTGCACCAGATTTGCTATCGCTGAAACAAAACACTATTAGTTCTCACATGTCATGTCACTGATCAAGAAGTGACATGTTTAAAAATGTAACAGCATCGAGAGCTTCTGTACAGGTTTCATTTTGGTGACATTTTTGAAAAAAAAAAAAATCCTTTAAATTTAGCACAAAAGTTCTCGCTGACTACATTTTGAAACATTAAGTTCCTCTGATAACTCTCCCTCATGGCCCAAGGCAACAGCAGCACAATAATGAGCAGATAATGATGGAATTGTGGGCTTCTTGTGGATTTGGTTCATTCAGAGGTCTATAAGATAATCACATTCATATTGAAACGTCTCTGAAGTCATTGCTGTCTCATCCTTAAGTAGTGAAAAGTTATATGGGTGTTTATAAAGAGTGCATCTATACAAAGTCCACACTTTGCAGGCAACCAATCCAAGCTATGTTTTCCTGCAAAACCATGAGGGAAAATTATAAGCTGGAATGCTGCCTCTTTGCAGGACTCTAGGAACCTTGATTGTGCATATGAGCTACTGTGGCTATTTGAGAGATTTCTATGGGATTTGAGAGAGCGAGAAAGATAGCAAGGGGTGGACTGCCATCAGAACAGAGATGACTGGTCTTGTCAGGATAATTGATATCCAGGTAGTCAGGTGAATGTGGGCGGATCTGTGGGTGATAAGTGAAGTAATAATGATGGGCTGTTCACTGCCATTAGTGTGAGTCTTACTAAAATGGATGGTCATTTGAATAATGAACCATAAGCCACCTTTTAAGTCACCATGAGTCATTCATACTGGTACTAGATAGTTTCCCAGAAAATATGAGATATTTGTCTACTGTTCAGGGTTCAAGGCAGTATCCTCATCTTAGACCACCCATGGTACATAGATTGATGAGATGTTTTTGTAGGTTAACCTAGAAATCAAAAACGCAATCGGATTTTCCCATTGGCGCTTGGATTATTGCAGAAAAATAAGCTCTGTGACCGCCAAAAGTTTTCGTACATATTTTGTTCATCGTGGTTATCTTCGCAAATGAGCGTAACTTTTACAAATTTTGAAGCCTAAATCCAATCAGAAAAGGTTAAATGCAGGCTATAACAAACTACAGTGAGCCTTGAATGAACATGATTGAGCCTGTAAAAGTCGACTAGTGAGTAAATAAGTTTAGCTGTTCTTGTGATGGCATTTAATGTGCCCGACAACCTCTGTAGTCCATTTTAGACTCTTGTTAGCAATTGCCTAAAAATCACGAGGGGGCTATGTATTTTAGGTTATGGAATAAATCTTTAAAATATCTTGAGCTTATGCAAACCACAGGCATTTAACCAAAAAACCTTTTGGCTACAATCCTAACAATCTTCAAGTTTTGTTCTACAAAAATACGCCATCCCTGCAGCAGTCTATTTGCCATTTAAGTATGGCATTGCAAGATTAGTCAAGGGCTTTTATAGGAAAATGTAAGCTGGGAGACAACCCCCCCCCCCCCCCCCCCCCCCCCCCAAAAAAAAAAAAATACATAACAAGGATATTGTATTAAAATTATCTGTTTGTCTCTGACTAAAAATTACATTTGAATTTTAGGAGGAAGGAAGCCGTCATTAAATGGTCTGTCATCAGAGAAAGAGCCACATAGGGAACAAATAACAGTAATGCATAATCAACGTTTTGTGAACGTCTTAAAATTATGACAGCTCGAACAGACCTTTAGCATGTTTTTATTGCTTTGCAATTTCTGAAATTACAGTGAATATTGTAATTTCCTCAGTGAAGTGTCAAGACCATAAAAGCTATGGAGCTCAGTTATGAGTCCAACTGACATGTCTTATTTGGTCTTATTGTGCAGTGTCACAGCCGGTAATTACAGCTTCAGAATGCATTTCCATTTTCAACAGCAACTGCAAGTGTGTGTGTGTGTGCGTGTTTACACTTTGCTTGTCTTTTTAGTCTGATTATCTTTAATGAAGAATAGTCCTCAAAAATGAAAGATAAACAGTTAATTTCCTCTAAATGACAAAGGAATGTGTTCCGTAATTGCTTAGTGATAGTCTTGGAAGTGTAGATGTTTTAGATTTTCATACACGGTAATAAAATAAATAAACTGGTGTCGTGACAAATCTTAAGTACCTGTCAAATTCTATCCTGCTTCGAGCCCAAAGCAATTTCTTTGACTGATAGTGTTTTTTTTTTTCAATGCCTGATCCGAAATCCGAAAAGCGAAAAGGGAGCTATAAAACATGGAGAAATCTGTCCATTAGCATTTCCATTAACAAAATACTATAGTATTACTTTAATAATAGATTTGCATAAATGTTTAACCCTATTTTATTTACAGGTGAAGTAGGTAGTTTCTATGACTCTAGTGGCACTAATGTATTAATTTTACATTATATTTTACAAACACCCATCCTGCATGTTGCTGAATATCTTTTCCCATTTAACTCGGATAAACACCCTCTAGCTCCACCTTCTACAGCAGCAATGCAAACTGACACTATTACCTCTCAATATTTTGAAAGTTCCTGGGAGGCTCAATGTTTACACTTTTGGGAGAGATAAACTCATGGATGGCATACTAATAGTAGGCAATGAACAAAACCGTGTTAAGAGAATGTATTTTAATAAATAATACATTTAATAAATAATCTTACATGCTTCACCTTTAAGTAGTTTATCTTACACATTTTCGTATCTGCTTACACCCCACTGAGGGTTAGTATTAGGGGTGGATCTTCATGCTATTTTTTTTTTTCGCCCTAAAAATCTCTTTTGAAGCAAACTGTGCAAATTCATTCAAACTCACCAACTTTTCTCATGAGATCAGTTTGATGAAAACAGAAAAAGACAAACCAGGCCCATTGGTAATGCGTACTCAAAATTGTTTTGCTACACTTTCAAAGTGAAATGTCCAGTGAGTGGCAGGGCTGTGCAATATGGACAAAATAATCTCATTGCGATTTTTTTTTTTTTTTAATGAATCTTGCAATTTTCAAACATGCTACATTCTGAATGTATTCAGTGCACAAGAAGTACATAACAAAATGTTTCACAATGAAGTAACTGTTTTTACAGCTTCATAAGCAAAACTAATTAACTGTCTTTAAAACAGACAATATAAAATAAAGTAAGGTTAACTAACCTGAAATTTCAGTCATAATAAGTAAACTTCAAAATTGTATTTCAGTGCACACATTTCACAATGAAGTAACACTGTACAGTAGGATTAACTGCTTGATAAACAAAACTGTAAAAAAAAAAATAGTGTCTTAAAACAGACAACATCAAATAAATTACGATTATTTCACCTGCTTAAACTCATACTCAACATACATTCTCATACAGCAACTTGTGTGAAATAAGTGTGAGTTGGCAGCTGGCATCTTTTGTCCAGTGTTCTCTCAAACGAATTTCTCTTCGGTACCAAATCATTTTTATTCTGAACTGCATCCATATTTTTTCTTCTTTCCTCCCGTTTGCCTATTCTGTTCTCCCGTTTTGCTTTGTTCTCATTTGTGCGGTGTGCTGAGTGAGCTCTGATTGGTTAACATCTTAAACATGCGCACAATAACGTTGCAGAATTCTGAATTACATTTAGTCATTTAGCAGACGCTTTTATCCAAAGCGACTTACAAGTGAGGAAAACAAACAAGCGATTCTTCATGAATTGGCAAATAACACAGGAAGTGCTCACAATACAAGTTTCATACATTGCTCAGTACCATAAGCTAGAGTAGGAGTCAAGTCAAGTCAAGTCATCTTTATTTATATAGCGCTTTTTACAATGCAATTTGTTTCAAAGCAGCTTTACATTAATAAGAAAATGGGGTCATTGTGCAGCTTATTCTATATATTATTGATTCTTTCCGTTGCAAATATCAGTAGTTATTAGTCTAGTTAATTTAGGTATATCAGCACTGCAGAAAACAGTGACGTAATCATCCGGCTCGGCTCAGTTTGTATACAACGGCGCCAATGCAGGCATATCAAAAACACTGCTGATTATCAAGCAAGTGTCCCCAACTTAAGCAAGCCAAAGACAACAGCGGCAAGGAACCAAAACTCCAACAAATGGAGAAAAAAACCTCGGGAGAAACCAGGCTTAGTCGGGGGGCCAGTTCTCCTCTGGCCAACAGTGAACACTTGTCCGATACTCAGGCAGAGTTACGGGTCATTAAACCGATTTGGAATCGCAACAGTCAAAATATTTAATCTAGTTCCATCTAGTTTAAGATCTTTTTGATCACGCCGGTATGGGACGGTTTGTTGGGATATGTGCCACTGGCTGATGAGTCGGTAAGGTCTTAACAAGGGAAGGGAAGGGAAAAGGGAAGGATAGGGTTTTATTTTTAAAATTAAATTGCAGACTTGTGCGATTAATTGCACAGCCCTAGTGAGTGGTGCTAAAAGCATTATCCAAAATAGATGAATCTGAAAAAAAAATTTTAAACAGTTTTTGTACATACCATGGCAGTTTGAAAATGAAATGTCAGATGAGTGCCACTAAGATATGCCAAGTAATGCTCTATGGTGTTTGAAAATAACGGACCCCCTACATTATTCCGTACCCTAAACCTAACCGATACTCTTAAAGGTGCAATGTTTAAAGTTTTTGCAGTAAAATATCCAAAAATCACTAGGCAAGTGTTATATATTTTGTTGAGTTGAGTACTTACAATATCCCAAATGTTTCCAACTATTTGTAAATCATGAAAATTGCGATTTTAACTAAGGCTCTGGGACGTGTGCGGGAATAGCCTGTCAATGACGTCATATCACTTTTCCACTTTTACTCCCGTAGAAACCATTACAACATAGTCTCATGGACAAATGCGAAAATAGTAGTTGTAGCGTCTTTCAAGCTACTAGCTTGTTTCGCGCATTCGTTATGGAACACAATTATTCTTTACTGTTTGTAGCTGGTTCTGTCTACAAAGACAAGTCCCATAAACGTAAACGTCAGCCAAATGACCCAAGAAGATTTTGGGACTAGAAGAGAAAGACAACGAGGATCAACATTGGTGTCGCAAATGGAAAGAACTATGCGACAAACTTAAACTAGACAGAGACGCAGATCTTGCATGTGTTTTAATAGACAGGTGAGTAACTATTTGGATTAGTTAACCGACAGAAAACTTATGATTATTATATCGATCAACAGTGTTATTCTAGTTGAATGTCTTGTTCTTGTCTATGGATATGATGTGAAAAACGATGAGGTGATGTTCACTACGAATACTTAAAGACATGTTATGAACTTTGGGCTGTACTTTTGTTTTATCTGTAGCTTTAGTGAAGTACTCTTCACTACATCAAATGTGTCAAATGCCAAAACTGCATACGAGTTGCATTCTGTACGAGTAATGTTTATTAAGGACAGCGTTATTGCATTTGTTTTGTGATTAGTTTGTTGACATTGCCATACACTTCACCCAACATGACAAACAAAGTAAATTAATACAGTATCTGTTAAACATAAATATTTATCAGCCTTTTTGCAAATGATATGAGTACGTTCAACTGTACTTTTACTATGATTGTTTTGAACACAGAAAACTGTCTAGCGTTAAAACACCAATGAATTGGACAAATGCAGTAACATCTATGACAACCAATTTAGTGTTAAACCTTGCTTTACTAGCGGGTAATTCATTATAATGAAATAAAATCATGTCATCAAGTGCGACATTTAAAAAACTACTACTTTACCTCATCCATGAACATGAAACATGATTCCCATCTGATTTATTTAAATCAGCGGTGGAGTAAAAGAAGACAATTCCCATAATTCAAGCTACACCGTTGTTGTTGTTGTTGTTTTGATTGTACGCTCTCTAGCGGCCAATTTTTTTTTTTACAAATTGCACCTTTAACAAAAGCAAACAAGGGACACAAATGCATTTACATCCAAACCTCGACATAACTTGCTGTGCTTGCCTAGCATATTACAGTGTAAATTTATTCACACACACACACACACACACACACACACATACAGTACTGTGCAAAAGTTTTAGGCAGGTGTGAAAAAATGCTGTAAAGTAAGAATGCTTTCAAAAATAGACATGTTAATAGTTTATATTTATCAATTAACAAAATGCAAAGTGAGTGAACAGAAGAAAAATCTACATCAAATCAATATTTGGTGTGACCACCCTTTGCCTTCAAAACAGCATCAATTCTTCTAGGTACACTTGCACACAGTTTTTGAAGGAACTCGGCAGGTAGGTTGGCCCAAACATCTTGGAGAACTAACCACAGTTCCTCTGTGGATTTAGGCAGCCTCAGTTGCTTCTCTCTCTTCATGTAATCCCAGACAGACTCGATGATGTTGAGATCAGGGCTCTGTGGGGGCCATACCATCACTTCCAGGACTCCTTGTTCTTCTTTACACTGAAGATAGTTCTTAATGACTTTCGCTGTATGTTTGGGGTCGTTGTCATGCTGCAGAATAAATTTGGGGCCAATCAGATGCCTCCCTGATGGTATTGCATGATGGATAAGTATCTGCCTGTACTTCTCAGCATTGAGGATACCATTAATTCTGACCAAATCCCCAACTCCATTTGCAGAAATGCAGCCCCAAACTTGCAAGGAACCTCCACCATGCTTCACTGTTGCCTGCAGACACTCATTCGTGTACCGCTCTCCAGCCCTTCGGCGAACAAACTGCCTTCTGCTACAGCCAAATATTTCAAATTTTGACTCATCAGTCCAGAGCACCTGCTGCCATTTTTCTGCACCCCAGTTCCTGTGTTTTCGTGCATAGTTGAGTCGCTTGGCCTTGTTTCCACGTCGGAGGTATGGCTTTTTGGCCGCAAGTCTTCCATGAAGGCCACTTCTGACCAGACTTCTCCGGACAGTAGATGGGTGTACCAGGGTCCCACTGTTTTCTGCCAATTGTGAGCTAATGGCACTGCTCGACATCTTCCGATTGCGAAGGGAAGTAAGCATGATGTGTCTTTCATCTGCTGCAGTAAGTTTCCTTGGCCGACCACTGCGTCTACGGTCCTCAACGTTGCCTGTTTCTTTGTGCTTCTTCAAAAGAGCTTGGACAGCACATCTGGAAACCCCTGTCTGCCTTGAAATTTCTGCCTGGGAGAGACCTTGCTGATGCAGTATAACTACCTTGTGTCTTGTTGCTGTGCTCAGTCTTGCCATGGTGTATGACTTTTGACAGTAAACTGTCTTCAGCAACCTCACCTTGTTAGCTGAGTTTGGCTGTTCCTCACCCAGTTTTATTCCTCCTACACAGCTGTTTCTGTTTCAGTTAATGATTGTGTTTCAACCTATATATTGAATTGATGATCATTAGCACCTGTTTGGTATAACTATATGCCTACAAAATCCCTGACTTTGTGCAAGTGTACCTTGAAGAATTGATGCTGTTTTGAAGGTAAAGGGTGGTCACACCAAATATGGATTTGATTTAGATTTTTCTTCTGTTCACTCACTTTGCATTTTGTTAATTGATAAATATAATCTATTACCAAGTTTATTTTTGAAAGCATTCTTACTTTACAGCATTTTTTCACACCTGCCTAAAACTTTTGCACAGTACTGTATATATATATATAGAATGTGTGCTGTCAATGTTAGATATATTAATACTAGGCGTGTGACGAGACCCCTATCCCACGAGACGAGACACGAGATTGGGTTCACGAGACAAGATTTTTATAGTATTTTTAAGAAATCCTCAATAATGAAACGTATGAAGGGAAAATAGCCTTTTATTCAACTGAAAATCATAAAATGCAAAAATGTTGGTGCAACTTGTAATGCATGTCATTTTACTTCTATTTTAATGAATTATTTGCAGTAAAACAACATGCAAACACTGCTAAATGTTTTGCCGCAAAATCAACCAATTGTTTTCTGCCCTGTATAATTTCACATGAGAAATCTCACTGAACTTCTTTCTACAGATTGAACATAATTAAACAGTAGGCCTATAAATAAAATAAACATAAACATAAAAAATTCAAATTACACTTTAAGTGTCACTTTAACTGCAGCACAAAGTTGACCATTTCCCAGTCACTATTGATTGTGTGGCTGTAACTGTTATAAAGCTCTGCGTACACCGAGAAGTCCAACCGTCAGCAGTGATAGCGATGCTTTCTGCCTCTTTAGGGGCCGTTCACATATCGCGCCTAATAAAGCGTGGAAAGCGCGGCCGCGTCGCTTCCTCCTTCTTTTGCAAGCGTTCGGGAGCTCGCGCTTCTGTTGTGTCTGTCGTTGCTATGCAACCATGAACTGTGCTCTCCACGACCATGAGGAAGGCGCGCCAGGAAAAAACGAGCGCGCCACACCGCATGTGCTTCCATTTTGCACGAATAAAAATGCGCGCGATATGTGAACGGCCCCTAAGAGTCTGTACAACCTTGGCCGAGGTGTACGGCATAGTTTTCTTACAATGTTTACATATTGTTTGTGTCTTGTGTGTTATTCTTTCTCCGTTTATTATTTCTACTGGAAAACCAAAATGCTTCCACAAAAATGATTTGAAAGTGGCGAGGGCATCTTCAATAATAATACGACGAGACAACTTTTCTCCTCAACGAGAAATCTCTTCACGTTTTAGTCTCGCGTGATCTCGTCACACCCCTAGTTAATACCATATTTCATTCTTAAATCATATAAATATTTAATTGTGGAAGGCACTGTTTTGAGGCACAGTTTAATTTGAAAAATAAGACAAATTGCATGGAACATTTGGGTACAGCAGCTAAAATAAATAACTATATAACTAAGTATTGCACTGAGATGCTTGGTTTTGTGAGAATTCAAACAAAGTGTATCTCATTTAAATATTTTATTTAGTAGACTTCAAGTGCATATCAAAAAACAAAATGTTTGTTTATGACGACCTGATATCATTGTTCCTCTACATCAGTAAGTCCGAACGGCTTCATATTCCCCAGCGTTATAACTAATGTCTGTTGACACCCATGACGGCGTGAGGCATTTTTCATAAAAATCCTGTTTCCTGCAATTCCATCTCTCGCAGCCTAAGTTATTTCACTGAAGATCAATTCTCTCTTCGGAGCCTTTCACATGAGGAAAAAAAAATACAATTTCAGCCCACCCTAATTCTTAGCAGCAGAGAAGGCAATTTAATCCAGCCGTTTTATGGTGTATAGGAGCATTTGACTGACAGCACGTAGGATGAGTCCCTCGATGGCCTACTGATTGAGTCTCTCTTCTCAGACCCACACGGCAGCCCAATTAAAACACAAAAGATGCTTTGTTTCTGCAATTATCAGATACATTGAAATCTTTCTGCAGATAAGACTCATTCAAATGCCATTGATATGCGTTTTGATGGACGCAGTTGCAATTATCACCTCTTTTGTCCGGCCGTGATTGCTGTTTATCTGGTAAAAACTTCAACGTGATTCGTTCTGATTTGTGCGTGGGTGGAAATTTTCAGGTCCCTGGCGCAAGTAAACACGCTAACAAAAATAAACTTTTTGTAGAATTCAAACATCCAAGCATGCATGATTGTTTGATGTAGAACATGCTGACTTTAGCTGCCGATCAATGGGATGACATTAGATGAGGGTCTGTGTGAACTAAATAGGACTTTCGGAGCTCAATACGCTGGTCGATAAGACAGATTTGAGGAGAGGCAGAGACAGTACAATGGGAGAAAATGATTTTCATTGCTTCTTGGCACTGTCCATAGATGCTACAACAAAAAAACATGCCCGTTGGTTTGACGTTAACAAGAATGAAATTTACTTTGAAGTGCAGGTCAAGCTTAAATTTTGAATTTTCTTTTTTGTTGTTGTTGTTGTTGTTGTTGTTGTTGTTGTTGTGGAAGCGGTTCTATGCAGACCTCTTTGGTTAGATTAGTATTAGTCAGTACAGGATTGATCCAAATTCGATACTGTGTGTCACCCCTGGTTGTTACTGTCGCCTTCATGTTGCTTTAAAAGCATCATCGTGTGTATAAGTGATTTTGTGACGCTCTTTATCCGAGCCTTTCATAGTTGTCATAACCGTGTCTATGTTTATCTGTTTATTCTGTTCCCCAGTCCTGTCATCGTCACATGTGTTCCTTGTTTTGAGTTCTGTTCTGTCTTCTGACACGTTTCTTGTTTTGTATTCGAGTCCCGTCATTTTCCACGTGTTCCTTTGTTTTGCCTCTATCGGGCCTGTCAGTTGTCATGTGGTCTTTGTTTTGGTTTCGTCATTATCATTATTAGTTCATCGTCACCACCTGTGTCTTGTAATCAGTTTTGTCTATCACCTGGGCCCGCCGATTATCCTCTTGTGTTCATCTGTATAAATTCCCTCTGTGTCAGTCCTGTCCTTGTTCTTCGTTAAAGTTACTTGCTCGTGTCGCTTATCTTCCGATCCTGTCTCGTTTAAATAAGTTACTTAAAATTAATCTGTCCTCCGTCTCCGTGCTTCCTTGCACTCACCCCGGGCGTGACAATAGTATGATCGCTTTGGGTAAAATATAATTAATATTTATCTTATTTATTTGTCCTTTTGTGTCTATCAGATCTGTTACCCTATTAAAAGACTCCAATATACATTTAAAAAAAATGCTTTTTATAGAGCATGTAATCGTAGGTTAATAGTTATTTGTAATTGCTATTTTTAAATTCTAAATTTTATCAGTAAGAGGCTGACTTCAGTTGTGGCCAAAAAGGGATGTCCGGAGGGCATATTTGCACAATATTTGCTTTTAATGACTCTTCAGGTTCTATTAAACAATCAAAATATGAGGAGTAAGTTAGGAAGAAGAATACACTAAACTTGATTAAGGTATTAAAATGACAAAATTATGTGGCAAGAATGGCATACTCCAACATATAATTAAATATGGGATTTATTGTATTATGATGCTCATAGAAAATAAAGCATACATTGACTACGATGTGATTAGTTATTCATATTTTGCTGATCTCTTGTTTTATATTACAGTAAACATTCCCCTGGTTTTAAGCTTAACTTATTTCCAATCCTCCTTTAGTTCTTCCCAAAGTTGAGCTTTATTGAAAGACCTGGGGCCGGTTGCACCTGCTGGACGTACAACCGGTTGTAAGACTAAGCTTAACGTAAAATGCATTTTAAGTCCGCCGTATAATTAATACCTGTTGCACCATCTGGGCGTAGCGCACGTCTGAGACTAAATCTTACACCTAGTCAAAGGTAGGTGTAAAGCGAGAAGTTTCCATGATGAAAATAAAGACAAATAAAAACGTTGAGATGATTTAGCGTCTGGTATACAGTCTGATCATATCGTCGTGTTTTTCAGAGCTGTTCTCAGTACTAAAGGCGGGTCGGGATTATCTGCTAATATAACTTGTTCTTTAAATTTGTGTAGGCTACTCTGCACACCGTGTAAACAGGTCTAGCCTATAATTTTTTTTTATTTACTTTTTGTAAACAGCTTATCTTTTGCCACATAAAAATATATTTTTTTTATTTGTTACTGAATTGTTTTGCTTGCATACCAAAATATGCATATACTTACTGAATTGCTCAATAATTTTTCTTGTTTTACAATCTGATAAATTTTTTATTTTTTTTGCCCAACAGTAATTTTTCATCTATTCGTGTGTTCGTTGGAGCCAATAAATTCACATTTGTAACCATAGTACTGTCACGGTTCGTGTAGATGACCGACAGACACGATTGACGATAAACATACAGACTTTAATACTGGAGAGAAGAACATACACGACTTCCAACATAGACAATAACCGACACTGAATAGGGTAGACACAGGAACTTAAATACAGGAAATGATGACAGGAACACAGGTGAAGGGAATACAAAACACGGCTGAACATGATTAGTATAAACGAGTGACGGGAGCAAACGAAAACAAAGGACACGTGGAACAAGACTAGACAGTGTTACAAGTACCACGAACGGCGTCTCAACTAACAGTGCAGTAGAGCATACGCTAAGCGTTGCTGCGCCTAGTCGTAGTTTTCGATGGTGCAACTGGTGTAAATATTCTTCGGCAAGCTGAAAGTAACTAAGTCCAGCGTAGAGCTTACACCCGGCTTTTTTACATCCAGCTGGTGCAACTGGCCCCTGCATCGCAATTTAAGTTTATAATTTCCCAAAGGTTTTCAATGGCATTAAGGTCAGGGGACTGAGCAGGCCACTTGAAGTCTTCAAAATGTTGAGCATGTATACTTTGATTGCACATGTGAGGGAAATTTCAATATTAGGGGTTATTTCTTTTTCTTTAAGTAGAGTGTGGTATTTAGTTTCCCTGCTATCAATGTATGCTTAGGATGGAGAACAACAGCTGCAAGGATGACAGGAGCCTAAAGGTGACCTGAGGGGGGGTCAGTTGGTCCTAACTTTGCCTTAAGGTTATGACCTAAGGCCAAAGGGCCACCCAGTTTTAGAAGTAGGGCTTTTTTCATGGAACAATGACTATTTCTTCTCTACTGTGTGGAAAAGTACTGATGATAAGAATGTCACCTTGAAAGGGCATAAGGAGGGTATAAAAGCTGAGGGAAACCGCCCTTCGTCGTCGCACTCTGCAGAAACCTGTGTTGCTGTATGACTGTTTGACCTTTCTTGCAAGAAATAAATTCTTTATAAAGACAATTTTCTTTGAGTTTGTCTCTTAAGCAGTTCGAGTAAAATTTCTGCCACAACACACACAACTTTATTGAATTCGCTATGTCTTTGAGATGGTTATGATGTTGGAAAATACACATTTGATTTCCAAACAGATCCTCCATACTTGACTACATTGTGTTCAGCAGGATTAGTATTGGTTTATTTTCAAAGTGGCATCAACTTCCATCATCCTTCCAACACCTGCTGCAGACATGCTTCCCCAATACCCCAATTATGTTTCCCCTGCCATTCCTAATGGTTTCACACATACAGTTGGTGTTAAAACACTCTAGTCGTCTCCTACCAACATAAATGGCACAACCCAACACTAGGTTGTTAAATTTTGATTTGTCGGACTGCAGAATGTGGCTCTAATCTCCAATACATATGTTCTTTAGTAAATTCATTTTATTTAGCTGTTGGCTTACAGTTCAAGTTTAAATTTGAGGTTGGAGGTCTCATGTAGGTGGTGCTATAATTCTGTGGACATTTTGAACATTCAATATCCAAAACTGATTGACCAGCTTTAACCATTTCAACAATTTCCTTCTTGGTTGCAGTGGACAGCTCTTTCCATTAGACCATTTTCACTAAAACTCACAAAATAAAATAGCTAATACTTGCCACATAGTGATTTATTGAATTATAGGCTGGGTATAAAGAGTGCAAGCTTGGTATGACCCAAAATTATGTTTCACTGAGTCATTGCAAATGCTAAAGTTGAAATGTGAAACACGTACATTAGTTTTACACTCCAGGCAAAACTTCACAACATGCATACAAACTATGTAATCCATTTTTAATAAAAGTTTGAAAAGAGTGTGCAGCAGCCAGTTTCCCTAGGTCAGACATTACTTTGGCCACTTCTGTATTCATAGTGTGTGTGTGTGTGTGTATGTGCACGTTTTAGTCGTTGTTTATTTACGTAAATATAAGCAATGTAAAGTTAGTGAGGTGTAGAAATTGAACCAATTGAACCTGGACGTGAAAAAGTGGCATTGCGCCATCCCTAGTTTTGATGTGATATCTATTTGAGAAAATATGATTCTAAAAAAAAATATTCAATTTTATCAAGTTTAAATCTTTTTTTTTCATTTAACAATTACTCATTTGTAATTTTGTAAATATAATGTAAAAATAAATATATGATTTATTTCAGCAATTGAAATGCATGTGTTATTTAGTGTCTTTAAATTAAATATTGTGATATTTTATTTATTGGCTTTCTATTGGCCATCTGCCATTTTAAAAAAAAATCCATATTGGTTTATATTACATTAAATAGCAGAAACGCATGACTGTGAGTTCTGCCTGAAGCACAAAAAAATTCCCAATGCAGATTTAGCTCGTTATTAAGTTGATCTTGTGAAACAGAACATTTCTTGGTTTGAAAGTGATATGCATCCTGCATTTCTACACTATTGACAACTTTTTTTAAAGAAATGGCGCTAATCTGATCCTACCTTTTAAGATAATGCATCGGTAGTTTAATTGGAAGAAAATAATTACAGTGACTTAATATAATGTTAAAAGTATTAATTGTTGATGCTTAAATGGATTGTGGGTGGTTCATACAATTTTTATAACACAACCTTTTATTTATTATTTATTTATTGTTTTAAATGAAAATAGCACATACAAAATGACACAGCTAAAATTTGAACCTCACCTAATCAATCAGAACATAAAGTGCGACCATTCCTGGACATGGCATTTGTTTTCATTGAGACAAGGGGTCTAATAAGGGAGCTAGTTTGGGAAGGTTTCTCTCCTTATTGTCCATCTCCCTTTCCTGAAATAAAGTTGGATGTAGGGAAACATCTCCACCAGACAGCTATGAACCCCTGACTAGCTGAAGCTCTGACAGGACCAGAACATAGGGATGCCATCAAATGGCGAAAGCGCAGGAATATAAATATCAGGAGGTTGAAAGAGACGCTTTCAGTGAGGCGTCTGTGAAGGGGAAATGTCAGACTGGTCTTTTCCTGAAAGTAAACAAAAGATCTTATTTTTTCTGTGTGTACAGCTCAAGCAGCAGGATGTAGTTTGCTCTACAAATAGTAAACTTTGCAGGGAGGGTGAGATAATTAAAATCCAGAGCGAATGTGTTCTATCTCACTGCATGTTGACTGATCGTCACCCCCGGCCCAAGCACGCTCACGCTCCACACTCTGTCTCAAAGTCATTACTCTTTTCATGGCTTTTCCAAAGTCAATGTTTGTTATTTTAATGAAAGCCCCTCGGACAAAATAACAGGGGAACAGACAAATTTCAGTCATTTTCCAAGCCTGAAAGAATAAAAAACACATCTCTTTGAGTCCAGCAGTCTCTCACTGGAGGGCATTTCTTTGTTTTTGCTGTTTTATTTTTCCATCTCACATGCTTATTTGCTGGCTTAGCTTACATATGTGCTGTATGTATGACTCTGTCTGTCTCAATGTCTCCTGGTAGTTCATAGAATTCCTAATATCTGATCACGGGTATATATAGGATGTGGCTCTTTAACCTAAACATGGACCTATACTCATTCACAGAAGGATAGGACATTTCCCGCTGAAGAATGAAGATATAAATGTTTGGAGACCACCTGCTTTGAGGCCTTTAAGATGCTTTGTCCAACCATTAGATCTGTTTTTATTTTTGTATCCATATTAAAAAGTTACAGCATTTACAGTGCCTCCATATCCAGTGCAAAGCTGTGTTGCTGGATTTATGCCTCTTTATGCTGCACATGGTCTACTGAACTTGGGTAAAATGACTATGCAATGCATTGTAAAAAATAAATAAATTAAAAGTATTTTATGAAGAAGCTTAAAAACAGAGAAAATTACTCATCCACCGTTTGAAAAGGTTGGAGAAAAGATGTGGAAAGTGACAAAAACACTTGTTGATTAGTTCTAATGGAGAAACATACTTCCACACAAGGAACATAGAAGGCAATATGGCACAGGACAGAGAACAAAAGGAGAATAAGTAGGGACGGAAAACAGAAGGGTAACATAGGAGAGCATATAATGCAAATGAACCAAAAATGGCGGGGCCAAGACTAGAGACTGGCAAAAAAGCACATGGTATACAGAAACAAACAAAAAGTCATCTCTCTCACACACACACACACACACACACACACACACACATACAAACCCACCGAACAGAAGAGCACGTGGCAGACAAACACACTCATCCATGTGAGCCAATGTGCTCAAACAGAAAACGAAACACAAGACAAACAGAAATGCACGGAGCATGGATGTCAGCACCCCAACACCGAAACTGAACCAAGACTAGAATGAAGTGTGACACCATGCCCAGAACATGAGAGTGCCCAAAACAAACCCAAAGTCGAACACACACAAGCAAGAGACAAACGCATGAGTGTCAGCATCCTGTCACCAAACTAAGAACAAGACCGGTAAAGGTGACAGGACCCTGACACTTTTTTACTGAAATGTAAAATAGCACGCAGGTAGTCCTTGCTATGGAGCCCCACACGTAAGGGAACAAATTCTTGATTCTTGTTTATTTTTCATTTTTTCCATGCATGTCATGTACAAGGCTCCGTACCTGACAGTATATATAGAGTATATTTTTTTCACTTTCTTCATTGAATCGCAACAGAAACAAAATGAATACAATATACTTTTGTGGTGGTGGTTTGTATGCTTGTGGAAGGATAGTCAGTTCAAATAAAACATTGTGTAAGTTTGGTGAGTTTTCCAAAATGACCTTTTCCTCAACAAGCCACATGATTTAAAGTATTGTCTATATCTGTATAGTACAAATGATGCTGGATAGGTTAAAGGTTTGTTCAGATCACTAACCCTCAGTTTAAGCAAGTGATGCTTGCCTTAGCTAACTGCTTTAATAACATTACCTGAATCGTTTACCCAGCAAACAGCCACCACACACAAAAGCCCCGTAATCTGTTAACCTTTGGAAAATACCTTCCCTCAGGTCAATGGTTTTCTTCCCTTTTTAACATCACTTACAGTCTCCAGGGACCATTCTGAGAGTATTTACTGACCTCTAGATAATGTTTGTTGTGTGATAATGTCCACATCACAAAATTTGGTCTTCAAATGAAGTGAGCAGACTCAAAATGAACCGCAAATGCTATTTATTTCTGCATATAATTTTTTATGTAACTCTCCGAAGCATTTAAGATCGTTGAGTGTTGGAAAACCAACACTACACCCACAAATGGGACTATTTTTGCTGTTCACTTGGACACAGTTGTATCTTTTCTATCACTTCGCACTCCTTTAGCTTCACTACTCTATTTTGAGGCGCGTGGGCTCTTGAGTGAGCGTCAGTCAGAAACCCTGCGGTGCCCTCGTGCTCATTTCCCAAACAGCCAGATAATTAATTGGAAAAGTAGAGGCAATGTAATCCAGTTCTTCAGCAGCCTAAACTGCTTGCACATATCATCCTCACAAGAGGCTCAAAGGCTCGGACACTTCAAAGCACAACCGTGCGCACTTGTCAGACAATTGGCGAGACGGCGTATCTCATTCTCTTGCCTCACTTTCGCTGTGAAAGGCGGTGTGTGTATCGTAAGGCCATGAAATAGATTCATTAAAAGCATTCAGGCTGCGCGCTGTGGATTAAACGCTTCTCTTCCAGACTCGGTTGGCCTTTAAACGGTGCTAACTTTTGAGATACGTCCTATGTGTTGCTCAGGCCTCCCTCAGGAGTTGTCACTTAGCTTCCTTAGCTCTCTTGGAGAAACAGAGGCACTAGCAGAAGATGGAAAGCTCAGTGTTTCCTCAGAGGAAGTGTTTTATGTAATTTTGTTTGATATGCAGTCAACAAACTTGGCACATATTTTGCATAAATATATAAATCAGATATACTACTTAAAGTATCCCTGTGAAAAAGTACACTTTACTATTTATTTTTCAAAAATGCACTCATTGCATAAATAATATGCGTACATGTCACGCTGGTTTGGGCTTTGGCTCAAGTTAAGTTCATTTTCCCTTAGTCATGTTTCCTGCTTCCTGTTTGTCATGTATTTCCCCTGCTCATTATGTGATCCTGTCATGTGTCTCATTGTTTCATGAGTCAGTAGGCTTGTTCGAGATTAGTGTATGACATTGAAACACCACGAGAGCAATTCAAAAGCATAGGGAGTCGAATGCTCTCCAAAACGCTCTTGCGGTACTTTGATGTCTTATGCCGATCGCTCTGCACAACGACACTAGCCACTGCAGGGCTCCAGACTAACTTTTCCACTGGTTGCACTGGTGCTACCAATTTTATCAGTTGGTCGCACCAGCACAAGATTTGGTCGCACCTTTTTTTTTTTTTTTTTGCTACAACAATTTTAATCAATGCATGCTTGATGAATAGTAATTTTAAATATATACCAGATTTATATTGGCCATCAGCCACTGTGATTTAATATATGTATAATTTATATTTATTTTAATTCATATTTAATAAATTAGAAATGTGAAAAGTATGAATTAATATATATATATTGATCGCGTTTCCAGTGAAACTGAACTGAAGTCTGAATTCATTTCACACGGATCGACAGTCACGCCCAGAATACATGCGTTCACGCAGGTTACAAACACTTCAGAAAATCTCACTGTTGTATTTGAATAACTCTGCAAGGTCTTTGAAATTAAATGTTAATTAGATACTCAGAGATTTTTTAATGCTATAGATGTGTATTTGATGAATGTTTAAGGTAAATGAGAAAATATTAGCCTTCAGTTTGCCTTTCTGTAACTACTATAAAAGCAAACACTATACTTGCTCACATACAGTTTACTTTCTTTCTTTGTTGTGGTTGGTCAGACAAAATTAGCCAAACATTTTCAGTCCATTCAGATTTGAGTCTATTTTGCCTAGTCAGTTTTTGAGTCGCTGACAGACTAACTGGCGCGGAGCGCGAGCATTTTCAACGCGTCAGTGGTTACGCAGCATAAGCAATGATGCTGCGTTTGAATTTTCGTGACAGAGACATGCATATATACATTACCTTGACAACACTATTTGACATTAGCGCGGGCCAAACGTTCTCTCGCAGCCCATTGAGGAACTCTGGTGTAACCCACTGCTGTTGAAGTAACTTAATGCCTTTCTACCTGTGCACTCATCATTAGTTGTGTCTGTGTGCTGGCTTGTCCTTTCCACCAGCATCCTTGACCTCCAGTCTTTGTTTTAAAGTATTTAGCTATTGACCTTTCCATTTTTATATGGCTTAATTCCTAAATTTCCTGAATTCCTAATTGGCGCAGTGCCTGACCTAAGGCGTGGTCACACTAGACTTGCTGCAACAGTCGTGAAATGATGTCACGGTCTGCAGTGTCTTTATTTATAAACATGAATTCAACATATAACATATAATAATACATTCAAAATGTAAAATGTAGCAAATTAGCTCAAAAGAAATATGAACACTTAATCATAACTTGTTATAATTAATTATAAATATTTGGATCAGTTAATATAATTAACTTAATGTAGTATCATTAATTTTACAACCAGTTATCCTGTTTGTCCATTTAACACTTGGTTAATTGTTCATTAATTCTAAGAAATGTTCATTTCCGGGTTATGGGAAATGACATTCTTACTCTACAGTACTACTTAGAGCATGTAGACAAAATCTGCATGATTAGGGATTACTCCCGTATATGAGCATGAAACAGAGACAACTTCGCATGTAGCATGCACAAGACTTTATTAACTAAAAACTTCAACTACTCTAACATTCACACACATACATACATGCCTCAGTGTACCAAGGGAAAATGGGAGCTGATGCAGAATACAGGAAAGCAAGAAGATATAGTATTGTTTGAAGGTCAACAGATCAACAGCCTTGAGCAAACCATCAGTTTAGTTCTAACACGTCCCTCTTTAAAAGGGGTAAGGATACTTGATGTATCGAATAATGAGACTAAGTGTGATACTTGCATGTCTCGCCCATTTGAATTAAACTGTCCTGATGCAATTTGTGGAGGCTGAGTATGAATAAATGAGTCTGTGAAAGCATTCATAAATGGGACAAATTAACTTGTGTACTGTGTTGTATGGTAGTGTTACGGTAGCATTTTTTTATGAATCTGCTTCGATCAACATATGCAGCTTTATTCACATAAGCTTTTCCCTTAGTCCTAAACATGAGTTCATGGCTCATAAGCATATATGGTCAGTATAAAGGAAGAGAATATTGTGGAATGGTCAGCTTGTGAACTGAGAGTTATTACAAATTGAATATGCCCAAAAACTACACGTGTAAATACTTTTTTGCATTATGACTTATTCTTATCAAAGTAGTGAATGACACTCGAAACCTGCGGAATAGCGAAATCAAAGCTTCGGACATCACAGATAGCATGGTCATGTTTTTTGATACACGCTTCGGAGCCTCTGTGTCGAACGTCCCATAGTTACAATACATTAAAAGAATATACTTATGGTCAAACTGAACGTAATGTTTTTGGACATTTAATTCCTAACTGTAAAATGTTAAGAAATGACAATATTAAAAATATATTGTTTAAACTGCATTATATTTAATGCAGTTAGATGAACTTTAGACCCACTTAAGTAGAACTTATCTACATCTTTGTATGTAATTTAATATTTACTTCTATTGTGTTTGAAATATGGTGTTTCAAGTTTACTGCTGAATATACAGACAAGCATTCATGAGAAAACTAAAATATACTTTAATGCCATTTATATTTAAACTTGAATGTCATGTATTTAAATTTAAAATGATTCTGAACAACACACCACAGTTAAAATTATAATTAAGTATTTTACTTATGCTTTGGTATAGTTCATAACAGATCATAATAAGTGTAGCTCTTTAAAGCATGACAAAAGATTATAAAAACAACCATTTCAAATCTACTTTGAAAAATCGTTGAATTGTACGCTCTTTAGGTGCACTTAAGTGGTCTTTCATTTTGGATGAATTCCAGTTGATTCCAGTCATCTCAATAGCAATAGCAAGTGTAACCCTAATTAATATTATAGTATAGATGCTTTAAACCGTTTAAATACAGTAAATAAACTACAGTGCAAGCACATTCAATACAATTAAACACACATTTTTCACAAGGGAATCCTCTAATAATTTACTTTTTGTACATTGTAAGACCAATTTTCCATTTGTCTCCAAAAAGAAACTTATTAGAGTATCACATTATTAGCTTAGCAACATGCTAATGTCAAATCAAATGTGGGAGTTATTTTTGTGGCTTGTGTTCATGTTGATAATTTAGAGTTCCAAATCAGTCCGTTATCCATCCAGAGGTTCCATTTTTGGTTAGGATGTCTCTGTAGACAGTCGGCAGATCACTAGGATTTAGGGAAAAGCTGTGAATTCTGAGCCAGATTCCCCTCACGCATGAAGACCCATTGACAATAATATGGAGTGAAGTGCCGAGCAAATTTTCTGCCGGTCTTCGTAATTCCTTACGACCGGCCCGTGACTCTGTGTAGACCTGTGACACTGATGCTTATGCTTATGCTGCTGCCCACAGGTTATTTGTGTGTGTCTCTATGATCATGTGTATATTTTCTTTCTTGTATGAATCAAAGAAAATAAGTGCATTAACCCATACTGGGAGAGACGATTTTGCCATCTGAATTTTTTTCACATTGGCCCATTTGGTCAATGGGGCCATTTTATGATTGAAATGATTGAAGTTAGCATACAATAATCCTTTGTTGTTTTTTTAAATAAGTACACTTATTTTAATGACGAATGTACTAAAGCACAAGTAATTGAGGATAATTATAACTGTAATGTCATTCGATATTACTTAAAAAGTGAATAGATTTTAAATGCATCTTCATCTCAAATGTGTAATTACAAATGGTATATATAAAAACATAACATACACGTTTCAATAGAAATGAACTCTAGTACATTCAGCAGAACACTTTAACTATATTGTAAAGACAATAGTAACCACTTTGTTGCTTGAGTGTTGAATTGTATTTAAAGGAGTGCTGAAGCCACCACATTGCTGGTTACGCTAGTCCAGGAGCGATTCCATTTTCTGTAATCGCTCACAGCAATAATTTGGTAAATCAAAACTTCGTAGCCTGTACTTGGACTGTGATGAAATGATGTATTGTATTGTATTGTATGTAGCTGCATAGTGTGTTTTAAGCAGATAATAGCATTTATGATCTAAAGTGTAAGAGCTGTTGAGATAACAGCCTTCAGCAGCACAGGGAACAAAACACAGTCTCATATAATATCACAAGAAGAGCAGAAGGCTTTATTGGTGACACCTCCATTTTTTCAAATGATAGTGATGGGATGGAGTACAAGAACAACAGTGATGAAAGACGTAATGTGTATTTTGGTTTGAATTCAAAGAAAATGATTTAGAAGTTAATCAGACATCTTCATGCACACATGTAGTCTCAACGCTGAAAAAGATAAATGGTTGCCAATGCTGTGACTGACCAAAGAAGCAAAATGAAAACATGACAGGGACTCAATGTAAAGGATAAAGAGCAATTCAGAGGGAGTAACAAGCATGGTCCTTTTTTCCATACCTGCCAATAGGAAAAGTAAGCAAATATACTAGCTTGGTATAGCTTCAGTATGATCAAAACTTTAGATTAAATATTGTTTCCTCATGAAACTGTATTATTTTCTTTAAAAAAAAAAATCGACATTATTCTCCCAGCAACAAATCAGTTCTGTATTGGTTAAAAGTTTGGAATAATTACAATTTCTTAAATGTTTTAGACGCTCACCACATCTGCATTTGTGCATCATACACACAATTTCTACAATAAATGCTGTCCATTCATTTTTTTGATTCATCAAAGAATCATGAATAAATCACTTCACAGTTTTCAGCATTGAAAATAATAAGAAATGTTTCTTGAGCACCAGATCGGCATATTACAATGATTTCTGAAGGATCATGTGACACTGAAGACTAATGTAATGATGCTGAATTGATTAATGAATAAATTACATTTAACAGTTATTTTTTGCTGTATCTTTGACCAAATTATTTCTAGCGTAAGAGACTTCATTCAGAAATTTTAAAACAGCGTTAATTACATGTTTAACCGGAGGTGTATTTAGTTGTTTTTGACAGACATAATCATCGTGTAATCATAGATCATTATGCCACTCATTATTGTTTGTGGGTTTTTTCATGATGTAGCGAGAGAAATATGTCACTACCTGAAGTTTTGGAGATATGAAAAAACAAAGAAGAAAAATTTGGATACATACAATACATACATACAATACCATACGCAAGAATATTTTCAATACTAATAAGTATGTAACGCACACAAAAATGGGTAATTGTGAGTTCTCACAATTATGACTTTTTTGTGATATGAAGTTGTGAGTTATAAAGTCAGAATTCTGAGATATTAACTCTGCAATTCCGATTTTATAACTTGCAATTCTGACTTTATTTCTCCCAATTCTGACTTTATAACTTGCAATTTGTGAGATAAAAAGTCACAATTACCTTTTTTGCAATTACAAAGGGACTCACAAATAACTACCACAACACATGAAAACAGTTGTGGATCATCCAATGATGAGATTAAAGGGTCTGTAAATATTTGAATTGGGCAGTTTTTATTTTTATAAATGCAGTCATTTTGTCTTGTGGAATACTGTATGTAAACATCTGTTATGTGAAATAGCTTATTCAGGACAACACTAGATACAAATAACATGCATTTTTTATGATCCCTCTTATTTTGTTGAAAATATTAAAATGTTGCATATTCTGCAAGGGGGTGAAACTTATGAGCAGACATGTAACAGCTTTTTCAGACTAGACTCAGAGATTCATCAATTTCTGTTTACATGACTTGCCCGTCACAGTTTACATGAATGTTTAAATGACATTAAAATTCAAAGTAATCACTTTGGTAATCTAAAATACTTTTCAGATGGAACTGAATTGATTGCCACCCATTTAAAATGTAACTGTAATGAAATATACACATTTATATTACTCAAATTTTGTTACATGTATTTCATTACTCCCCAACCCTGCATGTAGGCTACTGTTTGACAGAAACAGTATCAACCTTCATTATTAGCAACAAGTTAACTAAAACAAAAATATTGACTCACTGCCACAAGGTGTGTGTGCAGGAATAAGCGCACGGAGAATGAAGACTGAATATCACACAGTTTAATCACGGTTCAGGAGACGGACAGGGAAATCCACAACACAGTATAAGCAACGTTAACGACGAACCAGGACTGGACAGACACAGAGGGTATAAATACACAGGGACACATGAGGAGTAATGAGCGGGGCACAGGTGAAAGACATCAATAATTAAAAGACAAATGAACTAATAAGGTGGCTATGGCAACTAAGGAGGACAGAGAAACTCAAATATGTGACAAACTTACAGGACCGGGGAACAGATAAACAGACAAAACCCTGACACTCATGGCTTTTCTACTGGCCTGGAAAATTGGTTTTGATCTATGTAACCTTATGATACCAACATTTTTTCAGCCTACCAGTGAAATTCTCTATTCCGATGTATGGTCACAGCAAAAACTAATACTAGCCTAACTAATATATTACTGTATGAAGTAAATACTGTAAACACAGATACCTATTAAAGCTTCAGTTATTTAGTTAAGAGCAGTGAGTGAGTCTGCCTTTTTATTTTGTTGTTTGATTACCATTAGGAAACAAGGTATATGAAGCTCCTATCACAGACTTAATGCACAAATCCGTTATATTGACACACATCCAATATTTCCAATAAAAGGTTTTGTTCACTAAACACAGTAACACTTTACAATAAGCTTCATTATTTAAAATTAGCTAACATGAACTGCAATACATTATTAAAATCTTGTTAACATTAGTTAATGGACTGTGAACTAACATGAACAAACAATGAACAACTGTATTTTCATTAACTAACTTTGATGAAGATTAGTAAACACAGTAACAAATGTATTTCTAATGGTTAGTTCATGTTAGTAAATACATTAACTTATGAACCTTATTGTAAAGTGTTGCCCTTAACACATGCGTTTACGTTCATACTCATCAAGACGGTGATAATTTTGTGTGTTTTTGCTTAAGAAGACGTGAAATACAGCTCAATTCAGTATTCTCATGTGCTGTGGCTTTCTGTGTGTAGCGCGTTGAGTTCTCTTCTGCAGTGTCCTGTGTTAGAATGCTTTAAAATCACTTGAATATTTTGACTGATAAGACTTTAAACCACTGGCCCGGGTCATTCGGGTTCTAGTTTTAGGGGGCTAAGACAAGAGACGGGGCACTGAAGCCTCCCAAAAAGGGTCTAGAACCACCCCTGTCTTCAATTAAGATAATTAACAAAGAAAACAATGTTTTTTTTTGTCCATGTATTTATTTATTTTAAGAAGCTGTGTAATAGCTTGAAAATGTAAAGCCAGCTTCTCATTACAAAAAATAAATCCCAACAGGGTTCTTTTATCACCTTTTTGGGATCTATTTTGTGTTAATTACCAGCTTATGCTATCCTTTATTTATTTTCTTGTCAAAACCAATTATTACCTGTATTTGGCCCTTGGCGAGTATTACATTTTTGCCCTGGTACCAGGCCTAAAATAAATGTATCAGAGGGAGGTAAATTGGGACGAGCAGTTGCTCAGACGCGCTGGTGTGATGTTGATGAGATGAGCGTCGCGGAGCTGTAAAGCACTTTAGTGCGCCACTAATTTATCACTGTCATGAGGGGCGTGGAAAGAGGTTGAGCTCAGCGGAGGCAAGAGAGTTGCACAGTTGCTGCTGATTGATCGCTTTTTTTCCGTTTGGTGCTTCCTTTTCTCAGCCAGTGGTAAAACTCTGTTCAGCCCACTGACAAATACTGCAGAGGTGTTTGTAGGAGTAAAGACCTCACCGAGCTGAAGGAGTCCTCTAGTACTCTTTCATTCAGAGTTTTTACCATCTGTACCTTAAAAGCTCCGTCGGCTGCCTGACATTCCGAATTCTTCTTTTCTTATCGTAATTTATGGCTATTTTTTTTTTTCCTCCCCTCAGTGTTTTCCATGTGCTTTATCTTTTGGCTTCTGTTGTTGCTTTGTTTTGTTTTTTTTTTTTTCTTTGCATTGTCCTAATCTGTCTTGCTTTAGATATTTTAAGTATATCTGAAGTAACTATTAAGAAATTAATAATTATCAGGATAGTTTCTCTGCAGGAATCTGCAATTAAAATGCAAACTTCCACTCACTGGTAATACAAACTGAGAGTTTCCTTAGACAAAGACCATCTTTAAACCTTTAGCATTCCTGTAAAATTAAACTAAAATGCCTAAAAAGGCATACCCACAGTAAATTGCCTGTTGTTCTTGAACCTTTTGGACCTTTGGAATTCTTTGGAGTATATGCATGGTTTGAAAGGTATGTGTGCCGCGGCCGGTACAGTGGAACGTTAACAGGTTAAAGAGGCATTTAGTTATTAGTCCTAGCTAGCATTAGCACAGATACTAGTGAGTTTTACGGTCCACACACTCTCAGAAAAAAAGGTCCAAAAGCTGTCCCTGGGATGTTGCCTTTTAAAAAGGTTCTAATATGTACCATTTAGGTACTACATGTACACATTTGGTACCCATATTTACTTTTGAGGTACTAATATGGACTCTGTAGGTACTGGGTACTGCCCCAGTGACAGCTTTTGTACCCTTTTATTTTCTGAGAGTGCACAATAATTAATTCCCTTAACTGTCTAACAAAAAAAGAGGCAACTTGTGCATCTCTGTGCAAGGCTGTCATCATCTTTTCTCTTTGTGTATGCCATTACAACGTTGGCTCTCATTCTTTTCCTTGTCAGTCTTTCTGTCTTCTGGAGTCAGACCTTTTCTGCTTCTTTGGCTATTGTGAGTTTTTTAATAAGAGCTGGTTTAGAACTGAAGAAAGAGTTTCGAATTTGAGTTTGAAAGTTACAGAATGGTGTTTTAGCACATGAACTCTTTTATTTCAAAAGATCAAAGAAAAAAAATTCTATTTCTCATGACACAAGCCCTTTAAATGTTATAAGTGCACAGAGAACAGTAGGAGTTGTATATCACTGTCAATCAAACGTTGACACCGGTGTGTTTTGAGGCCAGAGGTTACAGATGACTTCAGCTGCACTTACTGTAAGGCAAACTCTTTTATATTGCTCCACTGTGTTTTTGCACCTTTCGTCAAATTACTTTTCACGGTTTGAGTTTTGTGACATTATTTTTTCACAGTTGGCTGTTTCCTGAAAAATAGCACTGGTTTCTTTAAAAGCCATGTTATTCTTTGTTAGTTTCAGAGTTTAGCAATATGTTTTGATGTAACATTGCCATTATACCGTTCCATAGAGTGCAACAATTTCTGTTCTGGAAGTAAAAAATGGCATTAATTTTCTTCATTTAGGAATTGAAGACCTACTGTGCGCTACAAGGTTGTTAATTCATGGTATATGCTTTTTGCTGAAGCCATCAGTCCACATTATTTCTACATATTCTTGCTGACAAACTGCATTGTCCATTACTTTGCAAAGAAACATTAACCAATCAAAGAATCGCGCCAGTATAATTCTTAAGCACACCCTTAACCATTTCTGCAGTTGATATGAAATATTTAAATGTTGTTGTCCATATAGTTGTCACCCTTATGTTCAGTTAGTTTTCATGGACTTATAATTTGTATTCAATAGTCACATGTGTTCCTTTGTTTGAATTTCCCACCACTCTTTAGTTTCCATGGTTGCAGTCATTATTAGCTCCTTGTTATTAGCTGTGTTTGATTAATTATCTTGTTTGAGTCTTTACTTACTGTCTCCTGAGTTCATTGTCGGTTGTTGTTTGCGTTTCACTCCTTCTGTTTCACTTTATTGCCCTTTTTGTTTAATAAAGCTCTTTGATATTTTTAAATCCATTTGTCAGTCAACGTAACAATATGCATATATATATATATATATATATATATATATATATATTATATATTATGGTGCAAAATAAGTATATGGTCACCTACAAAAAAGAAAAATTTCTGGCTCTCACAGACCTGTAACTTCTTCTTTAAGAGGCTCCTCTGTCCTCCACTCGTTACCTGTATCAATGGCACCTGTTTGAACTCGTTATCAGTATAAAAGACACCTGTCC
This sequence comes from Opsariichthys bidens, assembly GCA_037194245.1. Lineage (NCBI taxonomy): Eukaryota > Metazoa > Chordata > Actinopteri > Cypriniformes > Xenocyprididae > Opsariichthys > Opsariichthys bidens. Next base: position 16,718,465 of record CM074302.1, read on the forward strand.
ACAACCTCAAACAGTCAGACTCCGAACTCCACTATGGCCAAGACCAAAGAGCTGTCAAAGGACACCAGAAACAAAATTGTAGACCTGCACCAGTCTGGGAAGACAATCTGCAATAGGTAAGCAGCTTGGTGTGAAGAAATCAACTGTGGGAGCAATTATTAGAAAATGGAAGACATACAAGACCACTGATAATCTCCCTCGATCTGGGGCTCCACGCAAGATCTCACCCCATGGGGTCAAAATGATCTCAAGAATGGTGAGCAAAAATCCCAGAACCACACGGGGGGACCTAGTGAATGACCTGCAGAGAGCTGGGACCAAAGTTACAAAGGCTACCATCAGTAACACACTACGCCGCCAGGGGCTCAAATCCTGTAGTACCAGACCTGTCCCCCTGCTTAAGCCAGTACATGTCCGGGCCCGTCTGAAGTTTGCTAGAGAGCATTTGGATGATCCACAAGAGGATTGGGAGAATGTCAGATGAAACCAAAATAGAACTTTTCTTCAACTTGTCGTGTTTGGAGGAGAAAGAATGCTGAGTTGCATCCAAAGAACACCATACCTACTGTGAAGCATGGGGGTGGAAACTGTTTTGGGGCTGTTTTTCTGCAAAGGGACCAGGACGACTGATCCGTGTAAAGGAAAGAATCAATGGGGCCATGTATTGTGAGATTTTGGGTAAAAACCTCCTTCCATCAGCAAGGGCATTGAAGATGAAATGTGGCTGGGTCTTTCAGCATGACAATGATCCCAAACGCACCAGCCGGGCAACGAAGGAGTGGCTTCGTAAGAAGCATTTCAAGGTCCTGGAGTGGCCTAGCCAGTCTCCAGATCTCAACCACATAGAAAATCTTTGGAGGGAGTTGAATATCCGAAAACATCGCTGCTCTAAAAATCTGCATGGAGGAATGGGCCAAACTACCAGCAACAGTGTGTAAAAACCTTGCCAACAAAGGGTATATAACAAAGCACTGAGATGAACTTTTGTTATTGACCAAATACTTATTTTCCACCATAATTTGCAAATAAATTCTTTAAAAATCAGACAATGTGATTTTCTGGATTTTTTTCTCATTCTGTCTCTCATAGTTGAAGTTTACCTATGATGAAAATTACAGGCCTCTCTCATCTTTTTAAGTGGGAGAACATGCACAATTGGTGGCTGACTAAATACTAAACACACACACACACACACACACACACATACATATATATATATATATATATATATATATATATATATATATATATGCCATGTTTTTTGTCTGGTTTTCAAATACTTTTTTGGTTAATGGCTTATATACTCTAAAATGAAGACAAAGACTTTTGTTTGATAAAAATGTGCTTATCAAAGGAATTTGATTTTTTTTTTCTTGCATGGAACAAAATATTCAAGGTTGTCAAGATGTTAGGTTGCCAAGCTCCCCCCAAAAATGTAACAAAGTAACATAATGCTTCTAGGATGATAACTTTTTTTTGATGATTAACAAATCACTTGGACTGTCTTTGAAGGAGACTTATTTAAGGATTACAATACCACAGGGAATAATAATATCAATATCATATCAACAAAGACTCTTTTGAGTTGGGTCATTTAGCAACCATCAAGCAAGACGAACACCCTAGCAATTTGATCTTCATAAAATGTAAAATAAGTTTGTGTTTTATGTGTTGATATAAGTATGTGGTGGCAGTAGGATGACTGTGAGTGGCAGTGGGTTTAGCACTGAGGTGTGAGTGTGTGTGTGTATGTGGGTCTTCTATTAGATGGCTGTAATCCTCTGAGAGGACCGAATCACACGGAGGTGCATGATTCATCAGAGAGTGACACAACGCCAGCCCTATTCTACTGTCTACACATATACTACACACTGACACACACTGCTGTTAGCTTTAATCTTACAAACGCACACACTTTCATTGTGTGCTTGGGGTGAAGTATAAATGACAGACTGTGAAAACACTACAGGAAAGACAGATGTGCTATGGCTAATTTGTGTTGAGTTTTTGAGGTTACTTTACTGAAAATTGCGTCTTAAATCAAGTGTGTGAAATCCATAGTAGATTTAATCACTTTAATTCCATTACCTCAGTCTGGGAAGCGTTCCGCTCTGGCCTGCTGTCCTGAAATTTAATAACCTACTAACAACCAGCCAACATCAGTTTCATAACCACACTGCTCATCAAATTCATATCAAAGTTAAACACATTTATAAACCCTAAAGTTGCATGGGAATCACTGAGACAACGGATAAATCAGAGATTTGAATATGCCAAAAATAGAAAAAAACAGAATCATCAGAAAAGGAAGTTACCAACTGTAGACTGAGTGAATGTGAACACTGAAAAGTTCAAGTAAAGAACATTAGGGAGATGATTCCCGAACTGTTGATCTTTTGCTATGCCCACCTTTATAAATGTAATCGACCTACGTGTATTAACTTTTTGCATCCGCCATATAGAGTGAAAAGTGATGAGTTGTTCAGCAAGTGCATTTTACTTACATTTCAAATCATATTTCATAGGTGTTCATAAATAACGCTAGAATAAAATCATGGAAGAATATGACCTTTCCTTCAGATGATATTGTTATGCCAGTTGGTGGCAACAAGTGACTTAATTACTGAGTCATTGAATTATTCATTCAACCAATTTGTACATGAATGCTGATTAATTCAGGAATTAAGCATATACTACTACTACTACTACTACTAGGTCACTTTAGCGCGATAATAACTCTTTCCTAGAGCCGCCGTAAAGCCAAAATCTCTGTCCATTAATTCTCCTAATATCACTGTGAAGCTGCTTTGAAACAATCTGTATTGTAAAAAGCGCAAAATAAATGAAGATGACTGACTGACTGATTGACTATTACTGCTACTACTACTACTAATAATAATAGATAAAGCAACTTGAGCTTTTGGGTCCAAAATATACTATATTCTTATATTTTATATATACACACACACTCACCTAAAGGATTATTAGGAACACCATACTAATACTGTGTTTGACCCCCTTTCGCCTTCAGAATTGCCTTGATTCTACGTGGCATTGATTCATCAAGGTGCTGAAAGCATTCTTTAGAAATGTTGGCCCATATTGATAGGATAGTATCTTGCAGTTGATGGACATTTGTGTGATGCACATCCAGGACACGAAGCTCCCGTTCCACCACATCCCAAAGATGCTCTATTGGGTTGAGATCTGGTGACTGTGGGGGCCATTTTAGTACAGTGAACTCATTGTCATGTTCAAGAAACTAATTTGAAATGATTCGAGCTTTGTGACATGGTGCATTATCCTGCTGGAAGTAGCCATCAGAGGATGGGTACATGGTGGTCATGAAGAGATGGACATGGTCAGAAACAATTCTCAGGTAGGCCGTGGCATTTAAACGATGCCCAATTGGCACTAAGGGGCCTAAAGTGTGCCAAGAAAACAACCCCCACACCATTACACCACCACCACCAGCCTGCACAGTGGTAACAAGGCACGATGGATCCATGTTCTCATCAGACCAGGCAATATTTTTCCAGTCTTCAACTGTCCAATTTTGGTGAGCTCATGCAAATTGTAGCTTCTTTTTCCTATTTGTAGTGGAGATGAGTGGTACCCGGTGGGGTCTTCTGCTGTTGTAGCCCATCCGCCTCAAGGTTGTGCGTGTTGTGGCTTCACAAATGCTTTGCTGCAAACCTCGGTTGTAATGAGTGGTTATTTCAGTCAAAGTTGCTCTTCTATCAGCTTGAATTCCATACTGGATGTTTTTCCCTTTTCACACCATTCTTTGTAAACTCTAGAAATGGTTGTGCGTGAAAATCCCAGTAACTGAGCAGATTGTGAAATACTCAGACCGGCCCGTCTGGCACCAACAACCATGCCACGCTCAAAATTGCTTAAATCACCTTTCTTTCCCATTCTGACATTCAGTTTGGAGTTCAGATTGTCTTGACCAGGACCACATCCCTAAATGCATTGAAGCAACTGCCATGTGATTGGTTGATTAGATAATTGCATTAATGAGAAATTGGTGTGTGTGTGTATATATATATATTTATAATGAAATAGTAAAATATTATAATTATATTAGTTATTATTTGTAGAACTGTGTACAGACAAATGATTTTAACTGAAATAATTAAAAGTTAATACATTTTTGTTTTTTGCACTGTCCTCTAAACAATAATTAAAATAATGGGACCAATTTATAATGTCCAAAGCATGTTACTATAATTACATAAGATACGTATGTAATTATGTAATTATGTCTTGTATAATATAATAGCATTCATTTTAATTATGTAACATATAATTTCTTTTGTTTTTGACCTGGACAGTTCTTTGTGTGACTCACCAAATGATTCAGTGTCATCGAAATCTTTATGTGGTTACTGCTGTTTTCGTTATATCTATTTTATAAGTGTCATTAGCATTATAGTCCTGTAGAAGCCAGGATATCACAGAGAGGCAGAGCGTTACGCCCCATTGAGCTGAACTGGAATGAGACAGAGGGAGATATGAACAAGTGTGTAGAAATAAATCTCACAACGAGAGGAAAAACTAGAAGAGAACTCAGAATCGATGGTGAAATAGAGGATTGTTGTTTTCTGTGGACCGAGTCAAATGATCCTTTCAGTTGGGTGGCACTTCAAAACCAGGCACAGAAAACATGTTTGTGTGATTTTACCGTTTAATGAAAATGATCTCTTAACATCATGTGCATGATTTCTCGTTTTCTTTTCAGGCAATAAAGAGACAAAAGGCCCTGTATCACAGCTATAGAACATTGGTATAAAAAGATTTTTGTCCCACTAGACTAAATACTGTAATCGTTTACTCGCCCTCATGTTGTTCCAAACCCATAAGAATATCTGTTCTTTCTTCCGTGGAACACAAAATATTTTTTGAAGAATGTCAGGGTCAAAACAACACTGGACCTCATCTACTTTCATGCAACAACAACAAAAAAAAAAAATTAAAAACTAAAACTAAAACTAAAAATCACTTAAGCTGTTAACCTGCACCAGGACGCCGACGTACTGAAGCTTCTTTGTTTAAATTAGCTCAAATGTACTTTTACATGCAATGTAATTACCATGACAAACTATACATCATTAAAAAGATCTAAGACTCAAGATTCAATGTTTAATCTCTGCTTTACTCTCAGTATGGTATATTGAACGTAATTTGTTAATATGTGTCAGGAGTTATGAATGTGAAAAACGGAGTCGATACCTTTGAAATAGGAGCGTCGCCCGCATCCATTGAGAAAACTCATGTGAGATCATCGTCATAAATCTTGACAAAACAACATCCCTCTGGGCTTTTAGCTCAAAAGCATGCACATTTGGAGAAATATTGATGGATTTTCATTTTTATTTAACATTTCTATACAGGGGAGAAATATGTATTAAATTTTTTACCCAAAACGCGCCGTTGTAATCATTATGAACTCTGGACACTCTGATGTACTGTGTTTTACACATTTAGTCCACAAAATGGAATTGAAGAAGAACAGGCATACCATGCGACAGTCTAGGAACTAACACGGCTTCCAGAGATCGCTATAACATGCAGATAGACACTTTTGAAGACAATAAATACACGATTGTGACGATTTATGGTTTATCTGTGTTCTTCATGCCATGTCGGCTATTTTCATCGTAATTTATAATGCAATGCTAATCGGAATAGCTTTTCTCATTTCGCAGAATACCATAAAATAATGTATTTTCGGTCAGATTTTTTGATCCGAAGCAACATTACATCACAGAAGGTTATTTAAAACAATCAATTTGATATAAAGTAAGTTTGGAGCAAAAACTTGGTTTTAATCTCATAAATTGTCATGTATTGATGGTGTGCTAAGCTACATGCTAGTAGATGCACCTGTCAAGCTGCCACCTAACATTAGCTGTTATAATGAATAACTTTTAAATGTAAAGCTCACTGAAATGTTTCTTTTTCATCAACAAGGGCATTTGATACAGTTTCAAAATATGTCAAAATATCTTCTTTTGTGTTCTGCAGTCGACTGAAAGTCAAAGAGGTTTTGGCCATTTGAACGTAAATAAAGACAGAATTCATTTTTTAAAAATGTATTTTTAAAAAAATTGTCTGGGTGTTTTTCAAGCCAGTTGTCTTTTCATACTCCATATACACCCCTCCCCCAGAACAGCTACCAACTGCTGCTCACACAGAGACACACACACACACACTCACACTCACACACAGGCTGTCAGAGGCGTGTTGAGGAGGCTATTGTAGTCAGTGAGGAGCGACCGTTAGGCCAGCAGTCTTCAACACACAAAAGACAACAGAACAGGCTCCACACACTCTCTCAGTTGTAGCAGCACACACCGAAGAAGCGCTTTGATTTCAAGAGCTCAAGATCTGCAGCACTTTGATTTTAAGAGGCTTGCAATCACGTAGTTATGATGCAGGGGTATATTAATGAAGGCGGTGTGTTATATTTCTCTAGAATGCTATATATATATATATATATATATATACATACACATACACATTTATGTTAGATTTAAAAATGAATGAAATATAAAATATAATAGCAAATGTCATCTGTGCTCAAATCAAATGCTGCTAGAGCTTTTCTCAGAACTAATTTCACCTTTCTAAGTCATTTTTGCAGTGACTTTTAATCAACTGGTGTCAAGGTGATTTTTAGTGGATATATGAATCCACAGAGGAACCACAGATGTAAAAAGTTGCAATTGGTTAATTGAGGAGCTATTTCTAACCTTTGATCTAACCTTTCTTTTTTTTTTTTTTTTTTTGGTGTAAAAATTAGTTTAGGTTGATTTAGTGACATTAAATAATATTTTTTGACCAATGAATTTACGACCACGTAGATCAGATTTCTCATACATTAACTATGAATATGAGCTAATAACATTTGACAACCACAATGCAGCTCTGTTGATTTGTTGATCATTTAAAACCTTTTTTGTGAAATATTTGACCTGAATAGTGGGCCATGGATGCTTGGATTCTAAATCTTTCCTTCACCGATGCATTTTCCCTACATCGTAGTATTACTGACAGATCTATTATAACCCACATTTGTAAACGGCTGATAGATTTTTCTATGCCTTACAAGAGCAGGTCATATTTCTGCCTGTTCCATTTGCTCAACACACTAATATATATTGATGCTGATTTTGATGCCTTATTTGCCTCCCACAGCACCATTAAACATGGGACGAAATTAAAATCCTGTGTGTTATTAATGCTCATTTCATTTCAGACAAGTTTCAAATAAATCATGGTTTAAGAACTATAAATTTTGCTTAGGTTTAAATGTTTTTTTATTTTTATTTGTTTGTTTTAATTGTGCCGTCTGATTGGTTGCTGTGTTACTCAGGCAGTGAATAGGAATGGAGAAGTGTCCATTTTAAAAGTACACAGGTGGTTGGTGGTCCCGTTGGGCTGCTGCCAGTCCTCTGGGGTTTAAAGGATCCGGCAGTTAATCCGGCGCCGTCTTTTATTCACCAACTCTTTTACATCTTAAATTTCCATTCATTCAGCCGGCCAACCGTCACACCAGCTGACACACTGTGGCTCCACAGATGTTTAAAGCACTCAGGGCAAGAGCTTCTCTGCCCCCTACTGCCTGAAACTGAACATTATATTTATATATGTATGTGTGTGTGTGTATATATATATATATATATATAATTTTTTTGTGTTTGTACATTTGTTTTTACAAAGTAACTAAATGAATAATCAAACAATTCAACACACTGTTGAATGAAAATAGTTGTTAATTGCAGAATAACTACAGCTTTTTCAGAAATAGAGACACTGAAATGTGTCAAATTTCATAGCGTGGCCTCGACTACATTCTAATAGTGTGAATTGTCAGCAGTGAAATAGAGACACTGAAATGTGTCAAATTTCATAGCGTGGGCTCAACTACATTCTAAAGTGTGAGAAAATCTATTAGCCTGTTTTGTTTATGGATGAAACTGAGCATGTGGAAGTCACTGTGGTGTTTGGTGCTTTGTTTGTGCTGCAGTAGTAGACGTCTTCTGTCCAAGCGTCTCTCTTGTGTGTTCTTTCTTTCGTTTAGTGACAGATAGGCTCTTATCAGCGGGCCGGTTTGAAACTCAAATGGCCGGAGCTTTAGTCCAGTCTAGCCTGGAGGAGGTCATCAACCGTTTCATTCACTTCGGTCCAAATCTCTCCTCTGATAGCATCTCTATTCCAACAGCCATTAATCCAAACGCTTCTTCCTCTACTGCAGTCCATCTAAAATGCATTTAGTAGTGGTCAAACGCAGACATCAAATCAGCCAAATGAACACATACTAGGATGGGATCTGTTCAATTGACTGTGGGTGGAGTTTCATTTTGATTTATGTTCTGGAAGATATTCTGGGATACAACAGCATGTCTTCAATAATAACAGTATTTCAGTCAGGCTCACGTGACTTTTCTCATACTGTTCTCTGAAAATTCAGGCATTTTATTTTATTTTTTGACGTGTAGTATTCTTTATGAAGAACAATTGGAGTTTTACTATGCCATCAATTATTGTGCATTGTTATTAAAATAAATAAAATTAATTAAATAGATGGCAGGGCAGCTGAATGGTGCGAAGCTCATTGCACTCTTTATTGTATCGATTTGAATTTGCTTTTTGTTCAACCCGACCAGATATTCATTTCGCTATTGGTGTGAGAATTTGTCTTTGATTTGTTTCACTCTTTTTATTTTATATTTGCTGTTAAAGTGCAAACAGTCGTACATTTCCACCACTGTGAAAGATAGACAAGCAAACTAACTTGACTGACCATGTGGCAGAGACGGAAACAAACAAACAAAAATAATCCCTTCACACTTACATTTCCTCAAAGCATAAAACTGTAGCACATCCACTCCTTTCTTATACAAAGACAAAAGCAGGAGCTTGATGACAGCCATTTGTGAGTTCACAATCTCAACTGCTGTCATTGAAGTGCATGCAGGGATTACAGATCAATCTGTTTGCATCATGTTCAGAGCATTTTCAAATTGCTTTCTGAAGTGGATATTATATAGTTTAACCTTAAAGTCTTTGCGTCGTGAAAAATAGTGTAAAAATAAATCAATTAAAAAGCAAAATTTTGTAAATAAATATGTAAAATGTACTGAATTTGACATTAATATATCTTTAAAAAAAGATGTTGACTTATGCATGATGATGTGGTAAAAAAAGTGCATGTTTTTGTTGTCAGTACTCTACTGATAAACATGTTGCTGACATTTAGACTGTAAGATAGCAATCATTTTGTGTGAAAGGTTCTTTTAATTTGGCTCATTAATTCGATTTCTTAATAATTCATGTGTGATTATATCTGTGCCGCAGGGCTTTGTTGTGGAAATGTCTCTGTGGGTTTGTGGATTATAAAGGTTCAGGAATGCTGCTCCTGTGAGGGCGCGCTGATGCTGAACGGTTCACTCAGCCTCGTGCTCTTCGGCTGTTTATTTATCGGTGGTGTTTATTCAGAGATGTGAGAGTGAAACTGCGGTACAGTCCCCTCATCTGCCTCAGACGGCTGCCGTCAAAGACAACTCTACCTGCTTGCTTTGTTCTACTTTCACCTTTTTTCTCCCTCCAGCAAGTTTAAAATTCTTGTTTTCTGTTAAGCACAGAAAGCAATCTCACCGAATTTCTCTGTGAGAGCGATCGAGAACGAAGGAGTGGCCTTCGGTTGAAGCTTCACTGCATGATTTATAGCATAGATGAATCATTATCTTTCACTCCCTGCATGTTACAATTGTTAAATGAAATCAAATCTGTTCTGAATACGGAGAAGTTGTTTTACCCAGCCCTAACTCACTCCAGACTCTGTCAGTCATGACTGGCCTAACTGAGATGTATATTGTATACTCTGACATAAATAACACGTGATGTTGCACAGTATGCTTCGTATTATTGTACTGTAGCTTCCTCGCATCTGAGATCATATCAGTGTGGCATATGTTATGATTTCCGTGTTCTCATCTTATTTCAACCCTTAATGCCTGTCATGCATGTCCTCACCTATTCTCTTAGACACTTTCTCACCTCTCTGAAGAGTATCGCAGATGTCCAGGGAAAGTGTTAGAAAGTGAGTCTGCAACAGTCACCAGTTAAAGCAGAGCTGGAGTCCCCTCAGGGAGATAGAGACACTCAGTTTGCTCTGAGCTGCTAATACTCTATTGATTTCCTCTATGGACGAGGACATCCAGCATTTTATGGCTTCAGACTGACATCTCTCAAAATATACCATAACACACACACACACACACACACACACACACACACATACTGATGTCCTTGCTCTTATACGGTTCTTTGTATCAAATCATGTGCCCACTTAGGTCAGTTTATGTTGAGTGACTTCAGGTTTTCAGGTCTTTCCGAACTTCCCCAACAGTGATAAAATAAGATGAATTACTAATTTTAATAAATATTTTATTTACTTTCAAAAATGTTTGTATTTACTTTATTCACTTCCAAAAGAACATGTTAATAAAGTATGTATGAAACCACTGGCTAATCAAGTTCAAACATATTTATTCCAGTTAAAGTTTAAACAAAATCCTGTAAGGACATTAGGGATCTTATATGAGTTTTGCTTCATTAATAATTCATGTGAAGATCAAAGTACAGCCCAACTTAAAACTACTGATATATCTAAATGTGCAATTATGCTATATAAACAAATATATTCAGATGAAGGGAGATATACAATAAACACACAAATTTGTCAAATATATGCCACTTTTCTAGTATTGAAAGAAAAGACCTCTTTTTTTTAATCATTTAACTGAATGTAAAGACCCAGATTTACACTTATTGCAAACATAAAACCATTCAAATTTCAAAATGGTTTGCACAGGATGAATTTTGAGTGTTTCGATTATGACATTGTGATGCCTAATTTATGGTCATTACTAATATATGTGATATAGAACAAAAATCAGTAAATAACAAACTGTTTTTTGATGTGTAGATAAAAATAAAAAAAACCAGAACATGGCATCTTCACATAAAACAAATTCAAAGTTCGAGGTCCATTGACATTTATTTATTTGATGATGTTAGATGTGTCAGGTTTGGGTGGTGATGAAAGGACCGAGGACCCAGTTGACCCTTCGCAAACCGTTTAATTGACAGGCGATCTAACCAATCATAACGCCGAATCCGCCATCTATCCTATCTGACAAAGCCGTCAGGGAGTAGCCTATAGTAGATTAATGTTGGTTAACTTGAAATATTGTGCGTACTCGCATCTTTCCGCGTTTGAAGCGATATTCCTTATGATGTATATTCATGTTTATTTGATACTATGAAGAGATGGTCGGTTCACGAGCCGTTTGAAGGATCTGTCATGACACATTAAGGAGAGCGCCCTATATGTGTATATATTTAGTGTTTAAACTGAGCACATGGCACAAGGAAACACATGACAAGCCATGTGCTCACACCAAATATGACAAAAACACAAGCACATGGCCAATGAAAACAAAATCACAAGCCATGTGCTCACAAAACGAGACTATGAGGAACTCATTAGCTGCGTGTTCACATAGAACATAACGTGAACACGCACCCAATGAGCACACTCACAGACTGCGTGTTCACACAAAACACGACATGAAAGCACGCGGCAGGTGTAAACAAACTGCGTGGTACACAGAACACGACAACACGAAAGCAGCCTGGCCAATAAGAATAAACCAGGCGCTCACAAGAGCGCACGGCGAGTGAAATACACACAACCCGAGCACTCACAATAAAGACAGAACAGGGAGCGAGAGTGTCCGAACCCCGACACGGAACCGAACCAGACATGAGTGCCGGGATTCAAACATCTTGCGCCCAACATGAAACGAGACACGCAGACAAGATAGCGCATAGCTCGAGAACTCAAGACCGTACGCTCACACAAAGACGGGACAAAAACAGGAGTGTCAGAGCTCTGTCACAAAACCAAGAAAATAAACTAGACCGAAGTGACAGAACCCTGACAAGATGTTTGTAAGACTACTCCACCCAACTTGGTGGTATTTGTCAATTAATCAGTTAATGTTTAATAAATCAACTATCTAGCTGATTTAGGTAATAACCTGGTGTCTCCAATTAGTGTCTTGACATGTAAATGTTGTTGACTAATATTTAAGCTTTTAGCACCAAGATGGATTGAAACGTTTGCTCACGTACACTCACATTTTTTTTTTTTTTTTTTTAGTGCTCTTTGGTATTTTGCCATGAGCTTTTTAGATCTTGTAAAATTATAATACTTGCCGGTTTTATGAGCTCACATTAATTGAGATAGTGGATTTTGTGAATGTTTGAATATTAATACAGTCACAATTTCTATTATGTGCCTTTACATGTACTTACATAAAAAATAATACATACAAAGTAGGATTACACTTTATTTTAAGGTGTCAGTATTACAGTGTAATAATACATTTAATTACTGAGAAATAAATAATTAACTGCATGTACTTACTGTAGGTTTAGGATTAATTGCATGCAATTATGTTTAATTTCTAGTTATTACTACAGTAACTACATGTAACATGTGTAACGGTGACACTAAAATAAAGTGTTACCAAAAGTTGTTATTGTGTTCATATTATATTGCAAAACACTTTTACTGTTATTGAGGTAGGATACGGGTAATGTTAGGAGCAGGTTTATTTAGGTTATGGGTGGGTTAATGTGTAAGGGAAGGCTCAACAGTGTAATTATAAATGCAATTATTGAAATTAATTGCAGCCCTAATTACAAGCAGGTTTGTGCAACGTAAAAACATGTAAGTTCACAGTAAATTTCGGAGGAAAGCTGAGAAAAGCTGTGACTCACCAAGCCTACTTCAAAGTAGCGACGATTGAATCCAACAGTGTTACAAACATAATAAACACACAACATAAAATCCAGGCCTGGTCCTCTCTCGTCCTTCACAGTTGTCACTCCTCTTTTATGCTTCCGGAGCTCCTCCGTGAGAGATACGAGACCGGTGCACCGCGCAGCTGACGCTCATTATCACTCGCGTCACCGGCTTTGCGCCATTCCCTCACGGCTCTCGCCCGCCCTGCTCGTCACAAATACTAATATATAGAAGGTGCACACAGTGTCATTCACACAAACACTAAACACTATCATTGTACCACATACAATTTTAAAAATGCAATAAACATTAATTTAACAACATTATATGTAACATAATACCCTAATGTACATAACTGATTGGAAGAAAAACTAAGAAAAAACTGCTATTTCAGCGAAAAATACATCAAATGTGAAGTGTCACACAGGGAATGTCAATTTACAGTTTTTCCACTGTAAATTATAAAATGACTCGATATTTATCACTTAAACTGTAAAATTAATTTGTATTTTACGGTGAAATGGCATTATTTGTACCTCTAGATCTATTACAGTTATGCAATGTTTCGAGATGTTTTAGTTGAACTTATCTTAATGAACACCGTATTTTTAGAACGCTGTGTCATGCGTGAGACGTGAGTGCAAGGGTTTAACATGTCTAGAGCATTCACATAGAAAAACAATGGAAAAGTACCACAGTGGAATGGAAAAACGTGTTCTGTGTTAATTTTTTTTTAATGATTTTGCAGGTTTGCCCACTTACAAAGCATGTGGAAGTCTGTAATTTTGATCATAGATACTCTTCAACTGTGAGTGACGGAATCTAAAACAAAAATCTAGAAAATCACTTTGTATGATTTTAAATAATTAATTTGCATTTTATTGCATGACATAAGTATTTGATCACCTACCAACCAGTAAGAATTCCGTTAGTTTTCCTTTCAGAAGCCCTCCTGTTCTCCACTCATTAACTGTATTAACTGCACCTGTTTGAACTCGTTACCTGTATAAAAGACACCTGTCCACACACTCAATCAAACAGACTCCAACCTCTCCACAATGGCCTAGACCAGAGAGCTGTGTAAGGACATCAGGGATAAAATTGTAGACCTGCACAAGGCTGGGACGGGCTACAGGACAATAGGAAAGCAGCTTGGTGAGAAGGCAACAACTGTTGGCACAATGATTAGAAAATGTAAGAAGTTCAAGATGACGGTCAATCTCCCTCGGTCGGGGGCACTATGCAAGATCTCACCTCGTGGGGGAGGATCAATGATTATGAGGAAGGTGAGGGATCAGCCCAGAACTACACGGCAGGACCTGGTCAATGACCGGAAGAGAGCTGGGACCACAGTCTTAAACTACGCCGTCATGGATTAAAGTCCTGCAGTGCACGCAAGGTCCCCCTGCTCAAGCCAGCGCATGTCCAGACCTGTAGAAGTTTGCCAATGACCATCTGGATGATCCAGAGGAGGAATTGGAGAAGGTCATGTGGTCTGATGAGTAGGGCTGCAACAACTAATCGATAAAATCAATAATAATCGATAATGAAAATCATCTACAACTATTGTCATTATCAATTAGTCGGGTCTGCCCACCATGGACGCAGAACTTCCGCCAGTCTTATCAAATTACAGCAACGAATAACTCATTTCTATGGACAGAATGCATTTAAAAACAATGAAGGAAACAGAGTGAGCTGCGGTAAAGGCGCGTGATCCAAACTGCCCAAAACATGAGAACTCTTTATTTTAAGCTGCAAGCTAATGCATTAGCTCCGTATTTAACATGGCTTGATCTGTCAGGTGCTTGACAGATGCGCGCATTTCCTCAGCGCAAAACGGCTATATCTTTATCAGTAAATGTTTAAAATTCACGCGAGCATTTCCGTTTTGCATAAAGGTTTAACCTGACAGTCTGCGTTAAACTTCAAACTTTACGTAACTCAATGAGTGCCAGCACGTGCCCACGCAGACAAACGGAACGCAGTAGAGAGGGAGACAGTTCATATTCAGTGAAAAAATATTCATTTTGCTGAAATATCTGTTGTTGAAAGTTCAATTTAGGTTTAAAAGTCAGTATGTCATTCAAGTATTTAATGGTAGTAACTGAAGGGATAACAGCATGTAATTGAATAAATGTAAGACGTTTCTATTATTTACACAGGATAAAGAAATTACAGTAAGAGGTACAGTAAGTGTGTTCCTGCTGAACATTTCTCTTGCCTGTTGGTTAACACTGAGCTTGTATTTTTGATTCTCTTTGTCACCTTATTTTTTAATAAATATTAAAAGAGAGTAGAGATTTAAACTATATTCACTATATACAGTAGTTAAATTTATTATACTATCGCCACTTAAGGTTTGTGCCACAGCTGCCCTAAACTAACGCTACTTTTTAATGATTAAAAAAAAAATCATTTTTATGTTTCTGTAATGGTTAATCCACCAGTAAGTGTAAGCAGTTTAGTCGCAGTAGTATCTCTAACGCTAAAATATGAATATTGTGGTCATGAATTTTCGAATTTACTGTTTCACAAGAAAGACAGAAAAAATAGTAAAGCACTTTTTTCAGATGCCCAATTACAGTAAATAACAACAGAGACTGTGGAAAAGTACATATAAATCAATGCCAGCAAGAATGCAAGCCGTTATCAAAGCCAAAGGAGGCCAAACAAAATATAAAGTGTTTTGGACATTATGTGAGAATAATGACTTTTTGTCAGATCCCTAAAATATTTGTGTTCTCTTTTCTGACAGGTGGTCATAGAAATTAAGCACTGCATGTGTTCATAGCATTCAACTGGCACGTTTGTTTGAAGGACATTGGGCAGGATGTGCAATAATGTGTTTTTTGTCAATAAACTTTAAAAAAAGACAGAAAATCAATCATCAGATTTTTATCCAAATAATCGATTAATCAAAAAATGATTGACCAACGAATCGATTATTAGAATAATCATTAGTTGCAGCTCTATTGATGAGACAAAAATAGTGCTTTTTTGTCTAAACTCCACTCGCCGTGTTCGGAGGAAGAAGAAGGACGAGTACAAACCCAAGAACACCATCCAACAACCGTGAAGCATGGAGGTGGAAACATCTTTCTTTGGGGATGCTTTTCTTAAAGGGGACAGGACGACTGCACCGTATTGAGGGGAGGATGGATGAGGCCATGTATCGCGAGATCTTGGTCAACGACCTCCTTCCCTCAGTAAGAGCATTGAAGATGGGTCGTGGCTGGGTCTTCCAGCATGACAACGACTCAAAACACACAGCCAGCGTAACTAAGGAGTGGCTCCGTAAGAAGCATCTCAAGGTCCTGGAGTGGCCTAGCCAGACCTGAACCCAATAGAAAATCTTTGGAGGGAGCTGAAAGTCCATATTGCCCAGCGACACCCCCAAAACCTGAAAGATCTGGAGAAGGTCTGTATGGAGGAATGGGCCAAAATCCCTGCTGCAGTGTGTGCAAACCTGGTCAAGAACTACAGGAAACGTATGATCTCTGTAATTGCAAACAAAGGTTTCTGTACCAAATATTAAGTTCTTCTTTTCTGATGTATCAAATACTTATGCAATTAAAAGCAAATTAATTACTTAAAATTCATAAAATGTGATTTTCTGGATTTTTGTTTTAGATTCCGTCACTCACATTTGAAGAGTACCTATGATAAAAATGACAGACTTCTACATGCTTTGTAAGTGGGCAAACCTGCAAAATCGGCAGTGTATCAAATACTTGTTCTTCCCACTGTACATGCATAGCGTAGGACCAGCGTAGTCACGTCACTCAGAGATTGGCTTTTTAAATAGCCTATATTATTTTTATCAAAGTCATTAAATCATATTCGACAACATATAAAAACGAAATAATCTTTAGAGCGATGTTATAAATAAAGGTGAAAAATTAAAAACATTTTTAAAAACAAAACTTCAAGTCATCTTAAATCCCAATGTAGTGAAACAGCTGTTAGCGGGGGTTTTACCGCAGCTATGCATGCACTCGTTTCCTAAACTGATCAGCCAATAAGAGCAATCTCTCCCCTACGACCCTGATGCTGATTGGTCATGCTGAATCAGGTGAACTTTCCCCAACGTGAGCCTAATGTGCGGAACACACTGCAAAAAATATCTAGTCAGACGCTCACCATTGGCCAATGTCCAGCCGTTGGCTTGGTGTGTCAAGGCCCTAAAGGGGCAGTCACATTAGACTTTTCATTCCATTGACTTCCATTCAAACGCACACAAATGCATCAGAATAGAAATGCACGCCCATGCGAAAAGTGTCGCATTTCGCTGCGTTCCACATTTCAAGTTTGGTGAACTCTGAACTGTGAATTCGCATCACGTGAAGACATGTGACCAGTAGAAGATCGATACATCACGCCATGACTCAGCTGAATTAAATCAACAGTTTTTGCAGTAAAGTTGAGCAGATTGTATATTTTTACATTTTGCGTGTATTACATGTTAAATGTTGCCTAGTGTGACCGTGGCTTACTGCGCTGCAGGACCAGCTTACAGCGAACATTGAACCAGACTATTTAAATGTTGAACAAGCGATATCATTGACTAAATTTACATTTATGCATTTGGCAGATGCTTTTATCCAAAGCGACTTACACTGCATTCAAGGAATACTTTTGTTTTCTAAAACAGACTAAAACATTGTTTTTTGTTGCTTATCAAGTTATCCAAACCACTCAATTTTCGAAGCGAACAAAATGAATTTCACATCCCACAGAGTAGAAGATTTGAGGACTGATCCTAGATCAATATTTTCCTCCGAGACACTTGCGGCGTCCGTGCCCAGATGTGACAGTTTTGTCCAATTGTGCTCTGAGCTTTGAAGGAAATCCTGTTCAGAAACAGCACAATTCAGTGAACACTGTTTTAGAAAGAGATCTGCGATTGTTTGCTGGGGTCCAGAGGGCATCTCTGACCAGTTGGCATTGCCATCTTCACCCATTCTCATGCAACTCCCTATTCAAGTGCCGCCTATACAGCCTGCAGCTCCGTAAATGCCAAAATCTGCATCGCCTCCGAGCTCCAAAGAACACAGGCAGTGAGCCTGCAGGGTTTAAACCCATGAGAGTGAAACAGGAAGGGGAAGAGGATGAAAGAGAAATGAGAATGAAAGCCGAGATGATACAGGCTGAACTGAGTATTTGCTTTTTGTTTTGCAAAAAAGACAATGTTTTTGCTGCGACCTGCTGATGTCCTTCAAATAACATCCAAGGTGACTCTGGTTAGGAATAAAGTAACATTGATTCAAAAAGCGGAATTGATGCAACAAAGCAATTATTCAGTTTTAAACAGTTGGATGAAAGAAGGGCGGGTGAGAGAATAAACTAATGAGCTTATTTAGATCAAGGCTGATTTGACACACGACTGTCACAGCTCTTCTCAAAGATAGCATGATCTACCCTGCCGCTTCCAAAAGCATCAAAACCATTGATGTAAAACAGTGATTAAAATGTACATTTGGTACTTTTTCATCCAATGTTTGCTTCTGTTTGGCATCAATGAGGTGTTGATTTCCTTAGTCTTCATATATAAAGCGTAACTCTAATGCACTTTTTTTGTACGTTTGAATTAACACTAAAACACATAATATGAACATAACAGCTTCTGAAACACTGAAAACTTCAGTGTATTATTAATACAACTGTCCTGTTGTTGAAGTTCATAGAATGCTGCATTCATGAAAATCACATTTATTTGGGGTTATTTACAATAAATAAGATTAATTACATGTTTAACGCCATTAAGTTGTTAAAATGCGATTACCGCATTTACAGTATTTTCTTTAGCACTTCATTTACTTGTCATTAAAAATGGGGGCTTTCTCTTATAATGTTGCTTCGTTTACTGATTACTGATTGTATTGGACTCTGCAGATCCAACGATTGTAGTTCAGACTTGTCATAAGTAGCACGGGTATATTTGTAGCAATAGCAAACAATACATTGTATGAGTCAAAATGATCGATTTTTCTTTTATGCCAAAAATCATTAGGAAACTAAGTAAAGATCATGTTCCATGAAGATATTTTGTAAATTTCCTACTGTAAATATATACACCACTGTAAAATAGTTTATAAATATATTAGTTGGTACAATACCTATTTGGTCAAAAGTACAGTTAAACAATATTGTTACAATTTAAACAACTTAAAATGTAAATTTAATTAATTACTCCAGTCTTCAGTGTCATGTGTTCCTTCAGAAATCATTCTAATGTGCTGATTTGGTGCTCAAGAAACATTACTTATTGTCAAAACCAAGAAAATATTGTGTAACTTAAAATATTATAAAATGTTGTATAATTATGTATAGTTTAAATAAACATATGTTGTGTTGTGTGGCAAGTGCTAGTTACAGCAAGCACAATTAGTTACTCTGAATGCTATTCCCATCGTTTTATTTCACTTAAAGCACCTTGCCCAATCAGAGTTTTTCTTCAAACAATGTGTAAAAAAATGCATAGTATTCATCAAAAACCTTTGCTTCAAATCCATTAAATCCCAGCATCAGCCCATTCAGATATACCAGTTCGTTGGTAGAAACCTCTAAAGGCCACTTTCCTTGGCCAGCAAAAGCCTCTAAGTCCAAAAAAGACCCTATCGGAAGACGCAAATCAAATCATACGATTTCAAGATGAATGCCGTGTGCGTATAAGCTGACTTTCGATTGCCAAGCTGCAGGTTTTCATCATATTCGTCCATCGTTACAGTGGCAATTACAGATTTTTACGAGTAGCATGTAAACACAACAGCGTTCATACTGACAGAAACGGATGTTTAATTATGTCTTGTCCAGAGAGGTGGACTTTAAAAAAAAAAAAATAGGGATGGATGCTAGGGGTGTGCAATATGGACAAAATAATCTCATTGCGATTTGTTTTAATCAATATTGCAATTGCAATTTATTTTGCAATTTTAGTAATTGTTTTTGCTTTTTCAAACATACTACATTCTGAATGTGTTCAGTGCACAAGAAGTACATAACAAAATGTTTCACAATGAAGTAACAACTGTATTTACAGCTTCATAAGCAAAACTGTAATTAACTGTCTTTAAAACAGACAATATAAATTAAAGTAAGGTTAACTAACCTGAAATTTCAGTCATAATAAGTAAACTTCAAAATTGTATTTCAGTGCACACATTTCACAATGAAGTAACACACTGTACAGTAGGATTAACTGCTTGATAAACAAAACTGTAAAAAAAATAGTGTCTTAAAAACAGACAACATCAAATAAATTACGATTATTTCACCTGCTTAAACTCATATTCAACATACATTCTCATACAGCAACTTGTGTGAAATAAGTATGAGTTGGCAGCTGGCATCTTTTGTCCAGTGTTTGAATCCAAAACTCTCTCAAACGACTGATGTTGAATTTCTCTTTGGTACCAAATCTTTTTTATTCTGAACTGCATCCATATTTTCTCTTCTTTCCTCCCGTTTGCCTATTCTGTTCTCCCGCTTTGCTTTTTTCTATTTGTGCGCTGTGCTGAGTGAGCTCTGATTGGTTCACATCTTAAACACGCTCACAATAACGTTGCAGTATTCTGAATTAAAATATAAATAAATTAACAAATAAAATTGCAGACTTGTGCGATTTAGAAATTGCATGTGCTCAAATCGCGATTGTTTTGCGATTGCGATTAATTGCACAGCCCTAATGGATGCTGTATTGGCCACCATATAGGTATCGGTTGATATATACTCATTTTTAATGTTATCGTTATCACCCATAAGAAAATTTATATATAATTTTATATTAAAGCCGATAAATAATGGATTATTTCCTTCAGATGCGCACTATCCACCTTGAAATGTGAAATCACTTCAAAAAAGGAACATACGAGTCTGTCATATAAAGTACATACAATTATAATGAGAACATTATAGTTGTGTGCTGGGGATGTAGCATTTATTGGTGAAACTTTTGTTATATAAAAATTATGGTTTTTGGTTTATCGGCCAATATATATATATATATATATATATATATATTATATCAAATATAAAAAATTATCGGTTATCGGTATCAGGCAAAATATCCATACCTTAGCTGGTTTTTGTAGCAAAAGATTGCTTTTGAAATTGACTAAAATGGCAATAACCTTATATTGCCATTAAAGTGAAATTACTGAACCGTAAACATAGGAGCCTGGTAAAAAAATGCTCATTTAAAATAAAACATCAGGCAGATCAGGATATTATTGATGGTGGAGGTTGAGAAGGGTTTTTAAAAAAGCGGAGGAGGGAAAATGAAGTTGAAACCACTGCTGCCTTTCCTGCGCCTCTGTGTGTGTGTTTGATAAAATCGTGTGCTGGGCCCGTGGGTCTCGCTCTCAGCGGGGTGATGGAAATGCGCTGCTCCTAATCTCCTAATGTATGTTCCTTCGTCCTTGGCCAGGGCACATGGGAGAAAGATGGGGCCTTATCAGCGTTTATGAATTTATGGAAAATATTTCTGCACTGACAATTTTCAGCCCTCTCTCTCGATTTTACTCCACCTTTCTCTCACCCACCCACTCGCTCGCTTTCTCTTGCACTTTCCTTTAGCGTTCCTGACCAACTTCATACAAGTTTCAGTGGAGGGTGGGAATTTGGCAAAGAGGTTGGCAGGAGTTTCTCTGTATTGGAGGGCTGTTTCCCAGAAATAATGCTCCTTTTTAAGCCACATACGTTGACAAACTAATGACGTCGATATGGTGTCTATTAATACACACTCTTGAGAGGCCACACACTTTTACAATATGAGATTTCATTGTCACAATAAGCTGAGCAAAAGATTGATGAGCAAGGCAAGTTAATGATCTAGTTACCGAACTTCAAATAATGATGTTGATGGTTTTAATTGATAGATTTTAGTATTTATTTTACTATCAGAGTTCATTTAAAGGAGCAACAGGCAGAAACTACTGTTTGTGTACCTGTCAAAATGTCAACATGTTAATATGCACTGTGTGGTTTATAATAATCTTCAAGCCATGGTAATTCTGCAATTGTCTTAAAGGAATGTTCTGGGTTCAAAATGGAGAAAATCCTTTTGACCCTTATTTTGTCAAGACGCAAGTATCATGTTCACAGTTTTAAAAGCAGAAATGTGCAGCTTGTATTTTTGTTAAAGAATCAGCTGTACAAAATATGTTTTTGCACTGTAAAACTGTTCTTTAAGAGGTGGGACTTCTGTTCAAGTTGGATGACCTTATGCGTTAGTCAATAGCACAGCAGACACAGGGGACATGAGGGACATTGTTTTAAAAACATTTGAAAAAGGGTGATTCTGTCCACTGCTTTTTTTTCGTCTGTGTGCTGAACCTCAACTAATTCTTTTGAACATTATTTGTTGTAACATTCTCAAAAAAGATAAGATGGCTGCTCAGTACAAAACGGGCCATTTTGCAAATGATTGATTGATTGATTCATTCATTAATTCATTCATTATTTGGTGATTATTAGCAACCCAGTCTAAAATGATTCTACCAATAAATAATGGGCTGGTATTGCCCCATAGACTTCCTACTTTAATATAAACATAATGATTGTTTTATTTTTTTTTTTTAACAAACTAATAGACTAGTCAAAATTATTTTCTGTGTTATTGTCACATATGCTGTTTGTAGGTCTTAAAGTAATAGTCAAATAAAATAAATAATAAAACTCAAAAATATTCAGATGCCAGCTTTTGAGTTAGCATAAATTCAGTCATCTTTTACTTGCTCTCATGCCAAAACTGTAGTACTTCATTTATCCCGTGGAACACAAAAGAACATATTTTAAAGAATGTTGAAAGCCAACCAGTTTTGGTTTCCACCGACTAACATTGTATGGATAAAAACAAATAAAAATGAGAAGTCAATGGGAACTGTTTAAATGTCAACATTCTTCATATAAAAACGCTCCTTTTGCGTTTAGCAGAAGAAAGAAATGCATACAGGTTTGGAACAAGATGAGGATGAAATGAAAACAGAATTTGAATTTTTGGGTGAGCTAAGATGCACTAAACTCAGAATATTATTTTGATGCATTACCGTCATCTTTAGGCTCTCTTTAATTGGTACACTGTTTCAGTTCTATCAGTAAATAAGGAACGGTATTGTCTCTGACGTCAGATTTCCAGCAGCGCTCTACCACGATCCATTTGTCTGACCTCCTGTCTCTCCTCCGCCACCTGTCAGGGCCTGAAAATGGGCTCCAGAAAAATGAGCGTGTGAAAAATTTCATTTGGGTCATGGTCCCTGGCGTTCACACCCTTCAGCTGAGAGGAGGCAGGCTTCTACATGTGCCGGCAGAGTAAGGAGGGGGAGAGGGAAATTAATAACTTCTGAGAAATAGACCCAGAGCCTCCAGGAAGCACAGTGGTGATTACAGCAGCATGGGTGGCGGGTACGAGTGGCACTGTAACGACACGTTGGAGGTGTTTGTAAGGTTCAGACATTGTTACTATTTCATGCTTTGAAGTATACCAAGCTATACTGGCCAGCAAAGAGTTCAGCTTCTTAAACATCGTAATGTAATATGTCTGAAACAATTTCAGTGTTAAAACAGACAGTTCAGGTTGTCCAATTTATCCATAGAAACTGCTAGCTCATGAAAAAAAGCAAATTACTGATCAATGAGAAACGCCAATTACAACCCAGTTTACTTCCATAATGGGACATATTGAGTGAGACAGAATGTATTTCAAATGTCGACGTCTTTTGACAGAAGCTTTGTTATGCAAGAAAACATATAAAGTAATTTCAGCTCAAATCACTATTTATTTATTTATTTATTTTTATTGATTGATGTACATAACCATATTGCAAAGTTACCATGCAAACTGTGGCACATGGCTAGCACATGGTAGCATGGCAAATATTAAATATATAAACTAATATTAAAATTACTAACTGGAAATGAATAAAACCTAAAACTGAACTAAAGATAAATAATAATAATAATAATAATAATAGTAGTAGTAATAATGACCATGTAAAAATAAAAGCTTATTCAAAATGTAAACTGTAATAGACTATATAATCTATAATATATAAGTAAAACTAAAATTACACTTGCTTGTTTGTTTATTTAGAAAATAAGTAAATGTTGACTTTAAAAGTGAAAAACTCCCTTCACCCACCCAGTAAAACTTTTCATCTCAATTCCATTCAGAATGCTCCATTTAAAAGTGCTAAAATTGTCAGTAGCCTATATTTAAAAGTTTCCTTCTGATGCTTTGTGTTCTCCCAGGATACAACACTTTTTCATTTGTGACTGTCATAGCAATTCACCGCTGGCACTGATGCTCATTCAGGCCCTGATCTGCATAAAGACTGTCAGATGGACTTTTGATTTAAGAAGCTTCTTTTATCCTCTGTTCTCTTTAAGCCGTGGCTCTAAAGTCCGTTCCACGAGAGCGCTCATGCATACAAACCTGACAGTCAGTCTGAAAACAAACGCTCATGTTCTCTTCCGGACGATGGAGCTGCAAACTTGTTCTTCGGCGGGTTGTTGTTTGAAACAGTCAAGCGGAAAAACAACATGCTTTAAATTTAAAATGCAGATGGAGGGCAGCTGTTGACCTTCGACTTAAGTTATTTGGAATGGATGCAATGAAAAAGTACCATTATTGAACCATATGTGCCATGTTTGTTTGTTTGTTTTTTTGAAAATGTTCCAAGTCTAACAAAGTCTTTCAGCAAATATACCCCTGCAGAGAATGTTGTATCAGTTATGTTTGATGATATATTTCATTATTTTCTATTAGATGTTACTTTGTGAGCTAGGCAGGCTACTGCCCTGGGAAGATCTCCCACTTATAAGAGCGAGATGGGCAGTGGTTTAAAAGTTTCGGGGTGACGTAACATATTATTGGTGTATTTAACATTTTTAAATGGTATACAGAGCTGTCAACACAGGAGTGCGGGCAATTAAAACCTGTGTTGGATTTCCTGATAACGTTGTCTCTTAACTAAACTAAAACTAAACTTAACTAAAGTTATACCTTTTCTAGACATGTTCCCTGAACTATACCTTAGGAGACCGCTTAAGGTATACCTTAAGTGCGACGTGGTCGTACGGTGGTAAATTGGCGAATTGGTTGATTGGTTGACTTGTCACTAGCTAGTTGATTTCTTCAATGATGCATTGATCTATGGTATTTAAGCAGTGAGTTACGTAGTTGTGCAGGAAACGCACACCTGAGCGGGATGCAAACCAGTGTCAACCGGCATGGGAGATGACATGTTAATAAGTTGTGTGCCACTTGAGGCCAGAGGAATGAAGTTTTGCCTATACAGCTCTTACAAGCTGTACGCTTACCCCCATCCGGGTCATGTCACTGATGTCCTATCCGTAATACTCTTTAAGCGGAATTTGAATCAGTGTTAAATGACATGGGAGGTGGGTTGCTTAAGTTGGGGACACTTGCTTGATATTCAGCAGTGTTTTTGATATGCCTGCATTGGCGCCGTTGTATGTGAACTGAGCTGAGCCGGACGACTACGTCACTGTTTTCTGCAGTGCTGATATACCTAAATTAACTAGACTAATAACTATTGATATTTGCAACGGAAAGAATCAATAATATATAGAATAAGCTGCACAATGACCCCATTTTCTTATTAATGTAAAGCTGCTTTGCCACAATTTGCATTGTAAAAAGCGCTATATAAATAAAGATGACTTGACTTGACTTGGGTGCTAAAATGTACACTCAAGACTGGCATATTTTTTCAAGCCAGTGGAGTAAAGTTTGCTTATACAGTTCAAACTAACTGGCCTTTGTTTACTCTCACCCCCATCCGGGTCACAACACCAATATCGTATTCGCACCAATCTGAGCAAAATCTGAACCAGTGCTAATCAGCATCTTCTAACATCCGCCGTTAGTGCGCCTCTTGAGGGCAGGGGATGAAGTCAACAGCTCTCACAAGCTGGCATCCGTTACATAAGGATTGTCTCGGTTTTTTTCCTCAAAAATGATTGGGATCCTTATTTTTATTTCTTTAACTGTTCTTGCACTGTGTCTCATTGAATTGATGTGGCTTCTGTGCAGTTCTATATGAATGAAAATATGTTTTTTAGTTGATAAATAAGGCCAGCTGAGCAGGAGCGTGACAGATGTTGTAACAGCTTTGGGTTAACATTTTATGAATTGCAAAAAACAATACAAAAAGCAAGAGACTCAAATGTATTGTTAATGGCTGCCACCTGTTTTGACGATTGACAACTCCAGCCCAGAAAACAATGTGTCGAGGTTCAGAAAAGCAATCTGAGAAACACCATTAAAGTTTTTGTCTTTATTCAGATCTTTTATGGTGTATAAGTTAAGTATTCTTCTTCACTTTGTCATCCAGAACCATTTTTTTTTTCTACAGATACAAATCAAACCTTAACCCATGCTACTTGAGAAGTATGCTGTTACTGATTTAAGCAATCAGTCTCTCAAATGTTGAATGATAAATCTAGCGAAACAAATCCCATAGATTTACATAGAAGAAGGGACCCGAGCCATATGCAGAGACTAGAATAGTTTTGCACCGACACTACTTGCATTCTCTTCCATAGGGATGCACCGAAATGAAATTCTTGGCCGAAGCCGAAGCCGAATAATAATGAAATGCTTGGCCGAAGGCCGAATGCGGTGTTTCGCATTTTTTCCATTTATTTTGCCAATTTTTTTCACCATTACAATAATTAAATAGTAAAAATTTGCTTTTTACTATTTTGTGTTGCTTTTCAGAGAAATAAATCAAATAACAAAAATATAATTTCAAAATATTTAGCACTGAACATTTTTTTAACATTCCAGCAGATATTATACAAACAAAGCACAATGTAACTTAAAATGAATAAATTAGTAAAATAAAAAAAATAAAAATTATTTGGCCATCTTTGAAGCCTATGTTCTTCTTGAATAGCCTATGTTAGGCCTATAACTGACTGCTGAAAGAATGTGACTCTGTATGTCTACAACAACAAATGTGCATTGAATAGTGCAAAAAAATGTGGATGAACCCACAACAAATAAATAACTGTCCTAGACATAAGCCTACTTCACATATCGCGCCTAATAAAGCGTGTAAAGCGCGGCTGCGTCGCTTCCTCCTTTTTTTGCGAGCGTTCTGGAGCTCGCGCTTCTGTGGCGTCTGTCGTTGCTATGCAACCATGAACTGTGGTTTCTGACGATGAGAAAGTTTCAGCAAGGGATACATTGATTTTTAGCCCTTGCTTTAGCTTTACTACTAGATATATTTATGGAGATGAGACATAACAACCCCCCTGTACAGCTATGATCAGCTGTTCGGCTGAGATTTCCATGTTTTGTTACGGAAAGGTCGAAGATGATCGGTTGGTTCTTGTCACATGACCTGCGGTGCGCTCGCGGCATTCTGAAAAGTTGAGATGTTTTCATCTCGCCGCGGCACAGGCGCGCCCGGAAAAAACAAGCGAGCCGCACCGCATGCGCATCCCTTCCGTTTTGCGCGCGGTTACCGCGCACCTACATAAGATATAAAGAATATGCGCGCGGAAAAGACGCGATATGTGAACGTTAAAACATCATTAAAAACGTCATTGTTCGGCAAAATTTATTCAGCCTTTTTACTTATTCGGTTCGGATAATTTCGGTTGCCGAACATTCGGTGCATCCCTACTCTTCCATGAAATGTAAAAATCTGGGGAAGAATGAATGAGAAAAAAAAGACAGCAGATAATGTCCTCGAGACATTGAGCAACCAAAATATTTTTACGTCACCGTGCCACAACACTCACTTTTTTGTCTTTGTATTATTTGTTGGGGTTTGTATAATTTCTACCTGTTAGTTTTAAAACTGTGTCTCACTGTATGTGATGTAGTTTGTGTGGTACCCTGGTGGCAGACATTAGAGGTTTAATAATGGTGTCAGCATGATTAATAATGGTGGAGTGCCCGAGCAGAGCTGCCATCATCACTGCACTGATTACACCTGCTTTAAACTACATTACCCACAGTGAACTATGCTCTGCCTCAACACCACAGCAATCATTTATGCTCACTGTGTCTAAATTTGAGCTTAGCAACAGCTCCATCTCAGTTGTCCAACATAAAAGTCGAAGAATAATTTGCACGTGCAGTAGTATTGGGGGTTTTCAGTGACTCTTTCTGTCGGTTGCACGCCAGCAGGTGGCAGCAAGTAACTTAATGAGTGAGTCATTGTATCACTCACTCAACGGTTTCATTCAGAAACACTGAATAATTCAGAAATTGTACACCACTTCTGAGTACTGCTCGGAGACATGCAGTAGTTGTTTATGTTTTTTGTTCTAACAAACAGTGCCAAGTAAATAAAAAAATGATCTCTCTCTCACTCTCTCTAGGCTCCTACATGTTGGTGAACTCTTCTCAGTATGGTGCAGGACAGCGGGCTCAGCTCATGTTACGTCCGCTGAGTGAGAACGACACACACTGTGTGCAGTTCAGTTATTTTCTGTACAGCCGTGACGGACACAGTCCCGGGAGCCTGAGTGTGTATGTGCGTGTAAACGGCGGCTCACGGGGAAATGCTGTGTGGAATGTGTCCGGCTCTCAGGGGCGTCAGTGGCATCAGGTGGAGCTGGCCGTCAGCACCTTCTGGCCCAGCGAGTACCAGGTGAGACGAATATATAACATCACAAACAAGCCAATGCACATTGACTTTACCTTGCAAGTTACATGTCACAATCCTATAACCTAAATATTTTTCAGCCCCACAAATGAGAAAAAATTTAACTGTGTCATTGGATAAGTACAGAACCGTTTGATTCATCAATGGTAATCGTTTGGCACAGTGGTGGAAAAGTTTTTGGTACTTTTAACTCTTCAGACCTTTATATGTAAATGAACCATCTTAATTGTTTATTCTGTCATTCATCAACTGGATCATGTTCAGGTAAATTTTAAATAGGCATTTATGTAATGACATGAGTGATCATATATTATTGTACTCATTACAAATCTTGCATATTTACATTTGATTTATGGCTTTAATTATTTATGTATTTATTTTGCTGCAAAAATACTACTGATTAACAGTTTTTTGGTGAAACTTAAGCTAAAATAAATGCCACTGAAAAGATGGAAAACTGGTGACAACAATCAAAATTGATTTCTACTGCCAGATTGTTCACTGATGGTTCAAAAATGAAAAATTGAAAATGCTATCTTTATGGCATAGTTTCAAAAGTTTTGGGGGTGGGTGGGGTGGACTGGAAAGTGACCTTGTGTCAGCTTAGTACATTGAGCACACGGACACAGTTTTTTCCTACCACTAAATAGTCTTCTCAGCTCTTGGCTTTGGTCAGCAGTGTGTTATTGACTCACTTGTTCCACTGATGGTTAGTGCACAGAACACTGTCACCTTGTTAAAGGCTATGATTAATAACTCGCCCCTCATTTGCTCACCAAAAAGCCCATAATGACCATTAAGTTGAGTGTGTGTGTGTGTGTGTGCGTGTGCGCGTATGAAAGTACACAGTCAATTGACCCCCGCTTTTGTGTGGAACTCACTTGAAAGAGGAGGTCCAGTGTGGTTTCCACAACCCTGACCCGTATCTCTCCTCTCTCCATAAATCAGAGCAGCCTTAATGAGATTACAGCCCTGCCACGATCAATGCACACACACACACACACACACACACACACACACAGTGCGCCACAGGGTTCCCAGACAGACAATGTGAAGAAATTATCGTAGCCCTCTGGTTCTATTTTTCGCTCTCCGTCTCATTTTTTTGTTCGTTGTCTAGTTGGTTCAGACGTGCCTTGGTGGAATACACAGAACGTGGTAAATTTGAGGTGTTTTGGAGATGTGGTGAGGCATGTTAGTCAACTGTAGTTAGTTTGTAATTATTGCCTGCAGTAATTTATGACACTGAATTCATTATATTTAAAGGTGGGATGAATGTTGTGTGTAAATGTGTAAAGGAACATGGACAGATAGAAATGCACATAAAGAAGCAGATAAATTTCTGCATTTGTGTTGTTAGGAGCATGTTATGAGGCAGTGGAGCAGAGCATTCAGAGGAATACATAAACTCTGTTCCAAACCCTGAGCTGCCTACATAGAGAGGCGTTTAAAGCTCCATAGGTGCACTGGCAATATGAAGGCTGTTCTAAAATGTAGGCAGCTGCCTTCTAAAGGTCTTTTCACACCAAACGGCCACAAAAATCAAAACAAACCGATGACAAATGGACTTTTAGCACTAAACAGTTTGTACAAATGTGCGTCAGGCTGAAGGACACACAAATTCATGTTTTTACAAAAAAAAAAAAAAAGATTTTTTTTTTGTGGAAACAGTGATGCATTTTTTTCATGTTTCTTTTATAAATACTTCAATGAACAGCAATTGAAATAAAAATCTTTTGTAACATCATAAAAGTAATTATCAGTTTTTAGCTAGGGTGTGCACTTGTTGTGCTCTAGCAGAGCCCGAACAAACCTATTTCCATGGCGACGCGTCATGCAGGCACAATAACGCTGTGTGACATATCTAGCCTATCACTTTTGTTTTATTTTTCTGTTTTATCCAAAATATTCATAAACTTGTTTACTATATCATAAACTATATGTACAGACTAACCATACAACAGACGACAATTTCTTCTAAACATGTACACAACATGAACCAGCTACAGTGTTTGAGGGCGGGTCAAAGCAGGCAATGAAAACCATCGGTGGCCATACAAATGTATCACTGTGTTACATATGCAGGTCTTGGAAGTGAGACTGGGATTCCTGATGACTTGTTTAGTCAGTCCATAGTCGATTCTTTTGGGAGACAATAACTTTATTAATCATGCACTTTAAACTTTGCTGATCGTTTACATTCACAGACAGCTTTATTACACACTGCATGAAAGTTAAATTCAAAAAAAAAAAAACATAATAGGGGCTCTTTAAAATGTATTATATTTTTTCACAGTTACTAAGACACATTTTTTTGAAACCTTCACTCATTTCCCACAACATTAAGCACAAAACCAAAACTCTTCTAGCAAAACCATTTTATGTGCTCTGAAAATCAAAGAATGCTTCCAGATCATACACACAGCCAGTCAATATATAAACACTACCGAGCATTTATTTGACAACACTGTAAAAAAGAATTGGTGGTTTAACTTACCTGGTTACCTGGTTGCCTTAAAAGTTTGAGTTCTTTGAAATTAAGTTACTACAATGAAGTCGATTGGTTTACAGTTTTGTTTTCAATTGCTTAAGCACAATTTTGAAACCAGGGCCCTGTTTTCCAAACCCCTTCACACAATTAGCACAACAGTCCACCAAAGTAGCATAGCACCTCAGATAATTTGCAAAATGGAACATTTTTGTCAAAACTATACAATGTCTTATAAAAACCTTATTTTGTTAAACACAACCATTGTATGGTCTGATTCTGTTTGAATCAGTTAAAACACTCCTGTGCTCAACCTAAAACACTTTTAGCATTTACACAGAGAAAGCGAAACACCACATGACACCAACAGTAATACTGTAAAATAAAAAATAAAATAAAAACCTGAACATCTCTCCACCTAGCTGGATCTGGCCACAGGGCCTTGTCAACATCACTGGCTATATTTTCATTTGCAAGGCAACATGGGAAGAATCTTTTGGAGTGACAAATTCACCCTTGTATGGATGTTGCTTCAATTTGATCACATGCTTCCTCCATAGCATGAATGAGCTTATGGAGGCTATAGCCTACTCTAGCTTATGGTACTGAGCAATGTATGAAACTTGTATTGTGAGCACTTCCTGTGTTATTTGCCAATTCATGAAGAATCGCTTGTTTGTTTTCCTCACTTGTAAGTCGCTTTGGATAAAAGCGTCTGCTAAATGACTAAATGTAAAATGACTAAATGTATATATAGGGCCGGAGATCATAACCCTTCCACCGCCATGCTGAGAAGAACTCCTCGATGGGGAAGGAGTAAGGGGGGAGTATGGTATTGAACTGTAATTTGTGGGTGTTGATGAAACCAGTTTTGGACCAGAGCAGAATGATGGAAAGCTACATTGTCCCAGACGACAATGTATTGCATCTGGTCCCTTTGGTTTGCTGCTGTGATAATATTGTATAATCTGTCTAAAAATGTTAGAATGAGGTCAGGGTTGTAAGGACCCAAGGTAGCATGGTGGTGGAGGACCCCATTCTGTGTAATGGCAGCACAAAGGGTAATGTTACCCCCACGTTGCCCTGGTACATTGACAATAGCTCTGTGGCCAATGATGTTTCTTCCCCATCTTCTCACTGGAGAAGGTAGTGCAGGATTTTCATCAATCATGCTCCGCATCCATTTGCAAAACTCTCTGAAATACAGCAGAATATCACATTGTGTAGATCCATATACTATAGGTTTGCTATACAGTTAAATTACATGTACAGTAAAAAGATTATGTGTGCAGTACACAGTACTACAGTCAGTGAAGAAAACGTACCAGCACATATTCACACCGCAGGACTTTCACCCTGTCTGAATTTCTTTCAAAAGACACTTTATACAGTTGTTTCATCAGAACTTGATGTTTTTTAAGGATGCGGGCTATTGTTGACAGCGAGACCTGTTGGACATTATTGAAAATTTGGTGATCATATGGGCTTGAATTGTTCCAAGTCTGATAGCATTATTGGCCAAATCGAGGTTTATGATCTCTCTCTCTCTCTCTCTCTCTCTCTCTCTCTCTCTCTCTCTTTTTCCTGTGTGAATATGAGGCCCCTCCCTCCTTGGTCTTCTAGATGTTCAATCCTATGTTGGCCAAACAGAATCCAAAACTGTTGATTATAGTACATTCAGTAAGCTATGGATTTTCTGTTGACAGAAGATAAGTTTGTCACCTGTGCTCTTGACGAAATGTCCGAACTATTGATGCCACTGTGTACCTGCTTGGGTTAGGCTGTACTCTCAGTCCAGCCTCCCTCAGTGTTAGTCTGTGGTTTATTACATGGTCCACAAGTGTAGCACGAATTTCGTTACACAGATTTGGTTGTCTTCTTTGTGCATGTCCTACCCCTCCTCCAGGTCTTCCTCTCCCTCTTCCACTTCCTTGGCCTCTTCCTCCACCTTGTTCCCTCCGGATTCCCCCTCTCATCTGCACTCTCCCTCTTCCTCTGGCACTGTCCATTTTTGTTGAAGACAGGTGAACTTAACTGTTGGCTTTTTATAGTGCTTAAACCTGATTGCTGTGTCTACAATTAAGCGTGCACATCTGTTCACTGTGTTTAACCAATCGGTTCATGGGGTGTGTTCATTTGAAAGCTTTGCTTTGAAATTGTAAAGAAATTGCATCATGATAAATTTCTGTGTCAAATGCATACAAGTGTGTTTAGTGTTTTGCAAATCACTGTGTGTAATGTTTTGCAAAAAGTATGCAAATCTAGGCCAGTGTTTTGCTCCTTGAGTGTAAGGTTTTGCTAATTGTGGGAAAGTTTTCATTTTAGTGTGTAAGCAATTGAAAAAAAAAAAAAAAACCTGTAATCAACAGAAACTCAAAATATTGTTGACTTGACAAAATAAAGAATGTTGTGATAAATCATGAAAATCATTTTTTTTTACGGTGTACATAGAGAACGAGAGCATCCAGAGCATGAAGTATAGTAATAATCACAGCCTACTAAGGTACTATATGTACTGTGAGTATATATTGTATTGAATATTGTATACTGTTGAATGTCTGAATATTCTGCACTTTCATATATTGTAAACATACAGTAGTCCAAATGCAAAAGCTCAAAGAAAACTCTAAATACACTAAAAAAGTTGTGCAACTTCAAAATTAGAGTCAATGAGAGATTCATTCTGCCTCAGCATCACGTCTTCATGTTGGGGGGCCTGATGACTTTGTCCACATCACAGGGAATGTTGTCACTACCAAGCAAAACCCTTTGGTGTGCTAGATCCAGCCTTGACAACACTCTACACATTGCTCTGTCTTGTCCTCATTCTGTTCCTCCTTGTCCACCACCTCTTGCACATACTCATGCTCTTCTCCCTCTCAGATGGTTTCCATCCATTGTTGGTATCGACATTCAGTGCACCTGTGCACTCTGAGCAGGCTTCATTGTACAGTTAGTTTCATCAAATCATTAGAAACAATAAGTGTGAACAATTTTGAGCCATGGAGTGTGAACGATGACAACTGTGTTGTATTTGTGTTTAACTTTTTCCACAGTGCAAAATGTGTTTTAGTGAGTGAGAATGTGTTAAGAGATTTGCAAATAGTGTCTATCTGCTAGAACTTGTTTAAGGTTATACAGAAAGAGCGACTTTTTGACCAATGGGTTTAGGCCTTTGAGAATTTATTTCACAGAATGTGGTTTAGTGTCTTAGCAATTGAGAAAATCTGTGAAACAGAAAACGGTCCTTTTAAAATGTTAGAATATTTCGTAATATTAAATATTTTGCTGTATTTTGATAAAACAAATGCAGACTTGATGAGTAATTATCCTAATCTTTACTGGTGGTGTACATTCATGTTTCACCCTCTCTTTCCTCCATCCTTTCATTCTGTAATCGATGTCCGTTTGACTTGTTTGTTCCTCATCCCTCTCCCGCTCTCTATCTCTCTCAGTTATGGATCTTGGGTCACTGGAAACCTCTCGGGCATCTTCACCCGGCTCACATAGATTAAATCAACTCACGTATGCTCCCTTTGGGTGACAGCAGAGGAAAGAGAGAGGAAAAAGAAATGAATGAAAGTTAGAATGAAGGAATGAGAGAGCACACGAGTGCTGCGTTAGTACCCGTGCGGGTCTGTAGAGATGAGATCAGCAGTCAGGCCCATGGGGCGGCAGCTTGTATTAAGGATATCATTTCCCCCTCCTCCTAATCTTACCTGGGAAAACACAAAGGATCTGGATCATTTGGCTCCAGCATTCGCTGTCACCCCTAAGACTGCTGTAGAGTTCTCCCTGTGAGGCTGATACTACACATTTGAGAAACCAATTTGAGCAGTTGCCTGCAAACTAAGGGCTCTATGGATGTCAGGCTTAGCAAAGCTGGCCATGTTGATGCTTTGCTTTAACATGGAGGTTTTCAAACTTTAATAAGTCATGCTCCCCCCAGAGCGATATGACTTCTAATAGATGTGAGAGGAGGGAGGCGACTGAGACTATCGTTCACCTAATGCTCAGCAGTACTATTTTTTATAGTTTTACCATTTATTAGTCCGCTAATAAACTCTTGTGCAAATAAAGAACTACAGTTTACAGTCACTGTCGGGACTATTTTTCTGGTGTAAGGATGGAAATGGAATCGAATCATTTTACTTATAATAATTATACTAATATGTGTATTTTCGACTTTATCAATTGTATTGTGTGATAACCCTTTTATAACCATTTTATAAGCAGTAAGGTACTCAAGGCATGCTGTAGGCATATCGTGAATACACCACTTTGCTTCGTGACAGGAGACGAGGGTTGACAATAAACAAACAGGTTTATTGTGCAGAGTAACGGGTACGAAGAACATGTGAAACAGTGTTCTACACGCACAAACAATTACAGACAATGACGGATACAAGGGGAGGAACTTAAATACACACACAGATGACGAGGGTTAAACGGAAACAGGTGATGACAATTAAACTAATTAGACAAGGTGAAGACTAGAACTAAACACGACAAGACAGGACTGGATGACATATGTGACATAATGCCCCCCTCGGAAAGGCGCATCCTCGCGCCGTAAGAGGAAGAAGGAGGAGGTTTTGGAGGAGGGCGTGGAGCTGGAGACGGACAGTGCACGGGTGACAATGGCCGACGCCATGGTGGAGCTGACAGTGGGAGGAGCCAGGGAGGAGTCCAGACTGTGGGGGGGATGATGTGCTGGGGCCGATCGATGGCGGCGGAAACATGGCAGTGGGTGAAGGAACCGACGGAGCTTCTCGGTCGACGGACCTCGGCGCCGCCGCTAACCCGGAAGTTTGGCGCCGAGCCGCTGACACGCTGGACAGAGGAGCCGACGCTGGTTTTGTGCTACACGCACAAACAATTACAGACGATGACGGATACAAGGGGAGGAACTTAAATACACACACAGATGACGAGGGGTTAAACAGAAACAGGTGATGACAATTAAACTAATTAGACAAGGTGAAGACTAGAACTAAACACGACAAGACAGGACTGGATGACATATGTGACAAAGATGGTAAATGTATTATCTTTTTACCAAGGGGTTTGTTTGGAAATGTCTGTAAAGATTTTAATCCCTCCATAGCTTGCTAAACATGCTATTTGAACAACGTGAATACAAATGAATCATCCTCCACAACGCGGTTGCTATTTACATAGTATATTGTAAACTCTCGCATTATCTCATTTCTATTACATTCCAAAGAGCTACAATGGAAAACAAAATTGAATGGTTATGCAAAGAGAACAGTTTGGCCCGATGGTGGAAAAGCAGCTAACGAGAAGTAAGAAACCTGTGATGCCAAAGTTGCACTGTCTTAGATTTCAAAGGTAAAATGCATATTTTTGCAACTATTTTTTTTTTTTTTTGCTAAATTCATGATAGACATGTATGCACTTAATTACGTTCTTTTATATTTTAAAAAAATTGTATATTTATTCGTGGTAATATGTGGCTGTGGATTATGGTAATACCATATAGAACAACTATTTTTTGAAAAAGCACTTTTTAAAGTATTTTTTAAGTTTGATTTGAGAATGTTCTCTGGCTTGTAATCAAAAATAGACTGTAAAAGTTGTGATTGTGGATTAGTAATCTGGTCCCTTGGTTTGAAGGAGAAAAAAATGTTGGTCCTCATCACTATCAAATTTGCCCATCACTGCTCTAGACGTTCCCTTTCGAGGTAGGAATAACACATTGCGTGGCCCACTTGCCCACAGACACACTAATGGCTTAGGCTGAGGCCTCTGAGCTTTAGTGCATATAGTCTGAGAACAAGAATCAGGCATTGGTCAGCATGACGTCGTTAGTATGGCACCCATATAGCATCAGCAGCTGATACAGTGTAGATGTATGTAAGTAAGTAGGAAAGAAGTAAAGAAAGAAGCTGATGGAGTGTACATGTTCCCTTAAAAGGGAACTAAGCACATTTTTGAATTTAGTGTATTTAGTTTTACTATTAGAAACTGAAAGCATGATTAAAATTACACACTAAATTACTCTAATTTTTATTATTATTATTATTATTATTACGTCAGGGAATCCTGTACACAATGGATTTCCAATATCCACTCCAGATTTATTGATGGTGGATTTATTTTGCACCAAGAGACAAATTTGCAGGGAGAACACATGGTGCAAAAGACAGGTCTGGATAGACAACACAACCGAAGTGTTCAGGGAAAGGTCAGAGCAGATTCCTTTTCTTGTGGGACTTTCATTGTTTCAAAAGGTTAGAATAGAATTGAATGTTGATTTATCACCACACAAACCAGTTCAGTGGAGTTTGTTTCCACTACTTTCATTAGGTGCGAGGAGAAAAATCAGATTCCACACTTGTCCAAGACAAGACTGACTGTGAAAATTCAGAGAGTTCAAGGGCATTTTGAAAGCCACCTTATTAATATTAAATAAAAAGGAATAGACTTTACTATTTTATTTAAAAAAAATAATGTATGTAATCATCACTTGGTACCTGGATAATGCCTGCCTCTCTGAAAGGATTCTGCTAGAGAACTCCATAGACATAATAAAATACAGACGCTTGACGCCTCTGGATCGTACGTCAACGGCGCCGCCATATTGTGCAGGTTAGCTGTGAAAGTTGAGTTTAAATGATTTATATTATATTTCTTTTGACCGTATTTTATCTTATTTTATAAACTACATTTCTTGAAATTTAAATATAACCTAAACCGACTTTGAAGACAAGCACTCGTTTCGGTTAGGTGATTGACATTGTGAATTACTGTAACGTTAGTTAGTTAGTTAGTTAGTTGGCTAGTTCACTTTTCTCACACATTGAAGGTTTCCCTGAGACAAAGAGTTGAGGATACAGTGGGAAGTAGCTATGGGAAGGGAAGTTTTTTTCCGCAAGCGACTTTTCTGTTATGCAGGACAGGTCTGTCAGGAATAGGGACGGAGCTAAACCATCGGTATTAGTATTATAAATATACTATGCAACCGGTATTATCAATATATTATTGTGATATTATATTATTGTACTTATACTATTATATATTTATACTATTCATAACTATTTTATTTGCTGTATACTGTTTACATACTATTATACTGTTTGTATAATATTGACAATATTATACAATTTATTATTGACTATATTAAATTATACAAACATTTCCTATACATATTATATACAACAAACTATTTACTATTACTTCTCACTATTTCTTTTATTTACTATTTGCATTCAACTGTAGTTGTACCATATATGTATTAGCGTAAAGGATCCATCAGTTATCTCTGTTATTGTAAGTTTTGGAGTATCTATCTGTAAATATTTGTATCATTTTAGTGCTATAAAATACAGAAAACAGCGTGTGTGTGAGTTGTATTGTATTTTCACAATGAGGAGTGAAATAACTCCAGATTATGCTTCTTTTTCTTTCAGCCATCATGACCGCAGCATTGCACTCTGTGTGTGCTTTTATGTGGTTATGCGCTGTGTGTGCTTTGAGTGAGAGATCGCGGCGCTCAACTCTCTGCCGCTGACATGAACACATGATAAGCACAGACACAGCGGAAGAAGAACTTTGACGGGAACTCCCATTTCATATTTAAGTAAATTGATATACTATACGGCCTACTACTATTATAAACATATTCTAAAATCACTTGTTTAAAAAAAATCCCAGGTAGGATGGATATTTAAATTTGAGAATCGATCCTTTTGATACAATGCCAGTATCGAAAATATCGATACTCTAGGATCGATCCGCCCATCCCTAGTAAGAGTCTTCATTTACTCCTCACATCTGAGCCACTGAATACAGTGGATTAGTTTTCATTTTGAAAGGAATGTGCCACAGATCAAATATACACATACAATTTTTGTAACGTTTCCTGCTGTTTTCTTTCACAGACATAAAGTCATATAGCTCATAGCTTTAAAACGAGTAGAAATAATACACTAATTAATGATGAAAGAAGAACTACGCTATCTGTGAGACTGATTGCGATATAGATGATAATCAAAACCAAACAGATGTCTTGTCAGAATCCGATTGAGGCAAGAGCTGTGATCGTAAAGAGGGGCGGGGAACAGCAGCTCATTTGCATTTAAAGGCGCATGCACGAAACAGTATTGTTCTTGACTGCACTCATCAATAACATCTTGTAAGAAGGGACATACCATGTGCCCTTTAAGATTCATCAGCGGAAAGAATGAAAAAGAAGAAGAGGAACAAGGAGGAAGAAGAAACAAAGCATACCCCATAATTTTTAAAAAGCCAGTTCTAAAATACTTACAGTATAAACAATTTGTTAATTTGCCTGGTTGTTACCCCTTTTATTCTCCAAGCTTCATGTACGGTTCCCTTACATGTACATACTTTATAGGTACACTATAATTATTGAAAGTTACGCTGTAAATTCATTTCAATTATGCAATACTTTCCAGGCTGTAATTTAAAGTGTTACCCAAAGTAGCTGTGCTACTGAATCGCTACATTATATATTTTAGCAAGAAGAGGGTAAAATCTGTGTCTTTGAAGTAGTTTAGCTCACATCTTCATGCTGAAAAGATGCAGACAATGTACACACATCTCTCTCTCTCTCTCTCTCTCTCTCTCTCTCCCTCTCTCTCAATTATTAATCTGTATTCTTTATGGTAAAATATTGCACTGTACACATCAGTGATAGCTTTAACTTGTCATTTCTGGCAAATGACTATGGTATAAGTGGGAAAATCCACGACTAGCTGTGCATTAAACATTTTGAATAGGCTTTTTGTCGGGTGGTTCTTTGCCTCCACATTGTTCATTAAAATCGTTTAATGCACAGCTAGCCGTGGATTACCCCTTACAAACAGTTCTGTTAAATTGTAATAATGATCAAATTCGTAATTATTCCAAGCATTTTTGTGATATGAAGAATTCAGTTGACTTACACCAGCTACTGAACTAAACAAACAACATATGATGCGCATCATATGACGAGGGGTGTTTTTGGCTTGGACAGTTATAAATTAATAAGAACAACAGAAGGAAAGACAAAGAAGATAACAACAAAGAATAGAGTGAAACAGTTGTGAATATTCAGTGGGTTTTGCAATCTGGCTGTTGCAAGCTGTAATAAGCTTAGGAACAACTTTGAGTCTTGTCCAAACACTTGCCCAGTAGATGATCATTTATCTTCTTTCCCCTTAACTCTTTTTACATGACTGTCCCATTCCCATCGGTCTTTTCTTGGCTCTCACTTGTCTTCATGGTTCCATCTTCCATCATTTTAAGTGCCAAGTGCAACCATGTTTTGCTGGCTGATTAGTAGAGTTTAATTGTTATGTGGTACCTCATTTGTATTGCATTATGTTCCTGTGTCTTCAAAGCACAGCTGGACAGATAAATCAAATCAAATGTTCAATCAAATCATAGTTGTCCATAAACGCCTAAAATAAGCTCAACAACAGTGCCTCGGATGGAATCCGCTGTGGGGCACAGTCTTTCTGCCTGCACACATACTGCATACAGTGTGTTTGCGAGTGTGTCCCTTTCAATAGCTTTCCGTTCATGATCCAGCTCAATGAGCCAAGAAACCGGACACATTTTTTAACATGCTTTGCTAATGGATGCAGCCAATCATTAAGAAAGATTGAACACCTCCCTCCCCATCCTTCAGTTTTGAGTCATCAACACACCAACTGTATGTTTTTGGTTGAATGGCAACAAATATGCAGATAACGTCCCCCAAACGTCCATAATCCAAACATTAACCACTCTGAAGTGAATCTTTGTCGAGAGCTTTTTTTGGTCTGGTTATGACAGGGTTTAGCGCGTGGGGTCCAATTCATGTTGAGGTGCACGAGTGCTCTTGGAGATTCACTAGGGGTTTGTGCGAGACGTGAATCGCATTGTCAACGTTCCTTGGTTTTCCAAGGCTTTTGTAAACATGAAAAAATACCTTTTCTGTTATTTGTGTTTGCGCTCCTGTGCTTGCCCTGATAAAATGGATCCATACGTGGTGGTATGCAACAGCGTCCCACTGGTGTAAATGAGACGCTTCCGCTTGTATGACAGCAAGCAATTGTTTCCTGCTTGCAGTATTTTGATCATTTTCATGTTGACGCTCAAGACATTTGGTGGGTTGAATATAAGAAATAATAGCAATGAGATAAATAGTTGACAGTTACTATGAACTGCTGATTTAAAAATCCACCTTTCTCCTTTTGATGTGTATTGTGCTGCTGTCAGTGCTGTTGGTGGTGGAGATGACAAGCAGGCTTTATCAAATATTAACAATGCTACCAGCCCTTCTGTTTCTTCTAATGTTTTGTGCAAGCATTTTAAACATATGCTGTACACAT
Organism: Opsariichthys bidens; assembly: GCA_037194245.1. Classification (NCBI taxonomy): domain Eukaryota; kingdom Metazoa; phylum Chordata; class Actinopteri; order Cypriniformes; family Xenocyprididae; genus Opsariichthys; species Opsariichthys bidens. Next base: position 16,759,829 of record CM074302.1, read on the forward strand.
ATCAGGGACACACACAATAGCCCAAGCCACTACCTTTCTACTTCTAAGCTGAGGTCACCAAAAGATTATATAAACATGCTGTTTTCACAAATATGTGCATGACTGTAAATGTGATATTGATTTCATACAAAAGTTAATATTAAGTTAATTACTTTTTTAGAAAATTTTAAACACAAGTTTTTTGCTATTTCGATGGAAAAAAAAAAAAAAAAAAAAAAATCCAACTGCACAGTTTCCGAGCAGCACACATCAGTGTTTCATTAATGCATGAGTCAGCTGCTTTGAACGAATCATTGAAAAAATTATTCTGTGACTCACTCATTAAGTGATTTGCCACCACCTACTGGTGGTTTTAGCCTCATATTTATTTATATGTTTCCATTATATTTCTATATTCAAAATGATATTTAAAAAACAAATTCAGATGCAACTTGTGTGTCTCTGTAGTGCAAAGATGAATTTTGTTGTTAGTGATTTCATTTGTTTGGTAACAGCTCTATATAGTGTCTTATTATTTGAATTCTTTTTTAAATATAAGACATTTCTCTGGCTGATGAATTTGAGGCGTGCTGGTCTGGTCTCTGTCTTGACTTGGTCTTTTTGCCTTGGTCTTTGTCTCAACCCCTTAAAGTCTTGGTCTTGACTTGGTCTCTACACATTCTGGCCTTGGTCTCGGTTTAAGTGCTCTTGACTGTTGGTTGTTTCAAGGAAAATCATCTCACTCAATCACTGCCATTCTGTTTTAAGGCAAAAGCATGGTTATTGCTTCACATCAACAGCTTTATTAGGGTTTCATCTTTTACATTTTATAGGTGAACTTCAATACAATATACTAATTTACCAGCATATTAACCATATATCATCAATGAATAAAATACACAGTAACACACTGTTGGAAATATAAAAAAAATGATAGTTTTTGCGTTTTTTTTTAATATATCTTAAATCGTTTAAAACCACAAGCTGTAAAGAAGAAGGCATTCTTTATTGCGACGACTCTTCTTGACTGACTCATGATGGTTCAGCCGGTCTGCCAGTGCCACTGCGGGAGGAAAATGCAAGTTAGCATGGCTTAAATGGGAAATGAGCACCCGCTCTGGTGCTGTGTATCCCACAGAGGTCCATTATAAGTTAAAATTGTATTGTAACACAGTTCATTTAGTTCATTTAGCCTCTAGTCGGGTCTTTATTTATTTATTTATTTATTTATTTTGTTGGACTTTTTTTTTTTTTTTTTCGTTCTTTCTATCACTCTCCTTCCGCAAATGACTCTCCTCCACTCTGTTACTCCCTATCAGTGACTTTGTGTCTAATCTTAACTAGAGAGGGTTTGGGCGTAAATATGACTAATCAATACAGACTCGAATCAGCAGCTAATCTGCTTCATGTCTTGCTCAGAAGAAAAAAAAAAATGCATTTTTAAATTTCCTCTAAGTAAATGTGAGTGGCACTTGCATGTTCCTCACTTTCACAGTCTGAGTGGTTTCTAGGTTGTTGGTTGCTGTGAGATATTCTTATGGCCTGATGTTTAATACTTAAAGGGGTTAGGGGTTTGTTCAAAACTCCACATACGAGCAATAGTAATAGTTCTGCTTGCTTTAGCAAACATCACTAAATATGTTTCTGCAGATAAGCACAGTGTGCACAGAAACCCTGGTGCACTGTCAGGACTCTTTGCTTGCTGCAGCTCAGATTTGATTGGCTGGCTGTTAGCGGCGCCAGCTCATTTGTTGTTTGATTCAGAGCGGTAGGACATCTATCAGCTATCTGTGCCTGTACAACAATGAAACAGCCGGGGAGGCAGTCTTCCCTTTGTTAGGAGAATGGCTAAAGGTTGTGTAAACGGATGAGTGATGTGAGGTACTTGCAGTGTAATTGGCCACTAGAGAGGAAGATCTGTATTCTCAGCAGAGCACAAGTCTTGAGTCAAATTCATTGGTAGGTCAAAACAGGCAGATTGTTGTGCTGAATCATGATGCCTTTAGCACAGCGAACTCTGGTTATAACATTTTGCATGAGAAAATGCTACCTTGTGGGTAGGCAAAACTGCATGTAAGTGATACATTTTGTATTTGAGTTAGCCAAGATTGTATTGTTTATTGAGAGTGCAAAGAATAATGAATCTGTTTAAAACATTGGAGGCAGCATTAGAGATACTTTTGGGAACAGACACAGTTCAATCACTCACTCAAGAACACATGCAGGCCTGTTCACACCGAGAGTAAAATTAAAAAGAAGAATGCTTCACATGCTTCAATGCAAGAAATTATAGAGATAGTGTGATATGGGAACATCTGGTACAATAACAATCACAGGGATCTTGTATTAGTAATTATAGTACAGCTGTTGTGCTCATAAGATGCTAAAACAGATGTGTTTATCTAGAATATCAGTCCCACTACCCATTAGTTCATATGTTATTGATTTTTTTTTTTTTTTTTTTTTGATATATATATATATATATATATATATATTAAATATTCATGAATGAATGAATGAATTTCACAACTGGACAAATTTAAATTCATCCATATACATTTTTTTTTAAAATTTAAATAATAATAATAATAATAATGATAATAATAATATGAACTTAAAATATGTATAAATTATATATTTTTATGTATCTATAATAATAATCATAATAATAATACACATATCTGTGATTAAATGTTACCATATTGCAACTTTGAGGAAAAGTTTCAGCGATTTCTTCTTTTCCTTCTTCTTCTCCTTCTCCTTTTGTAATTCAAATGTGTAAAGGTGAGGTTGGTGAAATTTAGGCAAACTTTTTAAGACAAAAACGTCCATTATCAATAGTGTAGGGATGTTTGCAGCTTTCTGTTCAGTCAGCTGTGGCGAACTTGACCATGTTGAATGTGACTGAAAACTGCATAGAGAACAATATCCACCTCACATAGGTTCCTTTTGAAATCCCTGGATTTCACCAGTGAAATTTTTGCTGAGCTGCGATAAATGTGACCATACATGAATTCACTATCATTTTGTTCAAATCCAGTTATGTTGGTGCCATGACCCGGATCGAAAGCTCCCTGGCTTCAAGAGGTTTCCTTGTTAGAGTGGCCCATAGCAGGCCGATTTGGACTGGTTACAAATTCATAAACCTCACATCATGTCTTGTTCACATTATAATTTGTTTGGTGAAATTTCTATAACTCTTTTTTTGTAATCTCACTTTCTCATATCTTTCCTTGCAGATTGTTTTTGAAGCCACAGTCTCATCTGAGCAGAAGGGTTACATCGGCCTGGACGATATAGTGCTGTTGAACTACCCCTGCTGTAAGTTATGTCCCTCTGCACACAGAAACACACTCTTACTGACCTTTTCCAGCATAGAGGGGGGCGTACGACCAGGTCGGCCCACCTGGAATGAGGAACAAAGGTGGCCAATTTCTCTCATCAGAGTCTCAGGGTACTTGCTTTTGATCTGAATAGCCGTCATAAAAGACAATTATCCACTGACACTTTGCCTTCCATTTCTCTTGTTCTTGCTCACGTCCACTTCCTGTGGCTGACCTTTTGTCCAGATATCACTCCATCTCTCTGTCCCAGCGGTTGCCGTCTTAGATTTATTTATTTTCTGGGGGAAGAAGAAAGAAAAAGGGCTTCTCTCTTTGGCTTTTGTGCCCTGTGTGCCGCTACTTAATCTGTTGCTTCACTCAGGTGTGAATAAGAGCGAATCTCCTGTGTCCATCTCTGTGCTGTTATTTTTCTCTCTTCTCACTGCTCCTCTGTCCTCACTCACCTGCTGACCTACACTCCATTAGCTCTGCTGGAAGTTTGTGTTCGTGGACACAGCATAATTCTGCTCCAGTAGTTTGGACTAGGGCGCTCGAAGCCACGGCCCACCGTGGGTCTCGCTACCTGCTGCTTTCTGGGAAATGCAGTGCGGTCATGCCGACAGGAATGTTGGAGAAAGGAGATTGTATGCGGATGGGCATCGTGCTGTTGAATTGTGAGGCTCTGTGGGCTGCTTTAATTCGATGGAGTCGACAGTAGGCCTCCTGCATTTCAATTTTACACCCCACAGCAAGAACGTAATTGCAAGTGCTCCAGAAACAGACACACAAAGATTTTTACTCACATTTGTAGTGGGACAAATTTGTAAGCCCAGTGTTGAGCTTTAACATATATTTAAAGAGTTATTTTTTTCTGCATGAATGCAGAGACGCACTTACGAGAGGGAGACATTGTGATGAACTGAACAAAACTTGCTATTACTATTACTTATGCATAAGGTTAATGAATTGAGCAAGCTCTCCAGCTCGACAACTCTTGGGGCACATAACAATGCCACAAATCATCTTTTGAGATTAAAGTTACTTACATTTTCTGGGCTGGAAATAAGTCGATCGTAGAGATCGTAGAGAGAACACGGTTGGCAGTGGTCTTCGTGATCAACTCGGGCTCGCAGTGCTTTTGGGAAATGCATCCCCGGACAGTTTAAAATGCTGTTTTAGGCTGATAAAAGTTTTATTATTGAATTTGAAAAAAGTAAAAAAAAAAAAAAAAATACCCAGAGGCTCTGGAATGTGCAAGAACCTTTCAATTGATTTTCTTTCTGTACAATTTCTTCCCTACACATTCGATAAGCTTTCCTAGAATCTGTAATTGCGCTAAAATCATTGCCATCTACCCACACATAAAAAAATGTAGACGGGGCTCTAAGTGGTCATGCTCCACTTAAAGCCACTGACACTAGATTGACATCACCATTCTCTGTAGAAGTCTTGGGGTCAGTGAGTTTTTTCTTTTTTCTTTTTTTCTTTTTAAGGAATTAATACTTTTATTCAGAAACAGTGAATGACTGTTAAGCCGTTTTACTTTTTTAATATTATTTAAATAAATGCTGTTCTTTTTGAATTTTGTATTCATAAAATAATTCTGAAAAGAAAACTATATCATGGTTTCAAAAAAACATATATATATATATATATATATATATATTATATATATATATATATATATATGTGTGTGATAATAAGAAATGTTTCCTGAGCAGCACATCAACATATTAGAATGATGTCCGAAGGATAATGTGACACTGAAGACTGGAGTAATGGCTGCTAACAGAAATTTTAAAATGTTTTTTTTTTTTTTTTTAAATTTAATAATATTTCACAATATTGCTGATTCCACTGTATTTTTGATTAAATAAATGCAGCCTCGGTTGGTCTAAAACACTATTGGCTTGTTGACCGAAATCTTTCCTCCTTTTAATATAATGATTCCATTGGATAAATGCTGAAGATGTCTCTGTCTGTCTGTCTCAGTATGTGGCTTGCTTTGATTTGGTGATGCATTATTAAAATGATTGCCAAAGTATCCCAGGATGAAATCAAATCAATGAACTCTGAGGTTTAGCTCGTAACACTTTATGGATGGGAAAATATCAATTTACTGATAACAGATGGCGATGCTTTCTATCAGCATTTTTTTAAGTTGCATTAGTTTTTAAAAACACTCAGTTATATCTAATTTTTGAAATTTTCTGAATTCTACTGTTGTGGTGTATATTACAGTAACAGTGATCTTTAGAGACACATTGCTGATGGAGACCAACTGCAAACATGGCAAAAACTGCTGACAGTCTCTGCAAATCTAAAATAAATTGCTAACTGATAACTCTATATTCCCTGACATGACATTATTTTGCTTGCTTGCTTGCAAGTAGTATTCATGTTTATATCAACTAGTTATATGTACTGCAGTTTTTATTATGCAGTCATTAATATATTTTCTTTACTATAAAACAGCCAATGACACGTAACACTTTATTTTACAGTGTCCTTGTCCATGTGCTTACTACAGTAATAATAGCAAATTATGCATGATTACATGCAACTAAGCCTCAACTAAATCCTAATCCTACCCTAACCTTATAGTAAGTACATGTTGTTAATTAATATTACTCTGTACTTAAATATAAAATTACACTGTAACAATGACATCTTAAAATAAAGTGTAACCCTTTGTTTTATAGTGCCCTTACTACTTAGTTACATGTACTTACTGTTACAATGTTCAATTTATTTATAAAATACATTCATACAACAAATGTTGACCACAGTACTGTACATGGTACATGGTAAAATAACAATGAAATCAGTCAAGATCTTTGACAACTAAAGATTTTTCTATTCAACTAGTAGTTGTTCATTTAAGCCAACTCATCGCGCGTTCACATTAATAAGCCATAAATCGTAATAACCAGCTTTTAATTGCCTAAATATATAAAACTCAGCGCTCAAGCGCAAGCATAAAGCTTTTCACAACGCACCAGCAAAAGTAATGTTTATGAGTGTGTCGTGAAAAAAAAAAAAAAAAAAAACTGCGGCCGACTGTTTAAACATTTTAATAATTTATTGTTTTCTGTGTTTTTGGATGGACAAAGATGCTGACTTGTCATCTCCACAGTTGTGAATGTTTCATGCAGATTACATAATCTGAGATTAGTTTTTTCCATTTGAATTGGTAGACATTTTACATTACAATGAAACATATGAAGGGAAAATTGTCTTTTATTCAAATGAAAATCATAAAATGCAAAAATGTTGGCGCATTTGGAAATCAACTTGTACTGCATGTCATTTTACTTCTATTTTAATGAATTATTTGCAGTAAAACAACATGCAAACACTGATAAATGTTTTGCCACAAAATCAACCAATTGTTTTCTGCCCTGTGTAATTTCACATGAGAAATCTCACTGAACTTCTTTCTACAGATTGAACATAAATTAAACAGTACAAATAAAATAAACATATAAATAAAAAGTCAAATAACACTTTAAGTGTCACTTTAACTGCAGTACAAAGTTGACCATTTCCCAGTCACTATTGATTGTGTGGCTGTAACTGTTATATAGTTAGTATGTACACCGAGAAGTCCAACCGTCAGCAGTGATAGCGATGCATCCTGCCTGTTCAGGGGCCGTTCACATATAACGCCTAAAAAAGCGTGTAAAGCGCGGCCGCGTCGCTTCCTCCTTCTTTTGCAAGTGTTCGGGAGCTCACGCTTCTGTAGCGTCTGTCGTTGCTATGCAACCATGAACTGTGCTTTCCACGACCATGAGGAACTTTCAGCAAGGGATAAATTGATTTTTAGCCCTTGCTTTAGCTTTACTACTAGATATATTTATGGAGATGAGATATAACAACCCCCTGTACAGCTATGATCAGCTGTTCGGCTGAGATTTCCATGTTTTGTTTACGGAAAGGTCGAAGATGGTCGGTTGGTTCTTGTCACATGACCTGCGGTGCGCTTGCGGCATTCTGAAAAGTTGAGATGTTTTCATCTAGCCACGGCACATGCGCGCCAGGAAAAAACGAGTGCGCCGCACTTCCATTTTGCGTGAATGAAAATATGCGCGATAAGTGAACGGCCCCTAAGAGTCTGTACAACCTTGGCCGAGGCGTACGGCATAGTTTTCTCACAATGTTTACACATTGTTTGTGTCTTGTGTGTTATTCTTTCGCCGTTTATTATTTCTACTGGAAACCAAAACGTTTCCACACAAACGATTTGAAAGTGGCGGGGGCATCTTCAATAATAATTTCACCCATGTTTTTCTGCGACTAACCAACTAATTAAATCTTGCTCGACCAAGCATCTGCTAATCGACTAATTGTTAGTCGATTATTAGGGGCAGCCCTATTGTTGATATTTACGCTTTAATTTCTACAAGCTTGAATTGAGTACCAATATAGAATTTACTTAGTTTTTAAAAAAAAAAAAAATTCTTGCCTGAATTTACTTCACCATCAGTGTAATAAAATTAAATTATGCATAATTACAATCAACTAACCCTAAACAAAATCTTACCCTAACCCTAAACTTAGTAGGTACATGTAGTTAATTAATATTACTCAGTACTTATTTGTGTAATTACACTGTAACAACATCACACTAAAATAAATTTAAAACCTAGACCGGATAATTGTCCCTAAACATTTGCTGTAATATGAACAGATGCGTGCTCACATTTGTGTAGCTCACATTTCAAATCAGTCACTAAAGAAGTTTGATTATTTGAAGTTAATTCACCATGTAGACTGCACAGCAGCTCACTGGGTTTTGAAACAGTTCTTTTTCTCACCAGAACTAGCTAGATCATTCCGACAGTAGTAGCATATGTAATTTCTTCTGCAGTCTTCAGCTGGCTGTGCTTTACCTGTGGTATAATCCTCATTACTGGTAATGGATGATAATATAGGGTGTTTCTAAGAAATGAAATTTATTGAGACATACTGTCTGTTCAAGACAGTCTGATTCGCCTAAGAACTCGCCTAAGAACCGTTTCTCTCTGAAAAACTCACCCAGAGGCCTTTAACGCACAAACCTCACCTCAAGCAACAAGCATTTGTCGTCTTGAATGGCAATGGAAGAACCCGTCCCGGGGTCAGGATGAAAGACCGTCACCATGGAGACAGGTTTCCCAAAAGCACCAGATCACTGTGGTCCTCTGCAGATGGAGCAGCCCAACAGATATCTGTTCACACACACTTTCACAGAGGCTGCGTGACAATCAAACTGCCCTTTCCAACTCTTGACATTTTTTGTGTTTATTCTGGTTGTGTTTACAGCACGTGTTCTCATGTGTTCTTTGTTAGGCCTGGGACAAACTAGATGATTTTCAAATCTTAACCAATTTTAGAACCATTTGGGGACCACAGACATAAGCACAGTTTAAACCGATTTTTAACATTATAATCCTCCGAACACACACACTAGATGATTCATCCAGACCACACGCCTGCTGATTGTAGTTACGATTTTCACAGTGGCAAGTCAAAAGACACGAGATCTCACAGAAACTCACGTGATTAAACGTGACGAAAACAGTAAGTTACATGATTGCCTTAAAATTTCATTGAAATTAAAAATTTTAGTTAATACAATGAAGGAGATTGGTTTAATGGACAGAAACTCTAAATATTATGTTATCTGAACCACATTAATTATTTAAGAATTGTGATAACAAATGACAATAATTTTTTACAGTGCATGCCTTTTCCTTGTCGGCCCTGTTGTGATAGATTTTCATTGTAAAAGCTCTAGTACTGTTGCCATAGTTGTACAAGTCGATCTTCTTTCCCAACGTCTAGTTGGTAAAGCTTGCTCGTTCTCATTGGCTATTTGGGATCACTCCCAATCAGTTGGGAGCCATAAAATAATTGTGATGACAAAACAAATTAGGGATTTTTTTGGACGAAAAGTCAGTTGCAACAACCTTCGAATTGGAGCGCCCCCCCCCCCACCCCCGATCGATTGGGGGATGGCCAAAAATTGTGCTTAAAATTAAAAGAGTGTGGCCATCTGAAACGAATTTTGAGTGAGATGCCAAGTGCAGTTTTATTTACAATAATCCAAAGTGAGCAAAGCAAACAAATGCTTGACTAAGCATGACTTGACTTGACAACGTAACACTCACCAACAGTGTGTTACATAGAACAAAGCTAGACCTGAGAACAATAAAACATGAGGGCTATTCATGCAGAGAGACTGATGAGCAGACAAGGGACACCTGTGCACAGTCAATTTAATGAAACAATCAGAGAACATGACACATGACTAGCAAGACTACGAAAGCATAAGACATGGCAAGAACAAAGTAACAGACATGGAACCTATGCATGAACAAAAACCCAAAACAGACCAGGATTAATAGCATGACTTGACAAAACATTTAGAATGTTTTACTTTAGAATGGACTTGCTTATTCTTGTTTTGCATTAGCCTTAGTTAATTTGTATTATTACATGTAAATAAAAAACATACATCTAATGTAATATATATATATATATATATATATATATATATATATATATATATATATATATATATATATTATATATATATATATATATATATATTAATTCCAAATCAATGAATTAAAAAATCAAATATCAGGAAGCCATTTTGTTGCCATGCAAGAACAAAGTAAGGACAAAGTGATAAAAAAAAACAAAAATCGCACTACAGAGAAGACCCCTGTTGACCCCCATGACTTTATGCAAGGTTCAGGAAGTCTTATGCAAATATAAGAAATTGACAAAATTAGTTCCAGTTTTCAAATATCATATGGTAATTTTTTTTCTTCTTTTTTTTCTTTTTTAGATTCTGGGCTATCTTGCTTCCATAATATGTCTTAGTGGAAAGAAAACATCCATTCACTTTATCTATTTATATCTTTAGACTTCAATACATATCTTAAAAGGACTTTACAGTATTATGCATATTCTCAAAGATTTGTTCATATAACATTCGCTTGATGTATATTAGTTTTTTGTTCTTTTTTTTTTCTCGTTATTTTTGGTCCAACAGTTGTTACCCCCCCTCCCCCCCCCCCCCTTTTTTTTGTGTATAAACTGTGTGTAAAAAAAAAACAAAAAAACAAAACAAAATAGATTATCGGAGGATTCCATTAAGCAGTTTTAGATTCACTGATCGGTGGCCAGATTTAGGATGTCAATGAACTATAGAGACACTGTGACAAAAACAGGTCATTGTGTTTACCCAGAATCCTGTGCTTTTGCCAAAGGCAGCGCTGTGAGATATTTTCTCAGATGCCACACGGTTCCACTAGAAGTACAGCAAAACTATGACTCTGGAGTCACAACCAGAGCAGACAGGCTTGTCTGTCCTACATTTTCTTTGTTTGCTTTACGGATTTTTTCTAAATCGTCTAGACGAAGGGTTGTCCAAATGTCTGAACAACTAGTCAGCCTCAAGGAAAAGTTCACGTTCATGTTAAGAAGACGCCAGTTGTTTCTTGAAGATCTTTCACATAGGAGGTGTTCTTATACAGATGGTACGGAAAGTATTCAGACCCTCTTAAATTTTTCACTCTTTGTTGTATTGCAGCCATTTGCTGAAATGATTTAAGTTATTTTTTTTTCCTCATTAATGTACACACAGCAAAAAAATATGGACAAAAAAAAAACACAATTCTTGACATTTTTTCAGATTTATTAAAAAAGAAAAACTGAAATATCACATGGTCCTAAGTATTCAGACCCTTTGCTGTGACACTCATATATTTAACTCAGGTGTTGTCCATTTCTTCTGATCATCCTTGAGATGGTTCTACACCTTCATTTGAGTCCAGCTGTGTTTCATTATACTGATTGGACTTGATTAGGAAAGCCACACATCTGTCCATATAAGACCTTACAGCTCACAGTGCATGTCAGAGCAAATGAGAGTCATGAGGTCAAAGGAACTGCCTGAAGAGCTCAGAGACAGAATTGTGGCAAGGCACAGATTTGGCCAAGGTTACAAAAAAAATTCTGCTACACTTAAGGTTCCTAAGAGCACAGTGGCCTCCATAATCCTTAAATGGAAGACGTTTGGGATGACCAGAACCCTTCCTAGAGCTGGCCGTCTGGCCAAACTGAGCTATCGGGGGAGAAGAGCCTTGGTGAGAGAGGTAAAGAAGAACCCAAAGATCACCGTGGCTGAGCTCCAGAGATGTAGTCAGGAGATGGAAGAAAGTAAAATACTGAGCAAAGGCTCTGAATACTCAGGACCATGTGATGTTTCAGTTTTTCTTTTTTTAATAAATCTGCAAAAAATCTTTTACTGTCAATATGGGGTACTGTGTGTACATTGAGGAAAAAATGAACTTAAATGATTTTAGCAAATGGCTGCAATATAACAAAGAGTGAAAAATTTATGGATGTCGGAATACTTTCCATACCCACTGTATTCAAAAACAGAAGGACTGAGGTCAAATGTAATGTAAAAGAATGTCTTGAGCCATGATTTAAAAAAGTTTTGCCTTGATCATGTCAAGACATGATGGAAACAACAGTAAGAACGGTCAACATTGTCACTGAAAAAAAGTTTATGAAAACACTGCTTTGTTAGCTGTAAGTGTCTTTATGTTAAAGGGGATACATTTAATGATGTAACTTATACCTTTATTGGATAGTATAGTGTAGAGATCAGACAGAATCGGCACAGAACATTGAGTCAGAATTTTAACTCTGATGTCCCTTATATTACTTTTTTATCCAATGTAATGTTTAATTAAAATAATAATAATAATAATAATAATAATAATAATAATAGCAATTATCTACTAGTTAAATTTATTTCTTTTTTTTTCTCTCTCTCTCTCTCTCTTTTAAAATAAGTTGCTATTTTTTTTTTTTTTTTTTTTATTATTACCAACTGAACAACCCCATGCATCTAAAAAAGGTTTATCACAACACCATGCGATTAGAATCATATGATATTTACTTCTATGGTGGACACTACGAACATTATTGTTAGTGTCCTCTCAATTTTTCCAAAATGTTATCTACAATAATAAAACTCTTTGTTGGGTACATTATGGTTAGCAATATTTTTGTGATTTCAATTCAAATTGGACCATCCGACCCATTGCTAGTCAGCACATTGTTTCCATAATGGCACTTTTTTGCTATATTGGAGCTTGAAGTTCTGTGTGTCAGCAGTGCACAAGCACTCACAAGTAGAGAAACAAAGATTTACTCTCCTCTGAAAATTGCTGAAATGTTTTGCACTAGACTTAGTCATCCTTAAAATCAATGTTATTTTACTCTTGTATTCAATAACAGGGAACGCTTCAGTGGAACCAATGCACATACATAGTATTACAGGAACAAAAATGGCAGTTAAACTACCAACATCTCGATTCAAATTACAAGTTACCTATTAAACAGCCAATAAAACAAGAACAAACTGAGATTTCATTGTATCCATTCACATCTGGCTTTTTAAAATCCCTGCTGTAAGAAAGCCATGATTAAACTGCTTGAACTTCACTTATTGGTGACATGTTAGCAGATTGATGCAATTATAGATGATAGCTAGAAGGCCACTGAAATGATTTATTGTGTGGAAGCGAACAAAGCGCTTTTCAAAAACCCGTCTTTATGGTAAATCTATAGAATTTTCTTTAGATGGTGGTTTGCGAGTGTTTTAAGCATTCAGCACTTGGAGGCTTTTCATTATGATGCTCTGAAAAATACAGAAGGCTTAGAGGAACGGAACGTCTGGTTGGCTATTTTGTTTTGCATTGGTCATGTTGCATTCGCTCAGATTCACTCTAACAGAAAATAAATGTGGCAGTGCTTGTATTTTCTGCAAAGTGTCGGGAATAAGTGAAGTGCAGTCATGTTATGGCACCGGTGCTCTGGATATCGAGAGCGTGTAATGATTTGATACTGAGCTGACAAGAACAGGCAGATAAGAACAAATGAGGCATTCTGTGGGCATGAAGACAAAACATGACGCTTAGAGATAAGTGATATGAATGGACTGCATAACAACTGGGGAAACGGTATAAATCATTTTTATTTTTATTTTGCACTTTATTGGAAAAAGGCGAGGGCTAAAATGATTTAAGAAGTAATAAAAGACAACAAATACTACAGGCACTATTGAAAAAAATATATCCACAAACACATAGAAAAATATTTATTAAATTAATAAAGTAATTGAGCTTGTCACTACATCAAATTGTTTCAAATTGAACAAACCCTCGCCAGTTTCATAATTCTCAATATCACCACATAATGAATTAAAAACTGAAAATTGTCCATTGAAATGAGAACGATGGTGTGACAAACCCAACTGTGAAGATCTCGAAACTTAAACATTAACTTCATCCAATACGTGAAACAAAACAAATCATGAAACTTGAGATGGACCTGACTATAAACAATGACCTGAAGCCTCATTTATAACCATTGCGTACACACAAAATGGGCATAGAAATATGTGTACGGAATTTTCCATGTACATATTGGGATTTATAAAAAGTAAACCTGCAATAAACATGCACACCGTATGGAAACTCTAGACCATGCGTACAAACCCTTTTACTAGAGTGAGAAAAGTAATGAAGTAAACAGAACGATTTTAAACTCTTTTTGATATACACATTTACATTAACATTCTACTTTCATTAATGGTGGTAAGCACTGAAATTACATAGTCACTTTGCAGACGTTAAACTAAAATGACATGAATTCAAATAGTGGATGTGCTACTTTTGATCACTTTCCTGTGACACGCTGTTTTAATGATAGCAAGGAGTGCGAGGCGCATATTAATTAAAAAAAAACTAAAAACTAAACTGCAGATCTCATGTTATGACAAAATATTTTTACAGAGAATGATGATCGATGATGCACACTTCGATATTATGGCAGACACAGCTGGATTTGGTGGTCTAATGGTCCATTGTCCGGTTTGAATAGGTCCAAGGACAATAGCTTACTGGTGTGAAGGCATCTTCAAACAATGATGAAAAATTACAACTGTTTTTAAAGGATAAAAATGGAAGAAAACAGTGAGATTTGTTTCCTTTTTAAAATGCTTTGTCAGTGACGTGTCGAATCAGACAATTTTATTGTATTTAGTTTTACAAATGAGACCCCTGGAACTTGGAGCACAACTAGGACTGTGGAAAACATGGGGGCTGGTAACTAGGTTACAGGAAAATGAGTATAGTCATGTGAAAAAATGACTACATTAATTTATCATGGTATTTACATTTGAATTACAGTTTTTTCCAGCAAATTGTAATGCTAAGGTCACAAAGAAGAAGAAGATGATAATGATGATGATGATGATGATGATGATGATGATAGTAAAACTCTAAGAGTTTATTAGAACAATTCAAACTGATAGCCAACATGGGAAACCGCATGTAACAAGACAAACAGTACCGGACAACTAAACAGAACAGAAACAGGCAGGAACTTAAATAAATACACAGTGATGCTAAAATACGAACAGCTGTGAGGATGTGTGTTAGTGTCCATTGTAACTGATGAGTGCCAGGAAACTACAACAAAGGAACACATGTGACTAATGACAACAAAGGAAAAGTCCATGGGATCAAAACAATCTGAACGTGACTGTGACACAAATAATAATATCGGATTAATTGTGATTCATTTGATTAATGAATCGGTACGTCATGCACTTTAATTTGCTTAACATAGTAATAATTGTTACTTCTCTTTTTCCACAGATAAAGTGCCTCATTTCTCCAGACTCGGGGATGTGGAGGTGAACGCAGGGCAGAATGCCACATTTCAGTGTGTGGCAACCGGACGATCTGCTAAGACTGATCCCTTCCTCATGGAGGTTAGTGTGTGTGAGGGAATTTGAATTTTAATAAGTTGCTATTGCTCAATGAAGCAGCAAACTTAGAAAAAACTATATTTAGGATGTTAAACTGCTGGAAGTCGGAAACATGTGACCTTCAGAAAAAGAGGAAGAAGGGAAAGAAAACTCATTAAAATTCAGCGCACTTCCTTTTTAATTAAGCGGAGGCAATTGCACTTCCCGGCCCTATTTGATGTGTAGAGGATAGATGGAATTATTTTATTATTAAACGTCATTTATCTCTACATTATGCGCAGTGTTATAAAAATGAACAAAAGTCATATTTGAATAACAGTGATTCAAGTAAAATATTCTACAAAAATATTCAGCCTTGTATTAATAAAATATCTAAACATCTTTATTGCAAGATAAGTGTGTTTGGGAAGAAAACATAAGATGACATTTGTAGGCAGTACACTTTGAATTCTCTGTGTATTTTGGAACTTTTTTCTGTCGTTTTAAGAAAAACATTGCTAAATGTATTATTTTAAGTTTTACCTTTTAAGATAATTGCCAAAATGCACGTTCCTTTTAATACAATATCTACAAATCCTTGATACAAGATAAATGTGGTTGTGAATAACATTGCATAAGATACTAATACCTTTATATTAGGCAATACACCTTTTTCTGATAAAGATCATCATTTTGACCAATTCAGCTTTATTATTATATATGGTTCCAGTCACAAAAGTAACAAAAACGTCTAGGGAAATGTATCCGTGGAGAAATGTTAGATTTCCTTTCGTGATGTTATGGAACATACGGAAGCTTGTTTCCTCAGTGGAATAAAACATAAAAGATAATTGCGACCCACTCATTTTCACAATTCTGACTTTTATTTCCTCATAATTACAAGATTGCAACTTGCAATAGTGAGTTATAATGACAAATTGTGAGATATAAAGTCAAAACTGCAGGATATAGACTCACATATGCAAGAAATAAAGTCAGAATTGCGAGATATAAACTCACATTCTGACTTTTTCCTCACAATTGCGAGTTTATATCTCGCAATTCTGACTTCTTAGTTATGAAGTCACAATTGTGAGTTATGAAGTCCAATTGTGAAGAAAAAAGACAGACATCGCAATTCTGACTTTATAACACGTAATTGACTTTATATCACTAAATTGTAACTCACGGAACTGTACTTTATATTATGTGTCACTGATTCACTTCCAGCTCACCACACAGAATCCTCTTGAGGAACTTTATCTAGTATTCCCTTTTCACATCCAGTTCATGATTTATGGTGAAACTATTAGGTCTATAATACGTGGAGATACCCATTAACATTCTCATAAATCTCAATGGCAGTTGCTTGTCTGATGCAGGGCAAGAAGCAATTTGAAATCTGCCATCTTTGCTCATGGACCACAGAATGTTTTGAAGCAACCAGCAGCCAGAAATGCCACATAATCCCTTTACAGGAGCAGGAAAGTGATGCCATGGCTATGATTATTGGCTGGTGGCACCACACACGTTGCACCGTCCAAAAGCACTAGAGAGAAAAATGAGATGTTATTTCAAAGGCTCAGAAATTTAATTTCACATTTTTAAGAGCCACCATTCTAACCAGCCAAACCTTGAGCCTTTGGTGTAGGACCTCTTTAAGAGACAAAAACGTTAAAAAAAATCCACATATGCAATATTTTAGTCACTGTATTGTATCTTTTCTATGACAGCATGTCAAGTTAGAAAAAGTAAAAAATAAAAATAAAAATCTACAGATACATAATATACATCAATATATATATGACTTAGACACTAAAAGTGGTACTTGCAGGCCACTCAATGAAACCATTCACTCATACACATCTTTAGACTAAGTCTACAATTCTACAAGCACATTATGTGTTTTAAACTCAATTTGTTATTTCAAATTATGCTGAAATTAATTAATTTATTATTTTACTTATTATGGAATTATGAATTAATTTCTAATTAGCTCTAACAAGCCACTAGAGT
Source organism: Opsariichthys bidens (assembly GCA_037194245.1). NCBI lineage: Eukaryota > Metazoa > Chordata > Actinopteri > Cypriniformes > Xenocyprididae > Opsariichthys > Opsariichthys bidens. The sequence continues at coordinate 16,776,971 of CM074302.1, forward strand.
CATTATTCAGCCAAAGTCAGTTCAATATAGATTCAATTTAGTTCCATAACTGTTAAATTCTTCAGTTGTGCATACATACAGTATATACAGTGTATTTGTGCACATGTATGTGTGAGTGCTATGACAAACTCCTGTGCACTGTGAACAAGCAAAAGACACAAAATAGCAGCATTTTACATTTTTTACATCTATGTATAGTTTGGCATGATACAGTGGCTAATACAATGTATGTATGTGTGTAGAGTTATTATGCAAAAATAGCATATTTTAAAAGAGTTAAAATAGTTTTTAATGAAGAGTTTGCTTTTGCAAGATATGTGTGACGTTTTGCATGTTTGTGTGTTTTGAGTTTTGAGAAATGGACCCATATTTTCAAGAAATGTGTCAAAGCAAACACAAAAAACAAACAACAGCAACAACAACAAAATACTGTAAGGGGCCGTTCGCATAACGCATTTTTTGCGTGCTCAAATTCGTTATTTCAAATGTATTCATAATGCTCATAATGGAACTGACGTGGTTGCGGCGTTTTTCAGGCGTAGCGATAATTCCGCAAACGCACTGCAGGTCATGTGACAAGAACCAACCGATCAGCTTCGGCCTTTCCGAAACAAAAAATCAAAAAGCTGATCATAGCTGTACAGGGTGGTTGTTATATTTCATCTCCATAAATATATCTAGTAGTAAAGCTAATGCAGGGGCTAAAAATCAATTTATCATTTGCTGAAACTTCCTCATCGTAGTGGACAGCGCAGTTCATGGTTGCATAACAACGGCAGACGCAAAGGGAGCGCAAGCGCTTTGGAAAGAAGGAGAAAGGGGCGCGGCCAAGCTTTCCACACGTTTTTAGACGCAAAATGTGTTCCATTGTAATGCGCTTCTACTTGTTTTTGAAAACAAGAATGAATCCAGTGTGAATGCCCCCTATCAGCCCGATAAATGATGGATCTGTTTTCTCTTTCAGTTTTTATGTTTGATATTAGAGCTCAAAAAACTGCATGAGGTCTCACCCCAGGCCATGTGGATTTTTGTTTTACAACCATTTCACTCCTTTATTTATGTTGTTGAGAGGTGCAGTATAATTCCATTACTCTGGAAAGGTCACAAGTTTGAACTTGGTTGTATTAGAAAAGTCCTGTATTAAAGCTGCAGCAAATTGAAAATCCACTCTGGAAATTCTGCCCATGTCCAGAAGCAGTGCATGACACTAGTTGTATGGTGTTAAAGGTACACGGAGTAATTTTTCCATTTCCCCCCAAATTTGACATCTAAAGAATTTCTTTGTAGTGGTATAAACAGAATGAAGAGCCCTTTCTATGAATAAAGCAATTGTGGTACAAGTCTCATGTTCTTGTGAGAGAGAACTATTAGATATGCGAGATAAACCATTATCTAACATAAAGTGAACACAGCATGAAAAGTAGGTCATTTTAAGCACATTAATTGTCTGCATTGCCTCCAACTACACACACACACACACACACACATAGTGATGATGGCTATGGCTGTATCCAGTATTTAAAATCATGCAACATTATCACAACTTTGTCATAATCTGTTCAATTGCTGAAAATCAATTTTAATTAATAACATTTAAATTTGATTACCCTAATGTCATATTTTTTCTGTTATAGCATGACAAAAAAGGAACATTTAAACAAGCAAGCAAATCTCCATGACTCATTATGTATCATTTGATGTCTTCGAACTATTAATACATTTATTCAGCTATTATAAGACCAAACAAATATTGTTTGGTAGGGATGTGCCAGAAGCCGAATACCTTATTCTGAAAGGCATGGACAATGGCTTCAAAGGGAATAGCAAATTCGAACAAATAATATAGGAGAAGTATTCGTCAGACCCAGCTCTTATTTTCTGGAGAGCCAGGTGATAACTGTCATAATCATGTCTGTTGTCGTGTCTGTGTTCACCTGTGTATTCTGTTCCCCAGTCCTGTCTTTGTCACATGTTCCTTGTTTTCATTTAGTTCTGTCATTTGTTACATGTTCTTTGTTATGGTCCTGTCATTTAGTCATGTGCTCTTTGTTTTGATTCATCTTCATTATTAGTTCATTTGTCTCCACCTGTGCTCGTTTATTCAGTCATGTCTTACACCTGTGTATTCCTAATTATCCTCTTGTGTCGTTCTGTATAAATTCCCTCTGTGTCAGTCCTGTCCTTGTTCGTTGTTAAAGTTATTCCGTCGTCCGCGTTATTTGAATCTGTATCCTTGCCTGTCTTCATGTTTACATTAAACTTTGAAGAACCTAATCCTGCCCTTAGCCTCTCCCTGAACCGGGCGTTACAATAACGTGATAGTATAGCTAAATAAACCTTTAAAATCAGTACGCAGTAAAGAAGTGAATGAGCGTAAACACTCTGAATGAAATGAGCACAATGATTGCAAATCAATAGCTGCATTGCCGTCTCTGCGCATCTTTCAGAAATCAAAGCCTATCAGGAGTAATATAAAGGAAAATAGACCTACTACTTAATACTTATTTTCTATTACCTGATATACCTATTTAAATGTTTTAAACATTGTATAATATTATACACAAAACGAGTGTAAACTCTATTAAATGAGTGCAGCACGGCCACAAATCAAACAGCCACTTTGCTGGATCTGCATGTCTCTCAGAAATCAGAGCTTGACAAGAGTAATATCAACTGGGATAGAGAATCATACGCATTTTCTACTACTTGACTTCTATTTAAATATTTTAAATCTCGTAGATAAGATATTTCATATGTTCCTCTGTCTCACTCTGTCTAGCCAGCAAGCATTTTGTTTTCTTTATCATTTGTTTAGAATAACATTCACATGCATAGTAAAAGTTTTAGGAATTTTCAACGACTGAGTATTTTCTTTCAACTTCCACATTCTCTAATCAGCTATTATAAGTAATATATGTAATACATATTTCATTATTGTTTCATTATTGAAATTATTTTCAAATATGTATATACTTCAATAAAATGTATTTATTTTTATTATATATCTTTATAAAAATGACATTTGAGTATTGCATTTGATACATAAGGCTTTAATGGCTCATATGGTATGATATAGTGAGAATTTGGGGCTCATACTCGAGGAAAATTTGCAGTTTGGTGCAATTACTGAGATGAAATTCCGATTTTAATGTAATCTTTACTGTATAGCAGACTGCTCTGCTCTGTAGTTTTTAACGTGAGGGACAAAAGTGATGTATAGATAATCAAGAATATCAAGTAAACCTAAGAAAGTGTTATACATCTAATTCCTGTCTTATAACAATAACATTTGTATGACACGTGGCAAATACATGAAAAGCTCCTCAATAAATTATCAAGCATTTGATTAGCAGAGCATCTAAACTTCAAAATGCATCACATATTGTTTTAATGGCAGTTTTCTCTTTACTGAAGCTCCATTTTCTTTGTCCCAGTGTATAATCTCTCTCTCCAGGCAGGTCAAAGTGGGCTTGAACTAACACTGAGGTCTTGCTCCATCATTGACTGGATACTCTCTTTATATACAGTAGTTGTCAGTGCTCACACATCTGAAACATTTTCTGGGTGACTGAAATTGCCGGGGGTCCTTTTGCATTTTGAGTTTTTGGCAACAGGCTTTAGTTAAGATGACTTTTTTTGTTGTTTATTTGATCCATTTCCTTTTTTAAATTTCTTTCCAATACATTGGTTCTTTTGTATGCAAATTCAAATCCTGTTCCTTGTGAGCTGAAGCTAGCAGACCTCTTTACTACTGCATATTCTCAATATAGGCAGCTTCCTTCTAAGGCCACATCTTAATTATGATGGAACCCTGTGATATGAAAGAGTTTACCTACTCAAAATACAAAGCATGTGTACTGGTAATTTTTTTCTATTTTTTATTGAACTATTTTAAATCTATTCCTGAAAGTATTGCATAAAAAAGAAGCACTTTTTGAACATAAATAAACACTTCTCTTGACTCTGTTTATTCACTCATAATGGGATTGACTTATCTGAATGCTAGAATATGGCCGACACTATGTTCTCTTTGACCTAACCTTTGCATTGAGAGCTCACTTTTGATGTTGTAAAATAGTGTGTTGTGCAAAAGCTCTTTCTCACACATGCTATTACACACAAGGGGGCACAAGTAAATAACATAAAATAATGTGAAGATGTTTGTTTCCTCACATTAATCATTCCTTTATTTTGCTTTTGCAAACAGTGTGATTTACACATTTATTTTTATAAACACATACACACACACACATCGCTAACAAACAGCATATTCATTTTAATGATACCTAATAAGGCCGTTACAGTTTGATGTAAGCACATGTAACTTGCACTTACACTGCAGTTATTGCAAGTGTGCCTGTATAACACTCGCCCTCATGTTGTTCCTCACCTATGTTACTTCTTCTGTTCATGCTGGACACACAAATCAAGAATTTCTAAAGAAATATACAACTCAAGTTTTAAGATTCAGATTTAGTGCAGATTCAAAAATAGCATGCCAAGATTTAGTGTTAGGTTTGACATGACAGATGTATGTGTCTTAACCAAACATAATACACCATTTTGAAAATACGGAAATGAGAATGAGATACAGAGAGCTACCATTGACTGGTTACTTGTTATCTGTGAATTTGTCTTTAGTGGTTGGGATAATTGTTCTACCTGGTCAATAACAGCAGATATCAGCAGTAAGGTAGTGATCAGTGACATTACTCACTCTGCTTTGAGGTAGAATGTCTATATCAGTAAGACTGGTTCCATGTTATATAATTAATATAATTAAGTGGTGTATGTTTAAAATGATGAGTGGGGCTGGTGATGTTTTGCTTGACACCAAATGATTTTGTACACACAAATCCTATCTCATCATTTGTATTATCTGAATGTTAAAATCTCGGACAATCAGAGATTTATTGATGTTGACCAACAGGTCTGAGAGAAAATCAACATAGGGCCCTGGAGGTCTATACACTATATCCAGAGCAAGAGAAAGAAGGGATTTTTTTAGCCATTCTACAAACAAATAAACTTTCCAACTACATGTCAACAACAGTCATTAGAGTATTAGTAGACTGTCTGCTTAATACTGCTAACACTCTATTTTGATGGTCCCCTAACAGACATTCTACTGTCTCTAAGTTAATTTGCAACTATGTCAATTCATTCTTCTAACCAAATGCTTACACCTAACCCTTACCCAACAGTCTACTGATACTCTATTGAGAGTTAGTTGACATGTAGTTACCAAGTTACTTATAGTTAGTAGAATGTCTTAACATTTTTAACCTTTTGTGTGTAACCTTTTATTTCTCATAAAGTCTAACAGCCTCCAGCTCAAGCTGTGCCATTTGCAGCTCGAACATGTCCTTGTCTGCACTCAAAGATAGAAACACATCCGATATATTTGCCATTAGAACAGATAAACAGTAATTTTATATTAGAAGAGAGTAGCCGAGAACACGCTAGTGATGCCAATAGGCAATATCAAAGTGTACTGAATGTTTTTGATATAGAATTCTATTGGGGATATGTTCACCCTCTGTTGAAAAAGAAAATGATTGGTTATAGAATTGATCGTAAGGAGAAAACAGGATTAAGAATCAACTTCATTGAGCTCCAAACTCAAACTACGCGACAGCAACAAACAGGAAGTGACAGCACATCTTGCCTGTTCATTAATTTAACCCGAGGTCTCTTGTCAAGCGATGGCGGTTCAGATGCTTTAATTGCCGCTTCTGTTTTGATTCTGTTTTGGCTTTGAGCAAATCCTCATTGGACTGTGATTCTCTATTGGCTATGTTTGCACTGCAGTTTAAATAGTAAAAAAAAAAAAAAAAAAACATCTGTCTGTGTACATCACTAGTTCACTAGCAGAATCTTTGCCTCCATATTCTCAGGCAGAGGGGAATAGTTCAAAACATGGGCTGACATTAAAATGTTTGCTTCCCAGTTAAATTGATGTGTATTATACATTTCGGTGCTCTTGCATGGATTTTTAGGTCTCAGTGCGGTGAGGCAAAAAATGGTGATATTTACTTCATTTGTGTACTCCATTTCAGTCTTCTGTTTATTTTCTCTTCTGCTTTGCCAGCGTCATGGATGCTTCAAAGCAATTCAAGACAGATTAAGGCTGTTGAGAGTGCATTTTCAGGCAACAAAGGATGTCGTGTTGTTAGATGTCTTAAATTATTTGGGATTTAGGAATAGGTCTCCCAAAAATGTAAATCTTGCCATCATTTACTCACCCTCATGTTGTTCCAATCCTGATTTCGAATCCAAAAGGATATATTTTGCTGTGTTCCTGCTTTGCATTCTAATGAAAGCTGATGGGGCTGTTCTGTTCCTAATAAGAAGACATAAATACCATAAACATATTATAAAAGTAGTCTAAATGACTTATTCACAATGTTCCTAGTCTTCCAAGCTTGTGTTGTTCTTGATATGTGTGGTTCTACAGTGGTTAACTAAAACTAAATATATTAAAAAATCATTTTCTTTATTGAAATAAAGCTAAAATAAAGCATACATATTCAATGAAAAACTTAAGCTTAATAAATTGAAATGAAAATGAGAAATGCTGCCTTGGCACCTAACTGAAATAAAATAAATTCTAGTTCTAAAAACTATGCCAGAATGAAGGGTCCTTTTTTTTTTTAAATCTCTGTCTTTGAATGACAGGCTCTTTCTTTGATGTTCTCTGAATTTTGGGATCACTTTCTTTGTGAGCCAATTCTTCGTCCAAACACCCGGAGGGTGTGTGCATTTAAAGGAATGAAGGGACTATGTGTTCCTTCGCTTTCTGAGGGATCTGGATCACACTTTCTGAATACAGCACTAGTTTTATGCATTTGACACCTTCTGCCCTTATTCTCTCATATTATAGACTATTCAGAGATGCTGTTTGTGCTTACATAATGGAGGAAATCAATGGTTCCCTTTCGAGGGAACTTCAATGCTGCGTCAGATGATGCTTGGGGAACGCGACAGCGTGAATGCGGCTGATGCTTGAATGTCAACTTGCCAACGACGAGAATGAACGTCACGGGCGGATGACGTCATGACCAGGAAGGATAAAAGCACATCCGGAGCGATCGCTCAATAGCTTTTTTGCTTCAGCAAAAAAAGCGCTCTGTGTGTGAAACTGTCTGTCTATTTATTGTTGTTTGTCCTCAAGCATTAGATTATATTTAGATTTAGGCTTAGCTTTTAGCTCTGTTCCACTTGGCTTTTTTCTTCAGGGAATAAAGGCTTAGGCATTGCGTAGATTTCGGGTCTGCAGACTGCAAATAAAGATTCTAGTGGCTCTCATCTCGCGTCTGCTGAGGCAACGTGTAGATTTCGGGTCTGCAAACTGCAATAAAGAATCTATGGCTTTGATCTCGTGTTCAACGGGCAACGCGTCGATGTTGGGTCTGCATACTGGTGAACATTATAAATATTTAACCTATATCATTCTGACCGTGTACACTTGTCTGATGACTTATGGCTGCATTTAATTTGAAGCTAGATGTCTGCATTAATACTCTATTTTAGCCTTTCATCCGGACATTTTTTTTCTTGTCTGGAAATGTGGCTGCATTTAATTTCTCAAAAAATAACATAAAGATGTATTAGTATATAGTTCGCTGTATTTAATTTTGAGGAATTAAAATGATGCATGAATTTGACTTTCAGTAGTTACGTTCAGGTATTAGTTCAGCCTTTATGCAGATCCTGACGCCGGTGGTGTCACGCTTCTGAGGGCCCCTGAAGGGTGGAGTAGTGTACACTTCAATATATGGTGTCTGTGCCACTTCGTTGCCTAGGGGAGCCATTCTGCCAACCCCGCCACCCTCGGTGCTTCGCGACTCAGCGGTTTCCAGCGAGCTTACGATTCAGCGCTCACATGACGCTGCGTCAGGCTTGCACCGTCTGAAAAGGAATCTGAGGGTAGCTTTACGTGGTTCAGGTCACCGAAGTGTCGCGTTCCCAAAGCGTCATCTGACACAGCGTCTCGTTCCCTCTCTCAGGGAACTAGGGTTACAGTTGTGACCTGAGACATTTTCATTATTACAGCAAAACACATAATCAATATATGACATTCTTTTAAAGGAGCTCTGAGTTTTTTTTTTGCTCTATATGCATCAGAAAAAAAATAATAATAAAATGTGAATCATGGATATACAACCCCTTAAAACCATATTGTAAGAAATACTAATTATAATAAGGATCTGCATTGCCATTATTGCCTAACTTTACCAAATGCTACTAATAATTGCATTTATTTTAGTTTATTTATTTAGTCATTTTGCTGCCTTCAAAATGGCACTTTTGAAACTCGTACCTCCGAGTGGGGCATGCACGCATTCCACGCATTCAAATCAGTAATATAACATGGAGGTACCCTAGTACAAAAATAATTTTATTTGAAAATTAAACCTAATAACCACATCTAAATGAAAAAATACATATTTTTTAATCAATATTAAATGTTTACATTACATAAAGCAAATTGTGAAAGCTAATACACATATTGCCCATCAGCTGTTCTGTATATCACTACTTTGAAATTATTAAAATATATACACTAAAAAATTTACAGCATGTAAAAAGAGACTTTTGATAATAATTTACAATACGATCCTATTAGTTACTGTTTGAATTTGCCTTCCCATATGCTACCAATGTGAGAGATTTGTGGAGTTATTAATCATGAATATTAAAGAGGGAAATCTTTCACAAAAGTTTTGTTGTCGCACATGGATCTGATAGAAATGTTTGTTTATGCTTGTGTGTCATTGTTAAACTAATTGTTTCTTTGGTCCAGACAAGAGTGGTCCAAACATTTGCTGACACCTAATATAAATTTGTTAATGACTTGTATCTCACTGATCATGTTTTGCATATCCATTTTTATGTAATATGTATTTTTGTTTGTGTGAATAAATTTGATGAAGATTTACAAAACAGTGAGATCCCATGGAGGATAAATTCTGAATCACGTACCTCTCTCTCTTTCAGAGGCGTAATGGTGTTTTGATGTCACCATACTCAGTGACGTCATCAATAGGAGAGCGTCGATTGGTTGCATGGTTTCAGGTGGGCGGAGCCCAACGTGGAGAACAGGACCTTTACCGATGCATCACTCAGTCAACATATGGAGCTGCAGTGTCAAACTTTGCAGAATTAATCGTCAGAGGTATGGCAAATGTTCTATCAAATTATGCCCTAGGTTTACTTGTTTACAAGTGTGTCTTTATAAATAACTTAAAACTCGTTATCTATGTCTTCACTGTAAACCCGAATAAAAATTTTGGGTAATCTGTTACATCGGGGGGTTTTTTAAGTTAAGAAATTCAATGCAAGCAGAATTGGCTTGTTTCAATTTTTTATTAAATTAATTCATACATTTAACTTAAAATTATCATGCAATCTCAAAAAATATTTTAGTAGTGGAAATTTTGCTAGTTATAACTATTTAATCCAACAAATGCTAATTTGAAACACAATGATAACATTAGCATTGCAATTGCTGCAAGTTTATTATACCTGTTCTCAAACTAAGCCCATGCTCCTCTTGTCACCATGGTAACCCCTCAAAACCCCACATAACAGAAACTTTTCTTAATTAGCATAGCAAAGCATTAAACACTATTAAATCTCCCTCTTAACATTAATCTCTCTTTCTCACACACATGCACACACACAGGTTTTGCTATCAAAGTGAGGACATTCCATAGGCGTAATGGTTTTTAAACTGTACAAACTGTATATTCTATCCCCCTACACTAACCCTACCAATCACAGAAAACATTCTGCATTCTTTTTCATTATTAATAAAACATTGTTTAGTATGTTTTTAAAGCTATTTTAAATATGAGGACTCATATGTGTCCTCATATTTCATGTTTTCGTCGTAATACCAGTGTAATACCATGTCGTCATACAAATTTGTGTCCTCATAAATCACAAAATGCACTCGTGCATGCCCACACACACACACACACACACACACACACACACACAAACATTATATTAGAATTTTAGCATTTACTCTCCCTGTCAAGTGCCAAGGAAAAGCATGTTGGGAAATAGAAATCCGAGCCCTGTTTCAGGTAAATTTAAGTTTATCTAAATTAAAAGAAACAAGTTCATAAAAATTCATTTAAAATGTGTCAGTTTTGTGAGCTCAAAAGAAAAAGAAAGTTCAAAATCCTCATAAAAATTAATTTGACTAAATATTTATTTTTTTTTTTTAATTGAGTTTGCCCTACACAAACAAATGAATAATTTTCAGAATTAGAGGATACAGTGTTTGCTTGGAGCTGTTGAATGCTTAATTCTTATTGCTGGATGTTCCAAGATGTGTAATTATAATATATATTTAAGACCATGGATCTGACTACGTGAGAGACTGATTTAATCCCTTTTCTTTGTGTGACACATTGCCATTACAGTAATGGCTCTTTCGAGATCGGCCTGAACATTGTATAAGCATTCATTTTATGTTTTAATGGAAGAAAGGCTGTCAGGAGCGCACATAAAAAAATCACATCTTTTTGATTTTCCCAACAAAAAAATTCCTTCTCCTTCAGAGTCCTTCAGATAAAAATCAGTCTACAGGCTTTCGTGGACAACCTACAGTAAGACGTCGGGGAATGTCTCGTTTTTAAAGTTTCATTACAAGCTGTTCACACATTGGCAATTCAAATGATGACAGATATAATATGATATAAAAGGTGAGAGAGTTTACATTTTTCGGTGCACTAACCCTTTAAATTATGCCGTTTTAAATTAAATATTTAATCAATGTCAATATCTAAGTAGAATGTTCTCAACTAGAATAATGAACGATAAATTCCAGACTTTATACTTGAAAAAAGAAAGGTTTTTGGCCAGTACCAGTAATTAAAAATTCCAGATATCATCCGTTTTATCAGGCTAGCAGTCATCACCCATTATTCTTTGCTATCACCAGGTTATCTTCTTAAAGCACAGAACATTCTGCTATCTTCTGATCCCTCTGAACATCCAATCAAAACACAACACCTGAGTGTGTCTCCCTGATTCACTGTAACATCACATCCCCACCTAGAGATCTCTTCAGCAAAAGCCTGAGTGAGTTGTAACCTCTTTGACTAGAGCACTCGAGGGACCCGGTGGACTGATTACGGTCATCTCCACCAATCAGAGACATATCTCAACCAAAAATAACAGAATTACTGGTGCAATCAGTTATGCAAATGACCTCATGCTGCCTCGTTATGGCCTTAGTAATGAGTCCGCTCCCTACAAGTGCCTCTCGTTATGGTGGCATGATTGAAAGAGAGAATGACTCATATTTCTACTGGAACTGAGGTAATGTCACTGAAAATCCACAAAACAAAAGGATTAATCACTGTTGTTGTGTTCTGTTTGGGAGGGGTGAATTGCGTACTTCAAATTTGGCTATGTACGTTTTATTATTTAACTTCCGGCATCAGCTGCTGAAGTATGCTGTATTTGTGTCACAGTGTACCATTTGATCACACTCGCACATACGTACACGTGTGAATAATAGAGCAACAGGCCAAATCAAACCCATACAGATTTGCTGAACTGCTCCATTCAGGCAGTTTCCTGTCTATCAAAATAGACATGCTGGTATTACGCTTTATTTAACTTATGAACACTAAAATTCTGATTTGCTTAACACACAAATCAGTAAGTGGGTAGAGTGGATGAGTCATTGATTCAAACTGAAAATTCATAAAAAAATATATACTGATTGAGTCTTTTTTTTTTTTCAACTTAAGAATAGGCCTAATTTCTTTTATTATTTGATATAAAACGTGTATTAACTGCTGGCATTTTAGTAATCCATTAGAAGCACATGTGAATAATATATATATATATATATATATATATATATATATATATACATATAATAATATTAATAATATTTATTTAATTATTTGTTTAAAAGTATAGTGATAATGTTGTGAAATGTTATTACAATTTAAACAACAGTTCTTTCTGATTCGCAAATCTGATTGGCTGAGAGGTCTTTCCAGCCATGCGGTATTCTTCGAGTTTCGCACGGTGACCGTTTCACTATTTCACCGTTTGAATCACTCCGCTGTCAGCATTTTCACAGTGAGTGTAATGGCGGATGAGCAAACCCACCACATTTTTATAGATACTACTGATATTTTTTAAACGGAATGTAAGAGTTTTTTAGTCAACATAGTTGTTTATAGAATGTTTTAAATGTTAAAAGGACTAAAGAGCTTTCCTTAGCAGACATTCAAATTGATTTTGTGATGATGTATAAGATTGATCTTAAGGTGATTTATTTCGCTCTCATAATACTTATTACAATGAGTTTCAATGAAGCGACTTAACGTTCCTTCGTTACTAGTTCTAAAGTGACATTTTAGAATTAGTAACAGAGGCTTGGGGCTCAACTGTTAAACTGTCAACTTGAGATATGAATCCGCGCGGAAGGACAATCCGTTGTTATTTGTTATTTGTTATTGTCTTATTTCTTACTCGTGCCATCTAACTGTTGTATAAGCACAATATCACACTCGTAGCCGTGCAATATGGCTGTATATCAGTACATTGTGATTACCTACAGCCCAATCACAGCCGTGCTGATATACAGCCAAATCGCACAGCTTTTCGTGTGATATTGCACATTTAAAATAGCTGTTTTCTATTATAATTTTAATATATTTTAAAATATAATGGTTCCAAATCCAATACCTAGGCTGGGAAGTTTTTACAAGAATGTTAGTAACGCATTATAATAACGTCGCATTTTCTAAAATCAACAAACAAAATATTTGTAAAGCATTAAGGATATTAATCTTTCAATATTTACAAATGCATACTATTTAAGGGACCTGAGATAACGCGTAATGAACAGTTGTAGTTTTATTAACTAACATTAACAAAAGGTTATTAAATACTAGTACAAAAACATTGCTCATTGTTATTTCATTTTAGTTCATACATTAAAGGTACACTACGTCACTTTTGTCCCTTTAGCTGTTAAAATCAAAACTGCATGTATTTTGCAAAAGAACATTGTTCCCATTCAGTCAGTCACATTCGACGTCGACAGTGAGATTTGTATGCCGAGCAACACCTACCCGGACATACAGTTATAAATAGGACCAAGGTTACTCATTCCATTCATATTTTGCTTTGAATCTAATAGATCATTCTTTTCCAGTCATCTTCTGATTCAAGAGCATGATTTCTTTAAACAGAAAGAGCAAACAGCAAATTTAATTACTAAAACCATGAGTTATCTCCAACAACATCAATTCTAATTACTTTGCTTGCCTGCAGCTCATCGAGGGAATTCTCTGCCAGTGTGACGGCACATCAAGTGATGTTGCACAATCCAGCTGGCTGTGCACAGAAAGTGCAGCGCTTCACCCCTCGGTGCTTCTGCGTTCAGAGAGGTTTCCCTAAAAGAGCAAACTTGGGTGATCAGGATCTTTTTCAAGATGTCTCACTGCGAGAGCATGTCCATATTGGAATTGTGCTCATGACTCTGCTTTTTTAATATATTTAATATGGGGGCATGAGTCCCCTCTGCTACTCAGCCCCCCGCCGCTTCTCGTAGAAACGTGAGTCTGGTTAGCACTCTGGTAGACCTGAGGGTTACAGTGGGAGCTTCTTCATTGGGTCTCCCACTGCTCTAGCATGCCATGTGCCGTTGAGTTTGCCAAATGTTGCTGGAGGTCCCTCACGTGAGGCACCTTGTATCTCATTCGGCGCTCTGGATGAGGATCTGTTGTCGCTCACTGCATTCTGCATTCTATCCTTTGTAGAGGATGATGAGGCTTAGCTGCCTAATCCACTATCGCCACCCTAGATGGCGGGGCCGCCAAGCGTTACGTGGAGGTTCCAAAGGTGGAACGTGCAATTGCGGTTCACTTACAGTATGTCTGTAGTCTGCCATCACCGGGCGTAATCGTCCGTGCCTTCCCATGTGTATTTTCTACTCGTTACCTCCATTCAGGCAGGGTGTGGTCTCCGTAGTGCTCCCCTCCTTTTGGACTGGGTACTAGAGGTCTGCGCGGGACTGTTATTTTCTGTCCCTCCCACTTAAAATTCACTCTGTGATCACCCGCTATCCGCTTATAATGATTTGCTTCCTCACCCAACGGGTCCCGAAAAATTTTGATCATTTCCAGAATCTCACATTTAAACTTCCCCGAAAGAGAGAGAGATTTGGTACAGCCTATGCAAGAGTTTTATTTGTTTTTGTCTTGAAAAAAAAATGTCACAACGAAAAATAAATTAAATGCAACATCTGTCCCTCAAAACTATAGGCCAAAATATGAATAAATGAGAAAAAAAAAAAGAAATCTTTTTTTTAACATCCATGCAAGAACAGAATGTCACTCACTGACGATGGTTTGAGCTGGCTACTGAATGCCTCTCCTCCAAAGTCCGACCACAAAGGCTTAATGTTCTCTCTGAAGGTGCACTCGTAGCTGGGATACAAAGAACATATCTTGCCAGGTTGTAGAGGGCAGGGAAATTGGAACTGTGTGAACGCTATCACTGCATAAAGTTTTGTTCACCTCAAGTTCAAGCGCAGATGCACAGTTGTTAAAGGATCTTGGGAGCAGCTGGGTTATTGTCAGACCGCCCGCTTCCACCCAAATTACGCCAGAGATACAGACCGCTACCAGCTTTCAATCAAAATTTAATCCCGGGCCTCAATAAATTTGATCACGTCCCACAGTTCTCCAATGCAACCGGGTTTGCTTCCCCAGCATTTTGGTCATGCTGAAAACTGATGGGAGTTCCGAAGCACACTTCTCTGGGGTAGGAACAGCAGCTTTGACCTCCATGGTAAACCCTGTCCTGTTCATGCCTTTCCGCATGGAGGACTTTCCCACTTGGGGTGCTGGGTAGGTCAAGACATTTGAGACAGCAGTTGTTTATAGGATACTATAAAATCAAAAGACATTTAAATGTATATTTTTTTGAAGTAACAACATATGACGCATAGGACAGAACAAGATAGGCTATCAATATTCTTTCATTGTGCAAAAGTACTATAGTGTGAAAGGCTTCAATACAGAGTGGTACAAAGTGCTTATGCACATGTTGTACGCAGAATGGTGCCCTTGAAGCAGCATGGAGTCAGGACACGCAGTGCTGTGCTTCTCGTTGGAAAGTTCAAAACACCTTGTCTTTTAAATTTTAAATTTCACTTACTGAGCACGTGAAGAACAATTCAATTCGCTCTCTACTGCAGTGTTGTGATCGAACTGGTAGATATGATATAGAAACAGCAATAAACTCTAGCAAGATTAAGCCCTTTTATCCAAAAACCATAGACCATTATCTATTGAAGCACAAAATTAAATAAAAGAAAGAAGACCCAATTCAGCTTGAGTTTGAGCCCAATGTCATCATTTTTATACATTTTGCAGATTTGCCAAGCTGAGATGTGCAACCAGTTATAGCTTGTTTTGTACAATGCATACAGTAACAGATCAAGTCCTGGAACATCTCATTACATGAGATTGGAAGAAAAAGGGTCTATTAAGTGCCAATGGGGTGGCTTTGCAATTATTGTCAGCAGGCAAGGGTGAGGTGCAGATATTTTTTACTCATTCTCCTTGTGGAATTCATTTCATACTGGCCAGAAATCTTGTAATGGAACTCTGTGTTTAGGTATGTTTATCTGCATTTATACTCCCATTAACCTCTTGATCCATATTTCCTTTATGTGCAGCAGTATGATTTACTGCAATGTTGAAAGTCAAGGTTTCACAGTCATACTGTTAATGATAGTACCTCATACAGAGATGATGATTAATTTAAATTGAGAGAGTAGAAAGACTAAGCAATCAAGAGACAAGTTTAATTCATTTGAATGTGACACTCTCAGATATCTGTAAAAAAGCTGTCACCGATTAAAATTGAATGTTATGAGAAATATGCTAAACATGCTTTTAATGCATGAAAGCTGCTTCTGCCTGACCTGCCACTGCTTTTTTGTAATTTCCTTTAATCTGAGATCGTTTCATTGACACATTCTATGAAGTCCATGCTCAGAATGAATTATACACTGTTATAGTATCAATTTGTCAGTCTTATTGTTCCATTATTGAATTTAAACATTTTTACAATGCTATTATATTACAGTTTACAATGATTTATTACCAATGCAGATTTATTTCAATGCCAAATAAATGGATTCTTCTGTAATACATGATGAGCACATCTTCATGTAAGGGATTACGTACATCCAGCCAGTTGTTATCTCCGTAATAAATCCTGATAGGGTGATCTTGCATCCCTCTGGGGTTTATTTTGAGATCGCAACTAGCTGGATATACATTGTCCCACTTATTACATGGGTACTTGCCAAATAAATAAATAATTAGACACCAAATATGGTAACACTTTACTTGAAGGGGTGTGCATAAGACTGACATGTCTGAGTTGAAATATTTTATTAGTTCTTTAAACGCAAAGCTTGCGTGAAGAGAGCAGTTGCTAGAGCGGCAAGTTCAAACTTGGCGGACATTTTAGGGTTATGGTACAGTCACACAACAGCATTTCACCACAAAAATAATTATGTGGACAAGAGATATTGATCTGAGATGAAACTGTTTTAAAATCGTACCTGTTTGTTATCTTATAATCCAACAGTGTTCAAAACAGTTGCAAAATGGCAGGTGCTACGTTTGTATGAACCGAGAGAGCGAGTCCACGATACTGGATGGCATTAAAAAACTGTACACAAAATATTCATTTGACTGAGTTTTAATATATTATTAGCTCACCAAATGCAAAACTTCGAAGAAAACCTGTTCCTAGCAAACGTATAGTGCTGCAGACTTCTGTTACCTGGATGTTTTCTGTATCCAGCGGTTGTTATCGGGGAATAACATACCGCTGGACGGCGTGATTGACCAGTCAGAAACAAGTATTCCATGGAGCCGTGTAATAAGATTTCTTAACATCTGGATAAGGAAAATTGGAACCCATGGGGTAAAAATCTAGTTTTTATATTATTTATAAGTATATGTATGTGTTTTTAATAAAAAAAAAGCAGTGTAAAGAAAAGAGAAAAAAAAAAAACTTGTTTCCCAATCATAAAACAAATAATCAGTCCTGTCAATGTGTGGTTGCGGCTTTTCCTTTCGATCCTATCATGCTCTGTGGGCAATTTTACAGTGAACACAAAGAACAACTTTAGGAGAGGACAGGAAATATTGTTTTTTTCTGCGAACAATACTTTATGTTTGCCTTTACTCTTGATTTAGTATTATTATTATTATTATTATTATTATTATTATTGTAAAATTCATTCATTCTAATAGGATTCTGACTGCAAATGATCCACTTTAAGATTCAGATTTAGAAAAAAATCTAATTTCTTTGACATTTTGCGTCAAATGAGTTCAATGTGCAATAAAAATATTATTTTCAAAACTTGTTCCTGTGCACAGTCAAAAAAGAGCTTCTATTAAAACTAAACTGCAACAAGAATGTTCAGAATTGCTTATCTTGGCTTATCTATAGTCACAGTTATGTAATATAAGTTGGATAGATACTATTAATCCTAAATACTAGAAGATTTGTTGACATAAGAGTTAAAAGTGCTAAAGTCAAACCCTGTCAAAGCTTGAGTTGGTTGGTCTGTATGTAGCTGAAGAAGATTAGAAACAAACACCTGAAGTTTATGGCACACTTTAATACAAACTGAGGCCAAATAAAGGGTGATTCCTGTTCAAATGCGTACTGTTTCAAAACTCTTTTTTTTTTTTTTTCTCCTCCTCCTCCTTTTGTAGTCCCGCCCACACCGATTGCTCCACCCCAGCTGCTGCGCTCTGGCCCCACCTATCTGATCATCCAGCTCAACACTAACTCTATAGTGGGTGACGGACCAGTGATCCGCAGAGAGATTGTGTACAGGGCCAGTCATTCGCCATGGTCTGAAACACACGGAGTCAACTCTCTAACGTACAAAGTCTGGCATCTGGAACCAGATACAGAGTATCGCATCAGCGTTCTTCTCACCCGGCCAGGAGAGGGTGGAACCGGCCCGCCTGGACCCCCGCTGGTCAGCAGAACCAAGTGTGCAGGTAAATGGAGCCTTAAGGGTTGCTTATTTAGGACTTAAATCTGAGACAAGCTGATGGATTCATGTTTACTGCATTAAATCTATTACTGATGAAATGAATGTTTGTACACAACTATTCATAGACATTATTATTATTTCATCTTTAAAACTCAGTCTAAACTCAACAACTTGTTGTTATTGTATATTTTCACACACCTGGAACACTGTATTGACCAATCAGCATGCAGCACCAGAACTATGCATTTTATATTTTGAAAGCATCTGCAGGTACAGTAGTCAGTTAAATAAGTAGATGCATTCCTGAGCTGTTCCTTTATATAAAAAATCATTAGTCTTGTTAGTTAGCTACTCCTTAATTCATTTTTAAATGCTAATTAAAAATACTAGTAATAAAATGCACTTGGGACCACACAAGGGAAATTGACCCTTCGCAAAGACCCGCCCCCTTTAGTTACTGTTGCTTTGTCCGACAAGCCATGCGCTCTCATGCCACACATCATGTTCTCAC
The DNA here is from genome assembly GCA_037194245.1 of Opsariichthys bidens. NCBI lineage: Eukaryota > Metazoa > Chordata > Actinopteri > Cypriniformes > Xenocyprididae > Opsariichthys > Opsariichthys bidens. The sequence goes on from CM074302.1 coordinate 16,795,570, forward strand.
GGAGTGAAAAATACATCGCTGAGCAAAGAGGACACTGACAACGTGTCGAGAGATAAGACAGAGCTGGTTACTTTTGATATGAAACAGTTTCATATTTAATATATCCTATTTTTTTAAAGAAATTTAAACAATAAATATCGTATAGTGGCTCTTTAATGTGTCGTGACAGATTGCTGTTGTTCCTTCAATCGGCTCATGAACTCTTTATTACTCATTTATAGTATCAAATAAACATGAATGGACATCAGAAGGAATGTTGTTTCAAGCGCGGAAAGACATGAATACACACATTTTTTGAAGTTCAAGTTCTCCACTGTTAATCTACTAACTCCCCTGACTGCTTTGCCAGACAAAATGGCGGATTCGGGGTTATGATTGGTCAGATCACCTGTCAATCAAACTGTTTGCAAAGGGCCAATTGAGGGAAGATTTTAAGCTTTTATTACAACCTAGTTTTATTACTACTAGTTGTCATATGTACTCTTTAGTACCTGTTTTGTAACTACAATGATTATGTCTCATGAGAAAGAAAATAAATTTACCTATTTCCCCCTTGAGATTATGGCACATCATAGTAAAGCTACTTTTACATGTACTCCAGCATATAGATCTGCTCAACAATATCAAGCACAATTTTAAAGCTTTGATTTTATTTACTTCAAGTTGAAATAAGTTGAGCCAAACAGAGTCAAGTAGTAATGTAAATTCACATTTCCGTTTTAATCTCTGACTCTCTGAGCAGTATGTGTTCTTTTCTTTGGCTGAGGAAAACTGGACCCAGCTGTAGTATAAATGCACTTGTGTTATAACCCCGCTTTTGGACTTCGTAATGTATCACTGTCAAAGGTGCTCTGAGACTCTATTTATCTTGGTTGCCAGTAGAGGCAGAAGAGCACGGACCCTGAATAAACTTTACGCCGCATACATGTTCCTAATGTGGCAGAGACGTCTTTATTTTTGGTACCCACTGTTGATGACTGTTTGGTGCAGAGGCCGTTATTGGTATTCTTGTTTTTGTGCTGGATTATTACTCTGCATAATTTGATATGTATATCTTCAAATATTTATATTGCAATATAATATAGTATATATTTTCCTCTGCTCAAGAAGTTAATTTCATGTAGGTATATTGCTAACATACACAAGCTAATTTTGACTGAAACTGTGTGTCAAGTCAAGTCAAGTCATCTTTATTTATATAGCGCTTTTTACAATGCAAATTGTGGCAAAGCAGCTTTACATTAATAAGAAAATGGTGTCATTGTGCAGCTTATTCTATATATTATTGATTCATTCCGTTGCAAATATCAATAGTTATTAGTCTAGTTAATTTAGGTATAGCAGCACTGCAGAAAACAGTGACGTAATCGTCCGGCTCAGCTCAGTTTGTATACAACGGCGCCAATGCAGGCATATCAAAAACACTGCTGAATATCAAGCAAGTGTCCCCAACTTAAGCAAGCCAAAGGCAACAGCGGCAAGGAACCAAAACTCCAACAAATGGAGAAAAAAACCTCGGGAGAAACCAGGCTTAGTTGGGGGGCCAGTTCTCCTCTGGCCAACAGTGAACACTTGTCCGATACTCAGGCAGAGTTACAGGTCATTAAACCGATTTGGAATCGCAACAGTCAAAATATTTAATCTAGTTCCATCTAGTTTAAGATCTTTTGATCACGCCGGTATGGGACGGTTTGTTTGGATATGTGCCACTGGCTGATGAGTCGGTAAGGTCTTAACAAAGGATGAGCTAGTTAACACAGTCTCCGCCAACACCACAGGGCCACATTGCTGCCGCACACAGGCACAGGTTCCCCGTCCGACCCGGACACAGCCCAGATCCAGCCAATCACGTTAATTGGTAAACCTCGGGATAAGCAGAGAGACAAAAAATTAGCGTAGACGCCATTCTTCTTCTGATGTACCGAGTACATCTGGTGTTATAGGAAGTGATCCCGGTTCCGGCTGACCTGATCTATGCAGCCTAACAATCCTTTAACGGATATGAAGACAAAAGTTTATAGTGCGTCATGTGTATGCCAAGTTAAATAGATGCGTTTTTAGTCTAGATTTAAACTGACAGAGTGTGTCTGCTTCCCGAACAATGCTAGGAAGATTGTTCCAGAGTTTAGGTGCCAAATAGGAAAAGGATCTACCGCCTGCGGTTGATTTTGATATTCTAGGTATTAACAACTGGCCAGAATTCTGAGATCGTAATAGACGCGAAGGACTATAATGCATTAAGAGCTCACTCAGGTACTGGGGAGCTAAGCCATTTAGTGTTTTGTAAGTAATTAGCAAGATTTTAAAATCTATACGATGTTTAATAGGGAGCCAGTGCAGTTTTGACAGAATAGGGCTAATATGTTCATATTTCCTGGTTCTAGTAAGGACTCTAGCAGCTGCGTTTTGGACCAGCTGTAATTTGTTTATCACGCGAGCAGGGCAACCACCCAATAGAGCGTTACAGTAATCTAGTCTCGAGGTCATAAACGCATGAACTAGCTGTTCCGCATTTGTCATTGAGAGCATATGTCGCAATTTAGATATATTTTTAAGATGGAAGAATACGGTTTTACATATGCTAGAAATGTGGCTTTGAAATGAAAGATTGGTATCAAAGAGCACACCCAGGTTCCTACCTGACGAAGATGACTTAACAGAGCAGCCATCAAGTGTTAGACAGTATTCTAGGTTTTTATGTGAAGTTTTTGGTCCAATAATTAGAATCTCTGTTTTTTCTGAGTTTAGTAGTAGGAAATTACTAGTCATCCAATTTTTTATATCAGCTACGCATTCTGTTAATTTTGAGAGTTGGTAGGTTTCGTCAGGGCGCGAGGAAATATAGAGCTGAGTATCATCAGCGTAACAGTGAAAGCTAATGCCATGCTTCCTAATGACATCTCCCAAGGGTAGCATGTACAGAGTGAAAAGCAACGGTCCTAGAACTGAGCCTTGTGGTACTCCATATTTAACTTGTGATCGAAATGACATCTCTTCGTTTACTACTACAAACTGATAACGGTCAGATAAGTATGATTTGAACCATGCCAATGCAATTCCACTAATTCCAGCATAATTTTCTAGTCTATTCAAAAGAATATTGTGGTCGATTGTGTCAAAAGCAGCACTGAGGTCTAGTAACACTAATAGAGAGATACAACCATGATCTAATGATAAGAGCAAATCATTCGTAACTCTAATGAGAGCAGTCTCAGTACTATGGTACGGTCTAAATCCTGACTGGAAATCCTCACAGATACCATTTCTTTCCAAGTAGGAACTAAGCTGAGATGATACTGCCTTTTCTAGTATTTTTGACAGAAAAGGTAGATTGGAAATCGGTCTGTAATTGACTAATTCACCAGGATCAAGTTGTGGTTTTTTAATAAGAGGTTTGATAATAGCCTGCTTAAAATTTTTTGGTACGTAACCTAGTGATAAAGATGAATTAATGATCTTAAGAAGAGGATCTATGACCTCTGGAAGCATCTCTTTCAATAGCTTAGTCGGTTATAGGGTCTAACATACATGTTGTAGATTTTGATGATTTAACAAGTTTAGACAATTCTTCCTTTCCTATAGCAGCGAATGAATGGAATTTTTCCTCAGTGATACAACAACCCACTGTCTGATGTGATACTGTTGTAGACAGTTGCATGGCTATAATTTTCTCTCTAATGTTGTCAATCTTGCAAGTAAAGAAGTTCATAAAGTCATTACTGCTGTGCTGTTTGGAAACATCAGAAGTTGAGGCTGTATTTCTTGTTAATTTAGCCACTGTATTAAATAAATACTTAGGGTTGTGTTTATTTTCTTCTAAAAGATTTGAAAAATAAGCAGATCTAGCGGTTTTTACAGCCTTTCTGTCCTCCATCATTTTCTCTCTCCATGAAATCCGAAAAACTTCTAGTTTTGAATTCTTCCAGCTGCGCTCCAGTTTTCTGGCTGCTCTCTTAAGGGCCCGAGTGTGCTCGTTATACCATGGCGTTGGACTAATATCCTTAATCTTTTTTAAGCGCAAAGGAGCGACAGAGTCTAGAGTGTTCGAAAAGAGAGCGTCAATAGTTTCTGTTGCAACATCGAATTCTTCTAAGCTGTCTGGTTTGCTAAGTTGATGAAACTGATCAGGAAGATTATTTATAAAGCAATTTTTAGTGGTAGAAGTGATGGTTCTAACATATTTATGGCAGACAGGCGGTTTTCCAGCCTTGGATAAATGTAGCACGCATGAGACTAGATAATGATCTGAGACGTCATCGCTCTGCTGCAGAATTTCAACGGCATCAATATCGATTCCATGTGACAATATTAGATCTAGAGTATGATTACGACAATGAGTTGGTCCTGACACGTGTTGTCTAACTCCAATAGAGCTTAGAATATCTGTTAGTGCCAATCCCAATGCGTCTTTTTCATTATCTACATGTATATTAAAATCACCAACAATAAGGACTTTATCCACAGCCAGTACTAACTCCGATAGAAAATCAGCAAATTCTTTGATAAAATCTGTATGGTGCCCTGGTGGCCTGTATACAGTAGCCAACACAAATTTCAAATGAGAGTTGTCACTAACATTATATAAACTTACATAGAGCACCATCACTTCAAAAGAGATATATTTGAAAGACTTTTGAGTAATACTGAAGATATTACTATAGATTACAGCAACACCTCCCCCTTTACCTTTCTGACGAGGTTCGTGTCGATAATAGTAACCTTGAGGGCTAGACTCATTTAAAGTAATGTAATCGTCTGGTTTTAGCCAGGTTTCTGTCAAACACAGCACATCTAGGTTATTTTCTGTGATAATATCATTTACAATAAGTGCTTTTGAAGAAAGGGATCGAATATTCAGCAACCCAAGCTTTATCATTTTGTTATCTTTATAATCTCTGTTTACTACTTGTTGAACATCAATTAAATTATCACCCGTAAATGGGTTTGGAAGTTTTCTGTATTTATTAGTTCGGGGTACAGACACAGTCTCTATCTGATGATATCTAAGTGAAAGAGTCTCTATGTGTTGGGATTTATCTGAATTCTGTGACGTGAGACAGCAAGCAGACGGTCGGTTTAGCCAGTCTGTCTGGTTCCTGACCTGGGCCCCAGTTAGTCAAGGTTGAGCTCTAAGACTATGTGCCATATTACTAGAGAGAAGAGCGGCACCACCCCAGGAGGGATGAATACCATCTCTTTTCAACAGGTCAGGTCTGCCCCAAAAACTTTTCCAATTGTCTATGAAACCTATATTATTCTGTGGACACCACTTAGACAGCCAGCCATTGAGTGATGATAGTCTGCTAATTATCTCATCACTCCTACGAGCAGGAAGGGGTCCAGAAAAAATTACAGTGTCTGACATCATACGTGCGATTTCACACACCTCTTTAATGTTAATTTTGGTGATCTCCGACTGGCGAAGTCGAACATCATTAGCGCCGACGTGAATAACAATCTTAGAATATTTACGATTAGCATTAGCCAGCACTTTTAAATTTGCTTTGATGTCAGGCGCTCTGGCTCCTGGCAAACATGTGACTATGGTGGCTGGTGTCTCTATTTTCACGTTCCGTGTAATAGAATCGCCAATAACTAGGGCACTTTCAACAGGATTCTCAGTGGGTGCGTCACTGAGTGGGGAGAACCTGTTTGATGTTCTAATCGGAACGGAAGAATGGTGTTTTTTAACATGACTAGGCCGCCTCACGGTCACCCAGTTGCCCTGCTGCATGAGCTCTACAGCCGGAACCGAACAATGTACGGAGTTCACTAGGCTAGTCGCATCCAAAACAGTCTCTGAAGCCCTAGCATTCTTACTATCCTCAATTAAAGTTTGGATGCGTGTCTCTAATTCTAAGATTTTCTCTGTCAGCCTGATTATTTCCCTACATTTATGACATGTGAATCCTTCATCGCTGACAGAAAAAGCTAAACTATGCATGTGACAGGCAGTGCAAGTAACAATGAAAGGAGAAGATGACATAGCTTACCGTGTTTGTAGACCGATCCGACTTACCAGATGTTTGATGAATTTGAAGAAAACGAGAGCGCGACAGAAATGACGGTGGGCACGGATAACACAAACTAGCGTAGTGCTAACGCGTTGTGATGGTGATTTAGATTAAAAGATTAAAAACTAGCGATGTCAAATTAATGTGATAGGCAATATAAGACAATATCAGATATATAGTGAAGATAAAGTAGACAGCAAACAATAACAATAAATAGATTCAAATAAAGCTATGGAGCAACAGACTCAAACAATTCAGCAGCGAGGCAGACAGAAGAAATCGATCAAGTCTCGCGAGAAAGAAGCCCTGTGTGTCCTGGGATTGACATCAGTTCAGACTTCAACACCCAACTGTGATATGTTATGTTATTACATTACATTACATTACATTGCATTGCATTTCATTGCATTGCATTATAATATATTTCTATCTATCTATCTATCTATCTATCTATCTATTAGGGGTGTGACGAGGTCTCGTACCACGATCTCGCGAGACTAAAACGTGATGAGATTTCTCGTCGAGGTGAAAAGTTCGTCTCGTGGTGCTCTCAGTGTGAGGGTGAAATTATTATTCAAGATGCCCCCGCTACTTTCAAATCGTTTGTGTGGAAACATTTTGGTTTTTGGCACAAGAATAACACACAAGACACAAACAGTGTTAGAAAACTATGCCCTACACCTCGGCCAAGGTTGTACAGACTCTTAGGGGCCGTTCACATATCGGGCGCATTTTCATTCTCGCAAAATGGAAGCGACGCGCATGCAGTACGGCGCGCTCGTTTTTTCCTGGCGCCCCTGTGCCGCGGCGAGATAAAAACATCTCAACATTTCAGAATGCCGCAAGCGCACCGCAGGTCATGTGACAAGAACCAAGCGATGGTCGTGGAGAGCACAGTTCATGGTTGCATAGCAACGACAGACGCTACAGAAGCGCGAGCTCCCGAACGCTTGCAAAAGGAGGAAGCGACGCGGCCGCGTTTTCCACGCTTTATTAGGCGCGATATGTGAACGACCCCTAAAGAGGCAGAAAGCATCACTATTACTGCTAACGGTTGGACTTCTCGGTGTACGCAGAGCTTTATAACAGTTACAGCCACACAATCAATAGTGACTGGGAAATGGTCAACTTTGTACTGCAGTTAAAGTGACACTTAAAGTGTAATTTGAATTTTTTTATGTTTATTTTATTTATACAGTTTATTTTATGTTCAGTGAGATTTCTCATGTGAAATTATACAAGGCAGAAAACAATTGTTTGATTTTTGTGGCAAAACATTAAGCAGTGTTTGCATGTTGTTTTCTGCAAATAATTCATTAAAATAGTTGATTTCAAAATGCACCAACATTTTTGCATTTTTTGATTTTCAGTTGAATAAAAGGCTATTTTCCCTTCTTACGTTTCATTATTGAGGATTTCTTAAAAATACTATAAAAATCTCGTCTCGTGAACCCAATCTCGTGTCTCGTTTCGTCTCGTGGGATAGTGGTCTCGTCACACCCCTACTATCTATCTATCCATCCATCCATCCATCCATCCATCCATCCATCCATCCATCCTTCCTTCCTTCCAGGGTCATAAGGCTGAATCCTACCTAGCCTTTTCTCTTTGCTCTGTGATTTTCTTTCATTGTATCTCTTTCTGAGTGAAACAAATTAAATTTCAATCAGAGGTCAGAGGATGTGACTCTGTTTTCTTTCTGTTTGTTTGTTTGTGTGTGTATGTGTGTGTGTGTATGTGTGCGTGTGTGTGCGTGTGTGTGTGTGTGCGTGTGTTTGTGTGTGTGTGTGTGTGTGTCATATCTAGCTGTTAGGCCATTTCACATCAGCCTGTGGGAGTTTTAGTAGATGTGTCTCATTAATTAGTGTAATCAGGTTGATTTGTCTTGAGGACTCTGAGCGAGGGCAGAGGTGGGGGTCTGTATGGTGGTCTGTGGGCATTCACAGCAGGGTTGACTAGGCATTGACTGTCTCAGGCAGCTCTGAGTGTAAACACAAAAAGTCTCATGAAAACATCAATTGTTTTCCAAAAAACTAAATAAATAAAAAAAAATTTTGCATAAGAACGAGCAAGTTTTTTTTGTAACATTTTTTGCTTTCATTTTCAAAACACTTCCCCCTAAATAATCTTGGGTATGAATCATAAAATAAAATTTTAATTACTAAAATGTATTTAGGCAGTTTACTTTTGGTTCTGACAAAATGTAGTAGTTTAATAGATTTACTTTTTTTTTTTGTAATTTCCATATTCTCAGTGATCATTCTTATTACTGTAACATTTGTTTTTACTACCATGATGTATGTTGATTGACTGATTGGTTGAATTATTGATTTGTAACCCCTGCCTTTATATAATCCATTATAAAAGTATTTTTTAATGTGTTCATTATGCCTTGTAATGGACTTTATACTGCATTATGATCTCATGAACAATTAACTGTTAGAATAAATTATATAACAATTTTTTTTGTTGCATCTTTAAAATGTATAATGAATTAAAACACATGACAAACGACCAATTTATAACAAGAATGTAACAAGTAATCTCCAAATATTTTAATGCACTTAATAGAGAAAGTCTTAAAGTATAGTGTTACCACATTATGATGCCTCTCAATGGTTTTCTAATATATATATATATATATATATATATATATATATATATATATATATATATATATATATATATATATATATTTTTTTTTTTTTTTTTTTTGTATTTTTTTTTTTTATTTATTTATTTTTTGTGGTGAAATATGACCTGGGCATGTTCTTCATATTTAGGAGGTGATTTCAGTTTTAAAGTTTAAAGGCATAGGACTCACTGGGTTCATCTCCTGTCTGTCTCTCTCTGGGGTGGAAATACATGTCAGACTTTGAGAGAGGGAATTAAAGTGACAGGAAATAGAGACAACGACCCCCGCCTTCACACATGACATATGTAATTAACTCATAGCAACTTTAATCACATCTGCTCTGAGAGAAAGGAAGCAGAGAAATAATTATATGAACTATATGAAATACTAATTTACATGTAATGATAAATGTCTGATTTAACCAAATCAGATCAAATGCACTTTTTTGCTCTCTTCTGCTTTTCTAACTTTAGGTTTCATACTTGTTAGTGAGAAGGGTCAACTGTTCTTTTTCTTAGGCTCCGTCCATTTATCAGTATAAAGACCCCATGAAATCTAATTCAGAGATTTGTCTTAGCATCCGTATTTGTTAGCTTTGAACTATATGCTGTATTTAAAGTTGCATTTTTTTTCTAAACTTTTGTCAATTTAATTTAGACTTGTTAATTAAGAATTAACAATGAACTAAGATAAATTGTTTTAACCGAATTCTAAGGTAGCATCACATATATATATATATATATATATATATATATATATATATATATATATGTATATATATATATATATATATATATGTATACACACATATACTATTAAAACATGTTGATTTTATTTAAAACACATTTGGTATTTAAAACATTTAAATTTGGTGTAGTTAATAAAGATAATATTTTATGTTTGTTTCATGCTCATCAGAGTAAGCGTGTGTCATTAGCTTAGCAACAAGTTAAGTTTGCATAATTCAGCTCCTCTTTTGTCTATTCCAGAGCCCATGCGTCCCCTCAAAGGTTTGACGGCTTCGGAGATTCAGTCTCGTCAGCTGCTCCTGCAGTGGGAGCCGGTCGGCTACAACCTGACACGCTGTCATACGTACTCCCTGTCGCTGTGCTACCGCTACTCCACTGCTACTGGGGGCGGAGGTGGTGGGAATAACGCCACAGTGAGGGAATGTCTGTCGGTGGAGAGGAATACCTCTCGTTTCACACTCCGGGATCTACCACCATTCCATGCCGTTCATGTGAGGCTCGCTCTGGCCAATCCAGAGGGCAAGAAAGAGAGCCGAGAAGTGACCTTTCAGACAGAGGAAGATAGTGAGTACTGATTTTTTATTTTTTATTTTTTTCACCATGAAATCAAAAATTGATAACACTTTATAATAGGTATACAGTAATAAAGTACTAACAAATCTTTTGCAAACTACCAATTTATAGTTAATTCATAGTTAATATATTGTACTCTATATATTGTTAATACTTATACTTTTATTTATTATAAGTTGGCTTGAAAAAGCCAACTTACTGAAATGCTATTTAAACTTATTATTATTGTTATTATTATTATTATTAATGGTGCTTGCCAAAGGCAAAGCATCCATTCTTATTCGCCTGCATACTTATTAATGGTGCTTGCCAAAGGCAAAGCGTCATTGTTGTTATCTTCTGGACAAAACTTCAGCGCGTAACTCGTCCCGTGCCATTTGTCCTAGATGTTCGCACACTGGACGAAAAAGCGGCCAAAAAAGTCCCATTGACTTCCATTGAAAAATTCAAATTCACGAACATTCCGTCAGTCTCAACTGTCACTTTCTCACACAGAAACACATGCAGGGCCTGAGGAACACTTTCTCTCTCACTGTCTCTCACTCATTTGACATCTGATCAAGCAGCCAATCAGTAATGTCCTAAAATCTTCATCATAGCCACATCCTAGCGACCACTTAGAGCTAGTGCTGTAGTACTCAAGTCCGGACTCGAGACGTTTTTTTTATTGTCTCGGACTTGTCTTGGACTCGTTGCTATTGGCACTCTGACTTGTCTCGGACTTGGTCATTGGTCTCGCCAAATGTTCTAGTTGGTCTCGACCGAGTCCAGCACTATATGAGCGCGCTTGATCAGAAAATTCACAACACATCTAGAACGGGCATTGACTTTGTTCGCCTGTTCTAAAAAGGTTAATTTCAGTCCTTGATTCTGATTGGTCTATAGCTGTGTTTTTTTATTTGTTTTGTTTTTCACAATGAAACACGGCTTCACTGCACAACACCCTCACCAAGCACTCTTAGCAACGTAAACATTTGTTTGTTCTCAATTGTCCTTGTCATTGAAGCTTACTGTATTATGGGACATATATCGAGAGACCAAGAGTATTAACTACCTGCATTCAGATTTCGCATTTTCCTTCAGGCCAGTCCTATGTACATAATAAAAAATTTGCTTGAATGTCCGCTGCGATCTTGTCCTTTAAACAGTTAATGGGTTTCCCGTGCCCTGCTGACACTAAGCGTTTATCATTTGCATCTTGTTTCATGTTCAGATTCAGAAATTTCAAATATAAAAGTTTTTGACTTAGTTACTTACTCAAGACAATCTTTGCCGCCATCTAATGGCTTCAAATATGTAACTTTTGTAGCTGTTCAAGGTCAGGGACTAATTAGTCCAGCTGAAGGATCGCTTTTAGTGATTTTGCTAAATTAAAGTTTTATTGATGCATATGGCTTTAATATTTGTATTGTGTGGTAACCGTTTAAGCCCCATAAAGCTGTGATTGTTAGGCACGATGCGGAGTGGAGTTGCTTTTTTGGGGCTCATTGCCGGCTTCTTTCTATCCATCCATCCATCCATCCATCCATCCATCCATCCATCCATCCATCCATCCATCTATCTATCTATCTATCTATCTATCTATCTATCTATCTATCTATCTATCTATCTATCTATCTCTCTCTCTCTCTCTCTCTCTCTCTCTCTCTCTCTCTCTCTCTCTCTCTCTCTCTCTCTCTCTCTCTCTCTATCTATCTATCTATCTATCTATCTATCTATCTATCCATCTATCCATCTATCTAATCAAAACTTCTAAAGTAAAACTTAAACAATTTCAAACTTTAAGCTTTTAAAAATTCAGACTCTCTAACTAGGCTTTTTCAAGCCTAATTAAAGTTTGTTTCAACAAACTTTTCTATCTAATTATATTATTAAATACTTAGTATACTCGTTATTATTATACTGTATAATTTCATAGATTTTTTTTTTTTTAACATTTGTTCCCACCCCTACCTTAAACTTCCAAATTATATAAAATATGTAACAGGCAGTTGAAAATACAGTCAGAGGGATTTAGTGCAAAAAATGACAATAAAAAAAATAAAAAATGATTAAGTATATTACAAACAACTTGTGTTTCATTCCAAGTCTTCTGAAACCATACAATAAATTTATATGAAGAACAGCGTAACATTTTAATAGCTGAAAATGATCCAGATCCCTTGAAAATGTCGGTAAGACTTTTCAATTGTTAACGTGTATCTCTGTTTGGACTGTGTCACGTGCTGTTCCCGCCACCGTCTTCATTCCCATCAGCTGTGTGTAATTGAGTAGTCTTGTTATCTCCTCTGTTCTGTGTATAATTTCACTATGACAAAATCCGAAATAATTTAATGTCTCTGTATTGACACCAAAGGTTTCTCATTAAAAGCAAGAGAGTTCTCGTTTATCAATAAAGCGACACCGAGGAGTCTTAATAATGACACTAAAGGCGCTTGACTTTTCTTGTTTCAATTTTTGACATTTTGGGATTGAGTTTCAGTTGGATGTACGTCACAGTAGGGAATCATCTTTGCAACTTCCTCTGATTTATTGCTTGTTTAGTAAGAGTGTAATTTAAGTTACACAATCAATAATTCAGACATTTTAAATATGAAAATCACCCTTTAGCATGCAGGGGAACGTTAACATGATTCAATCAAGCACTGCATTAACAGACCTTGCACAGCTACATTCATAAACGTTTTAATAAGACATTAATGTCTTGATTGAAAGCACCATCAATTTCACTTCAAGGACTGTTCTGTAAACTCAAAGCATTTTATCCATTAATGTTTAAGAACAGTTTTCTTTAGAACAACAGCTCAATACATGATGTAATCAAGTATTTTGAGTTCTGATGAAGAATCACATGTTGTTCATAAACTTTGAGTTTGAATAAACTTTCATTTACCCGGAGGTTTTTTTTTCTTTGCACGGGTCAGTAGCCATAACTCATCTATCTTTGCAAAGGCATGTATTTATCTGAGCAATTATGATGTGGCGACCGCACCAGGGCCCAGTTTGCCCGCAGCACCCAAAGCCCAATTATAGCAACAAACTAAATATTGACTCACAGAATACCAAGCTTCAGTGTAATTAAATGGAAGATCATACTTTTAAATGGAAGTATATGAAAAATTAATAGGAAAAGGCCACCAGCAAAATGGAATAAAGATTTTTGCTTATTTTTGCATTTTTATTTACATTGTATGTCAGGCAACGCATTTTCCTAGGAGGTGCATTCTCATGCAAATGTGTTAAAATGAAACTCTCAGAGGTCAAGTGAAAACCTCCCGATCTGAAAATGAGCACAACTCGTAATGAATGCTCTCCATTTATCATTTTCTTTTAGTTTATTCATAAGTACTGTACACTGATAGAGCTTGTTTGAGTTTGATGTGTTTGGTTAATTGGAAACAACATCAAGAACTAAAGTTAATGAATGAATTAAGTCTGCAAGTAAGTTAAATTACTGGTAGTCAGCATGCTGAAAGAGACAGAGAGAGTTAATGAGAAATGAGAAGCAGGGGTATTAAAACTCTCTGCTGCTTTTAAGCCTTTTGAGGCATCTGTATAAAGATGGGAAATGCATGGAATTTGAAGATTTTTTATTAGACGGAAAACGAAAAAAAAAATGCTCATTTTTATTAGCAATCAGCATTCACCTTATCTCACTACATCCAGTAAACATTATAAAAAACAGTCATGACCACAGTACCAAAATTGTTTACTATACATAATGAAATGTCATCAAAATGAACTGCATGCTCAACAATATGCAGAATTGTTAACTGAATAGGGATTTTTTTTTTTTTTTTTTTTTTTTTTTTTTTTTGAATACAGGTGCTGGTCATATAATTAGAATATCATCAAAAAGTTGATTTATTTCACTAATTGCACAAATTCCATTCAAAAAGTGAAACTTGTATATTATATTCATTCATTATACACAGACTGATATATTTCAAATGTTTATTTCTTTTCATTTTGTTGATTATAAGTGACAACTAAGGAAAATCCCAAATTCAGTATCTCAGAAAATTAGAATATTGTGAAAAGGTTCAACATTGAAGACCCCCGGTGCCACACTCTAATCAGCTAATTAACTCAAAACGCCTGTAAAGGCCTCTAAATAGTCTCTCAGTCTAGTTCTGTAGGCTACACAATCATGGGGAAGACTGCTGACTTGACAGTTGTCCAAAAGACGACCATTGACACCTTGCACAAGGAGGGCAAGACACAAAAGATCATTGCAAAAGAGGCTGGCTGTTCACAGAGCTCTGTGTCCAAGCACAGAAAAAAAGAGAGGCAAAGGGAAGGAAAAGATGCGTTTAAGATGTACAAGCAATAGGGATAACCTCACCCTGGAGAGGATTGTGAAACAAAACCCATTCAAAAATGTGGGGGAGATTCACAAAGAGTGGACTGCTGCTGGAGTCAGTGCTTCAAGAACCACTACACACAGACGTATGCAAGACATGGGTTTCAGCTGTCGCATTCCTTGTGTCAAGCCACTCTTGAACAACAGACAGCGTCAGAAGCGTCTCGCCTGGGCTAAAGACAAAAAGGACTGGACTGCTGCTGAGTGCTCCAAAGTTATGTTCTCTGATGTAAGTAAATTTTGCATTTCTTTTGGAAATCAGGGTCCCAGAGTCTGGAGGAAGAGAAGAGAGGCACATAATCCACGTTACTTGAGGTCCAGTGTAAAGTTTCCACAGTCAGTGATGGTTTGGGGTGCCATGTCATCTGTTGGTGTTGGTCCACTGTGTTTTCTGAGGTCCAAGGCCAACGCAGCTGTATACATGAGGTTTTAGAGTACCTCATGCTTCCTGCTGCTGACCAACTTTATGGATATTGAGATTTCATTTTCCAACAGGACTTGGCACCTGCACACAGTGCCAAAGCAACCAGTCTGGTTTAAGGACCATGGTATCGCTGTTCGTAATTGGCCAGCAAACTCGCCTGACCTTAACCCCATAGAAAGTCTTTGGGGTATTGTGAAGAGGAAGATGCGATATGCCTGACCCAACAATGCAGAAGAGCTGAAGGCCACCATCAGAGCAACTTGGGCTCTCATAACACCTGAGCAGTGCCACAGACTGATCGACTCCATGTCATTGCATTGCTGCAGTAATTCAGGCAAAAGTAGCCCCAACTAAGTATTGAGTGCTGTACATGCTCATACTTTTCATGTTTATACTTTTCAGTTGGCCAAGATTTCTAAAAATCCTTTCTTTGTATTGGTCTTAAATAATATTGTAATTTTCTGAGATACTGAATTTGGGATTTCCCTCAGTTGTCAGTTATAATCATCAAAATTAAAAGAAATAAACATTTGAAATATATCAGTCTGTGTGTAATGAATGAATATAATATACAAGTTTCACTTTTTGAATGGAATTAGTGAAATAAATCAACTTTTTGATGATATTCTAATTATATGACCAGCACCTGTAAATAAACAACATTTACAATCTATTTAGTTTGAAAGTTTGGTTTGTCACTTGAATTTCTGCCGTTTCTTGCTCTGCGCAGCTGATTATTAAAAGAACATTATGTTCGTCACGAACAATAAAGTTACTAAATGAATATACCCTATAGTTTTATTATGTGTAAAACCTTCAGTATTAACAACAAAAGGTATGAGAATTGTTTTTTCTTCACTTAAAGGTGATAAGCCTATTTTTATTTATTTTGCTATTGTGTCAACTTTTTTTCATTTTTTTTTTTTTTTCATTATTTTACATTACAAGCACAGAAAGTATACACACCCTCAAAAAAGTACTGATTGAGGTACAGTGGGTATGGAAAGTATTCAGACCCCCTTAAATTCTTCACTCTTTGTTGTATTGCAGCCATTTCCTGAAATCATTTAAGTTATTTTTTTTTTTCCTCATCAATGTACACACAGCACCCCATATTGACAGAAAAACACAGAATTCTTGACATTTTTGCAGAAAAACTGAAATATCACATGGTCCTAAGTATTCAGACCCTTTGCTCAGTATTTAGTAGAAGCACCCTTTTGATCTAATACAGTCATGAGTCTTTTTGGGAAAGATGCAACACACCTGGATTTTCACACCTGGATTTGCGTGCCATTACTTCTTGCAGATTCTCTCCAATTCTGTCAGGTTGGATGGTAAACATTGGTGGACAGCCATTTTTAGGTCTCTCCAGAGATGGTCAATTGGGGTTTAAGTCAGGGTTCTGGCTGGGGCATTCAAGAACAGTGACAGAGTTGTTGTGAAGCCACTCCTTTGTTATTTTAGCTGTGTGCTTAGGGTCATTGTCTTGTTGGAAGGTAAACCTTTAGCCCAGTCTGATGTCCTGAGGACTCTGGAGAAGGTTTTCCTCCAGGATATCCCTGCACTTGGCCGCATTTATTTTTCCCCGATTGCAACCAGTCGTCCTGTCCCTGCAGCTGAAAAACACCGCCACAGCATGATGCTGCCACCACAATGCTTCACTGTTGAGACTGTATTGGACAGGTGATGAACAGTGCCTGGTTTTCTCCACACATACCGCTTAGAATTAAGGCAAAAAAGTTCTATCTTGGTCTCATCAGACCAGAGAATCTTATTTCTCACCATCTTGGAGTCCTTTAGATGTTTTTTTTTTTTTTTTTTTATGAACTCCATACGGGCTTTCATGTGTCTTGCACTGAGGAGAGGCTTCCGTCGGGCCACTCTGCCATAAAGACTGGTGGAGGATTGCATTGATGGTTGACTTTCTACAACTTCTCCCATCTCCCGACTGTATCTCTGGAGCTCAGCCACAGTGATCTTTGGGTTCTTCTTTACCTCTCTCACCAAGGCTCTTCTCCCCCGATAGCTCAGTTTGGCCAGACGGCCAGCTCTAGGAAGGGTTCTGGTCATCCCAAACGTCTTCCATTTAAGGATTATGGAGGCCACTGTGCTCTTAGGAACCTTAAGTGTAGCAGAAATTTTTTTGTAACCTTGGCCAGATCTGTGCCTTGCCACAATTCTGTCTCTGAGCTCTTCAGGCAGTTCCTTTGACCTCATGATTCTCATTTGCTCTGACATGCACTGTGAGCTGTAAGGTCTTATGTAGACAGGTGCGTGGCTTTCCTAATCAAGTCCAATCAGTATACTCAAACACAGCTGGACTCAAATGAAGGTGTAGAACCATCTCAAGGATGATCAGAAGAAATGCACAGCACCTGAGTTAAATATATGAGTGTCACAGCAAAGGGTCTGAATTCTTAGGACCATGTGATATTTCAGTTTTTATTTTTTAATAAATCTGCAAAAATGTCAAGAATTCTGTGGGGGCGTTTTTTGTCAATATGGGGTGCTGTGTGTTCATTAATGAGGAAAAAAATGAACTTACATGATTTTAGCAAATGGCTGCAATACAACAAAGAGTGAAACATTTAAGGGGGTCTGAATGCTTTCCATATCCACTGTAACTACATGGACTTTAACTTAAAGGTTAGGTTTAGTGTTACTACCTGGGGGGTATTCCAGAAATGGATTGTGTGACATACCCAGGTATATTTAAGAGCAAGTATAACCTCAACTTTCGGTTCTAAAAACAGAGGTAACTTTCCGGAGCAGGTTATGTTCCAGGGTTAGTTTGCTTAAGAGATATTCAGATGTGTGTTATTTAATTAATATATTTATATTAATGTAGCTTTTTTCCTTTTTATAACAGTACATTTTCTATACTATAATTTCTATAATAAAATAGCCTATATATGTTATATCTTTATATTTAGCATCAAACAAATAATATAATTCTTACTCTCAGTGAATAAAGATTACTTATTTAATTAAAAAAAAGAAGGAAGTAAGTAGAATGTCGCGCTTTTTCTTATTGTCTGATTCGATGGTGAAACATGGATTCGCTGCTCAGTTGAGAATGTCTTGTGTGTTAACCGTGAACATACTCTGGGTTGACTGAACTTACTCCCTGATGCGTTTTTGGAACCACCTTACCTCGAGTAAACAAGGTTTGGGTTAATCGACCGAGAGTTCAGGGTATATGTGAAGGTAAGTCTAGCTAGCCTAGCTTTCTGTAATACCCTCTGGTATGTAATAATAATAATAATAATTAGAAAGTAGAAATTGCTATTATTTTTGCTGTCTGTGACAAGATCAGACCTTTTGTTTAGAACAAGCACAAACTGACTTGATGATTCCATTAGCAGTGTATATTCTTATCTCTGGAAAATAGATAAACTAATAGACAATATGTCCTTAATTGCAGCCATTGCATGAATTGTCTTTGTCTGTGAGCCATTTTGTGAATGCCATGTGGGAAAAAAAAGCCTTCAAATTACAAAGGAAGCACAGAACCCTAATGTGGCATATTCAAAATTTTATTTCCAAGATGCTGACATCGGTGCATTTATGCAGCAATCACTATTGCTATGTACCACAGAACAAACAACTATAGGTGTCATAACTTATCAAAGTTATGTTGTATGCCTGGGCCCATAATTTCTGTTTGCATCTACATTTTTTTTTTTTTTTAATGGAACCAATTCTGCTGTAGTTCAACTGAAAATTGAGCCAGCCTTCCTGTATCTCATAACACTCACTATTGCAAAGTTTCCCCTACATTCATATTCACTGATCCCTAATGAGATGACTTCAGCCTCTAGACGTGTTGAATGACTTTGGTCTGGATGAAAGTTAGATCCCTTTCTTTCTCTCAAACAATGAGTCTAACATAAAGTGTTCTCTCTCTCTCTCTCTCTCTCTCTCTCTCTCTCTCTCTCTCTCTCTCTCTCTCTCTCTCTCTCTCTCTCTCTCTCTCTCTCTCTCTCTCTCTCTCTCTCTCTCTCTCTCTCTCTCTCTCTCTCTCTCTCTCTCTCTCTCTCTCTCTCTCTCTCTCTCTCTCTCTCTCTCTCTCGTGCGTATGTGTGGTGAGAGTGCTGTGAGGAGTGTGTCATTGAAAACACTTCTGTGGTGAGAGTGAACTTTTTCTCTTATTCCTGCTTTTCCCACACTGTTTTTTCACAAGTGTTTTAGAGTTGATTATCTTAAAGTTTTGTTATAATATGGTAGAAGAAATCATTATTGTGTGAAGTATAAAGTGAGAGGATGCCGTAGCTGGCGCTGGCGGGGCCCGGTCAAAGTTTTGACCAACTTTCACGCAGACATGGCATTAAAGTTGTGTCTGCTTTTAATTGTTTGGTTGAAGATTGTGCCTTGCTGTTGGAAAGGCTGTCTGTTATGATAGTATTGTGTCTGCCTCCCGAAAGAACAGCGCTGTTGTTATTTTCTTGGCTGCTATAGAGAAAGTGAATAGTGTTGTTTAGAGTGGAGTGATCTGAGAAACATTGGCTTCTGTTGTTAATTCAAGCAGTGAAAAGATGTTACACCTTTCATTAAGGATGAGTTATTAGTAGCAGAGTTGTCTAGGCATGGCAAAAGTATTATGTCAACAATACGCTTTCAATGTCTCAAGGGATATTAAGCACTCAATGAGAAAACTCGAATCTGAGATTATTGACTTGCAAAAGTTGGTGGAGGTTACTGGGGAACAACAATGTCCTGATACTCTTAAATGCAAGAAGTCACTTCTTACTGACCTGCTGGGTATAAAGACACAAGGGGTTCTGGTTAGATCACGCTCACACAAATGGATGCCCCATCAAGTTGTTGGAATCTTAGAACGGAAAAATGGGCTGATTGGTCGATTTACTCACTGTATTCGAACAGCAAATGGGCAGGAACTAAAAGAGTCTGCAAGTATCAGAAAAAGGGCTGTGCAATTCTATGCTGATTTATATAGTAGTGAATATAAAGAGAATGATGATTTGTCTGTCAAGTTTTATGATGGCTTGACAAAAATTAAGCTTCTCTTATAGAACAGGAACTTTTAAATGCTTTGAAAGATATGAAGCCTGGTAAAGCACCAGGTATTGATGGCCTCTGAACTTTTTTGTGAGTGATGGGCAAGGACCTCTTGGAGGTTTTAAATGAAATTTTGAATGTGGGTTGTAGGAGGGCGGTAGTCACCTCGCTGCCTAAGAAAGGTGACTTGCATAAAATAAACAATTGGCAGCCTGTATGGGTAACATTACTCTTATCAGGGATATTTTGGTTTCTTTGGTTATCTTGATCTTGACATGGTCTTTATTTCAATTAATCAAGAAAAAGCTTTTGATGGAATACAGCATCAATATCTTTGGAATACGCTCAATGCTTTTGGCTTTGGGTCCAATTTTAGTGGAATGATTAAAGTATTGTACAAAGACATTGAGAGCGTACTGAAGATCAATGGTGGTTTGAGTGCCCCTTTTATAATTGGGAGAGGTATGAGGCAGGGATGTGCTCTCTCTGGGGATGTTGTATTCCTTGGCAATTTAAGTAAATAAATAAGTTGCATTCTTGTATTGAAGGTTTTAAATTAAGCAATCACAGTGTTCAACATCAAATATCAGACTATGCTGATGATTTTAATCAATGGAGAAAAAGATTTTATTACTTTGGCATCAACTGTGTATGGTGGCTCTTTAATGTGTTGTGACAGATCGTTGTAGCTCCTCAGTTCAAGTGGCTTGTGAACCAACCATCTCTTCATACTAGTTCATTTATAGCATCAAATAAACATGAATGGACATCAGAAGAAATGTTGTTTTAACCGCAGAAAGACGTGGGTCCATACAATTTTTGAAGTTCAGGTTTACCAACGTCAATCTACTAACTCCCTTGACTGCTTTGTTGGACAAAATGGCGGATTCTGGGTTATGATTGCATCTTGGAGATGTATCTGTGCCGCATAAAAACTAGGAAAAATTCACTATCAGCTATCTTTTAGAGGGAGAGTACTAATACTGAACAACTTAATAGCATCAACTTTGTGGCATAAGCTCTCTTGTGTGGAACCTCCCACAGGACTATTACCGTTTACAAGCGATATTAGTGGACTTCTCCGAGACAGGCTGCACTGGAATCCTCAAAGGGGGCTTTTTTTGCCAGTGGAGGAGGGTAGACAAGGTTTGGTGTCTCTATCAAGCAGATATGCAACATTTTGGTTACTGTTCACTGTTCACTGAACTTTTTAACAGGCTCTGTGGATGTGATATGGAGTGAAGTTGTGAAAAACATTCTTCACTGAGTGAATGGATTTGGACTAGATCCTGCTTTGTTCCTCACGTATACCAAGAAGCTATACTTGAGTGATCTGGAGCCTGAAACCAGAACGGGAAACTGCAACAACCCAGAAACTGGAGGAATTCTCTGTCTCAGAGACAAGCCTTTTTATCTGTCCTGAAAAGAAGGGAAATGCAAATAGGGACTTTTCAGATCCAGTATTTTGATTGGCTGATGCTGTCAGAGGTGGCCACTGGATGGCCCCTCTCTTGCATGAGGTTAATTTGCGTAGCTTAAAGTTCATGTTTAGAACAATGCCTTTAAAGTTTTTCCTATGCATAATTAACTTTCCAAACCAATTTCAGAGAAGCCTGGGCATCGTGCTGAAAACATAAAGACCAAACATCATTTGGTTATGTTGAACTATTTCCTATGCATTCATGTATACCTTAATAGGTAAGTTTGTATTTTTTGCAGTACACAATTAGCACTCATTAAGTATATACAGTTCTGTTAATAAAAATGGAGAAGATTTGTTCCATTTTTTCCACTGTGTGTCCATTTTGTGTCTTTTGTGACTTCAAGCCTCATGTCTGCCTGCTGATCACTTCTTAAAAGTTTGTAGAAAGGAAATTTGCTTCCTGATATGAGAGACCCTTTTCTAAAGCACTGGATTACAACATATTTAAAGGAAATATCTGGAATTTTCTTTTTAAACTTGAATGGGCTTATTATTAGAATAATTAAGCGGAAAAGTGATTTACAAATGTTTATTAAAATATTGTATGTCCACACTGTGTGAGAAAAAAGATAATGTCTGGAGCAAGAAATTTGACACTGGAAATGAAGTTAAACCATTGAGAAAATCAGGAGATCTACAATGGAGAATAGTTAATGCTGTCAATGCCTTTGTTTCGATGATTAACCCCAATGTTAATGAAGGTTGTGGATTAAGATAAAAAATGTTCCATTGTTTTCTATGGAAATCTATTAGGCTTAAACCACATTTTGTATTGTTTGAACAACTGTTTTTAATTTTAAGCAAAGTTTCACCCCTAAGGCTTTCATTTATGGGGTAGGATACAACCACAATCAAAAATTTAAATGGCAGTTGATTAACTTCATGGTCGGCCAGGAAAAAAATGGAAATATATATT
Organism: Opsariichthys bidens; assembly: GCA_037194245.1. Taxonomy (NCBI): domain Eukaryota; kingdom Metazoa; phylum Chordata; class Actinopteri; order Cypriniformes; family Xenocyprididae; genus Opsariichthys; species Opsariichthys bidens. Next base: position 16,817,749 of record CM074302.1, read on the forward strand.
TAAAGGAAAACAGGATTCAAAATATACATGGCCAAGATGGAGTACTGTTTATTAAGTCTAGCATCTCAGTTGAGTTTACATATTAAAAAGAGATGCAGGATTTTGACAACTTTGTATTATAGTGGTGTTTTAATGAGGGTATTTGCACTGTATTTGTACAGTATCTCTATTGGGATGTCATTTTTAGCCTTTTGTTGTGTTGATAACGGTTTGATGTTTCTCTTGTTATTGATTTAATAAAAGTATGGGTTAAAAAAAATGTGATGGTATCATCTGTTGTACCCTCTGTCGCTGCACCCATATATGAGATGGGTCTGTGAGCTTCTAGAACATCAAACTGTCCTTCTAACCTTCCCTCCCCTCAGCTGTGGCTGATACTCAGTGTTTAGTAAGATGGATCTGATCACACTCTGATTGTTTTCTTTCTTTTCCTGCAGTCCCAGGAGGAATTGCACCTGAATCTTTAACCTTCACCCCATTGGATGATATGATCTTTCTGAAGTGGGAGGAGCCTTTGGAGCCCAATGGTCTGATCACACAGTATGAGGTAGTGTGTCAATTAGAAAGCATTGAGAAAGGAAACATCTATTTTGAAATTAGACATGACATTAGTAATAATTAACAAAAGTGTGTCAGGTTGCAGATAAAAACGTAAAACTAAATAATTGTTATTATAGCCTGGGGTATATCAAACAAATATTTTTAAGCATTGCATCTGAGGTGACAATAATTGGATTTGAAGGTGAAGTAATAGCATTTACATATTAAATGTGGTACAGTGGCAGCTCAAATATGTTTATTTCTATCATCAAAACTTACCCTTTACTACCCTTTTGAAAAATGAAGTACACTTTTTGCATACTTTTAAAAAGAGTACTTATTACAGAATGTTATGCAGAAATATGTTCAATTTGAAGGGGGCACAAGCTGCATATATTCTTTCAGGGGATTGTCTAACTGTCCTGCAGCCTGGTCTCATTGTTTATATGCAGGTGTTACATTTACAGGGACAAACACTTTTTGTTTTTTCATACGTTTGGATAGATGCTGAAATGTGCAATATGGACATATTGACAGCATCTAAAACATGAATACATACATACATAATATATTGATATATGATATGATATATTTATGAATTAATTGGATGTGTGGTAGTACCACACTTTACGTACAAATGCATAAAAATTCTCATGTGATCATGTTGGTTTCACCATTAGTGCGATCCATTTCCTCCTTCGTTTATTTTCGGGTTTGTTTCGTCCCTCATACTCCCTCCCAGTCAGCAGTCATTAGTGTGTGTAAACTCTCTCCACCCTTCACAGAGTCTAGGTGTTCTTATGCTAATCATGTTGTAGTTCATTCTCCAGGCTTCAATTAGTTGAGGAACAACCATAATTGCTTTTGTTGCCTTGCAGAGACTGTTGGATAGGGCAGTTCTGTTTAAGTGCTTTAGTCTCGTAATATTTCTCCGCTACGGCCCACTTCAATTATCTCAGCTGTCAGCATATACACATGTAAGCTTCTGCTTATACTCAATGCTCGTTTGGGAGTGACATTTGTAGCTTTATGTTCACTGTGCTATTAGCTGATGGACAGTTTATGAATTTGGTAATGATTTCTCAGTGGTTGATTTAAAAGTAGTTGCAAAATGGAGCATATTTCTTAAACTGATGTATCTTGAGAGGGATAATGAAGTTTCTTTGTTATTCATGTAACACTTCAAAGTAGTTGTTTGCAATTCTTTCAAACACTTCTGCATCAGTGAAACTAGTGAAACAGCCTCTGCTGTGTAATGTAATATAACCACAGTACTTCATATGTTTGATCTGAAGTACCTATAGAAAGGTACATTTTTCAAGCTTTCTTGTGAGTACATTTGCAATCCTTTTTGCATTAATTAAGTAAGTTAAATGAGTCACACTTTGTAGTTGGCTCCTCAAACTTTAAAGTTAATGTAAAAGTATATCAAAGTGAGGGCGGTAGTGGAGCAGTTTCAACAGATTTTTCAAACAGTTTGTATTGAAGACCATGATTTCAATTCTGGGGTGTGAATGACTAGTGCTGAAATATGGGGGTTTCATACATATTTATTTTCAGTGTGTGTACCTAAAGTTTCTTTTACACATGCAGAGGTACAGTTTGCTAAGTGTAGTCATATGTGTAGTCGTGGCCTAGTGGTGAGGGAGTTGGGCTTGTAATCTGAAGGTTGCTGGTTCGATTCCCACGCCAACAGGAATTGAAAGTGGGGACTGTGAATGAACAGCACTCTCTGCACCTTCGATACCATGACTAAAGTGCCCTTGAGCAAGACACCTAACCCCTAATTTCTCCCCTTGTAAGTCGCTTTGGATAAAAGTGTCTGCTAAATGATGAAAAATGTTAAGTGTCTTGCTTGTTTTACATAACATTTGAAAGCCTCCCATCTAGTCAGAGATTCTACTTTTAAATACCTATTCATGTTTTTTTCAACCAAATTTGAGGAATTTTAGATAGTGTACAGTAGACATAAAATGTTATGTAAATGGAAAATTGTAGATGGCACCGTGTTATATGATGGAAAAATCTATCATGGCTATCATGGAAAAATACACAATATCACAAACACTGAACATACATGCATATTCTATACATAACTGAATTGTTGTTTTAAGACTGTCACTGGCCTCACTGTTTTATTTGTTCCAGCTATCCAGCCGCTAATCACTTCCACAATAAACTCCACAAAGGTGCATTTTATGATGTTTAATCATGAAAAGTGTGAAACTACAAAGAAGAGAAAATACACAAGAATAAATGCCACAAAATAGATAAATCATCACACAAGGCAACAACTTTACAAACTGGAGTAGAAAAGATAACAAACATGCTGATTTAATTGCTATATTACAAAAGCTACCAATACACTGAATTTCAACACAGTAATAAATTACTCAATGTTCACCAAACAAAAATCAAAGTCACTTACAGATATTGCATTTCAAAGGGCTCTGATAGGCATGATGAAGCTGGATGTCTGCAACCACGTGGAGCACCTTGCACAACTCAAGCACTATGGCCTACATCCTCTTTTAAACAAGATACCATAAGAAATCTAAGGAAAACTCAGAAATAAATATCAAAATAAAAGTATTTGTATAAACCTTTTTAAAGTCCAGCACAAAGTCTTTCAATGAGAGGATAGATCTTGATGTGGGTCTACTGCATTTAAAATGTCCTCTCATTATTACAGTATTTCACCATATAATGGAGGCAGAGATAGAATCAGGTTATTTTTTGAATCAGTGTCATTAAGACCACATGAGTTTAACAAAATCAGTTCTTGACTCAATTGGCATCTCTGGAAAACACTCGACTATTGATTTGCATTTTATATAATATATATTGAATGGTAAATACACCATGAGTCCTCTTGCATGAAAGAAAATAGAGCTGCAAGTTCTCACTGGGGAGTAAATGAGTCTAGAAATATTACGCCTGAATGCACATAGATGTTTATGTCTTGAAATAACTCGCAATACATTCCATGAATGCTACAATATGTTATATCGACAACAATGAAACAATCTTTGTAGCTTAAAGTGTGTTTTCAAAAAAAAAAAAAGATAGAGAAAAGAAAGAGAACTGATTTTCCTGTGGATCAAGTGAAGCATACAGGAGTAGCTGAAGTCAGACTATGAGACTGCATCACAGGGATTCATCAACACTGCTCCTCCACCGTAAGGTATTACATCATTTCCTCTGGGCTCACACTCTGTTTTTCGATTTTTAGATCAGCTACCAGAGCATTGAATCTTCAGATCCCGGCATCAACGTTCCTGGCCCACGGCGCACTGTCTCCAAACTAAAAAATGAGACGTATCACATGTTCTCTGGGCTTCACCCTGGCACCACATACCTGGTGTCTGTTCGTGCCCGCACCGCTAAGGGCTTTGGCCAGACTGCCCTAACTGAAATCACCACCAATATCTCAGGTGAGGAAATATGCTTTGCTTTGAATTCTGGGATACGAGCCATGTCAGAAAACTTACAACTTTTAACTGTCTCTCTGCATCTGAATTACTTAATTATAAGTTTTCCACTAGAAGCTAGATGGGCTCTGGTTTTATCGCTGGAATGAATGTAAGATGCCTGCAAGGGCATTTTAATTAGTTCAGGATTTATTCAGACTTTATTTGGACTTCATTTAGACATAATCTCAGCTAGGCAAAAGCTACTCTTTTGGCAAGATTGACTCTCTGAACAGCAGAAATATTGATACCAAGGTTTACCCAGGCTTAAGTCGACAAACTGAGGGGAGAACAGTGTAAACTGAAGGGAAAATGGTAGAACCTTTTAAGAATTTTTTTATTTATTTTTTTCCTCTCTAATTAAATTACAGACTTGTGGCAGTCCCTGGCTTTATATTCGGTAGCTCAATAAACTGATAATTAAAGAAAAGCTAATTAGTCTCAACTTCTTTGGTAAATATGACCAAACAGAGCCTTATTTGGACACTCCTCTTAAATCCTCATGAAAGATATAGTTGACTCAAAAATGCAAATTATTTACTCATGTCAATCCAAACATTTTGGAGTTGCTCATTTATTACCATGGGCTATCAAGCTCCAAAAAGACCAAAAATTACCACGAGACACAACAGCTAAAACAATTTTTTTTTTTTTTTTTTTTTTTTTTTCATGCACTGGGCTGCGTTTCCCAAAAGCATCGTAAGCCTAAGTCGATTGTCAAAACGATCGTACGACTGATCTCAATATTATGGTCTGTTTCCCAAAAGCATCGTAGCTTAAGTAGCACTTGAAAATCTTCGTAGAACTACGAGTGCTCTGGAGTAATCGCACATCCCCAAGTGGATCGTAAGAAGACAGATTTATGAGGACACCTGTGGGACAACTGGCAGATTACACTTTTATCTAGATTTAACACACTGCAACGTGAGTAATATAATAATGTTTTGATTGTACTTTATTGTACTCGTTTTTGTTTGCATGAATTTATAAATGAAATAATTAAAAAGGGAAGAAAAAGAAATGCACATCTAAATTAAATGAATGAACAAAAAAAATCATAAAAGAAGTAATGTGGGAAATATGCTTCAAAGACTGGGCAAAATTGGGATGAATTAAAAAAAAATCTGTCAATGACTTGCTGACGTGCACCTAAACTAATCCAAAACAGATGACAATTATTAGGTTAAATGTTCACAATACGATTCCATATAAGGTTATATTTCACTACATCAGAAATGCTAGGGGAATGCCTCCACGTGAACCGGTGTCTGAAACACCATGCAGAGGAAGTTCTCGAGGGAGCTGCCTGTGCAAACTGTTAGTGTTTTCCTTTGAGAATGCTCCGTTCTCGTCTGGCTCTCTTCTTGAGGAAAGAGAGTTCAGCATCTGGTCCCGCTCGTGCTGAGGCAGAGCGGAAACTCAGATTATGGGGTTCTCAGATGGAGCTCGCTAAACAGTTTGAGAGGGGTATGGACCTCTCAAGCAAGCTCCCCAAGTCTGGTCAGAATGTTGAAGGCTTCTCTCGAGGCCTCCCAGTTAGATCAGCCCTTAGGCTGGGAGCACTCCCCTCACAAGGGTCCCCATTAGAGTGCACAGCCTCCTTAGTGCCTTGAAACATAGGTGCATTTGTAGACCTTTGGATTGAAAAGATTTACTCCCCTCGCCAACAAGGGTCGATTGCGCTTTGCTGAGTCCGGCTCTCCAGCATGCTCGTCTCTAAAGTCCGGTCTGAGTTGGGTTGACTTTCCTCCAGAGTCTCGTTCCCTGTTCTCAGGGAACCATGGTTACATGCGTAACCAGAGACATACCCTACTTTGTGTCAAATATATAATTTTTGAATGAACTATTCCCTCAAATGTCCTCACAAACACAATAACCCAGCTGTAGGCATGAGCAAAACTTTTCATATATGTGTGTGTCTTTTGTGGTTTGTCTCAATAAACATGTCAATCGCAACATCCACAGCCATCTTATGAAACATCTAACACTAGCACTGTGATGGCAGCTCTCATATTTTGTACTCTAAATTTTCTGCTTGTTTTGGTATGCTGAAGGCTGAGACATTGACCCTTTCCTTGTACTAGCACACTAATTGACTTCCAATAATAAGCGGAAATGGGAGCAGGAGGTCTGTTCTCTGCTCACCCTCAAGAGACGGTATAAAGGACTGTGGATCGCTCTCATCCGCCTCCATTACTGTGCTTCATAGCCCTTGTGTGGTGCGCTCTGTCTGGGGTGGGTTTTTGTTCTCTGTGGAGCTAGGGATTTAAGTCAGTGGAAAACCAAGTCCAATTTGAAAGATTTTTTGTTTGTTAGAGTTGCTGGGTGTGTGTGTGTGTGTGTGTGTGTGTGTGTGTGTTTGAAGAAAATGGATAAATTAAACTTTGTTGTTTTTTACTCATCCTTATGTCATTCTAAATCTGTATTTTAAGTATTTGTTTACTGATAATCTTCCCCTCTAGTGAGCTGTTAACTGAAAAACTCATAGAGTCAAATCATTCAGTGGAATTTGCGGACCAGCACAAAATAATGATTTGTTCACTGGTCCAGATCTCAAGTCACTCAGGCGGCATTTATGCTGGCACAAAAAAAATAAAAAAATAAATAAAAAAATTGATTCCTTACTTATATATGAGACAGATCAGATACTGTTTGCTCTTTCTTTCGCCTCGTAGCACCTGCATTTGATTATGAAGACGTCCCCTCTCCTCTGAGTGAATCTGAGAGCACCATAACAGTCCTGCTGCGTCCAGCCTTGGGGAGAGGAGCACCCGTTAGGTAATAAACCCAATATAATCTGACAAATGTGATTTTTTTTTTCTCACAATATTTGATAAAAAAAAATATATTTGAAGTTGACAAAGCTGTTGGTAGACTTGTTTAATGACAATAATCCAGATGTCCAAAGATTGAATGCATGTTAGCCCCAAAGTCAGGACTGAAAGTTTGTCATTATGTAAAATGAAATAAAATATAAATAATACAATAATACATTATAAATATGACTGGAGACATTTGAAGTCATTGAAAATAGCTGACAAATGGACATCCACATCATGGTGTAACTACTCACCAGTTGAACTCTAAGCTAAGTTGCACAGTAACTAAACTAATTTCATGGCAAGCTAATTTGCTTTCTATAGTTTTTTTTTTTTTTTTTTTTTGCTTGGCTTTGAATTTTCAAAATCATGTATAAAATATACTATTTTATGAGCCTTTTTACACTGTGGGATAGGCTATTTTTGTTTTATTCAACATACATTATGGTACAGTCCAGTATAGTTCAGTGTTTGAAGACCGTTATATATTCCTGTACAGCACGTATCATGTGGTTGTGGTTGAGGAGGACAGCTCCAGACAGGTGAGGCGGAGGGAGTTGGGTCACGTGGAGTGTTTTCCTGCTCCTTCCTCCCATGGGGAGACTCCAGGGGGAGGAGGAGGGGCAAGTGGTGCACCACCTCATTACTACACCGCTGAACTCCCACCCAGCAGCTTGCCTGAGGCAATGCCATTCACCGTCGGAGACAACCACACCTACAACGGCTACTGGAACACACCTCTTGACCCCAGCAAGAATTATCTAATCTTCTTCCAGGCCTCCAGTAACTTCAGAGGGGTGAGTGATCCCATCTGCCTAGTAAATGCTCATAATGAACTCATGTATGTATGTATGTATGTATTTATGTATTTATGTAGATATGTTGGAGAGCAATTGGAAGAAACGCTTTGGATAAGTTGGTTTATTCCAAATATCCTGTCATGAAAAGGCAGTGTTTCTTAAGACTATTGCCACTGAATATTACCATTCCATCAGATCTTAGCTTTATTGTTGTATTAGCAATCATAAAAGTTTTTTTGGAACTTGTAATAGTAATCTACGTTGGATCTACAAAATTATCAAAGGTAGTCGCAAGGATACGTTTGTGATCCCTTTGAAAATATGTCTATTTCTGCATTATTTACTCATAAAATGAGGTCTAATCTAGCCACTGATCGGTTCTAAGGATGGTAAGGAACTGTTCTAGTTATTTTTTTCACTTGAGCTTGGTACGGCACTGCACAGTTACTGCACAATTACTGTTCCCATCACGATTGGCCAACTGTGCTGAACCGTGCTGCACTGTGCTGCTTGATTGCATGTTGTAGTTATATACAAAATTGGTCACTTGTCTGTTTCCTGGCTACCAATTTCTCTGTAGCTGACTAAGTGTGCTATCTGAGCGACGTAAACATAAATTAATAATGAAAATAAAAGAAATATTTGATCATCTTCCATAAAGTGCTTTCCATTTTACATCTCATATCATCAATAAACTGTTGCGTTACAAAGGCAAAGACTGACACATCTGTATTATATTCCAAAGTGCTGCCTTTTTTAGCCCCACAGTGGAAAATCAAACCATATCCATACCAGAATGGAAAGGTTAAGCAAAGAGAAGGATTTGGCTCTGGTCTACTCTTGTAAAGCATCCAAGTACTCTTGGTCCATGTAAAGCAATATTAAAATATGTTTTCTGAGTTTGTCACACCACAGACAAATGTGTTATTAATTATCCAGCCAAATTTTAATGATTAAAAAAAATGCCAAGTAAATGAAATAAGCAATGTTCTCTGCTTTCAAAACACTGTGGGCTTGTCTGTTGTGAGTGCTGAATCCACACCCACTTGGGAGAAAGTTGCCGTCTCAAACATACTGTGGACTACCTACTAATTATAACATAAGCACGCAAGGCAACTTATACTCATTGGTGGGCACGTACTGCCGACCGTGCACCAGATGTTGGCGTCACTAGACGGGAGGATGAAAGTCATAACGGGAGATAGTAGGTTTGGCGCAAATCATCAGTTGTCGGTGGGATGGGAGTGTCATGATCTGGTCTTGGTTTCTCTGTTTATCTGTCCTGTCGGAGTCACATGTTCCTTGTTTTCAGTCCTGTCAGTTTTGTTTATCCATGTGCTCCCATTGTCATATGATTTCCCCAGTCTGTCATGTGATCTTTGTTTTGCTTTCCATGTACTCATTATCAGTTCATTGTCTTCAGCTGCGTCTCGTTATCTGTCATGTCTGTCACCTGGCCCCGCTCGTAATCCTCTGTATATCTGCCCTCTGTTTCAGTCCAGTCCTTGTCTGTTGTTAACGTTACATGTTGGTGTATTCCTGTGTTCCTGTCCTGTTTGTACTTTATATTAAATCATTGTATGTTAATCGTCCTTCGTCCGCATCTTGATCCTGCACGACACGTTACAGGGAGGATGAAGGCCTAGGTCGGAGATAATTTAGTCAGTACAGCCTCGTACACCAGTAACAGCAGATTATCCGTGAATCCCAGTTGTCTCTAATGAAAGTTTGTAAAACTATTTGGTGTAAAATTATAACTGCAGAGGCGGGTGTTGGTGGTGATTGTCAGCTCTCCATCAAGATGGCTCTTAACAAAAGTAATCCACCACTTTTTCATATCATCATTTTTAGGAAATTTAAATAAAGAGACTGGGCTGTTTTGTATATTATAGCAACCAGGTAAAATGCAGTTGGCCATGGCCATTTAATTTATGTGTAAGAAAAAAAGTACAGCTACGTCCCTCAGTTCATTTCGAAAAAGCTTTAACAGTTGAAAGGGTCATTTTCTCTTTCTTCATTAATGTGCTTTCAGACCAGGTCTTATTCAGGTCTATTTGGCTGTTGAACTATTTGCAAGGCAACAAATAACACCCTGTTCAGTTCATCAGCTCCTTGAGACCAGTTCTTTCATTGCATTGTCATCAGACCATTTATCATTAGATTTTCTCACTTGACACATTAGTACATATCTCATACATCTCACCTCTCTTGGAAGATACAGAAGCCTAGTGCAAATTGAACGCAGCTCCCTGACACCAATAAAATATATGCAATACTGTGGCCGGTTGCACCAGCTGGACTTTCACCCGGTTGTAAGACTAAGCTTAACGTGCTGCGTAGAATTAGTGACCTCGGTGACACCACCGAACCGGAAGTTTGGCGCCGAGCCGCTGACTCACGTGACCGAGGCGCCGACGATGGCATGGATGACAGGGGCGAAGGGAGGGAGGAGCTAGCTGACGGCATAGGGATGACAGGTAGAGGTGTAGCCGCCAACCCGGAAGTCCGTGGCGGAGGCAGAGCGTCGACCCCGGAGGCCGAACTGGAGGGACGAGGGATCCCAGCGGAGCTTCCGGGCTGATGGGCCAAGGAGGTGATGAGGGAGGTGTGGGTCGAGGTGCTGGTGACAGGCTGACGGGTCGAGGTGGTGACGCGGGCCTGGAGGCCTGAAGTGGAGTCGGGGACTCCGCCTCAAGCTGGGCTGGTGGAAGGGAAGCCCGAGGTGCTGGTGAGGAGCCGCACGGAGTGGGCGGCGGGGGCAGAGCCGAGGAGCTTACTGACAGCAGGGGGGGCAATGGATCCAGGGGGCTGGCTGTAACCAGCGAAGGCGACGGGAAAGGAACGACATGCAGGGGAACTGACGGAGGGCTTCCAGACGGGACCGGAAGTGGATATGACTGAACGAGGGTGGGGACTTGGGTGGGGAAAAGATCCGCGGCCCACAGGTCAATGAGGTTGTGGTTCGCTCCTGGCTCTGAGGTGGACTGACCCGCGAGCTGCAACTCCGGCGCCCCGAAATCGTCGACTCCCACTTCGACCTCAGCATGCACCCCAGGCTTCCAGGCTGAGACGGAGCGGTAGTCCTTCAGGAGTGTCCAGAAGATGCCCCCCAGGTAGGGCCTGGCTTCCAGATTCAGTAGCAGGGCTGCAGTGTGTGAGTCCATCTTCACATTCTTCATTCTCGTATGAGAGGTCGGTTCTTCTCTTTTGTGGGTCGGTTATTCTGTAAAGCTCGAATGACAGGAGACAAAGGTTGAATACAACAGACAGGTTTAATAATGGATAACTGAGACAAACACGTAACAGTGTGCATAGCACAAACAATAACCTACAATGACTTGAATAAGGGCAGGAACTTAAATACACAGATAATGATAGACTAAGTGATAACAGGTGATGACACTTTAACTAATAGGATGAACGAGGACAGGTGCAGACATGACGTAACAGAATGACAGAACGACATGACTCTGACAGCGTTATTAAAATATAACTTGCTCCAAAAATTTGTGTAGGCCACTCTGTACAGCGTGCAAACAGGTCTAGCCTATAACTTGCTCCATAGATTGGCACACCGTGTAAATAGCTATCTTTTGCCAGATAAAAATCTTTTTTTTTATTTGTTACTGAATTGTTTTGCTTGCATACCAAAATATGTATATACTGAATTGCTCAATGATTTGACTTGTTTTACAATCTGAGTAATTTAATTTTCTTTTTCTTTTTTTGGGATGAACAGTATTTTTCATCTATTTGTCTATTCGTTGGAGCCAATAAATTCACATTTGTAACCATAGTAATGGGAACTAACAGTGCGGTAGAACATATCAGCGTGTACGTGCTTCGTCTACGCTAAGCGTAGCTGCGTCTAGTCATAGTTTTCCAGCGTTGAAGTCCAGCGTAGAGCTTACACCCAACTTTTTTACATCCAGCTGGTGCAACCGGCCCCTGGAAACCAAGGGAGTGAGACAGAAGCAATCACAAGTGGTCAAATTAGACATGTGACTGTTTCCACTTAAGAATAAGAAGTATATGTCCCGTAACAACTCCCCTTTTATTTCACATTCTACATCACTTTACCTGAAGCACAATGTGGCACACAGACACTATAAAGATAATTTCAGATTTGCGCTACACCACTGCATTAATTAGTTGGTTTAGGGGTGTTTAAGGCAACAGAGCTAAACTCTGCTGCAAGGTGGTTGTCCAGGTCAAAGACTTTAAAAGTTCAGTAGTATTAGTTCTTGTTTAAGCCTGCTTAACACCATAACCTGTTCCTCGTTTTCAGTTAACTTATGTTGGATGGAGACAGTAGACATTCACGTCATATACCTGTAATACATTATGTATGTTTATATAATTAATGAGAATAGCTGCCACTGAAAAAATTGCTTCTGTAGCAACCTTGGAAAGCTATTTAAGGACATGAATCATTTGAACACAACATAACATTCTATTTACTGCTATTAAGATGCTGCTTATTTTGTTGTGGTGCATTAGGTCTTATGTATTGAGGTGATATGTAGAAATCCATACTGTGGTACATGAAAGTTTTCACTGCAATAGAGAGAAGCATTTGATCATCAATTGTCATTTTAATGAGGCCTATGGAGTTGTATTCTGTCTCCTTGTCACAGAGATGACTCTGTATTGTCCCTGTAGTAAAAAGGATGGTTGTAGATTTAGAGAACAAGGCAAACACACTCTTTTTGACTCATGTTGGCTGGCTGTCTCGTCATTGCTAAACAAAGGTGCCCATTGTATCCAATAATAGGATTGTGTTGAAAATCCCTCCTTTAATGGGCAGTAATGAATACATAATTGGCCATAAACAGTACCGTCAACCACTCGCGCTGTCTGATGACACTTACCATTCAAAGTTTATTTTCGCACAAGACAAGTCAAATTCATTCAGGTTATTGTTTTTCTGACCCACACGCATTTCCATCTCAATCAGCCTAAATAAATCTTTTTAACATGAGTGATGCTAAATGTTCGGCTTTGCTGGTGCTTATTATTTTGACAATTATTCCTGATAATTAGGTGCAGGTTCGCTCTATTAGACTTTCCCTGAATTTAAACAGTAATTACTCTCACTAAAGTGGCTTACTGCAGTTCAATAGGCATATGGGTTGGGTTTTAGAATAGACAACTGCATTTTAGAATTAAACAGAAATTATTACTAGGAAAGGCTAGCTTCAGTATTACCCCAAACCCATTTCATAACTCATCCCACACCATTTGCGAAACAGACTTGAGTGAGACCTCAAATTATGCACCTTATAGACCTTATGTGCCCAAGAAACAAGTGCACAGCCATCTTTTGAAGTTTGTTTTTGAACTTCTGTTTTAGCGATAGCTCTTTACATTTTTATGGCATCGCTGTCAAAGATTAATTAGCTGGTGAAGTGGATTTGCTTATTGTAGAGTTAACGGAAGTTATCATGAACATTATGTTTGAAACGGATGACATAACCAGTAGACCAGGAAGATTTAAAAACGAGCGGTTCATTCATATTCAGATCTATAAGATAAGGTCTATAAGTGATCAGATTTTCGGTAGACAAGCATTTCATAAATTTACATTGAAGGAGGAATTCAAGACAAGAAAATTGCACAAAACACCCAAAACCCAATAGTATCTCACTACAAACCACTCGGAACGCCACAGCAATGTCCTATGAACGACCCACTGCCCAGCATTGAACCAACAACTTTTGCACTAAACATCTCCAGTGACATGTTCTTCAGTGAATTATTCATTTAGTGGCTGCTAACCCCTCTCATAATTTTCACAGACACATAGTCACATCACATTTGTAGGTGTGACAGACAGACAATTTTTCATTCAGAATATTGACCATATTGAATTGTGGGAAATTGATGGGCATGACTGCTCTAAACAGCCATTTGTAAAGCAGTGTTGAGCGTGACCTGCATATGATATCATATAGCCATCATTTGACAGTGATTAATTTCAACGCTGCCCCTCAGTGCTGCCTCGACCGAGGACTACGGAACACATGTTTTAATGACATGTTAAAATATGGTGGCAAATATGTCACATCTGCCCTGGTGAAATAGAGGAGAAAGCAACTCGGAGCTGATTTTCAATTTAAAAGGCAATTTACTGGGTGTTTGGGTGAGAAAGGTCTTGACTTCAATCAAGGTAGATGAATTTGCATAATTGGCACATAAAGCCACCATTTGCACCTGTAAATTTTAATTTGATAATATGTCTCTATAGCTCACCTTGTGTGTGTGTGTGTGAGAGAGAGAGAGAGAGAGAGAGAGAGAGAGAGAGAGAGAGAGAAGGTACTCCCATAATACACTGCTGAGTACTCAGTTCAAAATATTGCAGATGCAGGCAAATGTTGATTATAAATATACTTTTAATCATTCAATGTTGAAAGGGTATAAAAAAAAATCGTTTTAGTTAAAAAATAACTATTTAACCTTTTTATAATATTGTGTTATTAGATCAGCAACATGATAATGGAAAAATCGATTGAAGTTAATTGTGCTTTGCATATCACACACAGCAAAAAAGAGTGCAACGTTAGTCGTACATCTTTGGACCTATGTACCTTTGTATCTATCCCTTCAATGTGCATATTCACAGCTAACAGGACATGTTCTCAATATTTTGGCTAATATTCTGGTATGTTTCTCTTTCTTAAAGAAAAAAAAACATTATTTATAGTTTTACTTTGTTCGTCTAACATTGTTGTTGTTTTTGTTGTTGTTGTAAATTTTACTACTTACTACTTGTTTCAGAATGTTCAGAAATAATCTATGCTAAATTAAAATAAATAAAAATAAACATTCTCTTAATGTTTTCTCTAACATTTTTGTAACTAAGAAATGCATTTTTAAACATTAATATATATATATATATATATATATATATATTCCATTAAGTTACTACTCTGAACCTTTAAGGAGTAAATAAGGTACTGAGATGCCTGACAGTACATGTGTTTTGTGCAAAACAATTGTTGTTTGTTGCTGACTATGGAAAGGATTTCAAATGTCACTTTTGATGTTATATTTAATTTAAGATGCTGACTTTTGCACACAACTTTTGGACTTAGCCTTCATATGCAACCTATGTTCTCATTCATTGGCTAGTAAATGTCATCATAGATGGCATTTCAATTTATTCCTGATTGCCCATGGGATTTCTGGTCAGATATTCACATAAATTACACATGCTATCTTCTCACCCTCAGATAGCCCTGATAACTTGCATCAACTCTCTGTTTTATCCTTAGGAGACCAGGATCAACTGCATTCGGATCGCTCGTAAAGGTAATTCATTCTTTTTCTGCACTGTTTACACGCTTAAGGGCATGTCTTATTGACAGCGCATATACATCAATGCTAACCAAATGTCCCTGTTGCGGACTCACTAACACTTTACAGCCCTTAACTTCCAAGGTTAGCATATACTGTAGCTGTATACTGGCAATGAGACAATTATTTATATATATATATATATATATATATATATATATATATATATATATATATATAAAATTGGTGCTATATATAACAAGTCTAAACAGCATTATAATGGGGCGATGACCAGGGCTGAAGAGACGTTTGTGAGCCATCTTTCCCACCACGCCTACATCAAAAGCTACATCAGCTTTGGTAGGTAAGGCTTATTCAGCAGCAGGTTAGGCTGCAGCATGTCTGCATACTATTTTCATCCTCCAAGCATATCAGGCCGACCTGCTAAAAGACACGAGTCAGAGCGTGGAAGTGAGCGAATTGTGTCAGGTCAAGTCAGTCGGCTGGTCAATGGCAGCCCCAGGGCCTCATTTATAACCGTTGCGTACGCACAAAACATGTCCTGAAAGAGGCGTACGCTACTTCTGACGCAAACGATGGGATTTATAAAAACAAACTTGACGGGAAAATTTGCGCACTTTCATGCAAACGCTGACCCATCCGTACGAACACTTTTACTAGACTGAGCAAAGTAATTAAGTAAACGGAAGGAGTTTAAACTCTGTTTTCGTTATGATATACACATTTACATTAATATTCCACATTTATTAATGTCGATAAGCCCTAAAATTACAGTCATTGTGCAGAAGATAAACAAAAATGATATGGATTTAAATAGTGGATGTGCTACTTTTGATCACTTTTAAAGTGAAAGTGAAAGTCTGACCCATACTTGAAATGTGTGCTCTGCATTTATCCCATCCAAGTGCACACACACAGCAGTGAGTAGTGAACAAGTGCACGCACACACACACACACACACACACAGAGCAGTAGGCAGCTATTGCTATAGGTCCCGGGGAGCAATTAGGGGTTAGGTGTCTTGCTCAAGGGCACCTTAGTCATGGTATCGAAGGTGGAGAGAGTGCTGTTCATTCACAATCCCCACCTTCAATTCCTGCCGGTGTGGGAATCGAACCGGCAACCTTCATGTTACAAGCCCGACTCCCTCACCACTAGGCCACGATTTCCTGCAACATGCTGTTTTAATGACAGTGAGGACTGATGGAGCACAATAATTCCTCATTTCATGATCAGTGATGCACACTTACTTCGATATAATGAAAGACACTGCTGGATTTGACGGTCGAACGGTCTATTGTCTGGTTTGAACAGGTTCAATGATAATATCTTACTGTTCAACCGCAGTTTGAGGAGGTGTTGATGTCTGTACAGGCATCTTCAAACAATCATGAATAAAAGCACTGTATTTGAAGGACACAACTTGAAGAAAACTGTAAGATTTATACGTTTCCTTTTTAAAATAATTTGTTAGAGAATTGTATTTACACTGCAATAAATAAGTAGGCCTATATCTGTATCCACTAAAACACTGTTTCTCAACCAGTGGGTCGTGGAACATTCCAGAGGGGGTCGCGAGACTTTTACTTTGTTCTCATATTTTCGAATGTCGTATGTTTAATCATTATTGTCCTAACTTTCTAACGCTATTTATAAACCGTCCAATCACAATAATTTATCACTGCAGCGAACGGCTTTTATTGGACAAGGTCCTACTCTCTTTGCGTAGGCGGTTTACTCCGTTGCTTGGTAACAAGGGCGCAATGCATCGCATTGCATCGCTATTCCAGAAATTTGCACCAGCCACGCTGTTATATTTGGAAAAAAAAAATGCGTTTTTTTTTTTTTTTTTTTTTTTTTTTTTTTTTTAAGAAAACAAGCAGAGGATTCTGAAACTCCTTCCACTTCAAAGACCGCAAAATGTAAGCAACGCAAGTTTCTGGATTCAAACCAGACACGAATACCCAGAACTCGCAGATCGTGCAACGAAGTTTCTTCTGCCATTTATCGCTACCTATCTTTGCGAGTCGGGATTTTCGACAGTGACTGCAACGAAAACAAAAAGCAGGAATAGACTGACAACTTCTAGTTTGAGTGCGACACTACGAGTGGCCCTTTCCCCAATTCCACCGCGTCTGGATATCATCGTTTCAGAGCGGCAGTCTCAAATGTCACATTAACGTGTGTGAACTTGAGTGAAAATAAATAAATCAGTTCGTTTCATAGTCTACCTAATTTTTGTAAATGTGTTTTGTGAAATTAATTATGAGCACACACGGTATAGGTCTAACGAATGATTTCATCATTTTTTTTATTACTTATTATTTACTATTTTTATTTATTTATTTCTAGCCTTAGTGGGTCGTAGGACTGGCATACAAAAAAAAAGTAGGTCGCAATAGGCAAAAGGTTGAGAAACCCTGCACTAAAATACTGTAAACATCCTAAAAGATATGTTCACCTTATCAGCAAAACTGGATAAACTCGATTTCATTCGAATTGTTTAAAACAATTAAAATACTATTTGGACACTGGAAATTAATGAATCAACTGTATTCTAAAAACTTTTATAGCTATAATTTTGTTGTTATGGATATTTTGATATATTTATAATAAAACAGCAAGGATATTAGATGATTTTTAGTAATATGTATGGCACAAATAGCATTTATAGTCCGTATGTAACATTTCTTGTACTTTTGACGGCGTTGAAAATGGTGTCACGTGGATGGAAACATGCATGGAAATGATATGCAGATGAGGTTATGCATAGTAAAACTAGGCGTTGTAAGCTCCATATATGGTGATTTCGCGAGGAGACAGGGTGGAGATGTGCATACGGACAATCTTCCGCCAAGTGGGATTTATAAAGGGATTTTTCCGCAGGTTCTGGTGTATGCATGGTTTTATAAATCTCTTTTTTTTTTTTTTGCGTAAACCATTTTCAGATTTATGTCGTATGTTCACTTTTAGTAAGGTTTATACCCAAAGTTTTATAAATGAGGCCCCTGGTGGCCATGGAAAGGCATCTGTGGTTAAACCTTACTGGCATAAAAGAAAAAAAAGAAACAACTTTCTAATGACGCCCCTCTCCCCCCTGCCCCCTGACACAGTTACTGTCTCCGAGAAGTTTCAGGAAGCCAAAAATTATTCCCTCGCGGGGCTCATATCTCTGTGGTTGCTGAGTGGGAGCAGCCCCAGCCATCAGTCTTTTTCTTACACAGGGCGCAACAAAAAGAGAGCGTAAAAATTGGGAGGCGGTGTGGTGCACTCAGGCGAAGCCTTCTTAGGGCAAAACTGATCTGATGACTGTTATTGTTTTGAAGAAGGCTTCGTCTAAAAAGAAGTCCTGATGCCACTGGTACACCCCTCCTGGGGAAGGCAGATCCCACCTCATCAAACGGTGACCATCTCCATTTGTTACAATCGGGGCCATTCTGCCAACCCCCGCCTTTTCGCCAGGGCTCAGAGGTTCCCAGCGAGTCTTCACCCGAGAGTGGCTTGCTCCCTCTGAGAAAGGCATTAGAGCAGTCAAGCCAGCCATTCCCTGCTGGTGTGCTGCTTCACGGCACTGTGCTTACTGCTCAAAATACACTAGAGGCCAGTCTTTAGAGAATGGTACCCTTAGTAGATTTTCTTGCAGAATGGAAGCATCAACCAAACATATCTGGTTAGGTGCTGTAAATGATAGAGAGAGGCTATACCATTCAGTTCAGGTCTTGCCCACCTCAAATCAATGGTGTTCTGCGCACAGTGGTGGGCCCCAAGCAGGAAGTTTGAGGTTGAGGTTTGCTTTTGGGGGCAAAGCGAACCAATGGTGAGTTTTTCCTTTCAGCCTAGTTTAGTCTGTCACCCACACTTTCATGAAGTTTAGAGTTAGTGTAGTAACTTGATTTATAGTTAGTTTAGGGGGATAGAATGTATAGTTTGTACAGTCCTCACTAAGAAAAAACAAACGTGTGTGTGTTTGTGAGTGAACTCAGTGTTGGGCTGCAGTTTATCAATAAACATGCAGGAAGTGGTTACAACAGGTTTCTGTACACATATACTGTATGTTTCCGTGTGTGAGTGTGCTAATGATATCACACTATTATATGTGTGTGTGATTCTGTGTCTTGTTCTGAAAAAAGGTTGAAAGTTTCGGTTGTTTTTTTTTGTTGTTTTTTTTTTCAATTAGTGTTGTGGTAATTAAATATTCACTTTGTTATCACCAAAGCACTCTCTTATTTGCTGTTGTTTATTAGACCATTATACTGCCTCAGAAATCTGTCTGAAATCAGTTGCAAACACTCCCTATGAAGTCACTGGACAAGAAGTCAGCTGCCTGAACTAAATCGTACCTGTCACAAAAATTATCTTATAAAACGTCTCGGTCATGTATGTAACCTTGGTTCCCTCCCTGAAAAGGAATGAGACACTGCGTTGAAACGTTGTGAAGCCCGTATTGAATCAGTCCAATGATGAGACGGAACGTCAAAGGCGGGTGACGTCATCAACCTGGAAACTATGAAGTATACCCGAACCAAACAGTGTTAGCTTCTTGTAGACTGAAGTAAGTAATTTGCATACATGCCGGGAGTATGGCAGGATGATGCAGTGTCTTGATCCCTTTCAGGGAACCAAGGTTACATACATAACCAAGATGTTCCCTTTTAAGGGAACTCGCACTGAATCGAAACATCGGTGGGAACACAATACCCACACCGCCGTATGAGTAAGTGCTTGTTCGTGTGAAATCGTGAGCACACATCAAGACAGGAGTACCTGCACCCCAGGAGTGGAGCTGAGTTCAAGTTCATAGAACCTCATAAATGTATGCGGTGAGGACCAACCTGCCACATCACAAATACAGAGAGAAAGTTCTGCCGATAAAGCTTTAGAGTCGGCCATACTCCGAGTGGAGTGGGCTTGTACAACGATTTATGTGCGACGATTGATTATGGTCTTGCCACAGAGCTTGAGCTGAGCTCATGATTGCCCCTGACCCTTGAGGGATGTATCCGTCATTAGCGCGATGCGACGACAAGGAGCCCCCAGCACAGGTCCTTGGGAAAGAAACCAAGATTTTTTGGTTTCATGAGTAAGGCACGAAGGCATTGTCGTGTGACCTTGATTACACGGAACGGAATTCCTTTCGGGGAGAATCCTTTGGTTTTAGCATTGGTCTCATGTACAGCAGGCCAAAACGTATCACGTTGGACTCAGCTGCCACCAGGCAGCAGTCTCTGAAACTGTTTGGCAGTGAGTGACTGGCCTTGCTTTAGTTTGTTCGTAGCTGAGAAAATCAAAACGATACGATCAGGAGACAGCCATGCCTTCATTGTTGTCAAATCCCAAACCTCACCCAGAAAATCGGTCCTCTGAAACTGAAAGAGTACACTTTCTTGGCATTCAACCTCAACCCCAACCCCAACTTTCACATGTGGGCGAGAAAGACATCTCAATGTCGAACTGCCATCTGCTCAGATTGAGCTAGAATCTACCAATTGTCAATATAATTTAGTATAAAGATGCCCTGAAGTCACAGAAGAGCCAGAGCTGCATCCACACACTTCATTGTCACCGCTTCCCTACATGTTTATCGATAAACTGCAGCCCAACACTGTCGAGTTCACTCACTCACTCACACACACACACACACACACGCACACACACACACACACATACATGTTCGTTTTGCTATCAAAGTGAGGACATTCCATAGGCGTAATGGTTTTTATACTGTACAAACTGTACATTCTGTCCCCCTACCTAAACTTAACCCTCACAGAAAACATTCTGCATTTTTACTTAAAAGATGTTTTATTAATAAAATTCGGGAGGAACACGTTCAAATGATCTAACTAATCATCACATCACTCCAACCAGCTGTCATTAATCAGCAATCAACATGCCTGCCCAATCAGCATGAGCAGAAACCTATATATATCGATGCAGTTGACTCACCTATGCTTTTGGACAGTTTCAGCATCCCTCCACCACCCCGTCACCTCACACTTGCCTGGTTACTTCCTAAACCAGAATATGGGGGGAGTACTCTGGGCTCGGGCCAAATACCAAGCTCGGAGCAGCACGCCAAATATGCATACTAATATCCCTATCTGATTATTTGTAAGTGTGAACTCGTGAATTAAACATTGTTTAGTATGTTTTTAAAGCTGTTTGAAAAGTGGGGACATATGAAATGTCCTCATATTTCACGTTGAAGTTGTAACACCAGTGTCATGCCCATGTCATTATACACATTTGTGTCCTGATATGTCACAAAAACGCACGTGCACACACACACACACACACACACACACACACAGGTTTGTTTTTCTTAGTGAGGACATTCCATAGGCGTAATTGTTTTTATAATGTACAAACTGTACATTTATCCCCCTACACTAACTCTAAATCTACCCATCACGGAAAACATTCTGCATTTTTGCATTTTTCTTAAAATATTGTTTAGTATATTTTTAAAGCTATTTTAAATATGAGGGCTCATGAAATGTTCTGAAATTGCCTTATCTGTGAAAGATAAATGCTACACTGGCTAATGACCAAGCTTAGAGGAGAACCTAATGTTGAAAATTCTTCCCATCCAAAGTGTGTATATGACGCAAAAATGTTTTCTTGGTAGGCTTTCAAACAGAGATGTCTCTGACCTCTTACTGCGAGGAAATGACAAAAATTGCAAAACGTACAGTAGAATGTCAAAATGCAGTGGAGTAAAAATAAGACTAAGGCTTTTATTCAGGGTTTTTTTATGCTGGTGTATTATTTAGGCTGGTGCTCTGCACTGTTACACTCTGCTCTCTGATTGAGCAAATGGCTTTTTTATGAAAGTAGTAATTATTTCATTAGATTGTTAATTAAAAGTAATAAAAAAATTAATTGAGTTCATATTTATGAAGACATTGAAGAATCAGATAGCTCAAAAAAACGTTTCACAACCAACTGAATATACTATACAATTATACTAAAGCCTACCAGAAGAATGTCCCTTTAGTCTATTTGTTTTATACCTCATATTCTGTTATTTAGGTATTATTTATTTAATCAATGATATTGTAATTAATGTCCCTACAGCAGATGCTATAATGATGCACTTTCATTCCTGGGATTTTTCAAATGGCAATTTCTGCTTTGGAAGCACTGCAGGGGCTTAAATTAATCGAGAGAGAGATTTCATGCTGTTCTCTGGAGCTGTTTGGAAATTGACTGCATTTACAAGGAGAGAAAATCAAGATACAGAGACCCACTAAAATCTGAGGAACAGGTTCAAAACATCTGGCAGTTTCAGTTTGTCAGCACTGGACACAAATACTGGGCTCACTACTATGTTGCCAGGTCCTTTCTTTTGTGCAGGCAGTTTTGCTCTGGTTTGAGTAATAATAGTGTTTGGAATGAGGCATCCAACTCCAAGATTGTGGGCAAACTTTCAAAAATGTGTTGAATTTAAAACACTAGATGTTGGCACGGCATGTTCTAGACTGCTCCCATATTGGTTAAATCTGTGCTATTTTCAAGGAACAGGAAGCCCATATGGCATACTAATATTTGTGAAAGAAGACATTCAGTCTTGAAATTATCTGTAAGTGGGTTTTGACGTAGATCCAACATGCTCAGCTTTAGGAGCAGGACCTCTCAGAATCAGAATTGTATCACTGACCTGACCCCAATTTGCTAAAGACCTGGTCTGCTCTTGCTCCAAGGGCACCCTGGGTTGAGCTTCTTCCCCTGTGGCTTGTTCATGTGCTGCTTGATGCAGATAAACTGTTTCTTCATCTTCCTCCAACCCCTGCGATACCTTTAGCAGATTAACATTCAGTAGTGCGCCAGCATTACCTGGCTACTGTTCTAATCTTGTAACGCTCATCTGCTGGTTGAGATAATGTGGTGTGCTGTAATATTAGGGTTTCGACTGGGAAAAGTATATCTTAATATTTTTCAGTGTTCAAGATATTCAAATACATTTTTGGATATTTATGCATCTGCTCTAAAATGGCTAAAATATATATATTTTTTAATTTTCTGAGGAATATAGATTTCAGACATTGTGCTTGCTCATACAATACTGTTGGGGTTGGTACTATTTTTTTTCTCTTATGCTTACAAAGGCTGCATTCATTTAAACAGTAACATTGTGAAATTGTGAGAAATGAATGTTTTCTATTTGAATATTTAATATATATATATATATATATATATATATATATATATATATATAAATTTATTCCTGTGATGGCAAAGCTGAATTTTCAGTAGCCATTACTCCAGTCTTCAGTGTCACATGATCCTTCAGAAATAAATCTAATATGCTGTTTTGGAGCACAAGAAAAAAAAAATCCTTATTATCAGTGCCCCCAATATATTGTTTTATTATTATTATTATTATTATTATTATTATTATTATTATTATTTATTTATTTATTTCATTTTTTCATATTTTTCATTTTTGTAGGATTATAAAAGTTTTTGCTGTCACTTTTGATCAATTTAATGCTTTCTTGCTGAATATTAAGAAAAAATCATACTGACCCCAAACTATTGAACAGTAGTGTATAAGAAAAATGTAAATGTGCAGTAGAAAATGTATTTACATAACAAAAAAAAAACAAAAAAAACATTCTATGGAGGAAAAAAACCACCGGGACACTTGTGTGATGACAAAAAAAAAGAGAGAGAACTTCCCAAATCTACCTGCGATTTGCATTTTAGATTGTATTAAAACATCTCAGCACTCTCATATTAATGAGTCAAACATAATTGCTAGTAAAGCACTGATTAACAATCATTTTAAATATATATGTTAATTTTATCTATGCCAACATAATATGTACATTGCAAGAAATAGTTGACATTTCACCCTAATTAGCAGTGATGTTATCTTAAAGATTTGTATTATTAATTTTCAGCAAATTGATCTAATGTCATTTGTGTTTCTCTCTCATTCTTTCATTAACTCTTTGTCTTTCACTCTCAGTGGCCTGCAAAGACCATAAGCGTGCTCTGGAGGTGTCCCAGCATGCAGAGGACATGGGGCTGATTCTGGGGGCCTGCGCCGGGGGACTAGTTGTTCTCATCCTCCTGCTGGGAGCCATTGTGGTTATTGTCAAGAAAGGGTGAGCTCAGATCCAATTAAAGTCAAATTCAATTCTACATTTTCTTCACTGTATCACATCACACCAACAGCAGCACCGTCCAGACTCAGAAATAAACCAATCCACAAAACGCTTTAACACAACTGATTAAATTAGAGCTTGCACCAAACTAACAGCTGAATTATTTGCTCAGACATGACAGATTCCTCTGAAAGAAGTAAATTATCTTCTATTATTACATGGCTCCCTGGTATATTTTTCTGTGATCGGTGAATCGCTGCATTCTGCAGTTGTGTAATACGTGTTATAATGTACAGTCAACTAGTCATTTTAGGAAGAAAAAAAAAATAGAAAGAAAAAGAAAGATGAAAGAAAGAAATTAATGAATTGTTGAATGTGAACAAGATGGTTTACTCTCTGTGAGAAGATAATAAGCGTTTTCACACATACAGGTATTGCTCGTGTGAATAGGAGAGTTTTAAAAATTCTGGTAAATCATTTACAGCAAAGAAGTATATTAAAATAAAAGTTAAATATTAATGCTGCATGTGAACAAAACCACAACATTAAAGCAGTCATATAATAATTACATATTTATTTCCTTTAGGTAAAATAACTTTAGTCAACTATTTTGTCCTAATTTCACTAAAGAAATGCACCTACTTGTCAGAACTGAGAACTGCTCCTATCTGACAAAGATGCAAAAAGCATCCCCTCTTGACTGTAATTTAAAAGCTGGGTTGTAACGCCATGACTGTAATGGTTGGGGGAGGGTTGTACTATTTCAAATGTCAGTGACATTGACCCAAACACTAACCGAACGGCTGGGTAGCACCAAAACAACCCAACCATAGAAAAAACAGCCAAAAAAATAAAATAATAACCCAACGAGCTTAACCCTGTGTTTGGGTAGAAGAAAAACAAACAAACAAAAAAATATTGAAAAATAACATTTCAATGCTCAGTACACTGTAAAACCCAATAAGTTAACTCAACTCAAACCATTTAAGGAAACTAATTGCGTTAAACCATTTTAAGTTTAAAAACTAATACATATGAGTATTGTGAACTTATATACAAAGGGTCATATTCACTCATAATTTAGTGTTGATTTAGTCAATCATTTAGAGTACAGGTAACTTAAACATTCTAAGTTAATTCAAATGATCTGGTTTAAGTTCATTTAATAAATCTAACCAAGTCTACACAGCTATATAGGTACTCAAATGGTTTGAGGAAACCGATTATGGCAAACAATTTAAGTTGATTAAACTCAAATGAATAAACTTACACAAGACAAGGGAAAAACAAATGATGAAAGAAAAGGATGCAAATATTAACAATGTTTATTGAAAATCATCACAGTTCAAATAACATTAAAACAATTTCATCACACATTTCTATATCAACAACTATATATTATATATATATATATATATATATATATATATATATTAAAACTTATTCAAAATAATTCAAATACATTATTATTATTAATAATAATAATAATACAATTCAAAAACTGCTGTTTAAAATTCAGGGAACAGCAAACTTAATGGCAACAGAAACAGCATCCTTATTACTTAATCAGAAGTTCATTTTTAAGTGCAAGTAACTTTGGCCTGACCTTCCCATCTTCAAGATTTAGCAGCACTTTTTGTATGAACTCAAAAAAAAACAACAGTCAACTTCTTCGGGTAACTGATGTGAAGTGCATACAGTAGCCCAAAAAGCAGTACCAGGGCACGTACCCAGGACTTCATCTTCAAGGACAATCAGTATATCCTGTGGTCTGTCGTCTTCCTCGACAGCAATGATGGCAACTGCTGCCTTTTGCGCCTGGTCAAGATCCTCTCTCTGAATGGATTGAAATAATCTTTGTTAATACATGTCTTTATATCGACAAAACAAACAGGCCCTAGTCAGGGTAGACAACATAATTAGAATTGAAGGGGGAATTCGAGGGAATATTTACACCTTATGATGGTCGTTGTGAAAGATGGTCAGTCAGTCTCCTCGTTGTCAAATATTAAAAAAACTGCACAAGCCTGTCTTTGCTGAACTGTAAAAAAAACCCCCAAAAATAATTAAATAATCTTCCACTGACAAAACTGTGGTTTACTCACTGCCTGTAGTTTACTCACAGCATAATAAAATTAATAAGTCAGCTTGTAGTTCCTTTTTATGTAGTTTTTGCCATGTCAAGGACAGCCAATTTGGAGGATATCACTCTCCTCACTGATGGTCAGTCAGTCTTCTCGCTGATAATGATCAAAAAATGCACGGGACACGTTTGTCTATGCCAAAATGTGAGAAAACACAAATTGCAACTAATCTTTCACTGGCAAAATTGTGGTTTACTCACAGCATAATAAATACTGGAATACATCAGTTTGTATTACCTT
This sequence comes from Opsariichthys bidens, assembly GCA_037194245.1. Classification (NCBI taxonomy): domain Eukaryota; kingdom Metazoa; phylum Chordata; class Actinopteri; order Cypriniformes; family Xenocyprididae; genus Opsariichthys; species Opsariichthys bidens. The sequence continues at coordinate 16,844,192 of CM074302.1, forward strand.
TTTATTTAGTTTTTTTCCGTGTGAATATCGAATGATAACATAGTCTCCTTCGGGATATCAAAACTGCGCGTGACAAAACACAAAAATATTACATTTCCACTGACAAATTTGTGGTTTAATCAAAGCATAATAAATAGCAGAATATGTCTGCTTGTATTAGCCTGCCTATTTCTTAAGTTTGTCGTGTGAATGACGGTCGCTGGAGAATATTCAGGAAGTCTCCGGACAGATAAATTTGCGTGGGACACGCGTGTCTATGTCGTGTGCGCACATCACATTGACTACTGCCGCTGATAAATATATATATATCTGAAGTAACGTTAAATGCAATGGCAATGTCGCGTTGGCTTGTCTTATCTATGACTTGACACAAATTACCATAACTTAGCTAGTAAGATGAAGAGTCACGACAATACAAAACGTTACCCCATAATCAATATGATCGTTAGAAAGCTTAAACGTGCTCTAAAGAGAATGAAATGAAGCAGTTCGCCGTGCTTAACCTTACCTGTTAATCAAGGTCGCCATACTGTTTCTGAAGTTGTCTTCGTCAGATGGGCAGATTACGCCTGTTAAAATTCGCGGGCTTTTCCGGCTCGTGAGGGAGAATGCCGTGATGAGTAAAAATGATTTAAATGTAGGCTTCGAATGAAGCTGAAAACTTCTTATTTATTTATGTGTTTATTTCATGAAAATATGAAAGCTATGAAAGATATAAAAGTAAATGCCTTATACAAAAGTAATTTTTTGAAAAATATCATTTAAAAGAAATTAGAAACAAGTGTGGTTTTTAATTTACTTTTAAATATTTTTTTTTTTATTTTCAACAATAATCAAAAACTATATTCAATTAATTAAATTTAACTTTAATCTTTGAGGTAAAATGACAATAGGTTATTCATAACTTATTCCGTTTAAGTTTTGCTTAATGCATTGCAGTTTTTGAGTTAACATCACATTTTTTATTAAGTGAAATTAACTTTTTTTTTTTAAAAAATGAGTTAAATGAACTCATTTCATTTAGTGACTTCCAGTGTTAGGTTTTACAGTGTATGAAAACAGAGTTTGAGCTAATACTGAAGTTAAAAAAAAGGAGGCAACACAATTCCTTCACATTTTTACATCATTAACTATGAGGCTCATAAAGTAACAATTGCACATTCAGATTCAAATAATATATGAAAATATATTTAGATTAGAATATGTGCCTCGACCCTACAATGGCATATTGCCAGCAAACGATTTGTAGTAAAGCCAACTGGTGATGCCAGTTGTGATAAAAATATTTTTGTATTTGTGATAAATTGGCATGAAGCTACAGACAGCATATTAACTTGCCTTCCTGCTAAAACAATAGAGAATGGCGCTGGCAACATCAAGGTCATGGGTTCGATTCCCAAGGAATGTATGCATTTAGAATATGTATAGCTTGAATGTGCTGTAAGTTGCTAAATATAAACTTATCTGCAAAAAAATTACTAGAATCCAGGCTAACTCTCTCTCTCTCTCTCTCTCTCTCTCGCTCTTGCTCTCTCGCTCTCTCATGCTCTCCAGAAGGGACATCTATTCATACCCTTACTACCCGTAAGTCATTCTCTCTTCAGGTTCCATTCTTTTTCCATCAGCCTCTGTTTTTTAGTTTTGATTTGTTAGAGATTAGCCAAACTCTCGAAATTTCTATGTTTTAACATTCTCTATCGTATTCTCTTACTTTCTCTGTCTTTCCTGTCACTCTATAGTACTGTTATATAGTAATGCATGTGTGATTGGTAAAATTATACAGCTTATGGAGAGGTGTGCTATTTTCTTCATTTTTCCGTTCAATTAAATGAATAAAGAAATCCCTTAGGCTTACACTGGTGGAAGGACCCAGTCACATCTAAGAACAAGAATATCATAGAGATTTGGCCTCTTTTGACTTTTTCCCTCGCAACCACATAAGAACATATAACGGCTGTATAGCAATGACCTGGTGAAGGCCCACTAAGATTTCTGTTTCTGTTGATGGCATCTATACCGAATCCTTTACTCTTCTGAGCCTTCTTCCTTTGTTATTATGTAGTTGCTCTTTTCCATTTTCTCATTTACAGTATTCTTTCTGTAGTCTCAGTAATTTCTTTCATACTCTGCAGCAGGAAGAAGGTGAACATAAACAAAGCAGTCATGACATATCGTCAAGAGAAGACGCGCAAGCTGGGGTCTCTGGACTGCAGTACGACAGAACACAGTACACTGCAACAGGACGATCGTACCGCACACACCTTCATGGATTCGCATAACTGCACTGCCAGGAGTGAGTAGACACACACACACACACACACACACACACACACACAGGTTTGTTTTGCTATTAAAGTGGGGACATTCCATAGGCGTAATGGTTTTATACTGTACAAACTGTACATTCTATCCCCCAACACTACCCCTACTCCTAAACCTACTCATCTCAGAAAACATTCTGCATTTTTACATTTTTAATACAACATTGTTTGGTATGTTTTGAAAGCTATTTTAAATATGAGGACTCATGAAATGTCCCCATATATGATGATTAAGTCATGAAACCAGTCTAATACCCATGTCATTATACAAATTTGTGTCCTCCTAAATCACAAAAACCCACGCACACATACATACAGGCAGGAGAAAGAATTATTCCTTACTCATAAACGTTAATCTTCAGAGGAGGGGTAAGTGGCCTGATCACAATCTTGTATTTTAATAGGAGTCATTTTAAATCCTGGTTTTATATATGTAATGTGGTAAGGCCTATTAATTCAATATTTCACAAATGAATGGAGTTAAGAAATGATCCACACCAATGCCACACCTATTTCCCAGACCAATCAATATCAGATCCTCCAAGACACAGGCCAATACCGAACCCTAAAATCCAAATCCAAACAACGATCTAATCCACAGACCTAAAACCAAAGACCCGTCAATCCAAGAACTGTAATGCCTGTTTCAAATAAATAATAATTGCAACTAGGGGTGTATTGACAATAACTATTAAGAAATGAAATGTTGATACAATGTTAATACTACACATATGTTAATATTGCAATTAATCCAGCACCAGTTGACGCTCCAGCATAGTAGGTGGCAGTGTTGCACCTTAACGCTGGTTGCCACCTGTTATGAAAGAGAAAAAAAAGGTGATGATGCAGTGTGCAGCTGGTACTACAAAATCGTGCTGGATGAAAGCGAGATGTTCAAAAACAATTTGTTCGTCAGTGTGTTGGAATTATTTTTTATTATTATTCTTTAAATGCTGATCAACAGTAAGATCGATTAAATGGATGAATAAACATGTACGCTTTTGTTGAGCCATCCCTAAAAACTCTCTCTGCCACTGGTTTTAACGCTAATTTTGAGTGTTACATTTTCCAAAATAAAAATAACACAAAATAGTTTTCTTATGTCTATACATATACAATATATCAACAAATCAAAATCAATCAAATTCTATAACAATAATATCTTTATTGTGTAGTAAAAATGTGAAATTATTATAATTGCAACATCAATCTCAAATACTAAGACATATTGTATAGTGGCTAAGCAGCACCTATTGTATAAATCTACACCTAAACCTACCCATCACAAAAAACTTTCATTTTTACAAAAACTGCATTTTTACATTTTCAAATGAGCATTATTTTGTATTTTTATTCATCCATTTAATCCCACCGCTGGCTGGTCCCCACAATGTAGATTAAACCTTCACACACACACAAACACACACACACACACACACACACACACACACATACAGCTTATATACACACATACAGCTCATCCTTTGTTAAGACCTTACCGACTCATCAGCCAGTGGCACATATCCAAACAAACCGTCCCATACCGGCGTGATCAAAAAGATCTTAAACTAGATGGAACTAGATTAAATATTTTGACTGTTGCGATTCCAATCGGTTTAATGACCCGTAACTCTGCCTGAGTATCGGACAAGTGTTCACTGTTGGCCAGAGGAGAACTGGCCCCCCGACTAAGCCTGGTTTCTCCCGAGGTTTTTTTCTCCATTTGTTGGAGTTTTGGTTCCTTGCCACTGTTGCCTTTGGCTTGCTTAAGTTGGGGACACTTGCTTGATATTCAGCAGTGTTTTTGATATGCCTGCATTGGCGCCGTTGTATGCGAACTGAGCTGAGCCGGACGATTACGTCACTGTTTTCTCCAGTGCTGATATACATAAATTAACTGGACTAATAACTACTGATATTTGCAACGGAATGAATCAATAATATATAGAATAAGCTGCACAATGACACCATTTTCTTATTAATGTAAAGCTGCTTTGCCACAATTTGCATTGTAAAAAGCGCTATATAAATAAAGATGACTTGACTTGACTTGACTTATATTGGAAAAGAGGTGAACAAGTGAACAACGTTGTTGAGATGATTACAGTCACAGTAAACACTTAACACTGTTTATCTCTATTAGTCATTATTTGCATATGGATCACTATAATCTGTCTCCACATATTGAACATCCTCCCACTCGTCTATGAGTCTTGAGTCAGTGTCCTTATCTGTCCCCTGGAACAGATGAGTGTTGTTGTGTGCCAGTAAAGTGAAAGTATTGACTCTCTTTCTGTCTCCCGATGTCTGTGCTTATGGCATACTTTGCTTTGTAGCGTGTAGTGTTTGCTTGAACTACAGTATTCTATTCTATTCAAAATAGAAAATCAAAAAATAAATAGATGTCAACACTTTCAAGCCAGTGAGATGTAATGTTGGTAATTCTAACGTAGTACCAGGTGATGGACATTGTGGAAATGTTGCATGATAGTAGTGGAAACAACTGAGTGCATTTGTTTTTTTTTTTGTTTTTTTTTGTTTTTTAGTATTTCAATTAGTGTAATAGTGATTAATTTGTAAATCTGTCATTGATCTGATTCTAAACAGATGATAGAAAATGACTGCTAAAATTTACAATTACATTCATTCATTTTGTAAATGCTTTTATCTGAAGAGACTTACAAATGAGCAATACATTTTATATTAAGAGGCAATAAACACAATGATAGAGTAATACAAAGTGATGGTAATAGAAATGTATTAATAATGTATTCATACATCGTTCAGAATAGTACAAGATTGAAGAGGGAGGGATTAAGGAATAGTAAGAGCATAGACAAAATAATGGTGAAAGCATAGCAATTTTTAGTAGTGTTTGTTATAATGTCTGTAGCATATGTAAATGAGCAACGTTTACTCATTCTCCGTGTTACCTGGACCAAGAAATTCACATTTATTTGTCTGCAAAAGTCCACTGGATGAAACATTTTGACAGCTCCAGGGCTTTCCTGAAAACTCAGATTAGACACAGTCAGATCAACAGAAGGTTATTAACAGATTATTATTATTGTAAGGGTAGTTTTAACACTACTCTTTAAACAGCATTTTGGTAAAAATCGACACCATGGCAACAGCTTTCTTACCTTCTTTTGGCTTTCAGCTTGAATTGGTGACTGTGATTTTGTAACTTTCTACCACCAAGAGGAGAGTATGGTGCCCGTGGCCGTTCTTTTTGCAAGCATCAATGTCTTGAACTTGGTGTGAGCCCCAACCCCAAGCCAATTTTTATCAGGAAAATTTTTCTTGGGAACTGTGGTATCTCACTCAGTTAAAGGGTGTTGTGATATCCCTACATCGAAGGCAGGTGGTTCAGAAAAGGACTTATGCGAGCCATTTGCATCAAGTTTAACAACTTAACAGCCCCCTTCTAACATCTTTGTCCCTGCAGTTTTACTTCAATTCACGCTTGCACGTCGGCTGCGATTCACAGTATCAGGAAGAACTCCCTCGGCTGTTACGATTCGCACCTTTAGTGAAACAACTCCTGCTGCAATTTACAAGTTACCTTTGACTGCACTGTAGCTTCTTCCCTATGCTCCACAGTTTGTTTGTTTGTTTATTTTTCTTTCTATTCTTTCTCTTATTCCTCAGATGAGCAGCGCAGCACTGTAAATGAGTCCAGCAGCCTGCTGGGGGGTTCTCCCAGAAGGCATTGCAGGAGAAAAAGTTCTCCATACCACACAGGGCAACTGCACCCGGCTGTGAGAGTGGCAGACCTGCTCCAGCACATCAACCAGATGAAGACAGGAGAGGGGTACGGTTTCAAACAGGAGTACGAGGTGAGGGTCTGTTAAAGTGATCAAGAGGATTTGACAAGCAATTCAGCAAATATATGCCTACTGGGTTAGATTTAAAAGACAATGTCATGTAGTAATGAGAAACTGAGTAATGAAAGTAAAGTTTTGAAGCAAGACTGTTAGCAAACTTCATAGCACTATCAGCTTAAAAGTTATTTGAAGAACCCACATTGCCTCCAAAGTGACATTAAATACATTTATAATGACAACAAAGAAGTTTATGCAAAATAAATGTTCTCCTGGACTTCATGTTTTTCAAAAAGTCCTTTAAAAGTGGTTTCCACAAAAATATTAAACAGCACAACAATTTTCAACATTGATTAAAACAAGGTTCTTGAGCACCAAATCAGCAAATTAGAATGATTTCTGAATGATCAAGAAACTGAAGACTGGAATATTTATAAAATTCATCAGAGGAACAATGAATAAATTACATTTAACAGTTAAAAATTTGAAATTGTAGAAATATTTGACAATAGTACTGTTTTTACTGTATTTTTTGAGCAAACAAATGCAGCCAGGGTAAGAAATAAAATAAAAATTAAAAATTATAAATAAATAAAATGAAACGACTTTTGATCCTTAGTGTATGTTCCCTCTCTTAGCTCTCATGCTAATAAGTGTGTTTTATATCATCATGGATAGGTCCAGAACGTGACACCACACTGTGAGCAAAGTGCTGCCAAACCTTTCAAAGTTCTTTCATATCAGCCCTTCACACAAAAAACAATTCTCATTCAAAATATTCCACGTATGTATTAATAATACCTCCCAGTTCTTCTATGCTCTCACTCACCATCCTTTCTCAATGGAATATAGATATTCTTTTTGAGTCATTAATCTAAGCTCAAGAGACACATGAATCTCTCCTCCAGAATCCACATTTCTGCCTTTTTCTCTTTTTTTTTTTTTTTGGACCTGAAAATGGACAGTAGCTGCAAGACTCCTGGGCCCCAGTTTCTTAGAAGGGTGAAAGAAGCCACTAAATTGTTGCTGTGGCTGCCTCATGTGGTTCTGCTAAAAATATTTCCAGTGTAAAGACGTCTCTTCAGCATAAAGACTCTTCAGTAAAGACATAGTTCTCATGGTACTGGCTCAAAGTAAGGTCATAGCACTATGATTTGTCTTATGCTCTAATGCAGACTACGTCCACTGCAGCTAAAGCGCAGTTGACGCAAGTATCTTTTAGACGCTCACAGCTCATCACAGTATCCATGTTATTACTGTTTTGCGTTCAGGAGTGACTGCAGTATTCCATAATCATATAGAATAATGTATTCTTTCTCAAATTTAAATATCCGGCATTCTTAAACTTCGCAGAGTCTATGTGGCCCAGCAGTTACTTGTGAAAAAGTGCACTTAATTGAACTGAAAATTTCAAATCAAATTACTTTAAAAAAAAAGTACACTCTGTGTACTCTGACTATGTCTCATGACTAAGAGAACTTGGTAATAATGTCAAATATAAAATACATATTAAATCATTGTTTTAATCATCTTAAAGTGGTGCTTTAAAGAAATACACATAATGCAATGTGTTGACTAAAATATTAAAACACATGTAAAGTCCTGGATTTTAATTTTATTATTCTACCTGTAGTATGTTATTCAGCATTACATTTAAAGTCAATCTATTTTGAATGTATTAAATTCCATCTTCATCATTTTGAATGTGCAATTAGACATATATTTAAATACATGACAAACAATTCAAAAGTAAAAATGACATTGATACCATAAATGCTTGCCAGTACAAATGTGTATACTTTAACCATATTCCAAAGACAATAGAAGTAATTATGAAATACCATATGAAGATGCGCTTAAGTGGGTCAAAGAAAGTTCAACTGATTCCATTTAATATAAATTACACCTGTAATATCATTTAATTGTAAATAATGTGCAATTAAGTGTCTGAAATCATTACATTCAGTTTACAATTAAGTATATTATTAAATATGTTATGTCCATAATAATGATTATTTTTAAAATTATGCTAAAGTTTTCTTCTTTTTCAGAAGGGGTGGCTTGTGCTTTTCAAAGACTCCATTTATAGATTATTCATCAATCGCATTCATCAATGTGCTTACATTTATTTCATTTCTTTGGTCTTCAATGTTGGTACCAACAGCTGCTAAAACTTAAAATTACACGAAACTAGTATTTATGTTCCGGGCCTGCATGAGAAGAAATAACTGCACTGTAAAAAAATAATGACCGTGATTTTAACGTTAAAAGACAGTAAAATTGCTACGGTGAAAAAGACTTTAAAATGGTTTCCATACTATATACAGTGAAAAATGTAATGGTACATTAAAGATCTAATGGTACATTTAATGTTGTGAAAAAGTGAAAGTGAAAAATATCAAGTCATTGTATAATTTACAGTGAAAAACCGTAAATTGACATTCTCACAATTCCCTGCTTGACACTTCACATTAGATGAATTTTCATTGACATAACTCTTTCTTCTTAGTTTTTTCTAATTAGTTAAGTGAATTAGGGTATTATGTTACATGAATGTACTGTATGCACCTTCTATATATTATTGTCATTCTCAGCTTTTGGAAAAGCTGCTTGTGATGAGCTTTGATTCCTCATGTGACTCTCATCACGACTGTTTTTGGTGGCTGTCAGTGTATTACAAAGGTACACAGCAGATAGTAGAGCTTCAATAGGTTGGTACAGTAAATTAACATTATATCACTTAATGAAATGTGGGGGTTTTTACCGTAGATATAATGGAATTTTTTTATGTTTGTAAAATAAACAGTTATATGTAACCATAATTAGTATAATATAGACCTTGAAATTATACGGTTTGTAAACTGTAAAAGAGGACTGTCTCGTAAGACTTAAAACGTTGCTACCGTATTTTTTAGGGTAAAGTTCTGGTAACCACAGCTGTCGTTTTTTTTTTACATCAAATTTTACTGGGATTTTTTTTTTTTTTTTTTTTACAGTGTGTATATATCAGCAGGGGACAGCTGTCTGTATTCATAATTCAAAAAGGGAAAACAGAATATCTAGGACTTTGGTAATATATACCAAAAACAAAGCAGAACATGTTATATTACATATTTGATGAAAACTCCTCAGATCAGATGAATATGGAAAATGAGAAGATCCTTTGTGCTTATTGACTTTGCTGTTTGCTTGCTTCCATATCACATCTGTTTTTGTTCTCATGCACTGGTTTGCAAAACTGAACATCCAATCAGAGTGACCTCTCTCACCAGCGGGCTCCTCCACCAATTGAACATGCCCAGTCAGCCGAAAAGCTGCCGATGTGGGTCCGACTAGTGCCAACGGTGCGGAACACACCTCAAAAATTAGGCCGAAAGACATTCAGCAATGGCTGACCAACATCTTGGTGTTTTTTGACTATAGAGTGCTTTCACATGTGATTCAAATGCTTGGTCTGAACCAGAGTTTGATTGCATCATCAAAGCGGTAGCCGTTTACACCTGTTGCTAGGTAACGACTTTGCAGGAGAATTCTGCGAAATGGAGTGTTGCTCATACTTGCTTTTGTATTTTGGTTTTTGAACTTTGGTTTTATTTCCAAAGGGTCAACACAGAGCAGCCACATTTTTCTCAAATGTGAGTGTGCTCTAAAATGTCTAGTGTGAAAGCACTCTTAGTGGGTTTAGAAATTTAGAAATATGTATTTTCTTTGTTGGGTCACTTTTTTGAGTTCAAGGAATCACTGTCTTCAATAGACGCGGGGGAGCTAGAGAAATGTTTCAAGGTGGAGACAGAGATATTGATTATGTGATTTGGTTCAGGAAGAATGAAAGAATGGCAAACTTTGATGAGAATGTCATGCTGCATAGCAGCTGAGCCTGGGGTGATCTTAAATGAAAACAGAACAGATGGATGAAGAGAAAGAGATAGTAACTGAAAGTGAGGCAGAGCTACAAAAAGCAGAAAAATACAAAACTGTGTCCTAACCAGGCACAAAGTATCCAGCATTTTTTCCTCATTGAAAGTAAATGCTTAGTGAACCAACAATCACTGCCAATTAGAAACATTTAATATCTTATACAACTGTGACTCTGGCCCAAATGCTACCCTTGTATCAAAGTCTTTTTGAAGTGGAACACCATATAGTACACATCACAGTGTACATCAACTATGCTATTTGGGTAAAGCCCAATATGACATGGAAAGGTGGACTGTAACACAGAAAGGTAGCATTCACTTCAATGGTACTTTTTGGACCGTTGAAACCAAAGACAGACAACTGAAACAACTATTGTCTCGCAGGGACAACCCTCTGTCACCTTCAACAAGTGTCATTGAGGTCACTTGAGCAGGATGTATTCAAGAATATACACGAACTAAACTGATAAGAGGCAACAGGCCCTGACCAGTCTCACCAGCTACATTAAAGACATTATACAAAATGTATTTATCATTTAATTATTTATTAATTAATATTATGCATGACAAACATGAACCATATTATGTTTATTAGCTTGTTTATGTTAAAACTTTGTAAACCAATTGTTTTGAAATTACATATACAATTAAAATACATAAATCTTAAATATAGACTTAAATATTTATTGACTGCGGCTCCAGCTATTTCCAGGTCTCTCTGATAACAGCCCTGCTACACTCATTCGAATGCTTTGTTCTACATATCTGAAAACTCTTCTGCTCATTTGGATCCACAGCAGTTGTTAAAGAGGCCAGTAAATCAGTCAGTGGTGTTGTGAAAATGGCCTTAAGCTGTGTCATGCGACATCTGGATCTATGAGAAGCACAGAATATTGCTTTTGGACTTCAGCTCTGCGTTTTATACCGCCATAACAGATTGATTACTTCCAAAACTCTTCTGCATGAATATCTTCCTGACAAATTAGAAGCGGTATGTTCTGAAGTATTTATCAAGGATCATGTGACACTGGCTGCTGAAAATTCAACTTTGCCATCACAGGAATACAATAAGTTTTAAAATGCACTAAAATAGAAACCAGTTCTTTTAAATTGTAGTAGTATTTTACAATATTGGTGTTTTACTACATTTTTCAAATAATAAATCAAATAAATGCAGACTTGATGAGCATAAGCGACTTATTATTATTCAAAATGTTTCATCTGCAGTCCAGTTATAGGAGAAATGAAGCCTTGCATACTCTCTTAAAAATCTGTGTAAGGACCACTACAGATGAAGCCACAAGAACTAACTTTTTATGAGCGGAATCCTGGAAAATAAACAGTTCTGACCAATGAGAGGACAAATTTACTCACTCGTGACTTGCATAAACAGTTTGGTAGCTTATGCTTTGAAAGGTTGCCTTGTGAGCTGATCCAAGAAGAAAAAGCATCATTGTATGTAGGTCCCTGTTTCAGAACGACACAACTGATCCTGAAAACGTCCTATGACTTTTGAAAACATCAATGATTTCCCCTATGAGGTGATTCTACAGTTAATGTAGATTAATTCTGTAAATTCTCCTTCTCATCTCAATCTCAGATGTGATTAAAAAAAAAACAGAAAATTACTTCTTTCTGAAAGCACATCAACATTTCCTCAGATACAACCTTGACTTATACAGTTCTTCAGCAATCGCGCCTCCTGTAATTGTTTGGCTATGCTAATGATTCTTCAACGAAACATCTACTGCACATTATCTGATGTCCTGATACCGCATTCACTGCAAGATTCCTTCCCTAGCTGAACTCTACATGCCCAGAACAGTGAACGAGGGAACAAAGACTATTGGAGATTTTTTTCCGCCCTGGTCACTGCTTTGTCTAACAGCTTCTTTCTGGCAGGCAATCCAAACTTAGACCAGCAGACACTGGCACAGCTCCTTTCCCATGTTACAGTAGCGTCTCCCTGAACTCTGCATATATAGATTCGATAAACTAGTGGGTAGACTTTTTGTAATGTGTACCCTGTAATACACATTAAATTAAAGTAACTGAAGAAATTGCTTATTTCTCACTGCAGCTGTGATTGGTTAGCACAAAACCTCAGGAAGACCAATAACATTTTAGAATAAGTGTAATTTTTACTGTAAAATTGCTACAGTAAAACTTATTTCATTAACGGTGCCTTTATACAGTGAAAAACTGTAAAAGGTCTAATATTGCCTTTCATGTAATTTTACCGTAAAATACTTTAAAATGTAGTTTTTGGAAGTGAATATACACATATACAGTGGGGAGAACAAGTATTTGATACACTGCCGATTTTGCAGGTTTGCCCACTTACAAAGCATGTAGAAGTCTGTAATTTTTATCATAGATACTCTTCAACTGTGAGTGACGTAATCTAATCCAGATAATCACATTGTATTGTATTAATTCATTTGCATTTTATTGCATGACATAAGTATTTGATCACCTACCAACCAGTAAGAATTCCAGCTCTCACAGACCTGTTAGTTTTCCTTTCAGAAGCCCTCCTGTTCTCCACTCATTAACTGTATTAATTGCACCTGTTTGAACTCGTTACCTGTATAAAAGACACCTGTCCACACACTCTATCAAACAGACTCCAACCTCTCCACAATGGCCTAGACCAGAGAGCTGTGTGAGGACATCAGGGATAAAATTGTAGACCTGCACAAGGCTGGGACGGGCTACAGGACAATAGGAAAGCAGCTTGGTGAGAAGGCAACAACTGTTGGCACAATGATTAGAAAATGTAAGAAGTTCAAGATGACGGTCAATCTCCCTCGGTCGGGGGCACTATGCAAGATCTCACCTTGTGGGGGAGGATCAATGATCATGAGGAAGGTGAGGGATCAGCCCAGAACTGCACGGCAGGACCTGGTCAATGGCCGGAAGAGAGCTGGGACTACAGTCTCAAAGAAAAGCATTAGCAACACACTACGCTGTCATGGATTAAAATCCTGCAGCACACGCAAGTTCCCCCTGCTCAAGCCAGCGCATGCCCAGGCCCGTGTGAAGTTTGCTGATGACCATCTGGATGATCCAGAGGAAGAATGGGAGAAGATCATGTGGTCTGATGAGACAAAAATAGAGCTTTTTGGTCAAAACTCCACTCATCATATTTAGAGGAAGAAGAAGGATGAGTACAACCCCAAGAACCCCATCCCAATCGTGAAGCATGGAGGTGGAAACATCATTCTTTGGGGATGCTTTTCTTAAGGGGACAGGACGACTGCACCGTATTGAGGGGAGGATGGATGAGGCCATGTATCGCGAGATCTTGGACAACAACCTCCTTTCCTCAGTAAGAGCATTGAAGATGGGTCGTGGCTGGGTCTTCCAGCATGACAACGACCTGAAACACACAGTCAGGGCAACTAAGGAGTGGTTCTGTAAGAAGCATCTCAAGGCTAGGCTAGTCTCCAGACCTGAACCCAATAGAAAATCTTTGGAGGGAGTTGAAAGTCTGTATTGCCCAGCGACACCCCTGAAACCTGAAGGATCTGAAAATCAAAATCCCTGCTGCAGTGTGTGCAAACCTGGTCAAGAACTACAGGAAATGTATGATCTCTGTAATTGCAAACAAAGGTTTCTGTACCAAATATTAAGTTCTGCTTTTCTGATGTATCAAATACTGATGTCATGCAATAAAATGCAAATTAATTACTTAATAATCATACAATGTGATTTTTCTGGATTTTTGTTTTAGATTCCGTCACTCACATTTGAAGAGTACCTATGATAAAAATTACAGACTTCTACATGCTTTTTAAGTGGGCAAACCTGCAAAATCGGCAGTGTTTCAAATACTTGTTCTTCCCACTGTATAAGTTAAGTAGATGAGGGTTTTATGCTACATCTTTTTTTATTGTATTATTTCAGTGTCATGTTTGTTACCATGGTGTTTTGTATTTGTGTGCATGATTCTGTGTGCCTTCGATGTATTTGTATCTCAGTACCTCATAGTATTAGTACCTCAGCTTATGGAAAAGTCGCTTATGTTGAGCATTGATTCATCTTGTGGTTTTCTCCTTACTACCTGTGATTTTAAGGTGGTTGTCAGTATTATGTAGATTAAAACTGAAATTTGGTGTTTGCTAATTATATTGTATTTTAGTTAATGAATACACTTTTTTTACTGTAAATTTAAGATCTGTCTGTACAATTATCTGTCTGTCGATACCATATTTTTTTATGATAAAGTTCTGGCAACCGCAGCTGCCTTTTTTTAAATCTTAAACTTCACATATTTCATTATTTTTTATAAACACCATGTATATTGTTGTAATATCTTCATTGTTATTTTAAAACAAAACAAAGCTCTTACATACTCCTGAAAAAAGTGCTGTGCCCATAAGAAAATTAACATCAGCATCCTGATTATGCATCTGCTTTGTAAACTGCATCTGACTTGATAAAATGCGAGAGCAAAGGGGACTTAATGGACGAGTGGGAAAACGTGACTTGCACTTATTTTGGGGGGGCTTTTTTTTAAATTACAGTCATTTAGATGTAATTGCCAGGTGCTACGCTTCACCTGGTTTCGGGTGGAATGTGTACTAAACAGCTGTCACAAATTAGCTCAAAAACTATGTGGCATTAGAAAGCACTTAGACAGCTGGAGTAACTTGGCAGGTCTCACAGCTTTCTGTGTACATGCACACACAGAAGATACTGAAAACTCAGAGTTTAACACTGAGAAAGTACAATGCATTTCTTATATGAAAGAGAGATAAACGTGTTATCAAATTCAAAATAAATAACTAACAATACCTGCAAAACTGACAAGGATGTAAAGCTATATCTAGTGCCCAGCTCGCAATGGGTGCTGGTGTATATGTGCAATATGTGCAATTTCACATCAAGACCACAAAGGATGAAGAAGAAAGCATTCATTAAGAATAATTTTCATACTGATAGCTTCATTCATTTGCATGTGTTGTCTGTGTTGTTTTAATAAGTTTCAATAAATGAATTATGCAAATGAGGTAATGCCACAAACATGGTCCCAAATTTAGTTCTGATCGAAATTTGCATGCGCATTTTCCCCGTTTGGAGAGTCATTCTGAGTGCTAGGTAGTATAGAATGCAGTTATAATGCTCTTCTTTATCATTTGATCATCATATGATGAAAAACTACCTTGAACTTTAACAAATGTACACAAACATCCATTTGAAATAGTAGTAATAATAATAATAATAATAACAATAAAATGCAAGATACATTTACATTTACATTTAGTCATTTAGCAGACGCTTTTATCCAAAGCGACTTACAAGTGAGGAAAACAAACAAGCGATTCTTCATGAATTGGCAAATAACACAGGAAGTGCTCACAATACAAGTTTCATACATTGCTCAGTACCATAAGCTACAGTAGGAAGGGAAAAGGGAAGGAAAGGTTTTTTTTTTTTTTTTTTTTTTTTTTTATGAGGGGATCAAGTGTTCACGGAAGAGGTGAGTTTTCAGCTGTCTCTTGAATATTGCCAGGGATTCAGCATTCCTGATGAAAGTAGGGAGATCATTCCACCAGCAGGGAGCAGTGAAGGAGAATGTTCTGGAGAGTGATTTTGTGCCTCTCTGTGACGGTACCACAAGCCTACACTCCTTTAGTGATCGCAGGCTTCTGGTGGGGACATAGCGTTGTAGCAGTGTGTGGAGGTAGGAAGGTGCAGAGCCTGTGGTGGATCTGTAAGCAAGCATCAGCGCTTTGAACTTGATGCGAGCAGCGAGGGGTAGCCAGTGCAGAGAGATGAAGAGGGGCGTGACGTGGGCTCTCTTAGGCTCGTTGAAGACAAGACGAGCAGCAGCGTTCTGGATCATTTGAAGAGGTTTGATTGCACTTGACGGCAGACCAGCCAGAAGAGCATTGCAGTAATCAAGCCTTGAAATGACCAGGGCCTGGACCAGCAGTTGTGTTGCGCGCTCAGTCAGGAAGGGACGGATTTTCCTGATGTTGCGAAGTGCAAATCTGCATGACCGTGCCGTCTTTGAGATGTGGTCTCTGAAGGTCAGTTGGTCATCGAAGATAACTCCAAGATTTCTGGCCGACTTAGATGGGGTGATGGTGGTTGTACCAAGCTGTATGTTGATGTCGTGTTGTAGGGTAGGAGTGGCAGGGAAGACTAAAAGCTCAGTCTTTGCCAGGTTGAGCTGCAGGTGGTGTTCTTCCATCCACGTGGAGATATCCGCCAGACAGCTTGAGATCCGTGCAGCTACTGTGGAATCATCTGGCTGGAAGGACAGGTAGAGTTGTGTGTCATCAGCATAGCAGTGGTAGGAGAAACCATGTGCCTGTATGATGGGACCCAGTGATGTAGTATAAATGGAGAATAGGAGGGGACCAAGAACTGAACCCTGAGGGACCCCAGTGATCAGTTCATGAGGTTTGGATACCTCCCCTCCCCAGGCAACTCTGAAAGACCTACCTGTGAGATAGGACTCAAACCACTGAAGTGCAGAACCTGAGATACCCAGTGACGAGAGGGTGGACAGAAGAATTTGATGGTTTACGGTGTCGAAGGCAGCAGATAGATCCAGCAGAATGAGAACAGATGATTTGGAACCAGCCTTTGCAATTCGCAGGGATTCCGTGACGGACAGTAGCGCAGTCTCGGTGGAATGGCCGCTCTTGAAACCAGATTGGTTGACATCCAGATGGTTGTTCTGTGTGAGGAAGGATGACACCTGGTTGAAAACAACTCGTTCAAGTGTTTTTGATATGAATGGTAGGAGAGAGACAGGTCTGTAGTTGTCCACGAGTGATGTGTTTAGCGTGGGTTTTTTAAGCAGTGGGGTTACTCGAGCCTGCTTGAATGTGGTAGGAAAAGTGTCTGTGTGGAGAGACGAGTT
This sequence comes from Opsariichthys bidens, assembly GCA_037194245.1. NCBI lineage: Eukaryota > Metazoa > Chordata > Actinopteri > Cypriniformes > Xenocyprididae > Opsariichthys > Opsariichthys bidens. The sequence goes on from CM074302.1 coordinate 16,861,134, forward strand.
AATAATGTGTGTAAGTGCTGGTAAGAGAGTGGGAGAGATGGCTTGTAGAAGGTGTGAGGGGATGGGGTCTAGAGGGCAGGTGGTGGGATGAGTGGAGAGGAGAAGTTCTGATACTTCCGCCTCCGTGAGAAGGGAGAAGGAAGTGAGAAGAATAGTGGATGAGGAGGGGATGAGTTCCTGTGTGGGTGGTGCAGAGAACTGGCTCCTGATGGCAGATGTCTTGTCGGTGAAGAAATTGGCGAATTGATCAGCAGTTAAAGACGTGGTGGGTGGTGGTGGAGGGGGACAGAGGAGTGAGTTGAATGTCTTGAAGAGTGAGCGTGTGTTTGTAGCGCCGTTGATCTTATCGTGGAAGTATGAGGACTTAGCTGCATGGACTCCCCCAGAAAAAGATGATAGCAGATCTTGGTACAAACCTAGGTCAGATGGGTCTTGTGATTTGCGCCATTTCCTTTCTGCTGCCCTGAGTTTGGTCCGGTCATCACGAAGCGCATCACATATCCAGGGGTTGGAGGGAGTTGCTTGAGCTGGTCTGGATGCCAGAGGACAGATACTGTCTAGAGAAGAAGATAAAGTGGAGCATAACGTGTGTGTTGCAGTATTTACATCCAAAGATGAGAACTGTGTTTGTGTGGGAAGGGAGGATGACACAACAGAGGATAGATGAGAAGGGGAAAGAGAGCGCAGGTTTCTTCTGAAGGAAACATGTGAAGTGGTTGGTGGTGCACAAATAAGTTGCAGATTGAAAGTGATGAAGAAATGGTCAGAGACGTGCAGAGGTGTGACCAGAATGTTGTCAGTGATACAGTTACGTGTGTAGATCAGGTCCAATTGGTTGCCAGATTTGTGGGTGCTTGTAGTGATGAGTCGGTTGAAATCAAATGAAGCTAGGAGAGAGAGGAAGTCAGAAGCATAAGGTTTATCGAGGTGAATGTTGAAGTCGCCCAGTAGTACAAGTGGACTACCATCGTCTGGGAATGAGGACAGCAGCATGTCCAATTCCTCGACAAAGGTACCCAATTGACCTGGGGGGCGGTAGATGAGAACAAGATGAATTTTGACAGGGTATGTAATTGTAATGGCATGTGATTCAAATGAATAGTTGCTGTATAGAGCAGGGTGAGCTAAGTATTTCCAATTGTTAGAAATGAGAAAACCTGTGCCCCCTCCTCTTCCTGACTGTCGAGGGGTATGAGTAAAGGTGTAGTTGTTAGAAAGAGCAGCGGGGGTTGAGGAGTCCTCTGGACGAATCCATGTCTCAGTCAAGCCTAAGATATTGAGAAAAGAGTTAGTGGCAAAGGCTGGAATGAAGTCAGCTTTGTTAACAGCTGACTGACAATTCCATAGGCCTACAGAAACAGATAGAGGTTGGTTAGGAGAGGAGTAAATAGGACGCAGGTTAGTAGTGTTGCGCTGCCTTCTACGGGTGATAGTGGAGCGTGTACGAGTGACAACAGGAATATATTGAAAGCATATGTTGAGTATGGGAGCAAAGAAAAATGGGGGGGAGGGGGATACTTAAGTGTCCTGTCGGTGCCCTTGCTCGGTGGAGTCGCGCAGGTAGAGTCGCAGGTCTTTACCCAAGTCGGTCTTCACACAAGGAGGCTGAACGCTTCCGCTAACGCTTCCGCGCAAGCGCGGACACACTGACTAAATAGCTTGCCTAATAACGTATGAGTGAAAACAGCTGTGTCCACCCTAACAATTAGCTCAGCAAAAGAGTTTCGCCGTGAATGGGCCAAATCGAAACTACTGCAGGAAGCGCACGTACAGCACTTAAGTTCACAGCCCAGCAATGCCAAAAACTAACAACCGCTACAGTTCTTCTAAATGGCAGCGAATACAATTACAAACAGATACAAATCCAAGCGAAAACATACAAATAAGCAAAGAATCGAAACGAATCCTTCCTAGCAGCAAATAATAACTTCGCAATAGAGCCGAAACGGGTATTAGGTAAACACTCACGCGTTCTCGCCGTCTTCAGTGATCTCACGCTTGTACTGATAAAGATAATGATAAATAGCTGTTCATTAGTTAATGGCAAGTTCCTTTCTCTATACAGTAAGAAAAAGAAATATGTAATGTTTCAGTTTTTGTAAGTGAAAAAGAATTCATCACATTCCCAGAATTGACCCTTCGCAAATCCACGCGCTCTCACACCACACATCATGTTCTCACGAAGTAATTAACTTAATGTGATTCAAATTTGTCTGTCGTACGTGTAAGACCCTCCCACTGGTCCAATGACAGTTTCCAATAGAGCGGGTTAAGGGATCTGCGTGTTGCTGTCTTCCTTTATACAACGCAACATCAATACATTTCTTTATATGCATCACATTTCTGTATTTTCATCTGACTCCAATTATGAAAAAGGTTTAAATCATATTTGATTATTTATACATTTGAATAAATGTTTGATTATTCCTGTTAACCCTTAGTTTGAATTATACTCGTTCGTTCGGATTCCTGTAACCTTTTGAGTCTCACCCCGATCGGGAATACGATCTCTTAATCACAAACTCGTCAGTCTTGGTCATCTAGACAGAGGCAATTGACTGATACTTTCAGACGCCGCACCATGCTTGCTTATTTCTAAAAATATGTTATTCAGTCCCCATAGATCTGTAAACACTTAATTAAAATAACACTATATCTATCCAGAGTTCATGACCATTATCATAGAAACAAGCAGACCAATCTAACTCCCTCTGATGATAACTTTACATAATCATGCCGTGGTTTCCCACGCACACTTAGTTAGAATAATATTACAATAATCAGAGGTTGAGGCTGACCCTATTCAGATTGGTCTGACAACACTTTGTTCTGAACAGAAAAACCCATTATTAGCCTCTACAGTCTAAGTACACGTGACTAATGCCAATGTGTTAAGTGGAGCTCCAAAACTTCAGTTGATGTGCCCCAATGCTCCACAAACTGAGTTTTGGTCCGTTACTAACCTGAGCGTAGATTTGTGGTGTTATGGACTTAACGTAACCTACTAGAGTTAATAATTTCATTGTCAATCAGAATAAATTCAAACATAATTTATTAACCAGGTAATAGAACAATAATTCAAATCCAATTCAAAGAATAAAACATTATATATCAATAATAAAAGAATATAGAGGCATTTACCTGGTATTGAAAAAACTACTCTCAGTGATTGTGCAGTAGATCTGTCTACAAACTCCCTGAACCCTTTGCCATTTCTCCCTAAATACCCAGATAATTCAATAGGACCAAATGGTGGTGTCTGCAATTGTAACTAGGTTTTGGTCTCCTGTTCAGGGGTTCACAAATGGACAATCAGATTGAATTGGTTATTGATACCTGTAGAAGATGGCACTTATTTACATACAGGAGATGGTTTAAATCAAGGACCTGAAGGAGGGTACATCTTTAGTGGCACATAATATTACTTGTTTTCTAGAACTTCTTGGAAGTTCGTACTATGTCTGAGAGAATGAGACCATTTTACTAGGCGCACTGAGACATTTCAAATGAAACCAAATATGTATATTGTACACATTCAGCATTGCATGGATTTGGATTGAGTTTTAGGTGAGGGAGAAGGATGGGGAAGAGAGAATAATGGGGAGAGTGTAATGGTGAGGTGTGAACTGCTCCTCTCAGATGGTGCTGTTACCTCTGCAGGAGAGTGTTCAAATGTTGATTGTCAGGAAAGTCCTTTGTTCTCGTTGGGAAAAGTTGTCCTTCAGTCCAGACGATCTGACTCCAGCCTTACATACGTGAATGAAATAGATAAGATTTATGTAATAATACACAGAAAAATTCCCAGGTTAATTAACACTGTTTGGTGGTCATGTGTGTGCGCATTGAAGCAGTGTCAGAGTTAATAAGATCATTAAGTGATGACTGAACATTGATAATGAACACCTGCTGTTAACAAGCAGAATCACTGAAGAAAAGAGAAACACAACATTAACAGGTTTAGATGTTAATGATTTATTGAGATTTATTTGAGGACACCATCTTTGAGGTCAGTGTAGGCTTTAATTGGCCTTTTGACTTTATTATATCAGATGTTCTCTGTCTTCTGTAACTGAGTTTAAAACACATTTGTTAAGGCATGAATGTTAAGAGAATTTATGATCAGGTGCTGATGGTTAATGAGTCGTAATTTAGTAATCTTATGATCTGATGAAATGGATGATGCATTATTTGCTTTGCGCTATATATTATAGTAAAACAGTGTTGCAATAAACCGCTATGAATTGTTCCCCATCATTCTGATTCATACAGACAAAACCAGTTTGTGCACAAAAAAGTTACACAGTCATTAAGAATCAACATACGAATCACAACAATGGTGACAGTTTAAGAAAAAAGCCTATTGGTCCAGTGCATGAAGACTGAAATTTTATTGTGCAACAGATTTAAAAATAAATAAATATATTATTTGATTGGTACAACACTGCTGAGTCTCATACCACAGAATCACAGTTTTACTGTAATGCACCACCCATTTCAGAGATTAAACGCTGGATGAGATCAGATTACTAAATGTTGATTCTCTTCACCACTACTCAACCATCAGGACAGGATCAGACATTTTCTTGATATTTGTGCTATAACAAATGTGTTTTAACAACACTCAGTTACAACAAACCTCAAAGATGGTAACTTCAAATGAATCTCAATAAAACATTAACATCCAAACCTCTGTTAATTCTCATAAGAACTTCTGTAGATGTATGACAGAAATAAAGCCAGTGTAGTTAGTAGTGAGTGAAGCTGGCAAAGTTTTGTTGAGTTTGTAGAGTTGTTCAAACAGATCTTGAAAGATTTAATGTCTTTTATCAGTTGATGTCGTCTAAGGCTCTGACTGATGTCCGTTGTAGTTCTTGTGTTTCTCTGTCCTTCAGTGATTCTGCTTGTTAACAGCAGGTGTTCATCATTAATGTTAAATCATCACTTAATGATCTCATTAACTCTGACACTGCTTCAACGGTACTTTAACTCAGTAGTGCACACACATGACCACTATACAGTGTTCATTAATCTGGGCATTTTTCTGTGAACTATTACATAAATCATACCTATTTCATTTACGTATGACTGACAAATATGAATCACATTAAGTTTATTAGCTTGTTTATGTGAAAATGGATGGACAATTGCAATGTAATTCAATTGCATAAAACTGATATTTAGACTGAAATATTTTTTGAGTGTGTGTCAGATTCGGGGTTATGTTTGGTCAGATCGCCTGTCGATCAAACTGTTTGGCAGCTCGCATTTGAAGATTTTTCAATGAATTATCTTTTATTATTATTAGTATTATTGTTATTAATTACGTACATTGATGTTTATTGTATTATTTTAGTAAAACACTAAAACAGCTGCTTAATAATTTTGTGGAAAACATGATGCATATTTTCTTTTCAGAATTCTTTGAGAAAAACAAAGTTCATAAGAGTAAATCTTTTGTAACAATATAAGTTTTTAATGTCTTATTTGATCAATTTAATGGTTAATTGCTGTATAAAGTATTAATTTTTTTAAAAAATGGCCACAAACTTTTTTATTGGTAGCATATATAGTTGATGTAATGTCCAGTACACCACAATCATTTGCATATCTCTGCTTGTGTCTGTAGAGTTTTTTTGATGGCTGGGATATAAACGAAAAGAAGGACAAGACCAAGGGTCGACATGACACCCTTTTGGGTCGTAAGTGTTATTCACAGTAATGATATAGATATAATAAAGTTTGTTGTTAGCACATGTTGCTAAGATAATGGCTCAATACCTTAATATACATAAACTATACATAACATATTTGGTACTACAATCAATGTTTGTTTAAAAATAAAGCACAGTTATCATGCCAAAGATGTTGCCAAGTTGTAGCCAAGAAACAGATCATTATTCATTATTATTATTATTATTATTATTATTATTATTATTAATCATCACTGACTAGCACTGTTCTTAATTTTTTTTTTATCCCAAACAGAAGACCGCCACCGTGTCAAAATGCATTCTCTCCTGGCTGATCCTAACTCGGACTATGTCAATGCAAACTACATTGATGTAAGTTTTTCTGTTTTCCTCTTTGCGCTCCTTTGTTCTCGTCTTCATATACATGTGTTTCTCTGACTCCTTCTTTCTTTTGAACAAAGGTTACACGTAACACGTTTAAATGGTAATTCGTTTTCTCACTGAGAGCGTTGAATTTGAATTAGTTTTGAAACTTGCTTCTTTATTTCAGTATTTCAGCTATTCTTTAAGGTCCCGTATGACTACATTGTTCTGCCTCCCTAACAGCCTGTCAGCCTGTCTTTTCTTTTCTCAGAAAGATTTATGTGCACAAATTTTGCAAAAAACATTAGACAATTTCCTGTCAGGCAGATTCTGACCACTTTGCTCTCAATCTTAACCATTTGATAGAAGACTTTTAAACATATGTTCTTGTACCACATAAGAAGCATCAATTGCATAACTATCTCTGCTGGAATCTCAGTAAATCCATTTTTTGTCGTCTTATAGTGGGAAGGTTATCTAGTGGAATTGAGCAATCAAAACTCTGCAGTTTGAAAGAGTCTAAAGATATAAGGACTAATGTTCTGTCATTTTTTTTAAAGTCTCTGTGAGTTTTTATTGTGGCTTTGGATTGCATGTATCTCTATTCAAGGCTGAAACCACTTCTGTTTGCTTTTGCAAAATGAAGAGACCTGAATTGCTCTTTCTGGTTGTACTTGAGTCAGGTTTTGGGTGATGAGAAAGAGCAAAACTTTGTCACTAGACTTTTATAAGAAAGGTTGGGGTTTAAAATGATTCATAAATGATTGTTTCTCAAATTATTCTGTACAGATACAGCGCAAAAACAGCACACAGAGCACATCGGCAGTGACATTTATACAATTACACTTAGATGAACAAATATACACAAGAACCTTCAGAAAAGTTTATCTGTGAAGGACAAAGTCATTAAATACGTTTTAATAGTAATTTATACTTTATCTTGTAGAAAACAATAGACCAAATTTTACTGTTATGAACATAATATTTTAAAATATGTGTGACTTCAAAAATCAGTCGGCATATATGGCTACAGAAATCAGTGTATGTTAAATGACAATAACATAATTGAATGTGGCTCTGATGTGACACTGCATTTCTCCGCATAGCAGACATCCTAAATGTGGGAGAATTTGGTGAAAGCCACCTTAACTCATCAAATATTCGCACCCCTGTGTTTCTAAAAGTTTAAAAGCATTGAGAAGTTTTAAAACTGGATTGTGAGCCCCTGAATTTAAATTTCCCTAAACATCCCTTCTTAGTCTGCATGAAATATGAATATGATACAGTAAATGATGATATTTTTTTTTACACCTGTTTATTAACTGTGTGGCTAAAACAAATTATTTAAACATTAAAGAGCTGAACAAGAGACTGAGGATTTTTTTTTCTTGGACAGTACAGGACAACTCATCTGAACTATAATTTGTAGCTAGTTTGAAGCGATTTCCTCACTGCAGGTGGTCAGTATGGAGTCTTTTTATTCTTTCCTCTTTTCTCTAATCATCTTAATTAGCCTGTTTCTCTTTCTCCCTTCTTTCACCCATTTCTCTTTCTCTGTGTCTGGGATCTCTTAGATTCGGATAAACAGAGAAGTAAGTACTTGTCTTTTTCCTGTCTTCTTAATGTCTTCCTATTATCTGTTCATGAATCATTTATTCTACTATCATGGCTCTTTATTCGGATCTTTTCTTTCCCAAGCCCTTTGCTGTCTTTGTTACATGTTTGTAGTAGCATTATTTGATCTCATTGCATCCCCCCCTGTAATGCACAGTTGTACAAGCTTAAGCTTTAAACACCCCCTGAAATGGTTTGACAAACACTTTTTTTTTTTTCCCGTGTATTGACATTTCTGACAAAAATTTGTGGCAGGACATATCAATAACTATTAGTTTACATCACATTACTGTAGACAATATCAAAACTTACAGAAATGAAATAAAACCACTTCTGAATTCATGGGGTCTTTAAAATCACTCTTGTGACTTCCGAAATCTAGAATAAATACTGTCTTGGACTAAAATGTGTTTTCACAATATGTTCACATACTGGACTTTTAGAAAACATATAGGCCTACATGGACCTGTAGCAGATAAAACAATTTAAATATCACACATTGATATTTAAATTTTGATATGTCAATTGACTATATCCCCTAAGTTTTATACCATTAAGCTGGATGTTTTACACATGTTCCTCATCAAGCCTCATAAAGGAACAACTAGGGTTAAACATTTAAGAATTAATTAATTAATTAATTAATTTCAGGACAGATAACTATTATGTAGAACCCTTTTTTTTCTTTTTTGGGTTAATTTGTTTTACCTTCATAACAATTTAATCAGATTCACTTTCTTTATGTTATTCACAGATTAATTTCCTTCATGTGATTTTATTTCTGGGTAAACAAAAGGAAAGGGAAATCAGGAAAAGGAAGATTAAAATATTCAGCACTGCGGCTTACCAAGGCTGTCGATAGAAGATGGCTAGGAGGGTTGATATTTCATCTTTACTTTTTTTTTCTTCTGAAATAGTTTTGTTCTCTCTCGTTTTTGTTTTTTTCTAGTTGCTTTGTCCTTGTCCTTTTCTACTGCTTTTGCTGCTATTCATTTTCTGGGTCTTGGGGTTGAACAGATTAATCTTGGTTGAATTTTTGCATTGATCTAGATGATTGTTTAATTCTGATCATGGGTCTCTTTAGTATGTTGTAGTGTCAATGCATTTTAAGCGTTCAATTAAGTTTAAACTACTTATTATGTGCAGACTTCTTGGTTTCTGTCAGATCATGTGCCTAATGGAAAAGGCATTGGTTACACCTGTAACCCTTGTTCCCTGGGATGGGACTGTTGACAGTATGGGGAACGCTTCTGTGTGACCCCAATCTCATTGGGGAGACGTTGTCCCTTGATGGGTGGCGGCGTACCACAAAGATACCCAGACCATACACCTTTAGCTTCTGATTGGCTGAATTCGCTCTCAAGTATGCCAAAAGTATCATTCCTCTGCGTCAGAATGTTGATGCTATGGGAACGTTCATACCCACTATGCCTTACTGAACAAATGAGTGACTAAGTGTGAATCATATTGAGCACAAACTTAGGTCACAGGCACTTAAGATGCTGGAGTGGACTCTATAACCAGGCTATAAAATCTGATGTGTGGAGAGGCCCAGCCTGCTGCATCACAAACCTCCTGAAGGAAAACCCTTGATAATAATGCCTTCGAGGCAGCCATACTCCTTGTAGAGTGGGCTCTAATGACTAGAGGCAAAGGAAGACTACATGCCTCCTAAGCCACAGAGACTCTGTCTCAATAATGCACTTGCTTATTCTTTGCTTAGATGCTGCAGAACCCTGTCTGGGTGAAGCAAAGCAGCCAACAATTGGTCAGATTTACACTTCTGAGAAGAGTGGTGGACATAACAATTAAGAGCCCTAACTTGGCAAAGCAAGTTGAGCTTTTCTTGGAACACTGTCTGAAAGAGAAGAGAGCAAAAGGCCTGCAGAACAATGCACGCTACATTTGTAGACACCATAGGCACATAATCGGGTCTAGGATAAAGAAAAGCTTTTACCATGCCAGGAGTAAACTCTAGGCAGGAGGAGGCAACAGACTGGGCCTGCAGATCTCCTATCCATTCTAGTGAATTAATAACACCATCATATAAGTCAGAAATTTCTCTAAAGCTGACTCAATAGGCTCATTGGCTGCCATAGACAAATCCTCCAAAACAATGGCCAAATCCAAGGCTGGAACTCTTGAATAAATTACAGGCCTCAGTGTCATAGCGCCAAAAAAAAAATCCGCAATGAATCCCCACCTAAAGGTGCATGCTAAACAGCAATGGCCACTTCATAAACTGGAGGAGTGGAGGAGGATAACCCAGCAGAAAAACTCCAATACTGAACTTGATCTAAACGGCACTCTCTCATACAGTGAAAGCCTCTGGAATTTAGAATGGTGTCTTAGTTGAGAGACCATAGATCAAGAGTTGTTTCCCCTCAGGGGCCAAACCCACAGTTTCCATATCTCCAGTTGGGAGTGATAAATCGTGTCCCCTACTTGAGATCCCTCCTAACGGGAATTTCCATGGAGAGCCGTCCAGGAGATGGTCTCATGTACAGAAGGCCAAAATGAATCACGTTGGACACAAGTCTTTGCAACTGTTTTACAGTGACGGCTTGGCCTAGCCTAATCTTGCCTATAGCTGAAAGAATCAACTCTGTGTGAGCAGGAGACTGACATGCCTGCATCATAGTCGAGTCCCATATAACTCCTAGAAAAGGGCTTCACTGTAGTGGAGAAATCACACTCTTCTTGGAATTCAGTCTTCACCCTAAGCACCTCATGTGGGCGAGGATGACATGATGATGCTGAACTATCATTCTGTGGTCTCTATCTCGAAAAGAGTATGGACTTCTTGTTCCAACACCTGAGCCTGCTCTAGGCTGATGACAATTGATAGGCAATTTCTATCATTACATGGTCCACAGTGTTGAGGCTCATTAGACATCGCATTTATAGCCATTTTACAACCACTTTTGACCATTGCACAGTCAACTAGACCATAACATTTGAGACTGAAACCTAAGCTTTGCAATCCCAAAAGCAAAGCCCAACCCCACACACTCACAAAGACAGGCGCTGTACATATACATTTGTATAATGAACTGTGACGAGCAGGGCAGGCGAGAGCCGTGAGGGAACGGCGCAAGGCCGGTGACGCGAGAGATAATGAGCTTCAGCTGCTCGGCGCACCGGTCTCGAATCTCTCACGGAGGAGCTCCGGAAGCATAAAAGAGGAGCGACGACAGTGAAGGACGAGAGAGGACCAGGCCTGGACTTTATGTTGGGTTTTATTTTGTTTGTGTGGGCGGCAGTCGCCGTGAGGAACTGCCGCCCTTTTACTTTCGTTTTATTGTTTGTTTGTTTGGATATTAAATTATGTTGAACGTAAAAAAAAAAAAAAATCGTAGTCTGGTTCTACGGCCACTATATAATGAGCAGCAGGTGCCTTGCATCTTTAGCTTTTCGCTTCGGAGCCGAACCTGTATGGTGTCTACGAGCGAGTGTGACAAAAGACGAAGAATCTTTTGGTGGATTGCTCTTCGTGAGAGTGCAGGCGGACAGCACAGCAGCGGGACCGCGCTCTAGTTTGTCTCTGTTTATCTTGTGCGTGTGGTAAGCGGTGCGCTGTGAGAGAGCACGCAAAAGCTGTTTTCACAGCTGGTAAGAGCGGCAAGAGTGAGTGCACACGACAGGCTGCACTTTCCCCTGTCAGTGTGCCGCGTTTTCCCCCTGCGTGCTTCGGCACTTGAAAGAGCAGTTCCTAAAAGAGCTCACGCGAGTAGTTTCGCGTCTTTTTAAAGATGTCGTACTACTTCTGTGTGTTTCTGAATGCGGTCGTTACCTGGCCCCTCGGGATGGTCACGAGCGCTGTATCACGTGCTTGGGCTTAAGGCGCGCTGAGGCAGCGTTTGTGGATGAGTCATGCACCCATTGCGGGAAGATGACCATCGCAGAGTTGCGATCTAAACTCCGCCTCCTGCAAGTCCCAGTGCCGCTGCTTCGTTCCAGTCCTCCTAAAAAAATTTTTTTAAAAATGGATGGTTCCATGGCCGAGTCCCGAGATAGGCGTGGCAACGCGGCACTTTCCGGGTGGAAATCACTCCAGAGTGCCGCCATACCTTCAGCCCATGGTCAGACCCTTTGTTTCTTCGGGCTGGAGTGCCCCTAGAACAGGTGTCCCGGCATGCTGTGGTTTTCACGGATGTCTCGGCCACCGGCTGGGGAGCCACGTACAACGGGCATGCAGTGTCAGGGGTGTGGACGGGCCTCCAACTGCAGTGGCACATCAATTGCCTCGAGTTGTTAGCAGTACGTCTCGCCCTGAGCGGCCTCAAGGGGCCGCTTCAGGGCAGGCATGTACTGGTCTGTACGGACAACACTGCGACCATTGCGTACATCAACCATCAAGGTGGTCTACGCTCCCGTCGCAAGTCACAACTCGCCCGCCATCTCCTCCTCTGGAGTCAGAAGCATCTGAGGTCGCTTCGTGCCATTCACATCCCCGGTGTGCTCAATGGTGCGGCCGACGAGCTCTCACGAGCTGCGCTGCCGGGAGAGTGGCGACTCCACCCCTAGGTGGTCCAGCTGATCTGGAGAGAGTTCGGAGAGGCTCAGGTAGACCTCTTTGCCTCTCCAGAAACCTCCCACTACCGGTTGTTTTACTCCCTGTCCGAGGCAACACTCGGGACAGATGCACTGGTGCACAGCTGGCCCCAGGGCATCCGCAAATATGTGTTTCCCCCAGTGAGTCTACTTAAATAGACACTGTGCAAAGTCAGGGAGGACGAGGAGCAGGTCATGTTAGTTGCGCCCTATTGGCCCAACCAGACCTGGTTCCCGGAACTCACTCCTCGCGACAGCCCCTCCCCGGCTCATTCCTCTGAGGAAGGACCTTCTTTCTCCAGACCCCCAAGGTACTTAACACCATCGCTTTGGCACGTGCACAGTCTATGAGACGTGCTTACGCCTTGAAGTGGAACCTGTTCGTCGAGTGGTGCTCTTCTTGCTGAGAGGACCCCCAAAATGCTCGATCGGAGTCGTGCTTTCCTTCTTGCAGCAGGGTCGGAGCATAGGCTGTCCCCCTCCACCCTCAAAGTCCATGCTGCTGCTATTTCTGCATACCATGACCACATAGATGGCAAATCCGTTGGTAAGCACGACCTGGTCGCCAGGTTCCTTAGGGGGGGCGAGACGGTTAAACCCTCCTCGTCCCCCTTCCATACCCTCTTGGGACTTGGCTCTGGTGCTGAGAGCACTTCAGAATGCTCCCTTTGAGCCTTTGCAGTCAGCAGACTTAAAGATTCTGTCTATGAAGACTTTGTTGCTGGCTGCATTGGCCTCCATCAAGAGGGTAGGGGACCTGCAGTCTTTTTCGGTCGACGAATCGTGCCTAGAGTTCGGGCCGGGTGACAGCCACGTGGTAATGAGACCCCGGCCTGGCTATGTGCCCAAGGTTCCTACCACTCCCTTCAGGGACCAGGTAGTGAGCCTGCAAGTGCTGCCCTCGGAGGAGGCAGACCCAGCCCTGGCTTTGCTCTGTCCAGTTCACGCTTTGCGACTGTACGTAGACAGAACTCAAAGCGTCAGGACCTCAGACCAGACTCTTTGTCTGTTATGGAGGCCAGCAGAAGGGAAAGGCTGAGGATGGCCCACTGGATAGTGGATGCCATCGCCCTGGCTTACCAAGCTCAGGGCGTGCCCTGCCTGCTCAGGTTGCATGCACACTCCACGAGAGGTGTTGCATCCTCCTGGGCGCTGGCTCGTGGCCCCTCGCTAACAGACATCTGTAGAGCTGCGGGCTGGGCGACACCTAACACGTTCGCTAGCCTTCGTGTTGAGCCGGTCTCCTCCCGTGTTCTCACCTCAGGTCAGGCCCCGGCTTAGTGTCGGCTTATATGTGCTTATTCTCCAGAGAGTCCCTACAAGGCAGACCCTGTTGAGTCCTCCGATCTCCCTTTGGCAGCCGACATGGCGGAGCGTCTGGCGCCAGGCCTATACTCCGCTGCATCCTTGAGAACCGGATTTAGGCTGGGTTCCATATGAGTGACCCTACGGGGATCCCATATGTCTGGTTCCATGGTTGCTCCTAATCGAAGCACCTGTCTTTCCCTCTGGGAGAACCCACCTCTCATCGAGTGGAGTCACCCCAGTTCTTCCATATGACAACCCCATGGTTAGTCCATTATTCTTCCACATAACTCCTTCGGGGAAGGATGTGGCTTCCGTAGCGTCCCTTTTACATGAACGGTACGCTTTCCCAGTGTTATCCAATAGTCTCACTGAATGGGTTTGGGAACAGCAGTGATTGACACTCTCTGTGTTAGCCCTGTCCCACCGTCCTGAGGCAAGGGGTTCAGGTGGCTTACAACAGAGCGCTGGAAGAGGGCAGCTCCTGTGGCGCTTTGGTAAGGATTCCTATTCGTCGGTCATCCGGTCTCGGTTACATAGGCAACCCTCGTCCCCTGGAGGAGGGAACGGAGACGTAGGTCCCGTTGCCACAGTTGCTGTACCCCGCTGGTGCTGCCGCCTATCTGGTTCGGCTCCTCAGTGAAAACCTAAAGATGCAACGCACCCGCTGCTCATTATATACCCGCGTTGCGAGGTGAGCAGCTGCTGTATATGATTGCATGCCAATGTGCATTGGCTCGTTTTAGTTACACTCGAAGTAGATTGGCCTCTCTAGCGAGATTCCTATTCGTCGGTCATCTGACGTACGTCTCCATTCCCTCCTTCAGGGAACGAGGGTTACCTATGTAACCAAGACATTTTTTTTCCTCATTAATGTATACACAGCATACACAGATCTGTGCCTTGCCACAATTCTGTCTCTGAGCTCTTCAGGCAGTTCCTTTGACCTCATGATTCTCATTTGCTATGACATGCACTGTGAGCTGTAAGGGGTGTGCCTTTCCTAATCAAGTCCAATCAGTATAATCAAACACAGCTGGACTCAACTGAAGGTGTAGAACCATCTCAAGGATGATCTGAAGAAATGGACAGCACCTGAGTTAAACATATGAGTGTCACAGCAAAGGGTCTGAATACTTAGGACCATGTGATATTTCAGTTTTTATTTTTTAACAAATCTGCAAATATGTCAGTTTTTCTGTCAGTATGGGGTTCTCTGCATACATTAATGAGGAAAAAGTATAAACAATAGCTGCAATATAACAAAGAGTGTTTTTCTGTCAGTATGGGGTGCTGTGTGTACATTAACAAGGAAAAAAAACAACTTAAATGATTTTAGCAAATGGCTGCAATAAAACAAAGAGTGAAGAATTTAAGGGGGTCTGAATACTTTCTGTACCCACTGTATGTGTTGTCGGCTTTTATTTTTAGCTCCTTCCATTCTTTCTCATCATGTAGACAGTAGGTTAAATAAAAGGTATATAGTTCATATATTTAGCAAACTGCTCCTCTCTATTGTTTTTCTAGCTGACTACCAAGGTTATTGACATTCAGTGGCAATTCCGAGGTAAATGTAAGGTTATGTGACATTGTTTACACACAGTTTTATCGAAGTCTTTCTGCGGTTTAATCACTGATTGACCAATTTCACGAAACATGATGCATTTCAGTAACTTGAAATCAGTGCATAGACTAAAAGATCTTGAGAGTCATATTGATTAAAAAAAGAGAATTGTTATTGACATTTTTAGTGTCCACACAGCTGACATGTTTACCTGACATACATAGCCTGTTTGCACTTTTATTTGGGTGTTCATTCATTTTCTATCTCTCATGCTGGCACAACTAGAGCCTGTTTTTTTTGTTTGTTTGTTTGTATTAGCAGGTATGCCATCAGGTGGTCGACAGAGATGAGGAATGTTTGAAAAAGTCTAATATTTTTCCTTTTGACATGTTTTTCTGAAAGTTGATCCTCGCTTTCCCCATGCTAGTTCATTTACAGCATCAAATAAACATGAATGGACAACACTCCTTGTGTTGTTTCAACCATGGACAGACACAAGTACACACAACTTTTGAAGTTCAAGTTCTCCGTTATTAATCTACTAACTCCCCTGACTCGGATAAAATGGCAGATTCAAGGTTATGATTGGTTAGATCGACTGTCAATCAAACTGTTTGCAAAACTGTTAATTTTGTTCAATAACAGTGTTAATGTTGCACATTTCATTATGAATCAAACTCAGTTCACCTATAAAGCAAGCTTAATTCACCTCTAAGCAGCTCTACAGAAGGCAATATTGTCAGTTTTGTGTCCGTGTTCATCAATTTTAAAACAATTTGATTCATAAATCTGCTCTACAGTAGACGATTGTCCTTATGCAGCTCAGTGTAATTCAAGTTTTGACCAAAACTCAATCAGGTGACAGTATTGGAAATAATAATAATAATAATATAAATAATAATGATGATGATGAAACATACTGTGAATCAGAGGCTGTCCTAGTTCGTGCCACACCAACGTCACAGATTCCCTAGTAGCCGAACCAACAACACCAATTCCTAAATGACATATTCTGGATTAAAATCAACAAAATTCACCAAACCGCAACGGTTTTGGGACACTATTAATTTTGTACCACAAATGATCATGGAATCTGGTCTGTCAGGTCTAGTTAGTTTTACATCGCAGCTGACCCAAGAGCTGGTTGTCTTATATCTAATGCTGTCAAATGTGGCATTCTGTGCTTTGCATTTTGTGTTTGATATTTAGAATCCAGTGTTCAGATGTTTGAACAGAGATAACATTTTCTAGGATTTTTCTATACATGAGTAAATGCAATTCTTAAAGCTCAATATCAGATGATACCCAGAGACACTCTACAGATACTATGTATGAATATTTGCTTGCTTTATCAAATGTCAAGTATAAACACTTTAATATTGAGATACAGAGATGCATGTTTTGCTGTCACATTCTCAGCCTCACTTAAAAACATGATATTTTATGTTTTTATCAATGTGTGTTTCATTTTATTGAAGAAACATAACATTTAACATATTCAGTAACTGTAAAGTAGTTTGCTCGTAATAGTCTTGATAGCATTTAGCGGTATAGCTTAATAATGTCTTTCTCCTATCTCAGCTTAATGTGCAGAGTCAACTGCAACAATGGCGTGAGTTTGGAGACAACAATGGCGTGAGTTTGGGACAGCTTTATCTGTTTCTTTGACCAAGTGGCGGACAGGGGGAGTGTTTGGGAAACCAGTCATAGTTTTTGCAACTTTGTTTGGTGATGCAAGTGGGGCAGAAGTTACTCACTTCCCCTTTAAATGGAATAATAAGTCAGAATATAAACATCCATTTTGTTCAAATGTTTTTTTAACATAACATTGATTGATAACAATGCATCTCTCTCTCTCTCTCTCTCTCTCTCTCTCTCTCTCTCTCTCTCTCTCTCTCAGGGGTACCAGCGTTCCAATCATTTCATCGCAACACAAGGCAAGTCTTTATACTTCTTTTACTCTAATACTTGTGTATTTGTATTGTGTAGTTGTTGATTAAAAAAAAGTACCTTTAAACATGTGGGTGTGTGTTTGTGTGCCCCATTTCTTCTACAAAGGATTGAATGATTCATATGCAGATATTGTTTTTGCCGTTTGATCTTATTTTCTCTCTTGGCATCCAAACACAACTGTACTTCCTTCTCATTAAATGCTCTTCATGTTGGCCTCTTCTTTTGTGAGGATGACTGATTAGGTTGTTTCTTTTTGTTTTATTCAGATAAAAGTGATCACAGTATAGAATTGAATCTTAAACACCAAACATTCATTTCTGCAAACCTTTTTGATCCACACTCTTTAAAAGAATGTTTTTTTTTTTTTTTTTTTGGTTGCATGAAAGAACCTTCAAGGGAAAAAAAAGTTCAAGTTTAGATTAAATGCAAATGCTTCGATCAGACATATAAAATGTTACATTAGATTTGTATTTTAAATAAATGGTCATCTTTTGCATCACAGTATCCACAAAACTACTAAGTAGCACAACTATTTCCAACATTGATAATAATAAGAAATATTTCTTGAGCACCAAATCAGCATTTTAGAATGATATATGAAGGATCACTTGACATTAACATGTAGAGGAATGATTGCTGAAAATTCAGCTTTTCAATCGCTGGAATAATTGCACATTTAATTACATAATTAAATATATATGAAAAAAAAAAAATAATAATTTTAAGACTATTTCACAAAATTAACAGAATGCGTAGCTGATATAAAAAATTGGATGACTAGTAATTTCCTACTACTAAATTCAGAAAAAACAGAGATTCTAATTATTGGACCAAAAACTTCAGCACATAAAAAACTTGAATACTGTCTAACACTTGATGGCTGCTCTGTTAAGTCGTCTTCGTCAGTTAGGAACCTGGGTGTGCTCTTTGATACCAATCTTTCATTTGAAAGCCACATTTCTAGCATATGTAAAACCGCATTCTTCCATCTTAAAAATATATCTAAATTGCGACATATGCTCTCAATGACAAATGCGGAACAGCTAGTTCATGCGTTTATGACCTCGAGACTAGATTACTGTAACGCTCTTTTGGGTGGTTGCTCTGCTCGCGTGATAAACAAATTACAGCTGGTCCAAAACGCAGCAGCTAGAGTCCTTACTAGAACCAGGAAATATGAACATATTAGCCCGGTTCTGTCAAAACTGCACTGGCTCCCTATTAAACATCGTATAGATTTTAAAATCTTGCTAATTACTTACAAAGCACTAAATGGCTTAGCTCCTCAGTACCTGAGTGAGCTCTTAATGCATTATAGTCCTTCGCGTCTATTACGATCTCAGAATTCTGGCCAGTTGTTAATCCCTAGAATATCAAAATCAACCGCAGGCGGTAGATCCTTTTCCTATTTGGCACCTAAACTCTGGAACAATCTTCCTAGCATTGTTCGGGAAGCAGACACACTCTGTCAGTTTAAATCTAGACTAAAAACGCATCTATTCAACCTGGCATACACATGACGCACTATAAACTTTTGTCTTCATATCCGTTAAAGGATTGTTAGGCTGCATAGATCAGGTCAGCCGGAACCGGGAACACTTCCTATAACACCAGATGTACTCGGTACATCAGAAGAAGAATGGCGTCTACGCTAATTTTTTTTGTCTCTCTGCTTATCCCGAGGTTTACCAATTAACGTGATTGGCTGGATCTGGGCCGTGTCCGGGTCGGACGGGGAACCTGTGCCTGTGTGCGGCAGCGATGTGGCCCTGTGGTGTCGGCGGAGACTGTGTTAACTAGATCATCCTTTGTTAAGACCTTACCGACTCATCAGCCAGTGGCACATATCCCAACAAACCGTCCCATACCGGCGTGATCAAAAAGATCTTAAACTAGATGGAACTAGATTAAATATTTTGACTGTTGCGATTCCAAATCGGTTTAATGACCCGTAACTCTGCCTGGGTATCGGACAAGTGTTCACTGTTGGCCAGAGGAGAACTGGCCCCCCGACTAAGCCTGGTTTCTCCCGAGGTTTTTTTCTCCATTTGTTGGAGTTTTGGTTCCTTGCCGCTGTTGCCTTTGGCTTGCTTAAGTTGGGGACACTTGCTTGATATTCAGCAGTGTTTTTGATATGCCTGCATTGGCGCCGTTGTATACAAACTGAGCTGAGCCGGACGATTACGTCACTGTTTTCTGCAGTGCTGATATACATAAATTAACTAGACTAATAACTATTGATATTTGCAACGGAATGAATCAATAATATACAGAATAAGCTGCACAATGACACCATTATCTTATTAATGTAAAGCTGCTTTGCCACAATTTGCATTGTAAAAAGCGCTATATAAATAAAGATGACTTGACTTGACTTGACAATATTGTTGTTTTTACTGTACTTTTTTACTGCAGCCTTGGGAGCATAATAGACTTACCCCAAACTTTTGGACATTAGTGTAACTGATTACAACGTTATTCAGGTTTAAAGTAAAGTGATTCTCTCTCTTTCTTCTTCTATGGAAATGGACAGCTGTCTGTAGTTTTGTCTTTGTGTGTCTCAGCTGCTCAATTCCAGCATGCAGCAGCAAACTTCTCACGCGTACACACACACACATCTCATTTAATCTGCTCTCTCTCTCATGTTGGTTGTCAACACTTCCTCCAAACATACACCCGGCACTGCTGTGCTTTGTTTGAGCAGGTGTACACACATTCACGTGTGGGATTTGCTAGGCTTGTTCTCTATCCGGAGGTTTAAACTGGCTTTATGTCCTGAGATCTTGCTAGCTGTTCGAGCTGTGAAGGCCATCTGCATGTCCACACCATAACAGTGCTGCATACAGATGTGCTCCAAACTCAATGAGCTTTTATTCAAATCTAAACAATCAGCACTCTGCAGCCCCAAACCTCTCAAAACTGCATAGCAACTAGATTATTACTAGATTTTTGGAAAATGTGACTGGCCCAAGCAAAACTCAGCATGCTACCATGATAGGCTGCTCTGGGTATTGCTTTTCGTTTCGTTTGGTTGTTCTCCATTTTTTTGGTGCATTTCTGTGTGGTTGCTAGAGTATTTAGTGTGGTCGCCAGAGCATACTATGTGTTTGATAAGGTGTTCTGAACATTTTTTTTGGCACATTGCTATGTGGTTGCTAAAAGTGTGCTAGTATGCAGTTGGTGATGTGCGCTGAGCTTTTATTAGCAATGTTGCTATGCGTTCTTGGTGGTTGTTAGAGCTTTAATGTGTGGTTAGATAGGTGTTCTGAGCAGTCTTTAGACCATTACAATGTGGTTACTAACAGAGTACTAGACAGACTTTTTTGAACTATTTTTTATACATTCTGGGTGGTTGCCAAAGCTTTAATGTGGTTGGTAAGTTGTTCTGAGCAGTTTTATGGCGTTATCAGCAAACTGCTACACAAATGTTCTGAATATTTTTAATATGTTGCTGAAATGTTTTATGGTCTGGCAAACACATTCTTATGCCAGTTCATAAGCATTTTACATTTTGCCAAATTCGTGGCTGATTCGTTTGAATTTGTTTGATTTCTAGGGATGCACCCAAAGCTAAATACTATGTTCGCCCCTGAAGGAACATAATGATGAAAATTAAGAAGATGTTATTAGGGGGTAGTCGTGGCCTAATGGTGAGGGAGTAGGGCTTGTAACGTGAAGGTTGCCCGCTCGATTCCCACGCCGGCAGGAATTGAAAGTGGGGATTGTGAATGAACAGCACTCTCTCCACCTTCGATACCATGACTAAGGCATGACTTGAGCAAGGCACCTAACCCCTAATTGCCTCACTTGTAAGTCGCTTTGGATAAAAGCGTCTGCAAAATGATTAAATGTATATAGTTGGTAATTATATTGTAATTTGCGGGCATCAGGGAGCCTCTATAAGTATTTGGGGTATTGAAATCGCATTTTTGCTTTCACATTTTAATTTGCAATCATGTACAATCTGGTACTGACCACGCATTGTACAAGATAAGATATTTAACAATGAGGCACAGGATCTTCTGTGCATCAATGTACTGGAATCTGGTGTACTGTATGTAACCGACTACCATGTACATTTAGAGACCCTATAGAATGTGTTATTCATTTTCTGTGCCTTTCAGAATTCGGGCACATCCATAATGATTTAATCCATACATTTTGTACACAAAAAAATGGCCACCTCGTGAAATGGTTATTTCACATTTTCAGTCATTTTTATTTGGTTTCTAACAGCTCTGATGTGCGGTTGCTTTAGGTTTTCTGAGGTTTTGTTGTTGTTGTTGTTGTTGTTGTTGTTTTATATATACATAAGGAAATATGAATGTTGTTTGTTGTCTGCTCTGAAAACACAGCGGCAGTTTTCTCCTGGCAGAGGTCCTTTGATTAACCCGGGCTGGATGTGTTCTGATGCTGTCAGTTGGGAAATGGCATTTCAATGTGCCCACAAACACATAGCTGTTGAACAAATGTCTCCCCACCTTCTATTTAAACCTCTAAAACGTTCCTGTTTTAACATTATTATTTATTATGAATAACTTCAGCTTCATCCTGTCTGTAAAGCAGAACGTTCAAATGTGGTTTTTAGAGGATGTAGCCGCAGGCAATATTGGGAAAGCTGCACAGGAAGTTGTTGGCTGTAATTGTTTTAACAGGTAGAGAAGAAAACCGACTTCTAGCCTGAAGGCAGAGTGCTCACAGCACTGACAGAGACAAGGCGGTTATAAACATTCAACAGCTTTCCTTTAATGTTCGGAGTGCTGCTTTAATGTTGTCATGTGCAAAGTGTGTAGATAAAAATTAATGAGGAAGAAAAGAAAGAGACAAGAGTGAGCAAGAAAGAGGTTAAAGCCAGGTGCACACGGTGCGATTTTTGCTGTCGTACAATCTCGCAACCATTTATTTTCTCTTGATACTCATATGGTCGCAGCTCACATTGTGTGGAAGGAATTACTAGTTAGGCAGAGCCGAGCATGGTACGAGCACCTTCTGATTTTTTTCTGAACTTGCTTAAAAAATTTGTTGAGTCGGCCCAATTTTGATCAGTGTATAAGCTGTCTCCTGTTGTCAATTCATACACAACCCTGTCACATAGGCCAGATCTATGAATATTATTATATCCCAGTAGCTGCAACCCAACAGCATGCACATATACTGACACACACACTGTAATGTATTAAGATGGGAACGGATTAGGGAAGAGGAACGACAGACACACGCTTTGCATGTTCACTGGTTATGTTTACTGCGTGCTCCAAAAAACACATAGAGAACTCACGTACAAGCCAATTGGCGTGGCATAAGATACCAGTCAATCAGCCCATCTATTACACACAAATGCAGTCTCTAGTTGTTTTTGTTGAAAGGAATAGCTGTGTTGTTCTCTGCTTTTCACTAAATCATTTGGACACTCGTCTTTTTATCTTCTTTCTTTTTTCTATCCGAAGCAATAAAGTGATCATATCTGTATCTAATCGGATTACTTTTACAAATTTCTTTTTATTAACTTTTTGTCTTATCAGTTTGAAATGCCATGAGGGTGAGAATTCCATAGATTTACACGGAATCTACTCTGTCTCAAGAATATATTGATGCTAGAGAATACCACAGTAATATCTAGAGATTTTTGACAAGAAAGAAAGAAACTATTTGCAGCAAGAAACCACCAAAGGACCACTACAGCAGCTCTAGCATCTACCTAGCATAGAAACAAACCAGAGAAGATCCAAACAACTTAGCAACTGCATAGAAACACACTAAAGCCCACACAGAATGCTATAGTGTGCTCTTCATCACAAGGTCGTGGCCCCCTCATCACAGGGCTCAGGAAAATGTTCCCTTCTGATGGCCTTGCGCCATAGCACACAAAATAGACAGACAGACACACATAGCATTACACTGAAATAGCAATGCAACACCCTAGCATCTTGAAACCACTCATATTTTCTTTAGAAAATGTAGAAATCTATTTTCTTACTGCTATTACTCACTCGATTTTCACTGCCAACAGTTTCTCCATTCTATATGAACTGATAGCTCTTCCATCCAAGCAGCCTGCCATTTCTCTTTTCTTATGTAATCCTCGTCGAAGTGGCGACCTGCTATTTCACAAAACCACCTCTATCCTCTCTTTATCCTGCGTTCAAATCATTCACCTCCCACAATTCTCCGTGAAACCTTATTCTTCTCTCTTTCCGCAGGGCCCAAGCAGGACATGATCTATGACTTCTGGCGCATGGTTTGGCAGGAGAACTGCTACAGCATCGTGATGATCACCAAACTGGTGGAGGTGGGGAGAGTGAGTAGAATAACTCTTCCTCTGCCTCTGGCTTCCCGGCCGCCCCCTCCGCCCACTAATGGACAACATCTATTACTAAACACTGACCACTACGGTCCACAGCTGACCATTACTGAAGATAAACTTTACCAAAACACCCTATTAGCCAGAGAACATTGCTTCTGATGAATGATTTTTATCGCTTCAGCCACCTTGCATTTAATTGGACTTTTCTTTGTCCCATTTCATACAAAATACCATGGCTACAACAGTTTTGTTAGTGGTAAATTAATATAGGATCTCTTTTTAAGAAGCTTTCAGATTCTTTCAGTCATTTGGTTTTATTTATTTATTACCCTCAAGCAAGTTACCACAGTTTTATTGTAGTATTACAGTTTTATGTGGCAGTAACTTTGATATTTTGGCAGAACCTACAGTTAACAAAATTTAGATTTTTGTAATTTGTCAAATTTGCATGCCTCAGCATTGTTATGCACAAATTCATTGTAAATGCTTTTACAAAATTACAGTAGTTCCCCCTTTCAAGCATTTTGATAGTACATTGAAGAAAGTGAAGCAACTATATCATTTATTTATATAAATGATATACTGCATGTTACGGATCGTGTGGTAAGGAACACTCCAGATCAAGTAGCATATGGAAATGCAGACTTTTAATCAACATACAGGGCACCAGGAAAACTACATACACACAACGTCAAACACAAATGAGAACTGAGGGAGAACACAGGGTAGATATACACAGGAGCACAAGAGGATACTGAGACTAAGTAATAATAAACAGCTGACGACAATGAACTAATAACGAGGGTAACCAAGGAGAGAAAAAAACGAACAAAGAGCAAGTCCAAACACAGAGACATGAGACAGTATATTGGTCTAATTGAAATTGCAGATTTTAAACCTTTTTTGTCTATGTGCAATTCGTTCATGTGCAGAACGTGTACTGGCTAGTTTTATTGACTGTGGTTTATTTTTCTTCTTTCACAGTTTTCTTTATTTATAGAAATTAAACTAAATTAAACATTGACTAATAAAATGACTTTAGTATAATCCTATTTAGCTAAATTAGCTTTTGTATATGTTGACATTAATTTGTAAAACGGCAAAAAAAAAAGTTATATTGACCTACAGTACATTAAATTTTGTCTTGAGTCTAAAGAAAATATATTGATTAGGTATGATAATAAATAATCTTTTTACTATGTGTGAATGTATTTGTTTTTGGAAAAGAAAATGCTTGTGATCAGTATTGAATCAAAAATTAAGAATTAAACCAAATTATAAATATGATTTGAGAAAAAATAGTAACATTGGCTGTAACCAATTACAATATTTATTTTATTTATTTATTATTATTTAATTTTTTTTGTGTGTGTTTGTAGTAATGGTAACTGAATGTGTAACTCCTGGAAGTTGTTTGCTATTGCTGTTGTGTGTTAATTGGATCTCTCTCTGTGTGTGTGTGTGTGTGTGTGTGTGTGTGTGTGCTTGATTCAGATGAAGTGCTGTAAATACTGGCCAGATGACAGCGAGCTCTATGGAGACATTAAAATCACTCTACTGAAAACAGAAACGCTAGCAGAATACACCGTACGCACCTTTGCCATGGAGCGGGTATGAGTGTTGAGATTTTTGTTAATGTTTTGCTATGCTTTTATCTTATGAAATGTAAATTTGTTAATGAAGCTCTTGTCCATCTGGCATTATGCTAAAATGCTGAAAAAATAAATGTGTGTGTAAATATATATATATATATATATATATATATATATATACACACATATATATAAAGATATAGAAAGAAGCAAAAAAAAAAAAGTGCAACTATTATTTATTTGTGCTTTGTTAGCGGGGTTACCCAGCCAAGCATGAAGTTTGTCAATTCCACTTCACATCTTGGCCAGAGCATGGTGTCCCGTTTCATGCCACAGGACTGCTAGCCTTCCTTAGGCGGGTCAAAGCCTCCACACCGCCTGATGCTGGGCCAGTGGTTGTCCACTGCAGGTAATTGGGTATTACTTATTATACTCACAAATTTTTAGTCTTCAATTTTCTTATTACTTTTTGCTACAATGTAGTAGATTCATGTATTATGCGGTTTAAAAAAAAAAATTAAAAGAGCAATTTTGTAAATGAGGCATTTTAATATAGGTAACTTAAGACTCTTTGTTTGTGTGTGTGTCTGTGTTATAGTTCAATCATAACTCAGTAAATAGTTTAATCATGCTAATGAATATGGCAGCGTTAATGTATTTGGTCTGAGCAGACTAGATCTGACACACTGCTGCTGTTCATTATTGCTGCCGCTGCAGAGCAACTATGGACTCACACAGACACGCTGCTGTCAGCATGAATAGATGTACATAAATTTTGTTGCAGAGCTAGGCAGGTGGAGTTCGGGGAGGTGGAGGGTTTCAGAAGTATTCTATTAGCGTGCTGCACGATTAGCTAACTGCAAACACTAAACCAAATATTGAGCAAGCAATGTCATGATCTCAATCTCATGGCTGCAAGATCAGCTGAGGCCAGTCAGCTTGGGTCATGTGGTAATGATGTGATTACTTGCAGACTGTATGTAAAGGACTTATCAGCCTGCACCATCTAGAGTTTTAAATTCTCTCTCTCTCTCTCTCTCTCTCTCTCTCTCTTATATAATATATATATAAGTAAGTTGTCATATAAAATTAATTTTAAGCCATGAGTCAGAGCAGAATTGGAGAAAGACAAATCTGTGGCATTGAGACAATTGTGTAGAAAACTAACAGTTAAAGATCTGTTATGCTTTGTAATTCATCTGACATGACAAAATACTGACAAAATTGTGGCACATTTTTTAAAAATGTTTATTGTTTTATAATGCACACTGTTTACAAATAAAAAAAAATGTTGGTATACAGTATATGCTATCCAATTAACTGAAACTAGTACAATTCATTTACAGAGTTTAATTTTTATTCATTATTACCAATCCAACTGTTAAGCAGTCTCTTCTGGGTTTTAGTGCCACCTCCTCACCTTTGAAAAAAAATGCGTTGCTTGTCTTAAGGCAATGTCAGTTCTTTCAGATCTCAAATATGAAAGCATGTCCTTTCTTTTGATGAAATACAGCTATTTAATATTTTCCATGCATCTTCTGTACATTAGAAACAAGAGAAAAATGCTTGCACCCGCAGTTCACCAGTCCAAGGACTTGTTTGTGCACCCCAGTCTCACTTATTCATACAAAAGACATTTATGTATCAGATAAAACTAAATTGAACAGAAAACCAATTCAGAGAATCATCCCTGAACATTGCTGAAACGTTCATATAAGTAAGTGTGAAATTTCTTCTCAAGTGACAACGTTGTCAGTCGCAAAGACATTGGCCCACGTTTATCTGGAAAATGTAACATATTTTGTCTAAGTCAAATGTTATAATGTATTCATCTGTTTATCTCTCCACTAGAATGTGCTTTAACACTATTGCTTTATCTTTCAATTAAAGTAGAGCATTGCCTCATTTAAGATTTTTTTTTTCTTGCACACTTCAATAGTAGACCGTATGCCTCACTGCCATCAAGGCCAATCCAGGCCACATTCCATTTTCTTACTGCAAAAACTACCAAACCACCATGGCAATGGTCTTTTTAGACATTACCTGGCCAGTTGTACAAATGAATTCTTTGAAATGCATTGGAGTACATTTTAAATATCATAATGTATAAATATGCTAATAATCATTAAGTACCAGTAATCTGTAAGTGATTCAGAACTTTTACAATCCTACATAAATTATTAAATACACAAACAAACTTCGCTTCAAGAATGAATAAAGTGTTTTGTGTGTGGATACTCATAGAAATCAACGTGTTCAAACTTTAAAGATGTGGCCCTTCTCATCCAGTGTGCACTTTATTTTGCTGATGTTAGAGGCTCCTGGTGAGAGGACGTACTTTATGAACCATAACACACCTAATTGACTAAATTTTTGATATCTTTTACCCACCCACATTTGTTAGGTTGCCAGCGTTCATTTCAATATATCAAAGTATAATTGTTTTACCAACTCATATAATATCACTGTATCATGGAACCACCACAGTTATAAAGGTGGAGAGTCAACTCAAGTTCAAGCTTAAAAGTGATTCAGGTTGGAAACTGGGTTAATTGGGAGTAGCGGGTTGTTTTAGTCTCCCCATGAATGTTCTGCTTGAAAGAGCTGTGGTAGTTTTATCCAATCCTGTAAGTATAATCAGGAATTGACACCTCTACTTAAAACTGCCCATTTGTGAGTGTGTACACAGAGCTACATTAGTGCCATGATATTATTATTAACCTTTTTTTTTTTTTCTCTGTCTACAGTATGGGTGCTGGCCGTACTGGCTGTTACATAGTTTTGGACGTGATGCTGGATATGGCGGAGTGTGAGGGTGTGGTGGACATCTATAACTGTGTGAAGACACTCTGCTCACGACGGATTAATATGATCCAGACTGAGGTAAGAAAATGGGTCACATTAATCACGTATTCATCCAACTAAACTAGGTTGGCTAGATTTTTTTTCACACTAGAACTCTTGGTGCTTACCTGAGTTTATTTGACATCAGGGTTCATTTGGATAATGTGAATGTTGTTTCCTATACTTGTGTGTTAATCTTTGAGTCGTACCAAAGCTGATCTGGGGGATACTTTATGTGAACTCCACTACTGTTATGAACACAACAGTCCTAAATCATGGAAGTAAACCACTGTTACTGACATATGACTTTTTCAAATTGTACTTTTGGCAAGAAAATGTACACCCGATGTACGCCTGCATTCTTTGGAAACTTTTCAGATTGTAACAAAAAAACAAAACACATTACTGGAGTTTACCAATAAAATACTATTTCTTCTATTTCTTTCTACTATTTCTTATGTCTTTCCCCTTCAAAATTTCACATCTAGTTCATTGTATTACTTGCCATTACTTTTTAATTATTTGTGTAATTCATTAGCAATTTCTGAGTGATATGTTCATCCATTCTGTCTGAATGCAATGGTAGGATGTCGTGCAGACATCACACATCATCAGCGTGTTTCATGAGGTTAATCAGAGTTGTACACATTACTAGTCACAAATCATCGCAAACAAGCAGTAGCCACCTTTCTTTATTTTGCGTGGCACCACGATCGATGTCGAAATGAATTTGTAGAGTCAAGTACTCCGAGCTCTCAGAAAATTCAGAGTTTACAAATTGTAATTACGAGTTCGACAAGGATGTGGAGTCTTTTTACAAGTCAGAATATGGTAATTATGCTAATTCTGACATGGTGTGAACACACAAAACCGCTTTGAATGACCATGACATAAGTTGTTTACATTTATTATTATTGTAATGTCACTGTTTGGAATGGCAATTCATATTGTTTTTAATATCTATCATACAAGTGCAGTAGTTGGTTGAATGCTACATTTTATTAAATATTTCATGGCAACTTCCAGTTTTCTATTTTGCCTTGTTTTTAACTCCTCTATATTCTTTACGCAAACAAGTATGAAAAAATGGCCTAGAACACAAGTTTCTCTGAGGTTTCCTGGTAAAAGAGATTTATACATTAAAAATGCATTTTGTATAAAAATGTGTTACTTCTGAATAATTTATATTCTCAATTTATTATTTCCCCTCAAATTCGCTCAGTTTTGAAAGACAGAGAGTGAGTTTGTGAACTGCATGTTAATAAGCTGATGGACGAAAGTAGCTATGAATATATATATATATATATATATATATATATATATATATATATATATATATATATATATATATATATATACTTTTTTCTATTCAAGTGAACCCTCAAGAGGCTGGACAACAAAGAACTTCCTGTGTTATTTGCCAATTCATGAAGAATCGCTTGTTTGTTTTCCTCACTTGTAAGTCGCTTTGGATAAAAGCGTCTACTAAATGACTAAATGTAAATGTAAAAGAAAAAAAAAACATAATTTAATGTATAATCACTGTTGACTGAATATAACAAGAACACTTTTAAAGACAAAAGCAAGGCCATGAAAAACGTCTTGCTGTCTAGGCTGCTTTATAATGCATAAGAGATCTCTGCCCTCACTATTACACACTGCTGCTTATGATCTATGAATTGACTACAGCAAGTTGAAAGCCAGTCTAGTGTACTCCCTCAGCAGAGATCAAACGGAAAACTCATTCTTGACCCTCTGATAAATGGACAGATTGAAAGAGTAAACCAGATTAAAAATAAAGGAATTTAGCCATCTTTATAAGGACACTTATGTCTCTATAATGCTTGTTTGAGAAGGCAAGCATCTCTGTTTCTGTTGTTCATATTCACAGTTACAGATTTTTCTAAAAACTTTACTCAATTAAACTTTATTATGCAGTTTGTCCTGAACAACACGTCCTACATTTTTGCAAAACTCAAAAAAATTGACTTATACAAACAGTACAATTCATGGAAGTTTGCATCTGAAATGAACACTAATGACAAAAATGGCAACAACTTTAATTCCTTTTCACACAAATTATGGTTACATAGGCTGATTATCGATTAATAATACTCATTTTGCACTTTTACCATAGTGCATAATTTATAAACTAATACAATTTGATGTTTGCATCACGTAACCACCTACAGTATGACTTTTCTCACATATTAAACTTACTCGGTAACTCACCCGGTAAAGACTTGTAGAAGCAAGCTAAAAAGGCATGGTTGCTTTAGCACAAAGTCATGTTGCTTTTGTCAACATTATCGGTTAGGTTGTAGGTGGTAGGTTATTTTCAAATGCGACAGAACATTAACCTTTTAGCGGCATACATTTAATTTCCAGACTATTGTGATATGTACAATAACCAACTTAATACAATGTTGCCAGATTCACATTCATTTGTGTTGGATAAAATGGAATGCACTTTTAGCTCTACTCACTTGCAAAATGTGCAAAAAGCACCGTTATATAAATTTGCAGAAATGTCGCCTCTGTTATTTTTTTCCAATGAGCCTGAGCTTCTTAGCTCATTAAGCAACCACCTGAACACCCTAGAAACCATATAAACTCTAAACACTTTAACTAACCCATTGAAACACTCTGGCAACCATTCAGAAAATTCAGAAAGCCATGGGCAAGCATCACTCAATATTTCTTCAGAAAATTTCTATTATAATTACTTCTAGTATCTCCATAGACAACTATTGTCATATAGCACAATTTCTGTAGCTTCAAGTCATTCCACTGATGGCCATTTGTAGATGAGTGCACAAGTGTTGTATACCTTTTCATGGGACTATAGATTAGATTGACTTTGACATTTCCCTCCTACACTGCTAAATTAAGCTAATATTTGCCCCCTCGATTAATCTCTCTGACATTTTGTCACATCATTTTTAATTAAAGCCATATAAAAGCAAATAATTGGACATTGCATCTTGCAAGTTTTGACATGACCTCATTTCTTTGCAGCAGTTTTTTGTCGTAGTCTGTCCTGAACTGACTCTTTCTCTGTCAATCTCTCTCCGGTTTTAGGAGCAGTATATATTCATTCATGATGCCATACTAGAGGCCTGTTTGTGTGGAGAGACCGCCATCCCTATTAGTGAGTTTTCGCTCACCTATAAGGACATGTTGAGTGTGGATTCTCAGACCAACACCTCTCAACTTCGAGAAGAGTTTCAGGTGAGTCATATTTAGGAGTGAATGAACTGAGGAAAAATGACTCAAAATAATAATAATAATAATAAAAAAGTTAACTTCAAAATATCCAAACTTTGGTGGATTTGAAGTGGGTATTACATCAAAGTTTAAAATGAAACTTGCATAGACTGATTTTAGAGAGCAGTTGGTTGTGATTGGCTTGGACCTTTGGATCGTTTTTAGTTGGTTAGCATTAGTTAAGTTTTTTATGGGGGTTAGCTTTTGTTCAAATACATATCTTATCTTGAAAAATGCATGTTATATTATAACAGATCATTAGTTGTAAAATGTGTTATATTTTGCTGCTTACATCAGATCTTAGAACAGATCTATATATCTATAACAGTTGCTTTCATTGGTTATATCATTTAACACAGTTCACTGTAAAAAGTTGTAACTTGAATTTGTAAGAGTTTTTTCCTACTTTATCTTTGAGTTTCAGGTGAATACATTTTTGGAGAGAATTGGATCCAGTTACACCACATTGTATTGTGCACACAACCTTTAAACTGAGCAAACGGAGCCAATGCACATCATTTTTGAATGGCTGTATCTCAAGTAGCACTGTGTCATTTTAGAAGTCAACTTTGTACATATAATTGAGTAGCAAGTTTCAAAGTAGCTGCATCTGTTCCAGGGTCAGTGTATTCACAGCATTCTTACAAAGATGACTCTTGAACTTTCAAATGGTGAATAGAGTCACTTTTTTGCAAATTCATTCACCCCCCAACCCAAATAAGTGTGACCCCTGAGCTGAAAAAATCATTGTTATGCCTATTGCCTATTATTATTATTATTATTATTATTATTATATAGCAAGTTAATATCTAGCATTATTACTGCTGATTATAGTCTAATTACAGCCTGGCATAATGTTGTGGACTCCGCTAATGCACTGTGGATGATACTTGTTCAAGTACATTGACTACATTGCTTAGGCCCAGGAAGAGATTGGGTACTGTAATTTTTTCTGGACCCCGCTCGTAGGAGTCATGACATAATTAGCAGACTATCATCACTCAATGGCTGGCTGTCTAAGTGGTGTCCACAGAATAATATAGGTTTCATAGACAATTGGAAAAGTTTTTGGGGCAGACCTGACCTGTTGAAAAGATATGGTATTCATCCCTCCTGGGGTGGTGCTGCTCTTCTCTCTAGTAATATGGCACATAGTCTTAGAGCTCAACCTTGACTAACTGGGGCCCAGGTCAGGAAGCAGACAGACTGGCTAAACCGACCATCTGCTAGCTGTCTCACGTCACAGAATTCAGATAAATCCCAACACATAGAGACTCTTTC
The DNA here is from genome assembly GCA_037194245.1 of Opsariichthys bidens. Lineage (NCBI taxonomy): Eukaryota > Metazoa > Chordata > Actinopteri > Cypriniformes > Xenocyprididae > Opsariichthys > Opsariichthys bidens. The sequence goes on from CM074302.1 coordinate 16,893,465, forward strand.
ACTTAGATATCATCAGATAGAGACTGTGTCTGTACCCCGAATTAATAAATACAGAAAACTTCCAAACCCATTTATGGGTGGTAATTTAATTGATGTTCAACAAGTAGTAAACAGAGATCATAAAGATAATAAAATGATAAAGCTTGGCTTGCTGAATATTCGATCCCTTTCTTCAAAAGCACTTATTGTAAATGAAATTATCACAGATAATAACCTAGAGGTTCTGTTTTTGACAGAAACCTGGCTAAAACCAGATGATTACATTACTTTAAATGAGTCTAGCCCTCAAGGTTACTATTATCGACACAAACCTCGTCGGAAAGGTAAAGGGGGAGGTGTTGCTGTAATCTATAGTAATATCTTCAGTATTACTCAAAAGTCTTTCAAATATATCTCTTTTGAAGTGATGGTGCTCTATGTAATGTTATATAATGTAAGTGACAAATCTCATTTGAAATTTGTGTTTGCTACTGTATACAGGCCACCAGGGCACCATACAGATTTTATCAAAGAATTTGCTGATTTTCTATCGGAGTTAGTACTGGCTGTGGATAAAGTCCTTATTGTTGGTGATTTTAATATACATGTAGATAATGAAAAAGACGCTTTGGGATTGGCATTAACAGATATTCTAAGCTTTATTGGAGTTAGACAACACGTGTCAGGACCAACTCATTGTCGTAATCATACTCTAGATCTAATATTGTCACATGGAATCGATATTGATGCCGTTGAAATTCTGCATCAGAGCGATGACGTCTCAGATCATTATCTAGTCTCATGCGTGCTACATTTATCCAAGGCTGGAAAACCGCCTGTCTGCCATAAATATGTTAGAACCATAACTTCTACCACTAAAAATTGCTTTATAAATAATCTTCCTGATCAGTTTCATCAACTTAGCAAATCAGACAGCTTAGAAGAACTCGATGTTGCAACAGAAACTATTGACGCTCTCTTTTGGAACACTCTAGACTCTGTCGCTCCTTTGCGCTTAAAAAAGATTAAGGATATTAGTCCAACGCCATGGTATAACGAGCACACTCGGGCCCTTAAGAGAGCAGCCAGAAAACTGGAGCGCAGCTGGAAGAATTCATAACTAGTTTTTCGGATTTCATGGAGAAAGAAAATGATGGAGTACAGAAAGGCTGTAAAAACCGCTAGATCTGCTTATTTTTCAAATCTTTTAGAAGAAAATAAACACAATCCTAAGTATTTATTTAATACAGTGGCTAAATTAACAAGAAATACAGCCTCAACTTCTGATGTTTCAAAACAGCACAGCAGTGATGACTTTATGAACTTCTTTACTTGCAAGATTGACAACATTAGAGAGAAAATTATAGCCATGCAACTGTCTACTACAGTATCACATCAGACAGTGGATTGTTGTATCCCTGAGGAAAAATTCCATTCATTCGCTGCTATAGGAAAGGAAGAATTGTCTAAACTTGTTAAATCATCAAAATCAACAACATGCATGTTAGACCCTATACCGACTAAGATATTGAAAGAGATGCTTCCAGAGGTCATAGATCCTCTTCTTAAGATCATTAATTCATCTTTATCACTAGGTTACGTACCGAAAAATTTTAAGCAGCCTATAATCAAACTTCTTGTTAAAAAAACACAACTTGATCCTGGTGAATTAGTCAATTACAGACCGATTTCCAATCTACCTTTTCTGTCAAAAATACTAGAAACGTCAGTATCATCTCAACTTAGTTCCTACCTGGAAAGAAATGGTATCTGTGAGGATTTCCAGTCAAGATTTAGACCGTACCATAGTACTGAGACTGCTCTCATTAGAGTGACAAATGATTTGCTCTTATCATTAGATCATGGTTGTATCTCTCTATTAGTGTTACTAGACCTCAGTGCTGCTTTTGACACTATCGACCACAATATTCTTTTGAATAGACTAGAATATTATGCTGGAATTAGTGGAATTGCATTGGCATGGTTCAAATCATACTTATCTGACTGTTATCAGTTTGTAGTAGTAAACGAAGAGATGTCATTTCGATCACAAGTTAAATATGGAGTACCACAAGGCTCAGTTCTAGGACCGTTGCTTTTCACTCTGTACATGCTACCCTTGGGAGATGTCATTAGGAAGCATGGCATTAGCTTTCACTGTTACGCTGATGATACTCAGCTCTATATTTCCTCGCACCCTGACGAAACCTACCAATTCTCAAAACTAACAGAATGCGTAGCTGATATAAAAAATTGGATGACTAGTAATTTCCTGCTACTGAATTCAGAAAAAACAGAGATTCTAATTATTGGACCAAAAACTTCAGCACATAAAAACCTAGAATACTGTCTAACACTTGATGGCTGCTCTGTTAAGTCGTCTTCGTCTTCGTGAACCTGGGTGTGCTCTTTGATACCAATCTTTCATTTGAAAGCCACATTTCTAGCATATGTAAAACCGCATTCTTCCATCTTAAAAATATATCTAAATTGCGACATATGCTCTCAATGACAAATGCGGAACAGCTAGTTCATGCGTTTATGACCTCGAGACTAGATTACTGTAACGCTCTATTGGGTGGTTGCCCTGCTCGCGTGATATACAAACTACAGCTGGTCCAAAACGCAGCAGCTAGAGTCCTTACTAGAACCAGGAAGTATGAACATATTAGCCCGGTTCTATCAAAACTGCACTGGCTCCCTATTAAACATCGTATAGATTTTAAAATCTTGCTAATTGCTTACAAAGCACTAAATGGCTTAGCTCCCCAGTACCTGAGTGAGCTCTTAATGCATTATAGTCCTTCGCGTCTATTACGATCTCAGAATTCTGGCCAGTTGTTAATACCTAGAATATCAAAATCAACCACAGGCGGTAGATCCTTTTCCTATTTGGCACCTAAACTCTGGAACAATCTTCCTATCATTGTTCGGGAAGCAGACACACTCTGTCAGTTTAAATCTAGACTAAAAACGCATCTATTTAACCTGGCATACACATGACGCACTATAGACGCACTATTTTGTCTTCATATCCGTTAAAGGATTGTTAGGCTGCATAAGATCAGGTCAGCCGGAACCGGGAACACTTCCTATAACACCAGATGTACTCGTTACATCAGAAGAAGAATGGCGTCTACGCTAATTTTTTGTCTCTCTGCTTATCCCGAGGTTTACCAATTAACGTGATTGGCTGGATCTGGGCCGTGTCCGGGTCGGACGGGGAACCTGCGCCTGTGTACGGCAGCAATGTGGCCCTGTGGTGTCGGCGGAGACTGTGTTAACTAGCTCATCCTTTGTTAAGACCTTACCGACTCATCAGCCAGTGGCACATATCCAAACAAACCGTCCCATACCGGTGTGATCATAAGATCTTAAACTAGATGGAACTAGATTAAATTTTTGACTGTTGCGATTCCAAATCGGTTTAATAACCCGTAACTCTGCCTGAGTATCGGACAAGTTTTCACTGTTGGCCAGAGGAGAACTGGCCCCCCGACTAAGCCTGGTTTCTCCCGAGGTTTTTTTTCTCCATTTGTTGGAGTTTTGGTTCCTTGCCGCTGTTGCCTTTGGCTTGCTTACGTTGGGGACACTTGCTTGATATTCAGCAGTGTTTTTGATATGCCTGCATTGGCACCGTTGTATGCGAACTGAGCTGAGCCGGACGATTACGTCACTGTTTTCTGCAGTGCTGCTATACATAAATTAACTAGACTAATAACTACTGATATTTGGAACGGAATGAATCAATAATATATAGAATAAGCTGCACAATAAGACCATTTTCTTATTAATGTAAAGCTGCTTTGCCACAATCTGCATTGTAAAAAGCGCTATATAAATAAAGATGACTTGACTTGACTTGACTACTGAGATTGCTCCAAGTGGAGGTACTGCTGAAAAACATTGACAAATTAAACCTTTGCACACAGTGGGTATGGAAAGTATTCAGACCACCTTAACTTTTTCACCCTTTGTTATATTGCAGCCATTTGCTAAAATAATTTAAGATATTTTTTTTCCCCTCATTAATGTACACACAGCACCCCATAGTGACAGAAAAACACAGAATTGTTGACATTTTTGCAGATTTATTAAAAAAGAAAAACTAAAATATCACATTGTTCATAGTATTCAGACCCTTTGCTCAGTATTTAGTAGAAGCACCATTTTGATCTAATGAGTCATGAGTCTTTTTTAGAAAGATGCTAAACGTTTTTCACACCTGGATTTGGGGATCCTCTGCCATTTCTCCTTGCAGATCCTCTCTAGTTTTGTCAGGTTGGATGGTAAACATTGGTGGACAGCCATTTTAAGGTCTCTCCAGAGATGCTCAATTGGGTTTAAGTCAGGGCTCTGGCTGGGGCATTCAAGAACAGTCACGGAGTTGTTGTGAAGCCACTCCTTTGTTATTTTAGCTGTGTGTGGTCATTGTCTTGTCGGAAGGTAAACCTTCGGCCCAGTCTGAGGTCCTGAGCACTCTGGAGAAGGTTTTCCTCCAGGATATCCCTGTACTTGGCCGCATTCATCTTTCCCTCGATTGCAACCAGTCGTCCTGTCCCTGCAGCTGAAAAACACCCCCACAGCATGATGCTGCCATTACCATGCTTCACTGTTGGGACTGCATTGGACAGGTGATGAACAGTGCCTGGTTTTCTCAACACATACCACTTAGAATAAAGGCCAAAAAGTTCTATCTTGGTCTCATCAGACCAGAGAATCTTATTTCTCACCATCTTGGAGTCCTTCAGGTGTTTTTTTAGCAAACTCCATGCGGGCTTTCATGCGTCTTGCACTGAGGAGAGGCTTCCGTCGGGCCACTCTGCCATAAAGCCCCGACTGGTGGAGTGCTGCAGTGATGGTTGACTTTCTACAACTTTCTCCCATCTCCCGACTGCATTTCTGGAGCTCAGCCACAGTGATTTTTGGGTTCTTCTTTACCTCTCTCACCAAGGCTCTTCTCCCCGAATAGCTCAGTTTGGCAGGACGGCCAGCTCTAGGAAGGGTTCTGGTCGTCCCAAACCTCTTCAATTATGGAGGCCACTGTGCTCTTAGGATCCTTAAGTGCAGCAGAAATTGATTTGTGACCTTGCACTGACATGCACTGTGAGCTGTAAGGTCTTATATGGACAGATGTGTGGCTTTCCTAATCAAGTCCAATCTGTATAATCAAACACAGCTGGACTCAAATGAAGGTGTAGAACCATCTCAAGGATGATCAGAAGAAATGGACACAAGAGTTAAATATATGAATGTCAGAGCAAAGGGTCTGAATACTTAGGATCATGTGATTATTTCAGTTTTTCTTTTCTAATAAATCTGCAAAAATGTCAGTTTTTCTGTTAGTATGGGGTTCTGTGCATACATTAACGAGGAAAAAAAATATATAAAAAATATAACAATATAATATGCAATATAACAAAGAGTGAAAAATTTAAGGGGGTCTGAATAATTTCCTCACCCACTGTATATGCTTTAAAAAATGCACAAAGCATAGGAAATGAAAACCCAACCATTTAAGTAAAAAATTTTCTGGGATTCTATGATGTAAAATTAGGAGAAAAATTTTGGAAAATTAGGAGCTCTGACTGAAGCAAGAAATTAAAACCTCATACATTATTATTATTATTGTTATTAATATTATTATCATTATTATTTTCATTCTTATAACTATGGACTGAAAGAGTACACAATGGTAATCTGCAGTTCCCATTCAGTCGGTCACTTCGACGTACGTCGGATGACCGACGAATAGGAATCTCGCTAGAGAGGCCAATCTACTTCGAGTGTAACTAAAACGAGCCAATGCATATTGGCATGCAATCATATGCATCAGCTGCTCACTCCTCGCAGAGCGGGTATATAATGAGCAGCAGGTGCGTTGCATCTTTAGCTTTTCGCTTCGGAGCCGAACCTGTATGGTGTCTACGAGCGAGTGTGACGAAAGACGAAGAATCTTTTGGTGGATTGCTCTTCGTGAGAGTGCAGGCGGACAGCGCAGCAGCGGGGCCGTTCTCTTGTTTGTCTTCTCTGTTTGTTCTGTTTTATGTGAGCAAATGAAGCTGTTCTCAGCTGTAAAAGCCGTTCTTATGGCTGGTAACGGTGCGCTATTATAGAGCGCTTAAAAGCTGTTATCACAGCTGGTAAGAGCGGTTTCAAGAGTGAGTGCACACGACAGGCTGCACTTTTTCCCTGTCTGTGTTGCCGCGGTTATCCCCTGCGTGCTTCGGCACTCGAAAGAGTTAATTCCTAAAAGAGCTCGCGCGAGTGGTTTCGCGTCTTTTCGAAGATGTGTACTACTTGCGTGTTTCTGGATGCGGTCGTTACCTGGCGCCTCGGGATGGTCACGAGCGCTGTATCGCGTGCTTGGGCTTAAGGCGCGCTGAGGCAGCGTTTGTGGATGAGTCATGCACCCATTGCGGGAAGATGACCATCGCGGAGTTGCGATCTAGACTCCGCCTCCTGCAAGGGGGCGAGGTTGCGATCTAGACTCTGCTTCCTGCAAGGGGGCGGAGTCCCAGTGCCGCTGCTTCGTTCCAGTCCTCCTGAAAATGGAGGGCTGTTTCGGGCGGTGGCACTGGTGATTTGAGGATTACAGTGAGCGCGCTTCCCTCGGGGAACCAACCCCCTGGGAACCCTCACTCCTCCTGCACTCTGCAGCCAGTAGAGCTGCTGGGGGAGCGTGATGGACCGCCCCAGAGGTGTGTACCATCCGTATCCTTCAGGGCTCCCCAGGATGACCGGATGTCGATCGCTGCATCGGAGGGTGAGCCTGACGCTTTCGTGGATGATGATTCGGCGCGGCTGCCTCCTTCGGGAGTGACAGCTGTGCCCGGATCAGACCCGGAAATGATGGCTATGCTTCCCCGGGCCGCCAACAGGGTCGGGCTTGTGTGGAATGCTCCAACGTGTGGAGTGCGCCACCGTGTCCCGAGCCCTCGAGGTTGGATGATTGGTTCCTCGGAGTGGCAAGGGATGGTTCTCAGCCCCCCACCCCGGTTCCCTTCTTCCCGGAAGTGCATGTAGAGAACACTGGTGCGTGGAGGGCACCTTTTACTGCCCGAAACCGTGCCAGTGGGACCTCCTCCCTCACTACCCTTGATGGCGGTGCGGCAAAGGGATGTTCACGCATACCCCTTCCTGAAGAGAGGGGGGAGCGTCTCTCCCTTCCCGGGCCTGTGAGCGCTGGTCGGACCTACCGGCAGTGCTTACTGGGCCTGCGCGGAAGCCGCTGCCGCCTTACACGCTATGGCGTTGTTGCAGGTCCATCAGGCCAAGGCACTGAGGGGCCTGCACGAGGGTAGTCATGATCCACAAGTTCTCCAAGAACTTCGTACCGCTACGGACCTCGCGCTTCGAGCGACGAAGGTCACTGCGCGGTCAGTGGGTCGTGCGATGTCCACGCTGGTGGTCCAGGAACGTCATCTCTGGCTGTGTCTGGTCGACATGAGGGATACCGACAAAGTCAGGTTCCTTGATGCCCCCATGTCCCAGACCGGCCTCTTGGCGACGCGGTCGAGAACTTTGCCCAACAGTTCTCGGCTGTACAGAAGCAGTCTGAGGGCCACATCCTGCTGAGGCGGTCAGCTGCTGCACCGCCCGCATCGCCTCAGGCTACTCGTCGCTCCTGGGGCATATGGCGGCCGCAGCGGCAGTAACTCCGCTCGGTCTGCTTCATATGAGACCGCTTCAGCACTGGCTCCACGGCCGAGTCCCGAGATGGGTGCAGTGTCAGGGGTGTGGACGGGCCCCCAACTGCAGTGGCACATCAATTGCCTCGAGTTGTTGGCAGTACGGCTCGCCCCGAGCCGCCTCAAGGGGCCGCTTCAGGGCAGGCATGTGCTGGTCCGTACGGATAACACTGCGACCGTTGCATACACCGTCAAGGTGGTCTACGCTCCCGTCGCATGTCACAACTCGCCCCCCATCTCCTCCTCTGGAGTCAGAAGCATCTGAGGTCGCTTCGTGCCATTCGCATCCCCGGTGTGCTCAACCGTACGGCCGACGAGCTCTCACAAGCTGCGCTGCCGGGAGAGTGGCGACTCCACCCCCAGGCGGTCCAGCTGATCTGGAGAGAGTTCGGAGAGGCTCAGGTAGACCTGTTTGCCTCTCCAGAAACCTCTCACTGCCAGCTGTTTTACTCTCTGTCCGAGGGGACATTCGGGACAAACGCACTGGCTCACAGCTGGCCCCGGGGCCTCCGCAATTATGCATTTCCCTCAGTGAGCCTAATTGCACAGACCCTGTGCAAAGTCAGGGAGGACGAGGAGCAGGTCGTGTTAGTTGCGCCCTATTGGCCCAACCGGACCTGGTTCCCAGAACTCTCACTCCTCGCGACAGCCCCTCCCTGGCCCTTTCCTCTGAGGAAGGACCTTCTTTCTCAGAGACGGGGCACCTTCTGGCACCCGCGTTCAGACCTCTGGAAACTCCATGTCTGGTCCCTGGACGGGACACGGAGGTTCTGGTGACTTACCCTCCGAGGTACTTAACACCATCGCTTCGGCACGTGCACCGTCTACAAGACGTGCTTACGCCCTGAAGTGGAACCTGTTCGTCGAGTGGTGTTCTTCTCGCCGAGAAGACCCCCGAAGATGCTCGATCAGAGTCGTGCTTTCCTTCTTGCAGCTAGGGTTGGAGCGTAGGCTGTCCCCCTCCACCCTCAAAGTCCATGCTGCTGCTATTTCTGCATACCACGACCACATAGATGGCAAATCTGTTGGTGAGCACGACCTGGTCGCCAGGTTCCTTAGGGGGGCGAGACGGTTAAATCCTCCTCGTCCCCCCTCCATACCCTCTTGGGACTTGGCTCTGGTGCTGAGAGCACTCCAGAATGCTCCCTTTGAGCCTTTGCAGTCAGCAGACTTAAAGATTATGTCTATGAAGACTTTGCTGCTGGCTGCATTGGCCTCCATCAAGAGGGTAGGGGACCTGCAGTCTTTTTCGGTCGACGAATCGTGCCTAGAGTTCGGGCCGGGTGACAGCCACGTGGTAATGAGACCCCGGCCTGGCTATGTGCCCAAGGTTCCTACCACTCCCTTCAGGGACCAGGTAGTGAGCCTGCAAGCGCTGCCCTCGGAGGAGGCAGACCCAGCCCTGGCTTTGCTCTGTCCAGTTTGCGCTTTGCGACTGTACGTGGACAGAACTCGAAGCTTCAGGACCTCAGACCAGCTCTTTGTCTGTTATGGAGGCCAGCAGAAGGGAAAGGCTGTCTCCAAGCAGAGGATGGCCCACTGGATAGTGGATGCCATTGCCCTGGCTTACCAAGCTCAGGGTGTGCCCTGCCTGCTCAGGTTGCATGCACACTCCACGAGAGGTGTTGCATCCTCCCGGGTGCTGGCTCGTGGCGCCTCGCTAACAGACATCTGTAGAGCTGCGGGCTGGGCGACACCTAACACGCTCGCTAGGTTTTATAGCCTTCGTGTTGAGTCGGTCTCCTCCCGTGTTCTTGCCTCAGGTCAGAGGCACGGAGAGGCCCCGGCTTAGTGTCGGCTTGCTGCACTTACATGTGCTTATTCTCCAGAGAGTCCCTACAAGGCAGACCCTGTTGAGTCCTCCGATCTCCCTTCGGCAGCCAACGTGGCGGAGCGTCTGGCGCCAGGCCTATACTCCGCTGCATCCTTGAGAACCGGATTTAGGCTGGGTTCCATATGAGTGACCCTACGGGGATCCCATATGTCTGGTTCCACGGTTGCTCCTAATCGAAGCCCGTGTCTTTCCCTCTGGGAGAACCCACCTCTCGTTGAGTGGAGTCACCCCAGTTCTTCCATATGACAACCCCACGGTTAGTCCATTATTCTTCCACATAACTCCTTCGGGGAAGGATGTGGCTTCCGCAGCGTCCCTTTTACACGAAGGGTACGCTTCCCAGTGTTATCCAATAGTCTCACTGAATGGGTTTGGGAACAGCAGTGATTGACACTCTCTGTGTTAGCCCTGGCCCACCGTCCTCAGGCAAGGGGGTTCAGGTGGCTTACAACAGAGCGCTGGAAGAGGGCAGCTCCTGTGGCGCTTTGGTAGGGATTCCTATTCGTCGGTCATCCGACGTACGTCGAAGTGACCGACTGAATGGGAACGTCTCGGTTACATAGGTAACCCTCGTTCCCTGAAGGAGGGAACGGAGACGTACGTCCCGTCGCCACAGTTGCTGTACCCCGCTGATGCTGCCGCCTATCTGGTTCGGCTCCTCAGCGAAAACCTAAAGATGCAACGCACCTGCTGCTCATTATATACCCGCTCTGCGAGGAGTGAGCAGCTGATGCATATGATTGCATGCCAATATGCATTGGCTCGTTTTAGTTACACTCGAAGTAGATTGGCCTCTCTAGCGAGATTCCTATTCGTCGGTCATCCGACGTACGTCTCCGTTCCCTCCTTCAGGGAACGAGGGTTACCTCGGTTACATAACCGAGACGTTGTTACCCTAAAGAGCTATTTCTGATTTAACCCATGAAAATATGTTTTGCTTATATAAATTAATGCATTTAGGCTATTCAGTGGTGTTACATAATATTTTTGACATGAATAAAACCAGTTAATTTAGAAAACAATGAATTAAATTGGGATTTGAGTTAATGTATGTGTAGAGCAGTTTTTTATTGTTAGCTAAAACTACTAATATTAAAATTAGTTTTAGTTAATTGAAATAAAGCTTAAATAAAAGTTATATAAATATTAGATGAAAAATTATAAATGTTACCTTGCCAAAATGAAATTTAAAAAAAAAAAGTTTAATTTGTAATACAAAATAACTAAAACTGAAATTAAAATGGAAGGGTTAGTTCACCCAAAAGTTACATTTCTGTTATTAATTACTTAGCCTCATGTTGTTCCACACCCGCAAGACCTTCGTTCATCTTCAGAACACAAATTAAGATATTTTTGATGAAATCCAAGAGGTATCTGACTCCTCCATAGACAGCAATTTAACTTTCAAGGTCTAGAAAGGTACTAAAGACCTCCACATCACTGCAGTGGTTGAACTTTAATAACCTTAAGCGACGAGAATACTTTTTGTAAAACAAAACCAAAAATGACGACTTTATTCAACAACATCTTCTCTTCTGTGAAATTCTCATACGTTGTTTATGTTCAACGCTTCCAGGTTCTATGTCAGAAAGCTGGCTCAGCATTAGCTGACGCTGTTCACAAGAGCAGCATAACACATACATGTGATGCTGACGCAGAAGCTGGCCAATAATGAAATATATCTTAAAAATATCTTAATTTGTGTTCTGAAGTTGAACAAAGGTTTTACCTCCATGCCAATGCCTAGCAGTGCAGTAAAAACTGGATAGTTGGAAATTTGGTTACATCTGGTAGCATGGTCATGGTCATCTGCTAGCCATCAATCTGATCCGTTGCGTTGGGGTTGTATAGTTGTATAGGTTATAGCAGCAGTGCTGCTATACCTAAATTAACTAGACTAATAACTATTGATATTTGCAATGGAATGAATCAATAATATATAGAATAAGCTGGACAATGACACCATTTTTTTGGGGAGCTGCTGTGCAGCCAAAATTATTTGCCAATTATTAATGTAAAGCTGCTTTGCCACAATTTGCATTGTAAAAAGCACTATATAAATAAAGATGACTTGACTTGACTTGACTAGTCTACACCGGTTTTTAAAAAATAATTAGCACGACCCATCAAAGGCATATACAACCATTTGTAGCTAAACAAGCCACAATTAATTCATTTAAAACTAAACTTAGGTTAAACTTGCATTGCTCTCATGCTTATACCTCTCTTTCGGCACAAATTGAAATATTTCCATTTCGCAAAGTATTTGGATGCTATACTTTCTATTTATTATGTAAAGTGCACATTATTCAGTATTGATAGAAAAAAATAATCCTCTTCACATGAGCAAAAATGACAACACCACAGTCGAGCAGTGCTCTTGCTGAACGGCATGGAATGCACTATGGACTATTAAAATTGAGCATTGTAGCTTTTATATGTTTTGTACGGTGGCCGTACAACACGCTGCAAATAAGAAAACATGCAAATAGAAAAAAACACCAACAAATTAAGAAAACATGATCATCAGTTTGGCAATTTGTGTGCTGCAAATCGTCACAACACAAGCAAACACAGAAATGCGCTGCAAATAGCACAAACCACAACGGAAATGTTTCAAGGGGAACCCAAGTGGGGGAACCTTGTCGCCAATGGTCCTGAGATAGATCTGTGGCATCCCAGGCATCTGTGCCCAGCTCCTCATATATGTCTCGAGTATCTGTAGAAATATTGTGTCGGATATATCCATATGCCATAAATTTGCTTCAGGATGCTAAAATTATCCCTCAAAATTGTCTTGATGTCAGCCCAGAGAGGCTGATTCTTCTAGTAGATTTCCTTGAAGCCTGGCAAAATCTATACAATATCTATCCAATGTATCTCATTGGATTATCGACATGGTTTTAAAAGGTTACAAACTTCAGATTGGGTCCCACCCACCAAAGCTCAATGGGGTTTTACCCACTGTTGTGGGCCTTGAGCAGGCTCGGGTTATGGAACAAGAGAACGAATTCCACATGGCATGTGAGATGTGTTCAACCTCATAAAGTTCTTGGGGCTGAGACTCAATGTGAAAAAGAATATGTTCACTCCAGTTAAAAAAAAATAATATTTTTTGGGTAGTAGTATGGTATTCGCTTACAGTGAAGGCACAATTGACTGCATATATCGAATCAATTCTGGCAAAAGTGACCAGAATCAAGCTAGGGCAGTACATCACTGCCAAACAGTTTCAGAGACTGTTAGGGCTCATGGCAGCAGTGTCCAACCTTTTGGCTCAGGACCAAGGGGTTTTCCTTGAGTGGTAACCCAAATCTCATGGTCAAGGTTGGAAGGCCGCTCAATTCAAGGTCTTAGTAGGGAACATCATATCTTTTGGCACATAAATTGCCTAGAGAGCAGTTTCGCTAGCTCTGTCGATGGTCTCTTACATCAGCCACCAAGGAGGTCTGATGTTGTGCTCTCTGTGTAAACTAGCACATCAGATTCCTAGGGAAATTACTCTAGCTGAGGGTAATTTACATCCCAGGGTATCCAAATATGGGAGCAGACGTCCTATCGAGGCAAGGGTTGAGGCTCAAGGAATGGAGACTCCATCTAGAATCAGAGGAGCACATTTGGAGAAAGTTTGGTCGAGCAGTTGTTGACCTGTTTGCGTCTGAGGAGATGACACATTGCCCATTGTGGTTCTCCCTCTCACACCCAACTCCACTGGGGTTAGATGCCATGGTGCAGACGTGGCCAAGGTTTTGTCTGAAGGCTTTTCCCACAAATGCTCTGCTCCCAGGAGTTCTACAGAGAGTCCGCCAGAACGGAGTATGTTTGCTCCTGGTAGCCCGGCTCGAATCTGGTCCTCGGATCTTATAGCCTTGTTAGACATTCTCCCTTGAGAGATTACGATCAGGAGGGACGTTCTAACACAGGCCAGGGACACGATATATCACCATCGTCCAAACAGATGGAAACTGAGGGTCTGGCCCCTAGGGGGATCTCTCGGCTGAGGGCATTGGAAGCTCTATGCTCTGAAGTGGAGAATTTTCACTTTATGGTGCGGAGAATGTCAACTAGACCCAGTTAACGGCCCAATGGCTTCAGTGCTGGAGTTCCTTCAAGACCATTTTTCTGCTGGTCTTACCCCGTCCACACAAAGTCTATGTGGTAGCCATAGGTGTCTTCCACAAAGTGTTAAATGGGGAAGCACCAATTGATAGCTTGTTTCCTTCACAGTTCTCGTAGGTTGAGGCCAACGAATCAGGTCAGAGTTCCAGCTTAGGACCTGGCAGAGGTGTTGGAAGGATTGTCTTTTGCACCCATTGGACCTTTATATGTTGCTCCCATTAGGTTCATCACCCTTAAGATGGTTTTTCTGCTAGCTATTACCACTCTCAAAAGAGTCAGATCTGCAGGCCCTTTTACTCACATCCTCTTGCCTGGAGTTCACTTCTTTTTCAGTAGCAAGAGAAGCTGCATTTACTATACCCTGATAGGGCCCTTGACATTTATGTTCAGAAGAACTCTACTTGGAAGGAATGACCAACTGTTGGGATGCTGTGGGCCCCCAAGAAAGCCTGCTCAGTCACCAAACAATCCATTAGTAGATGGATTATGAAGGCAATTTCCCTTGCTTATGAGGTGTACGAGGTGCTTGAGCTGCTTTCACTTCTTCGTGTCAGAGCACATTCTACAAGGGGTATGGCTTCATCCAAGAATTTATTGTCAGGGGTTTCCCTCTAGGATATATGTGTTGCTGCAGGGTGGTCTTCTCATTACACATTAATGAGATTTTAGACCCTGGACCTTCTGGTTTCTCCACAATCTCATGTTCTTATGTCCTGAGTGGTGCCAAGTAGCTTCACACTGGGACATGCATTTTGCATCTCATTCCCCAAAGCATTATTATCAACTATTAATTATTCAGGGAAAAGGGGTTACAGTCGTAACCCGCGATGTTTACATACAGTCCACAAGACAATATTATAAAAATATAGTAATAATGTTAAAATAAACATAATAATGAATTTACAGGAATTAAGCTGTTCAAAAGTTCTTGGCTGAAGAATTCTAGATGTTAGGAAAATTGAATTCTCTGTTTTTTAATGTATTTCCTTTCACAGAATTTTACACTTCTTACATTTTTGCTTTGTTGGTCAATTTTGCCTCTAGCTATTGCCTGCATAGTTTTACTTCCTCTTTCTTTAATTGTCTCACCGAGTTATATCATTACACATCGTTTGAGTGCATTCAGACACCCCTTGATCCCTTATATTTTCTCTTTGTCTGACTTTTCTCTCTTCAGACTCTAAACTCTGTCACCCCTCACCTGGATGTGGAGGAGTGCAGTGTCTCTCTGCTGCCCCGGAACCGCGAAAAGAACCGGAGCATGGACGTGTTACCGCCCGACCGTGCCCTCGCGTTTCTCGTCTCCACCGAGGGCGAAGGCAACAGCTACATAAACGCAGCACTGATGGACAGCTTCCTGCAGCCTGCTGCATTTGTGGTCACCCCTCACCCCCTGCCCACCACCACAGCAGACTTCTGGAGACTTGTATTTGACTATGGCTGTACCTCCATTGTCATGCTCAACCAACTCAACCAGTCCAACTCTGCTTGGGTAAGAGAGCCAGATTAACAGGTCAACAACCCACAATGTGTAAACAATATGAATACAATATGACTCAATCCAACATTAGAATTTGTTTGTTTTTTGCATACTATATAGTAGGGAAGTATTCGATTTCGGACACAGCATTTGTGTGCTAAACTGTGGATATTTTTCTATTGCTTTGGCAAAAAATGCATTCAGTGACTTCATCAAATTACATGGCTGCTTTTCTCACTTAGACACAACCATAACTAAATTTCTATGTACATACAGTATAATTTGCATATTTTTCTTTTTTTTCAAAACTATTAAACTTAAGTTCAATACCTAACATAATACAAAATTGAATATGACAGCATTTTCCTCTATTTCTACATTAATCGCATATTAAAATATATCCAAATCTAAAAATGAAAAACAATCAAAACATAGTCGTTGGGACTGTACAAACAGAACTTGTGCTAGCATTCCACGGCACTATATTTTTGTTTTCCATTGTTTTTCTATTTAAAAATGCAGTAGCCCCTTTTAAGCTTTGGCTGCTTATCCCGAGGTTTACCAATTAACGTGATTGGCTGGATCTGGGCCGTGTCCGGGTCGGACGGGGAACCTGTGCCTGTGTGCGGCGGCAATGTGGCCCTGTGGTGTCGGCGGAGACTGTGTTAACTAGCTCATTCTTTGTTAAGACCTTACCGACTCATCAGCCAGTGGCACATATCCCAACAAACCGTCCCATACCGGCGTGATCAAAAAGATCTTAAACTAGATGGAACTAGATTAAATATTTTGACTGTTGCGATTCCAAATCGGTTTAATGACCCGTAACTCTGCCTGAGTATCGGACAAGTGTTCACTGTTGGCCAGAGGAGAACTGGCCCCCCGACTAAGCCTGGTTTCTCCCGAGGTTTTTTTCTCCATTTGTTGGAGTTTTGGTTCCTTGCCGCTGTTGCCTTTGGCTTGCTTAAGTTGGGGACACTTGCTTGATATTCAGCAGTGTTTTTGATATGCCTGCATTGGCGCCGTTGTATACAAACTGAGCTGAGCCGGACGATTACGTCACTGTTTTCTGCAGTGCTGATATACCTAAATTAACTAGACTAATAACTATTGATATTTGCAACGGAATGAATCAATAATACATAGAATAAGCTGCACAATGACACCATTTTCTTATTAATGTAAAGCTGCTTTGCCACAATTTGCATTGTAAAAAGCGCTATATAAATAAAGATGACTTGACTTGACTTTGTGCATCTTTAACAACATCTTGTGCATGGAACAGCAATGTATAAACGTTGTCATCAAGTTAAAAGAAGTTGAACTTATAAAAAGAGTCTCTTAAAAAAATCTCTAGACCTTGGATTTTTTGCATTCTAAACCACAAAAACTTGTACTGTGTAAATGGCCAGTAGTCTATCAATTTCATAAACAAAAGGGAACAACTAAAGAATAAGTTAATACTTGGACATGATCCATGGAACATGGAACATACTGCAGTAAATTCTAAACAGTAGAGAGATGTCATTCTTGTTTTGTTTTTTTAAATAGATTTTACAAAAGAAACCATTATGTAATGAAAAATGGCATGAATTGTAACTTGACTGACCAAACTTAAAGATGCAATCTGGATTTATTCAAAACTTAAATTTGTCATGTTTAACTATTTTTAATGAGGAAACAATATTGCACCAGTTACATTGCAAAATATATTTCCATATGTGAAAGTGGTTCAGACTACAATAAAAAAATGTCAGACTTGGTGCAATTTGTAATGTTTTTGCTTTTATCCAAAAAACATTTGTGCCACATGTGAGGAGAGAAAAATCAGGTTTGGGCCACAGACAACTGTGGTGTGAATATAACCTTTACATATTTTAAGCCCCCCTGCGACATTTGTTTTGAAGTGTTTGAGGATGTGAAAGCAATTTTTTGGTTGGTCAGAACCCCTCTCCCCCCAGACCCCATAATTCGTACTCTGGGTGAACAGCATGCACACAATGTGCATTTCATTTGAGACTCCCCGCATTGATAATGTGTTTGTCTTGTCTAAATTGCCAATGGAAAGGACAAACTCACCAAGACATCAACCTACTCTTGATTTTCACTCTTCTCCCCCTGCAGGGAACCACTGTAATCCGTTCTCCATTATAAAGCAAATCTGGTGCACATTATTCGACTGAATACAAAATTAAAGCTTGTCATCTTTAAGACTTACCTGATAATACATCTGCTTTTGTGTGATGTGATCTGCAAAAGTCTATTTTCATAGTTATTTCTGTTTCCTGTCTCCCATCTTGATGTGTGGAAATGTTTTTTCAAAGCATCATCTCACTTGATTAGTCCTCTAACTTCTTAGAAATATCTCTCTGTTCTCTTTCTGCTGCAGTCACCCATTTCTAATCTGTCTGAATGTGTTTGAATGAATATTTATCATCTTCCGCACCATGTCACTCTGTTAATAGGAATCGCTGTGTCAAGAATTTATCAATTTCTATCTTATCTATATCAATATCTCTCTATCACACATTGGACATACATAGCTGAAGCTGTTTCACACCTGCTCGTTTCAAATTTAACCACTGGATTAGATCTGTCTGCAACAGGCGTGAGTGAAAATTAATTGACACGTTGAGCAAATGGTAATCTGGTGGGAGATTGGACTAGAAAATGCAGCCGATATGGAGAAATGAGGAAGGATTATTTATCTTGGTTGGCGGCAATTGGATTTTCAGTGCTGATTAGCCTATCTCTGGCGTTTCCTTGACTCTATTATCCTTTCACTGTCTATCTTAACCCTTCGCTTAAACGCAAAATCGCTAATTTTCTCTGTCCACTATCTATTTTTTAAAATACAATTCATTCAGATATTGACTTGAATATGTATTTTCTATGATTATGTTTGGTAAAAAATAAAAATAGGGTGGAACTCTATTACCTAAAAAATTAGGTAAGTAAATAAAAGTTGTTTTGTTTTTTAAGTAAAATCTTACAGCATGGTTCCCTCATCTCATCTCATCTCATCTTCCACCGCTTATCCGGGGCCGGGTCGCGGGGGCAGCAGTCTGAGCAGAGACTCCCAGACTTCCCTCTCCCCAGACACTTCCTCCAGCTCTTCCGGGGGGACACCGAGGCGTTCCCAGGCCAGCCGAGAGACATAGTCTCTCCAGCGTGTCCTAGGTCTTCCCCGAGGCCTTCTCCCGGTGGGACATGCCCGGAACACCTCCCTAGGGAGGCGTCCAGGAGGCATCCGAAACAGATGCCCGAGCCACCTCAGCTGACTCCTCTCGATGTGAAGGAGCAACGGATCTACTTTGAGCTCCTCCCGAGTGACCGAGCTCCTCACCCTATCTCTAAGGGAGCGCCCTGCCACCCTGCGGAGAAAGCTCATTTCGGCCGCCTGTATCCGGGATCTCATTCTTTCGGTCATGACCCAAAGCTCATGACCATAGGTGAGAGTAGGAACGTAGATTGACCGGTAAATCGAGAGCTTCGCCTTGCAGCTCAGCTCCTTCTTCACCACGACAGACCGGTACATCGACCGCATTACTGCAGAGGCTGCACCAATCCGTCTGTCAACCTCACGCTCCTTCCTTCCCTCACTCGTGAACAAAACCCCAAGATACTTGAACTCCTCCACTTGAGGCAGGAGCTCTCCACCAACCTGAAGAGGACAAGCCACCCTTTTCCGACTGAGAACCATGGTCTCAGACTTGGAGGTGCTGATCCTCATCCCAGCCGCCTCACACTCGGCTGCAAACCGTCCCAATGCACACTGGAGGTCCCGGCCCGATGGAGCCAACAGGACCACATCATCCGCAAAAAGCAGGGATGAGATCCTGTGGTCCCCAAACCAGACTCCCTCCGGCCCCTGACTGCGCCTAGAAATCCTGTCCATAAAAATTATGAACAGGACTGGTGATAAAGGGCAGCCCTGCCGGAGTCCAACATGCACTGGGAACAGGTCTGACTTACTGCCGGCAATGCGAACCAAGCTCCTGCTCCGGTCATACAGGGACCGGACAGCCCTTAGCAAAGGGCCCCGGACTCCATACTCCCGGAGCACCCCCCACAGGGCGCCACGAGGGACACGGTCGAATGCCTTCTCCAGATCCACAAAACACATGTGGACTGGTTGGGCAAACTCCCATAAACCCTCCAGCACCCTAGAGAGGGTATAGAGCTGGTCCAGTGTTCCACGACCGGGACGAAAACCGCATTGTTCCTCCTGAATCTGAGGTTCGACTATCAGCCTTATTCTCCTCTCCAGTACCCTGGCATAGACTTTCCCGGGGAGGCTGAGGAGTGTGATCCCTCTATAGTTGGAACACACCCTCCGGTCCCCCTTCTTAAAAAGAGGGACCACCACCCCGGTCTGCCAGTCCAGAGGCACTGTCCCCAACCGCCACGCGATGCTGCAGAGGCGTGTCAGCCAAGACAGCCCCACAACATCCAGAGACTTGAGGTACTCAGGGCGTATCTCATCCACCCCCGCTGCCTTGCCACCAAGGAGCTTTCCAACTACCTCAGTGACTTCAGCTTGGGTGATGGGTGAGCCCACCTCTGAGTCCTCGGCCTCTGCTTCCTCAGTGGAAGACGTGTCGGTGGGATTGAGGAGATCCCCAAAGTATTCCTTCCACCGCCCAACGATGTCCCCAGTTGAAGTCAGCAGATTCCCACCCCCACTGTAAACAGTGTTGGCAGGGCACTGCTTCCCCCTCTGAGGCGCCGGACGGTTTGCCAGAATTTCTTCGGGGCCGACCGATAATCCTTCTCCATGGTCTCACCGAACTCCTCCCAGACCCGAGTTTTTGCCTCCACAACTACCCGGGCTGCAGTCCGCTTGGCCTGCCGGTACCCGTCAGCTGCCTCAGGAGTCCCCCGAGCCAACCAGGCTCGATAGGCCTCCTTCTTCAGCTTGACGGCATCCCTTACATCCGGTGTCCACCACCGGGTTCGGGGATTGCCGCCACGACAGGCACCGGAGACTTTACGGCCACAGCTTCGAGCGGCCGCGTCGACAATGGAGGTAGAGAACATGGTCCACTCGGACTCAATGTCTCCAGCCTCCCTCGGTATCTGGTTGAAGCTCTGCCGGAGGTGCGAGTTGAAGATCTTTCTGACAGGGGACTCTGCCAAACGTTCCCAGCAGACCCTCACAGTACGTTTGGGTCTGCCGAGTCTGTCCAGCTTCCTCCCCTGCCATCTGATCCAACTCACCACCAGGTGGTGATCAGTTGACAGCTCCGCCCCTCTCTTCACCCGAGTGTCCAAGACATACGGCCGAAGGTCAGATGAAACAACTACAAAGTCGATCATCGACCTCCGCCCTAGGGTGTCCTGGTGCCACGTGTAATGGTGGACACCCTTATGCTTGAACATGGTGTTCGTTATGGACAAACTGTGGCTAGCACAGAAGTCCAATAACAGAACACCACTCTGGTTCAGATCAGGGGGGCCGTTCCTCCCAATCACGCCCCTCCAGGTATCACTGTCGCTGCCCACGTGAGCGTTGAAGTCCCCCAGTAGAACGACAGAGTCCCCGTTCGGAGCACTTTCCAGCACCCCTCCCAGAGACTCCAAGAAGGCCGGGTACTCTGCACTGTCATTCGGCCCGTAAGCACAAACAACAGTGAGAGCCCTACCCCCGACCCGAAGGCGCAGTGACGCGACCCTCTCGTTCACCGGGGTAAACTCCAACACATGGCGGCTGAGCTGGGGGGCTATGAGAAAGCCCACACCAGCCCGCCGTCTTCCACCGCAGGCAACTCCAGAGTAGCGGAGAGTCCAGTCTCTCTCAAGGAGTTGGGTTCCAGAGCCCAAGCTGTGCGTGGAGGTGAGCCCGACTAACTCTAGTCGGTATCTCTCGACCTCCCGCACAAGCTCAGGCTCCTTCCCCGCCAGCGAGATGACGTTCCATGTCCCTAGAGCCAGATTCCGCGTCCGGGGATTGGGTCGCCGAGGCCCCTGCCTTCGGCCGCCGCCCAATCCACAATGCACCGGCCCCATATGGTTCCTCCCGCAGGTGGTGGGCCCACGGGAGGTCGGCCCCACGTCGCTCATTCGGGCTGAGCCCGGCCGGGCCCCGTGGGGAAAGACCCGGCCACCAGGTGCTCGCCTACGAGCCCCAACCCCAGGCCTGGCTCCAGGGTGGGGCCCCGGTTGCGCCATACCGGGCGACGTAACAGCCTTTGTTTTTTTGTGATCCATATGGGGTTTTGAACTGCTCTTTGTCTGGCCCATCACCTAGGACCTGTTTGCCTTGGGAAACCCTACCAGGGGCATATAGCCCCCGACAACATAGCTCCTAGGATCATTCAGGCACTCAAACCCCTCCACCACGATAAGGTGGCAGTTCACTGGAGGAGACAGCATGGTTCCATTGGTTAATATTAGTTAGCATGAATTAGCATTTATAAATCCTATTTACTAATACATTATTTAAAGAAGCTGCAAGCTGTCTCTGTTATTGTTATTTCATGGACCTGAGCTACATCAAAGGACAAGACTCTGAGCTGAGCAGAAATCACTGAGATGTTGTTGGATAAATTAAAGCCCAGATTTCCTAATTATGTTTATTTGACATAGCCAATTGCTTTTCTTTTAATGTGCCAGTTTTCATGGCATTTGTTTGTATATATTTCTTTGTAATTTTGATTGATGTTTCTTATAAACATAAACAAAAAAAAAACAACATATATCCAAAATGCATTTTTAAATGTTTATTATCAATGTTATTATAGTTATTGTACCAGACAATCCATTGATCAACAATGTCATGATTGGTGTTGTTCACCCATAACAGTACTTACTAACAGCACTACTCATGTGCCATTTAATTGTATTTTATGCCTCTTATTGTTGTTGTTGATACATAGATAGATTTTTTTTTACATTGTTAAATTAAAATTAATTGTACTGCAATTTACATATGTAATTCTTTTTCTCTCTTCCTCAGCCTTGTCTACAGTACTGGCCTGAAACAGGGATGCAGCAGTATGGACCCATGACGGTGGAGCTGCTCTCCAGATCCACTGATGACAATGTTGTCACTCGTCTATTCAGGGTGAACAACATTACACGGGTGAGTCTATGGTGCTATATACATCATCTTCAAATATGTTATCTCCTACGTGTCAGTATTAGTTCTGACATTTATTACAGTACCTCATTAGACAAATCACCTGTCTTCTAACATCCTTCTCTTTCTAAAAGACTGGAAAAGGTTAATTAACTGAGATGCTAATGGCTAAATTATCTTTTCAGAGACTTGTAGAAAATGAACTCAATACCAATGAAATTAAAGTAAAGGTTTTAAAGCGTGGTCAGTTTCTATTTCACAAAATAGCACGGGCTCACACTACATTGCTATAATTAGAAGTGATGATTGCTGCACATGTGTGTGAGAGAAAGATAAAGTTGTGCATATTGTCTCTTTCTCAGTGTGGTCTGTGCTTCTGATATTGACTTGTCTGACTAAAAAGACACTTTCTCACACCTCTAGCTGACCTCATTCCTCCCTGATGGCATCATTGTCAACATCCTGTCTCTTTGAAATCTTGTCCCAAGTGTTGCACCTCTCATTGTTCGCCCCCTTTAGCACTCCTGTCAGCCAGGCTGACAGCCTTTAGCCACATTCCCATCCGTGCCTCTGTCAGTTTGGCTAGCCCCTGTCAGTCCCTATTTCCCTTCTGTCTCTTTGAGACTCTGCAAGCTGGGCAAACTCTCCATGTCATTGTCAGATATTCTCCCATACTGCCTCTTCACAGGACCTCAGAGAGAACCACCCATGTTGGAATGATGATTCTCACTTCTCCAAAAAGGTACAAGGCTGAGGCGTAGAGTGCTATTGATAGATCATGTTGCTAAACGGTGCCCTCCCCAGACAGAGAAAAGTCACGTGACAGAGCAATGCTTTTACGATTTGTTACAGAGCAATTTAGCTAATTAAAGCTCAAAGGATCCAGTCGATGACTTACAATGGTGTATTTGACTTACAGTAGATGTCCGGATAATAGGATAGGATGAATAAAAAATAGAGTGACATTTTTCAGGCATCAGTGAAAGGAGGTGCTTAACCTTGATAATGTTGTTCATGTTAGGAAGTCAAACGAAATATTATGAGTTATTTGTTTTTTTTGTTTTTTTCTCAAACCCTGTTACCAAAATGTGGGATTTTTATTATTATTATTTTTATTATTACAAATCAATATTATTATTAACAAAATCTTTTTCAGTCAATAAAATCATTATCAATCAATTTTTGAGGTTTTAAAAACCTATGTTTTTTTTTCATAAAAAAGAAAAGTGAACCAGTGTAACAGTTTAAGTATGGATGCTTATTGATTTTATTTACCATATATTACAGAATTTTTTATATTGCAAATTAATTAGTTAATAATTAAAATATTTTATATTTTAAATTATTTCAAATAATTTTTATATGCTTTCAAAGGATTGAGCTTTCCCAAAGATTCTCGGGGAACGCAAACGTAAAATGCAAAGTTTCTAGGGGAAATGCAAAAGTTTTAAAAGAGAATGCAAAAGTAAGTTTATATCACCATGTCCCTTTAGGTGCTCCATATATGCCATCTCAGAGATCTAAACCCTCTTAACTTGAACAGAGCAGAATCACCAATGTAACTTCATTTTTCATGCTATGCATTTTTTAATAATTTCCTCTTTCTTCTGGTCTTGGTTTCTTTGTCTTTATCGTTCAGTTGCAGGAAGGTCATCTGGTAGTGCGACATTTCCAGTTTCTGCGTTGGTCAGCTTATCGTGAAATCCCAGACTCTAAGAAGGCCTTTCTCAACCTGCTGGGACAAGTGCAGAAGTGGCAGAGGGAATGTGGTGATGGTCGCACCATAGTGCACTGCTTGTAAGTTTCATGCGGCTCTGCTTCCAAATGCTAATTGAAGAGCAATTACACTTCATTGTGTTGATTATACAATCCAGGTCTCTTTTGCTCCTGCAATTTCTGTGGCCACCCAACAGTGAAAATCTGCATAAAGCGCTTACACTCCAGCTGCTTTTTAATGTCTTAATTTTTTTTTTCCTCAGTATTTAACTTCTTCGTGCTCTGCTCTCAGGATACATAACTGCCACCTCCATGTGTCTGTAGTTTAATACGTATCTCTTCTATTAGTGATAGCAGACGCACCATTTTGGGCTTCAAAGCATCTGTGCTGGGGTGCCCTTCTTCTATCAGTAGCCCTAGGGAAATGATCTTAGCTCAGTTGGGTGTGACATTTTTATTGCATGACTCTTCCCCAGAGCACTCTCATACTTTCCATTTCCTCATGTATCAAAGTATTACAGATGTCTGGCAGACTGTGGTGGCACAAATATGGCTCTTTCACTGCTATCCCCTCCAGACATCTCTAATACAATAATCCACACAAGCTTTCAAAGTGTGCTGCACAGATCCCTCTCCTTCATGTGTTACAACCTGCTTCTTTTCTTGAAGATGCTAATGAAACAATGTATTAATGTCTTTAAGGAATGGTGGGGGACGTAGTGGCACATTCTGCGCTTGCACCATGATAATGGAGATGGTGCATCATCACAACATGGTCGATGTGTTCTACGCTGTCAAGACTCTCCGGAACTCCAAGCCCAACATGGTGGAGTCTATGGTTAGTGTGCTAATTATGTGAAGAACTAATTAGTGGTGTCTAGATAGGGATAGCTTGTAACCATAGGCACAGCAATGCGATTCAATCCATCAGACTCATCAGCTCAGAATAGCAGAGTTGAAGCACAATAAATACCAAAAAATGTTCCTCTGCAAGTAACCTTTAGCTTTATACTTCAACCACTAGAGGGCCAAAAGCATGGTGGTTGAGAGAGCTCAATGCGCTGCAACTGAAGAAAACGACGGTGGCCCAGTAATGCACAACACAAAGAAATTAAAAAAGCGAACATAAGTTCACAACGCAACGAAATCGAGCCACAGCACAACAGAAATGCTCCTGACCACTAGGCTTCAGAGCTCAGTAAAGTTAGATTTCCTTGCCACTGTTCTATGGAGTCAACAGTCTTGCATATCAATACCATGATTAGTTTTAAGTATGTAAACATTGTATATCGACATTAAATGTTAACTCAAAATCACCTACGTGCACAATAGCTTCATATTTATTCCTGCGAGTGATTCGATGTGCTACCACGGCACATGATGAAGGGAACGTCTGCCAATTCCATCAAGTGGTTAAAACTAATAAAACAGAAACTTTAAAAACAGACATGTTCAAATTACAAAGCTTGTTAGTTCCTGTTGGTAAGACTGACTCACTACAGGTGAGTCACTATTTTGTCAATACCTCCCTTCATGTACTTACAATAAACAATTAATTTCAGGTAAAAAATCACTGTCATTCACCAAAAGGTTTTTTTGTTGTTGTTGTTGCTCCAAAAGTTGTAGTAGTGACCATACTGACTTACTACAGGTGAAATTGTGTCAATACCTCCTTTTATGTTCACTACACAATTTTGCAAGTTTTACTGTAATTCACTTAAAGGGTTTTTTTTTTCATGTTGTAAAGCTAAAGTAGTTTCCTTTTGGTAAGAATGACTTCGCCTACTACGGGTGAAATTATACCTCCCTATATGTATTGTCAAAATGTCACCTGTAGTTAGTCAGTCTTACCAATAGAAACCTACTACAATCTTTGCAATTTGAACATGTCTATTTTTAAACATTAAAGTTAATTTTAATGAATACAAATTATACGTTTTAACCACTTGGTGGAATTGGCAGGCGTTCCCTTCATCATGCGCCGTGGTAGCGCAGCAAACCATTCACAGGTATAGATATGAAGGTATTGTGCACGTAGGTGATTTTTAATTAATATCGCATGTCGATGTACAGTGGTTCCTGTTAAAGCTAATCGTGGTATTTATCTCTGCTGACTCTATAGAACATTGGCAAGGAAAACTAACTTTACCAAGCTCAGAGAGCCCCCCGGTCGGGAACATTTCCATTGTGTTGTGGCTCGATTGTGTGCTGTGAACTTATGATTGCTTTTTAAATTTTGTTGTGTTGTGCACTACTGGGCCACTGTATAAAACACGTGCAAAGAGAAAAAAACACCAACAAATTAAGAAAACAACACATGCTACAAATACTAACAACACAACCAAATACAGAAACGTGTTACAAATACTCACAACTCGCATCCAATAAGGGTATTAAAAAACACTAAACTCACCTTTCAGGTCATCGGCAACACCACTGATGAGTAGACATTAAAAAATAAGCATGCTCCAGCCAGGTTCGTCACTTGTTAGGGTTCTCTTGAAACATTTGCATTGTTGTCTGTGCCATTTGCAACGTGTTTCTGTATTTGTTTGCATTGTGAGTATTTGCAGTGCTTGTGTTTGTCAAACTAATGAAGATGTTGTCTCAATTTGCCAGTGTTTTTTTGTTTGTTTGTTTTTTGCATGTGTTGAGCTCTCTCGACCACTGTACAAAAGTTACAAAGTGTAATTTTAAATTCCATAATTATTTTGAGATTAACAATGCATAGCCAAACATCACTCATATTTTCTGTAAATGTAAAAATGTAGTTGCAATTTGAAATTGACATAGTTTGTTAATGTCACCAAAGAAACTGAGGCTACCTTAATGATGTTCACAGGAGCAGTACAGGTTCTGCTACGAGCTGGCTCTGGAGTACCTCGACTGCCTGGAGGTCAGATAACACAAGAGCTCAAGACCTCATCAACACTGGCTTCAACCTCTTCAACTTGCCTCCTCTTTTTCCTTTGGTTTGGGCTAATCCAGCCCATATGAATGAGTTGTTCTCTCCATCAGTGAGAATACATATCTATGTCAAGAGTGGGAATGCAAGACTTGGCACATTTCTTTAACCCTCAACCTTTATTGTCCTCTGTGTACTTTCTGTTTCTGTGTTTTCTCCTCCTCTGACTCTCTGTGCCAGATATTCCTGCCAAACCCTTGAGGAAGCTGATGAGATTGCAACAGCTTTGAGATTTATGACATACGTCTTTGATAATGTGACTGGCTCAGAGCTCCGCATACAGGCCTTATACGCCATGCAGGAGGCTGAAACCATGTGACTGCAGCAGCGACAACATGGGTGATAACATTGTGTTTGTACATTACGTGTATTGTTAAACTCTGTACATGGGGCGGTCTACTGTGATGATTTTACTGGAAAGCACCTTGAATGTGAGGGTGTGATAATTGATGGAGGTTTTATTTTTTTTATTTAATTACTTAAAGGTGATCTGTATAATTTGTTGATGTTAATCTCCTATTCCAGCTTAATGTGCAGAGACAACTATAAGTGAGCCATTCATAGGTTGATTCTACTCAAAAGTGTAACACTGTGGCGCTGTCAAAACATTGCTCTGTTTGTTTGAGCATCCCAACACAGCAACATTGACTCAACCAATGTCATGAGTTTGGGCCTGGACTATGCGTTTGGCTGACCAATAACATGGGGGAGTGTTTGGTGCAGCTGTTTGAAAACTGAGTCTTGCAAATCTGTTGATGCTAGTGGTGCAAAAATTACACTCTTCACCTTTAAATCTGAAAGTGGCACTCGAAAGTTCAGACAGGTCAGAAGAATAGATGCAAAGATGGTTTCTGGGTTATTTGTTTTTTGGTTTGTTTTGTGTATATATAATATATATTTTGCAAAAAAAAAAAAGTTTCTAGATGTTGTCTTTAATGTGCCAACTCATTTTTGTATGAGGTGTGTGTGAGCGCGCAAAGAGGATCACTCTTGGATCTGCATGCTTGTTTCATGTTTCATTGCAATCCATTGTGACCAGTCTGCTTTGGGTGCCGCTGCTCGCTGTCATTGAGCACAGAAAAACAAAAAGATATACGCAACTATATAAAAGAAACAAAAATGCTACTATTGGAATATGGTGAGGCGCTCGCCAAAAAAAAGTTGCTTTTTATCTTTGTATTTATTGGTTGTGTTTTATTTTCTAAAAAAAAAAAATGTAACATGAATGAATAAAACATTCCAATGTTGCTTTTATCTCATTGTCATTTTTAATCAAGTTTATTTTTATTCAATAAGGAAATACAATAATAGCTCAATTCTTTTTTTTCTTCCCTATACAACAAAGGAAATCAGAGGAAAATTATACAGTAGGTGAACAATGATGTAAGACGCACCTAAACCTGTTTGTAAGCCTGAAATTGACATAAAACTGTAAACTTCTCCTTCAAATCTGATTGGTTGATTGGAATATTGTTCCAGGATCAACAAAGATGTTGCACTTGGTGAAATCAGGTTCTGTGAGAAGTATGACCCACTTGAATTCTGACATGGCTGTAAACAATGGCCAAAGAAACTGCAAATACTGCGTTTTCAGATACGTTTTTCAAATGGATTGCTTCCGACAGCACTGAAAGAGTTAGAGATGCCTTCTCAGCCGTGACACTATATTCATTTACATTAAAACTTCTCATGATATGGAGTTCTGTGTCTCATGTCTAGCTCAAAGTAAATGGCTCCACGCGAACTCCATCTCTGCCAATGCTGTGAGTTTGTGTAATTTATAACAAACATTTACAAAGGTAACAATCGCCAAGCATCTTCTCTAATTTGCAAATAGAATCATTTATATGACGTTTTATTAACAAAGTTCAGGAGAAGCACATTCAGATAATTATACAAATTAACACAGGAAGAGCAGATTCAGCTAATCACTGTGTATTGTCAGCTAATCAACTCAATTAACAAGATAAGATATATACAGCAGACTTGCCTCTGTTCCATGACAGTTTTCCAGCATTTGGGTCCTGCCCCCAAGTGTCCAACATGCCAAATTCGAACTCCTCACATCTGATGAAGGATCTTTCCTCCTTAGGGAATTGCCACCGCGATCCACCGGCTCGAGGAGAGCTGCTCTCCAACGCCTAATAACACGACTGCCAACTTCTCACCGTCATCTCACAGGCCCTTCTGATCAGGTCATCTCACGTTAAAACCTTGAGGCATACCCTCATCCCCTCCAACGAGACATTCGCCATCTTCCTCATTGTCTTTTTCCACTCAGTCATTAAGAAACTTTCAAATCTAAAAATGAAAGACTTTTAGATTTTAGAGTTGACAAGCCCAAACTAATGTAGACACTAAATTCTAACGCACATATCCTTCAGCATATTCTTCAGCAGGCCCAATTTAATGCCGTAGTTCAGTCCCTTCCAGCTCCTACCACTCAGTCTCCAAACACTCGGGGGGTGCTTCTCATTTCTAATGTGTGTATCCTCGTTTCCATTCCTCACTTCCATTCCTTGCATCTTAGCTCCACCCCTTCAGGATACGAGGGAAGGAGACACCCATGTATTCTCGCTCATGCCTCCTTAGGACACCTCCTCGCTCCTTATTCCTCGCCTCCTCACGGTGCAATTAGAGAATTGAGATGTCCTTCAAGATGTCACGAGGTGGAGGGCAGATGAGTGAGGAAACAAGCAAGCATCATTTTGAGTATTGAGAAGCCCCCAGTGTCTTCTTCACAACACCCCAGCCCGTCCTGCCAAATGCAACCACCACCAGTGGCAAATAAAATCAGAGTGCAATTACTTTCAAGTACAGATATTGACCTTGCCTAACTTTCTCCCACCCATCGAGTAAAATCACTAAATTGAATATGGCGAGTCATTCTTAAGAACAGCTCAAAATCTGTCCTGGGTAAAATTTGGCATCGCTTTCGGTTGCTACACCAAAATAGTTTTAATTGTTCTGCATTTCCTCATAGACGGCTGGAATTAAACAGCAATCATGTGGGCTTGAGAAACAGTAATGAACATGCCTACCCAATCAGCATGGAGGACATTATAAATACGCAGATCTTGACTCACCTATGTTCCTTGACAGTTTCTCAGCATTTAGTCCCACCAATCTGTTACTATGTCTTAGATTTATCTTTATCTGTTTGACAACAATTCCCTCATTGCCCAGGAGGTTAGGAGCACCTGTTCTCAACATGACGCCACATCTAAAACTCCAGCAATAACGTATGCTTACGCTTCCCATATGCTGAGGCTTGCCCTCGCGTCAACCTTCAAGACCTCCACTGATGTTAGTTTTCTAGAAGGATTAATAAAGCACAACTCTACATTGAATGCCTCACTCCTAGCAGCTTTCTCATCTCCAAAATCAACTTCACTTTCCAAAGCCATAAAAAAGGCGAATAATCACAAGGCCCCCAACTCACACTCCCATAAAACACAGTCTCCCTCCCTCTCAACGCAAGTTCTACCGGAAGCAACAGGCCTTCAGCTAGTCTGAGCCGCGCCCCAGATTCTGCCACCGACAGGCCCCATAGCTCTGACAGTCTCTCCCATTTTGCTTTCCAGAAATTCAGACAGCTGGCACCAGAAGCGGACCCATTCCCAACCCCAGTACCTCACTACAAAGAGTTGATATTGCTATAAACCACCCATTGAAACCCCTACTCGACGCCTCTCTTAATTCTATAAAATCTTCTACCCGTGGTATCTCCACCGCTCCAATAGTAGCTTGCCCATAGGCGACCATTCCCAGCCAAATACCAGTGAGGCTTACCCTTCCGATGCCACCACCATCAACCTCTCATCCAATGTTGTAAAGACCCTCCCGATTCAGTGACTAACTTCCTCCCTATGATTGGCACACCTTCAGTTTTGGGGGGTTATCAATATCATTTTCTGGCTGCTGTCCCACGTTAATTGACAAATGAATGTGTACCCCGAGAGCGGTCAGTTACTGCTCCATCACAAGCACAACTATGTCATCTGGATACTCAATATTGATTGGGTGAATGCATGTTTTAAACCTTTATTGTACAGTCGTGGACAAAAGTTTTGAGAATTACATAAATATTGGAAATTGGAAAAGTTGCTGCTTAATTTTTTATAATAGCAATTTGCATATACTCCAGAATGTTATAAAGAGTGATCAGATGAATTGCATAGTCCTTCTTTGCCATGAAAATGAACTTAATCCCCAAAAAAAACCTTTCCACTGCATTTCATTGCTGTCATTAAAGGACCTGCTGAGATCATTTCAGTAATCGTCTTGTTAACTCAGGTGAGAATGTTGACGAGCACAAGGCTGGAGATCATTATGTCAGGCTGATTGGGTTAGAATGGCAGACTTGACATGTTAAAAGGAGGGTGATGCTTGAAATCATTGTTCTTCCATTGTTAACCATGGTGACCTGCAAAGAAACGCGTGCAGCCATCATTGCGTTGCATAAAAATGGCTTCACAGGCAAGGATATTGTGGCTACTAAGATTGCACCTAAATCAACAATTTATAGGATCATCAGCAACTTCAAGGAAAGAGGTTCAATTCTTGTAAAGAAGGCTTCAGGGCATCCAAGAAAGTCCAGCAAGTGCCAGGATCGTCTCCTAAAGAGGATTCAGCTGCGGGATCAGAGTGCCACCAGTGCAGAGCTTGCTCAGGAATGGCAGCAGGCAGGTGTGAGCGCATCTGCACGCACAGTGAGGCCAAGACTTTTGGAAAATGGCCTGGTGTCAAGAAGTGTAAAAAAAATAAAACATCAGGGACAGATTGATCTTCTGCAGAAAGTATCGTGAATGGACTGCTGAGGACTGGGGCAAAGTCATATATTCCGATGAAGTCCCTTTCCGATTGTTTGGGGCATCTGGAAAAAGGCTGGTCAGGAGAAGAAAAGGTGAGCGCTACCATCAGTCTTGTGTCATACCAACAGTAAAGCATCCTGAGACCATTCATGTGTGGGGTTGCTTCTCATCCAAGGGAGTGGGCTCACTCACAAAAAGCACAGCCATGAATAAAGAATGGTACCAAAACACCCTCCAACAGCAACTTCTTCCAACAATCCAACAACAGTTTGGTGAAGAACAATGCATTTTCCAGCACGATGGCCATAAGGCAAAAGTGATAACTAAGTGGCTCGGGGACCAGAACGTTGAAATTTTGGGTCCATGACCTGAAAACTCCCCAGATCTTAATCCCATTGAGAACTTGTGGTCAATCCTCAAGAGGCGGGTGGACAAACAAAAACCCACTAATTCTGACAAACTCCAAGAAGTGATTATGAAAGAATGGGTTGTGATTTGCAGAGGTCCTAAAAAAGAACGGCAAACACTGCAAATACTGATTCTTTGCAGAAATGTCATGTAATTGTCGATAAAAGCCTTTGAAACGTGTGAAGTGCTTGTAATTATATTTCAGTACATCACAGAAACAACTGAAACAAATATCTAAAAGCAGTTTAGCAGCAAACTTTGTGAAAACTAATATTTATGTAATTCTCAAAACTTTTGGCCACGACTGTAAGGATTGTACAAAGTTCTAAGACGCTGCTGCAATGTAGCACACATAGCTCACACATTGCTTATAGTTCGCGGGCTAACAGAAATCTTTGGAGCGCAGAAACTTATTGTCAATGCCATCCTGTGATATAAATAGCTTGCAAACTGCAAGCTCTGGCAAATATTTATTTCTGTTTTTAAGAAACCTAAACTCACAACTTCCCTAGAGACATTTCCCAGACAGGTAGGGATAATTCTTAAGGCATTGGATATTTAAGACTTACATTCTAATGGGCTTAATTTCAACATGGCATATTTAAGCTGTGATTATTTCAATTCAAAACAATTCACAAACATTTTTGTTGTTAAAAATTTTAAAGATCCAGATTCACCTTTCAGATTTCTTTAAGTTAAGAATTAACTTAATTTTGTAAGTTACCTGTATTTTATTGAGTTTACTTAATCAAAATAACCCAATGGCAGTTTGATTGGTATTTCTTGGAATGTACAAAAACAAACAAGAAAACATGATTTCTGAGAATTAACAACAATTTATAGTTTTTGCAATGAAGTCTTTTCAAATGCAACCTATAATATTCAACAGGCAATTTTTAGTCCATTTTATTTCGTTTTATAAACTCGCTGCCATGAATTCAGTTGTTCAAATTCAACATAAAATTCAATCTGGGAACTAATGCATAATCTCCATCTGCTGTTGGTTTGTCTCACCAGCAGATTTTTAAATGGAACAAGCATATGTGATGATTATCAGGGCCTGTATATATATGAAAAAAAGTCTTCACGTTTACTTTCCTTGTGTATAGCCTACATGCAAGCAGCCTTCTCTAACGCAATTGCGATTATAATGCTTCTCCCACCTGATGCTGATGTGCAGATCAAATATTACAGCTAAGGAAGACATATATTTCTCTCTGTTTAGTTTCCTTAGCTAGTACTAGGGTTTCCCCTCATATGTCATACTCCAGGATTCCCCTGCCGCCAGGACATACAAAACTCTGAATGTAGCTTAATGGACTAGTACAGTGATATAAAAGACCAAACTCACACCTTATTGGTGATGAAGGCTATGCTTTTTAGGCTACAGGCAAGAAAACACCCTCAGAATATGAACATAATATGCAAAGTTTCACGGCAAGCATTTCCCAGTGAAATACTGGCATAAAGTTGACTTGATGCTTTGACGTTCTGTATTCGTAAATTTAGGGATTTGAAGAGAATAGCTTACAGTCATAAAACCATCTGTAAAGTGATCATGTAGGCGTCAGACATGATGCACACCTTTCAGATATTTGATCTTTTATAAAATAAATATGAGCCCATATGTGTAACGCCTGGATGACAGGAGACGAGGCTTTCAATGCAACAGA
This sequence comes from Opsariichthys bidens, assembly GCA_037194245.1. Lineage (NCBI taxonomy): Eukaryota > Metazoa > Chordata > Actinopteri > Cypriniformes > Xenocyprididae > Opsariichthys > Opsariichthys bidens. Next base: position 16,927,225 of record CM074302.1, read on the forward strand.
TAGGTTTAATTCAAAATGAAGACACAGAGTGTAACATAGCACAAACAAACACCGACAAAGGAAGAACAGAACAGGAAGTATAAATACAGACGGAACTAATGAACACAGGTGGAGGAAGTTAAACTAATCAGGGGCAAATGAAGACAGGTGCAGACATGACGTAAACTAAAACATGACAGGACTGAAACACATGTGACAATATGGTAGTGTAAAAATAACAATATTTACACACGATTTGACAGTTTATTTCTATCAAATATCAAAAATGAAAATGGTGTGAATCCTACCTGAGACCTACATAAGCACTTAACTTAACAGTTGGTTTTATGAGTTATTCTCTTCAAATGCTCTTCAATAGGCTACGTTCACACTGTCAATTTTTGGGATTGACAAACATTTAATAATGTTTTAATGATGTTATAAACAAAATTCGGGAGGAGCACTTTCACATGATCTATTCAATTATCACGTCATTCCGAGGAATCTTTGCCGCAATCTTCTGTCCTTAGAAGCTACTCTCCTCTGCATTACACTGCTGCAGATCCCACAGCATTACCTTGCGGGTGTCAGCCCAAACAAACGGGTCCCAGCAGGCCGAGGCCTACCCTCTCCACCGTGGGTGAAACATCCGGGATATCTTTCCGCATCTTTCTCCACTCCATCCCGTTCAATCATTCCTGCCCTAAAGAATGGACAATAAGGCCCATCGAGCACCGAACATCGAGTCTGCCGCCCTCTTCCTGCAAAGGTACAGGCCTTCGTCCAGCATCAGGGAGCCACAGCAAGCCGCACTGCAGATTCAGTCCTGGCCAGCTCCCACTTTCCAACACCATAAGAACATAGCTCAAATCCTTCACATTTTCTGAGCTTGATTGAAGTTTACATCGTTTTCAATCACTACATCACTAGTCGCAGCCTCAGGCATCATGTGAAACACCACAAACTGATGCCTGCTGGTCAAAACATTGAAAATGCAACAAAAACTCATGCTTAACATGCATAAAAACAGCAAACCAATTGCAAACGTGAAATTGAAAGTAATATCTATGCCATTATCTTATCATCGAATACCATTAAATATTACTTGTTTGTATAATATGTATTCTTTTATCAATATCCAGGGCTTGTTTTGCTTGTTCTATGGATGAGTCAGCTAAACGGAGACTATAAACTACTATTACTGATTTTAATTATACAAATACCTCATTGAAATATCTACAAATAAAATTAATCAGAAATCAGGTAATAGACACACTTAATACTCAGGTCATAGACATAGACACATTGTTCAATGATTCATAGGTTCACAGAGATCGTCCCCAGTGGTGAACCATTGGAATTTCCAAATTTCATGACCCAGTTATGGTGTAACGAACCCTCACTTACTGAAATCATGTGACTTTGGCAGTTTGAAATGCACTCTGAACCACTGCTTCGAAACAAAAGATTCCTAAAAGTGTCAAAGCTTCATGAAGCAGTGTTTTGAAAGCGCCCATCACTAGCCTAAACACAAACGTACAAACAGTAGCTCACAGATTACACGCAGATCACGTGCACGCGCACAGAATCATTAAGAACTAATTGTCCTGCAGTTTATGGTAAATGGTAAATGGACTGCATTTATATAATGCTTTCACAGACCTATGGCCGCCAAAGCACTTTACAATTTGCCTCACATTCACCCATTCACACACATTCATACACGACGTATGACGACCGATATCAACAAAATCACTTAGAAACTTACAGTAGTACAGTAGTATTTTATCAAAAAGCACACCCATTTCCCTGAACTATCACTGCAAAACTCAACACACAAATCCCTTCGTTTCTCAAGTCAGCATAGCTTGAGCTCAATTACCACACAATTACCGTGGTGGAAACACTAAGAGTCAAAATGAATCACACACCAATCAGAACCTTCAATAAAAGAGCTTGTGTCAGTTCATTCAGTTTCGGAACAATGGATCCAGAGACGTGATTGAAAAGGTTGAGGACACCAGAGAGGATGAGCAAGAGCAGTAAGGAGTAGAGAAAGTGGTGAAGGAAGAGGAGGAGGATGAGAGCCAAGGAGGCAAGGAGTCCAAGATGAAATCCGTCCAACTTGTCCAAATGTCCTTGTCCATGGTATGACTATGAGGTAGGCTAAAAATTAAGTTGCTTCACCGTAGCCTCAATCATATGAATCTTCAGGGAGGAACCTCAGTGATGTAGCTCAGTATACTTGACTAAAAACGCATCTATTTAACCTGGCATGCACATGACGCACTATAAACGTTTGTCTTCACATCCGTTAAAGGATTGTTAGGCTGCATAGATCAGGTCAGCTGGAACCGCGAACACTTCCTATAACACCAGATGTACTTGTTACATCTGAAGAAGAATGGCGTCTACACTAATTTTGTCTCTCTGCTTATCCCAAGGTTTACCAATTAACGTGATTGGCTGTATCCGGGCCATGTCGGGGTCGGACGGGGAACCTGTGCCAGTGTGCGGCACTGGCCCCCCGACTAAGCCTGGTTTCTCCCAAGGTTTTTTTCTCCATTTGTTGGAGTTTTGGTTCCTTGCCGCTGTTGCCTTTGGCTTGCTTAAGTTGGGGACACTTGCTTGATATTCAGCAGTGTTTTTGATTTGCCTGCATTGGCGCCGTTGTACGCGAACTGAGCTGAGCCGGACGATTACGTCACTGTTTTCTGCAGTGCTGATATACATAAATTAACTAGACTAATTACTACTGATATTTGCAACGGAATGAATCAATAATATATAGAATAAGTTGGACAATGACACCATTTTCTTATTAATGTAAAGCTGTTTTGCCATAATTTGCATTGTAAAAAGCGCTATATAAATAATGATGACCTGACTTGACTTGACTTGACTGTTACTTCTGAGTGCTGTACTCAGTTACAACACATACATGTACTGTAGCTGTTGCAGTATACTACTGCAATGAAAAGTGATGCATCAAATTGCCTCAGATAGAGTTGATAGAGATAGAGTAGATACAGATAGAGTTTCTGTCTACTTCCATTCTGTAAAAAGCATGTATTACAGTTGCAGAGATCAGTACTTTTATCTCTGTTAGACACAGAGATGATGGACATTTCAGTTGATGGATCAGGCATGCAAGAGGATTTTACCAGTGGTGTATAAAGTAATTGAAATCCATACTTGAGTAAAAGTACAGATATCTTACCAGAAAATGACTTTGGTGGAAGTAGAAGTCACTGTTTAGAATATTACTTGAGTAAAAGTTTTAAAGTATGTGACATTTTTTGTACGTAAGTATGAAAAGTATTTTTTTATATAAAACATACTTAAGTATTGAAAGTAGTGCTGGGCAACGATTAAATATTTTAATCGCGATTAATCGCATGGTTTTCTGCGATTAATCGCGATTAATCGCAGCATGCACAAAATTCAATAATGAAATCAAAAGTAGTGTATTGTGTAATTTTATTCTTTCAAAGTACTGCTGTATGAACAAAAGTGCAATAAAATTTGGTTTGTCAAAATTTTAAACAAATAAAGTGCTTTTTTTACAGCAGTTAAAAGTTAGTAGCAGTTAACATTTCTTGACTTAAATCTTAACTTAAACATTAATGTAATCAAATTAAATATAACACTAACGTATAAATAAAACATTAAAGTTTTATTAAATAAAACTTTAACGTTTTTAGATTGTAAATATATATATATATATATATATATATATATATATATATATATATATATATATATATATATATATATGTGGTGATGTTATCAGCCCTCATAGGGTTAACTCCCAAATATGGTGTGTCCGCCTATATAAATAGAGATGCGACGGACATGTAGGCAAGCGTACTATTCCGGGTCTAGGAAGTGACGTCATTCTTGGGCGCCTGTTTTGGTTCAGGAGGTAAGGGCTTTTAGTGGCAAGTGCATGTACAAGTGAATGTTTGGATCAGGAAAGGTGATTTTGGGACTCGCTTAAATTTGCAGTGTGTGGCTGGGGAGAACGGCAGACACGGGGAGTGAACGCTATCATTGTGAGCCTTTTTGCACGTCATCGAGTGCGCTGCGCGGCGTGAGTTATTTCCCGCAGGTATGTGATGCATTGTTCGTATGCCTAAGCTAATCAGTCGATCACCTCCTAAACCTAACGTTATATTTTACCAGTGATACATGGCGTGGAAGTGTTGCAGCAGGCTTAGCTGACCATTGAAGCTTTGAGGACGCCGTCGGCTCATGCTACGTCTTGTTATTTCCATCTGCGTGTGACACCGGACGACTTCGGACGGGCTGGATGGTGTTTCATTCGCAAGGCGCCGTCTCGTGCGTCCGTCTCTCTTGTTCTGTGCAATTTATATGAACTTGTATGTGAGTCCTAAACTCTACAGTGTGACGGCCTCCATCCATTGCAGGACGACGCGCAGGTTGATCTACGTCGGGCGTGCAGCCTGCCAAAATATCTAAATTTATGCTGTAATAGTGGACTGAGAACGAGAAGTGGGGGGTAACCTTGCGGTGACGAAGATCTATGGTGGCACCCTTATATTTGTGTGTTATTAAGAGTGTTCCGTCTGTGTTTTGTATTTTTTTTCCTGTTCTTTTCTGTTTAGTTGATTTTCTGTTTGTGACTTTGTATTTATTTCATGTATCAAGAAGTATAGGGGAATTCATTATCGCCCGTTATTGCACCGATCACTGTCCACAAGCATCAGCAGGTTAAGCTGATGTTGTTGGTGAGAGAAAGACAGGCCTTGTCTGGCCGTACGTGACTGTATGCTTCATTGACGATTTTATGTGGAAAGTGTGTGTTTTTTTTTTGTTTATTTTTGTTATATTGATTACTCTTGTCTTTTCCCTTCAGAATCTGGGGTACCTGTGGTCCCTGAAGTTTTCTGGGTGTGGTGGTGGTTTGATTGACAGTCTGCAGTGTTCACAGCGGGTGGAGTGTTGTGAGAGAGCACGTGTGGTTGCTGTGTTGACCTGATAGCCAGGACAAATTCCCCAGGTTCTGAAGTGGTAGGTGTGTGGGTGTGTGTGCTGGACCTATCTGGGTTTAGGAGTTATTGTCAAAGATTGTGCTGTATTTTATGGAATAGTGTTTTTGAATAAATCATTTTATATTATCATCATTGTCTGTCATCTGACTCAGCCACTACGTATCTGCGTGCTTTGCGTACCTTAAATCTATTTGTGGGTTCCCGGGCCATTTCCGGGTGGCGTAGTCGGATTTAATTTAAACCCAAACTGCCACATATATATATATATATATATATATATATATGAACCTCGATAATAACATTATAACTGGCCAAGTACTGTTTCCTGGCATCAACGGTATGCATTGCATTTAAGTGATACTTCAGACTCGAAGTACTCCGATGATAGGACAATTCAGCTTTGCAGTGGTTACAAATAGCTTTAGTTCTATCAACTCCGCCGTGTGGAAGAGGTTTAAAATAAAAATGTCTATTTAAGATTTCGGTACCTTTTTTCCATTTTTCTGTCCGCACCAGATATTTTCTGTTTCGCGCTGCAGCTCTCTTAGGCAAACAACAAATGCTTTCATTGGTTGAGACGCGTGATGACGCTCATCGCAAGCAGCCAGTAGCTACTGATAAACATCCCACCCCTCCTGCGATTACGAGCTTTGTGTTGTATTCGGTTGTATTATTACAGTCTGTATTCAAACGCAGTGAGCAACGGACTTTCAAAATAAAAAGTGCGTTAACGCGCGATAAATTAATTGTCGGCGTTAATTAATTAATGCGTTAACGCGATAAAAACGCGTTAACTTGCCCAGCCCTAATTGAAAGTAAAAGTAAAAGTAAATGCAAAATACGAAAGGAGCAGAAAATATTATTAAAAATTGTTCTACACACAGTTTGAGCAGCAAGATTGTTTTAACTCTATTTCTTACATTTTGTTTATTTGAATTAAAACAAAAAATGGCAAAAAAATGATGCCTTGATCATTCATGTTAATTTATAGTGCATTATAATTAATGTAAGAGGCAACTTTAAAATGTTAAAATGTAAATGTTGAAATTAACAATGAACAACACTTTCATTAACCTTTAATGTTACAAATGGTATTGTAAAGTGTTACCATTTCATTTAAATCCAACAATCATGCTTGAAATGGCCATCTTTACACGCAAAGGCATATTATAGGCTATGTATACTTTCACCAGGGGCAGATTTAGAGATTTGAGGGCCCCAGGCAAAATACAGGAATGGGGACCTAATTGACCCTTGCAAACAGTTTGATTGACAGGCGATCTGACCAATCATAACCCCAAATCCACCATTTTGTCCAACAAAGCAGTCAGGGGAGTTAGTAGATTAACGTTGGTGAACTTGAAAAATTGTGTGTACTCGCGTCTTGAAACAACATTCCTTCTGATGTTCATTCATGTTTATTTGATGCTATAAATGAACTAGCATGAAGAGATGATCGGTTCACGAGCCGCTTGAAGGAGCTACAGCGATCTGACACGACACATTAAAGAGCCACTACATGCTATTTATTTGTTTAAACATCTTTAAAAATTAGATTATTTGAAATATGAAACTGTTTGATACGTTGTCAGTGTCCTCTTTGCTCCGCGATGTATTTTTCACTCCGTGAGAACATGATGTGTGGCGTGAGAGTGCATGGGTTGTTGAACATAGCAAGAGGGGGCGGGATTTTGCGAACGGTCAATTGCACCTTGAGGTTTCTGTCATTATTGTGATGCTTGCTGCTGGACGGCTGCGTCCCATAGTTGTGTCTATTTTTTATATATATATATATATATATATATAGAGAGAGAGAGAGAGAGAGATTTTTCTTGTACATGTTATAATGTCTTTCTTCATATTGTAGATTCCTTGTTCACATGTAAATGGGTTATAACAGTTTTAGAGTAGGTTGGACACTAGGTGGTACTTTGGGGTAATTTTCACTGCACAATTGTTTACTCACCGCAGGGCTGTCTAATTATAAACTTTAAAGTATATATATACACACTTTTATTTATTTTAATTACAAGTTTAAATTAAACTGAAGGAAATTGTACATCTACAAGCTAAAGAATTATTTCAACCAAAACTGAAGTGTGCCTGTGTAGAAATATATATTATTTGTTTTAAATGAAGAAATAAAACATTTCTATTTTATTCCAATGTAAATTTCGAAAGGAAAAAAAAACAAAAAAAACATTTTTGTACATTCAAAGTGCTGCACAACAGAGGTTTACTGCTAAAATTAGACATACATTATACTGTTAAAGAGTATAACCAAACTTTTAATTTGACGGGTTGCCTTAAAGACCCATTTTTCTGTGTGTGTGTGTGTGTGTGTGTGTGAGAGAGAGATGTAGTTTCACACAAATGAAACAGTAAAATGTTCACTAAGGGCCCTGTGATTTCCGCAATGCAGAAAACGCAGACGGAATCGCGGAATTCATTCATAATAAAAGGAATTTATTGTTTTGGGGGGGAATTTTTTCAAAGTTTGGATGAATACATCAAATGCAAGTTGGTACAATTAAATCGCGATATGGAGTAGTATATGTTAACGGAAAAAAATACTATTCAAATATGAATCCTGCATGTTTTGTGTCTCTGAATGAATTGTTCAGCAGTAAACCGCGAGCCTGCACCATTAATCCTGACAATCCCAGTTACACAGTAAATTCCCTTTTTATGAATGGATTCTGTCCGCGTTTTCTGCATCGCGGAAATCATATCCCAGCATTTTCTACAAAAAGCATGTTCAACACGGACACGCAGACACCCACTAATACAGCATTTAGTCAACAAACTACTTTAGTGATATGAAAACATATACTGTAGTGTACTGTACAACATACCGCTTTGTTGTCTGTTTTAAATCCGTTTTTGAAGTGTGCAGTTCTGTGGAGCGCACATTCTCACGTACGAGGCACGAGTGATACTTTTTATTTGGCCTCTAGAGGTCGCTCTCGTGCCGCACTGTTCTCAGCCGCTCCAGCAACTGACGCAACCCGGAAAATGAAATCAAGCGCGGTTGTGCAGCACTTGTTTGCACATGTTTGCTTGCAGTCTGTATTCTTCCAACTTTATTTTAAAGTAAGTAACGAAGATGCTTTGGGAAAATGTATCGGAGTAAAAGTATACATTTTATTGAGGAAATGTAGTGGAGTAAAAGTAAAAATTGACAGAAAAATAAATACTCAAGAAAGTATAGATTTTCCCAAAAAATACTCAAGTACTGTAATGAAGTATTATTACTTCGTTACATTACACCTACACGTTACATTGGATTTTACCCCTGCTGTCTGAACATACAAAAAATTTGGTTCTTCAGCGGCTCTTTGGGGTGTTTGAGGTGCTATATAGCACTTAAAGTGGTTCCTCTATGATTATGAGCCAATGAACCACTTTTAGTGGTATTTAGCACCATTTTTGTTTAGAGTGTGGCTAAGGACAATATAGCCTGTAGTGTTGACGAGATTCTCTGGCCTGTCCAGACCAAAGACAGGATGCTGGGGCAGAGTATTTTTTTGTTGTTGTTTGGTGTATTGTACTGTATAGTACATTAAGGAATAAAAAAATTTGCAAATGTATGCTCTAAATGTATTTCACAAGTTCACACTTACATATAATTGAGTAAAGATTTAAGCGTATTTGGCGTACTGTCCAGGGGAAGGGCTACAAGCTCGGAATTTTGGCCTAAACCCAGAGCACTCCCCTCTGGTTGTGATGCAGATAGATAGAACTAGAAGTGAGGAGATGGGGTGGAGGGGGTATGCTGAAAACTTTCAGATGAAAAAAGGTAAGTCTGCTGTATTTATATATTTTGTCATTGATTGAGTTGATTAACTGAATCCTTTCCAAACGTCATGTGAAATGTTTCTTGAGGGGGAGAATCACAAGCAACATAACTTATTACTGGCTTTTGGTTTTGGTTTTTGTAGTATTGTTTTGAATTTCTCTCACCAATGTATAAGACAACATTGTAGTGTTTTTGAGGGCTTGTGTTTGATGTCTGATGACAAAGTTTGGTTTGGCAAGACTGAATGGTTTTGAGAATAGAGTTCCATTTTGACCTGAAAATAGGAAGTTTGGGGAATTGGGTGAGAAGTTGTGGATTTGTGTTTACTGTTTTGAGAATACGAGGCAAAGTTTCAAGTAATGTGTTTAAGCAATCGAGAAAAACTGTAATTGCATGAAGATGTTTTAAGTCTTTCCACTTCACAAACAACCTGTTTTTCCAGATTTTTTCTCAGTTATTTTTTTTCTTTTTTCAGTTTCTCAGATGCTCAGAACTCACCCATCACATCCACTTTCAATCCAAAAGTCCATCCTACAATTTCAGATTTATCAGTGCTTTTCAACCTCTCATCACCAATCCAGCCATACCAATCCCTTTTAGCCTAACTGCATTACAGGAACTTGCATGCCTCGCAAATTCCCATCCGACCCACTCTTCACAGACAACTCCAACCACCCCCATTAGACATTTCAGTTTCAGAAACACCTCAAGTCCATATTGATTGCCACATCATTGTTTCACTGCCGCAGCAGTGTTATCTCCACCGCTCCCGCAGGAGCTCAGTTTTCCATCCAAATTTTTCATTTGGACAGTTGGAAAGCAAGTTGAAAAGCAAGTTTGCTCCACTGCTGCAGTAGTTTCATCTACACTCTGCTCGTGCAGGAGTTCAGTTCTCCATCCAGCCTTGCCCAATGGACAGTTGGAAAGCAAGTTGAAAAGCAAGTTTGGTCCACTGCTGCAGCAGCCATCTACTCCGCTCATGCAGGAGCTCCGCCACTCCTTCCATTGTCACAGCAGGGTCATCTCTTCCTCTCCCACAGGAGCCCAATTCTCTCTACAACCATCTCATCAGATAGTTGGAAAGCAAGTTCAGTTCCACTGCTGCTGCGTTTTCATATCCACCTCCCCAGCAGGAGCTCGTTCTCTGTCCTACTGGCTTATTGGATAGTCGGATAGTCTGAAACAAGTAATTTCCACTGCCGCAAGATCATCATCTACTTGGCTCCTACAGGAAATCTGTTACTGTGTCACGTGACAAGCAATGATGTCACCTGACACAATAGTATGCATCAGCAATAATGCTTATACTGAGTTTGGTCTTTTATTACTCCATTCATTTTAAGGGTTGTTGGGGAATCCTGGAGTATGAGGTATGAGACAGCACACCCAGTATCACAGCACAGCGTCGCACAAGCTATAATACAGAAAACCACGAGCAACCAACGTACGTACGTAAGCATCAAGGGACAAAGTGTTATAATTTTGATCACGTTAGTGAAGGCTGCTTACATGTAGGCTATACATAGGGAAAGTAACCATAAGACATTTAATTGAATTAAAAGTAAACACAGCTTTTCCACCTATATTCTTACATACACTTGCCCCATTACTGTAACTCACGTTATAAAATTATCTTACCACCTATATGTTAACTTTACTATCTGCTGTCCAGTCCAGTTAAACACGGTTTAAACCTGGTGTAGAGAGCTGGCTCTCCCAAAATATAATTTGCAGTAATCTTCAATATGCTCTCCCAGAGCCTGACATAGTAGACCAACGGTTCCCAAACAGGCTTTTAACATCCATCTGCATACCCCATCTCTATCACTTAGACAGTCATACATTTGCTTTAAGGGAGGATATGTGGGCAAAATATAGTTGAATGCACAAAAAAAAAAAAAAAAATATATTAAATATTAATTAAAATGTATTTCTTAAGTATGCTTTGAATGATTTAAAAAAAATAGTTCAATCTTAGTAGACTTTTATATAATAATACTAAATTTAAATTAAATTGCTTATGTTAACAATATAATATGTACTAGCTATAAGTACATTTTCCCAAATGTGGTACTGTAATGAAAGGACGGTAAACAGAATGGGATCCAATCGTAGGCTTTTATTAGTAAACAGAATAACAGGCAGGGTCAAACACCAGCAATCAGGTATTGAGGAGGATTGGCAGAATCGTAGTCAGTATACAGGCAATGATGTAGAGGTAGGCAGCAAGTTATCACAGTCCAGTAAAACACAGCAATAGTCAAAAGGCAGGCAGAGAAACAATCACAAGGGGCAAAAACAGACAGGATCAAGACCGGAAGACAAGACGGATATAAACGCTCAGAAATGTTATACACAGGGAAATAACAAAACCTCGCATGGATGTGTTAGTGTAGTGTGCTTATATAGTGCATTTAATGAGCTGCAGCTGGTGAGGTGATCAGTGATTAGGTACAGGGCTTCTGGGAAATGCAGTCTGCCTGAAATGCGTAAGTGTGTAGTGCATTGTGGGAAGTGAAGTCCGGGAGTGAATGTGCATGGCTGCATCCGAAATCACCTACTTCTCTACTATTGAGTAGGCAAAAAGCAGTAGGCGAGCGAATAAGTAAGTCCAAAACCTTAGTAGTCATAAAAGAGTAGGTGAGAATTACCTCGATGACGTACTATTTCTCGCGATATTCGGATGTACGTCTACTTAAAGTGCGTCCGAAATCGCCTTCTTCTCTACTCTCTACTCTTCTCTTCTCTTCTCTATAGTAGGAGAAAAGCAGTAGGTGAGCGAATAAGTATGTCCGAAATCTTTGTAGAAATCTTAGGCCTACTGCTTCCGCCCAGATTCCTGAGCGCTTTCCGAAAAGTACTTTTCTAACCCAGGAGGCCACGGGAGAGAGGATACGTCATAATCAAACACAGAGGAGAAAGAGGCGTTTTCAAATGTAGTATTGAAAACATTCCTTGTGTTAAAATTGCATTTGTTGAACTACTGTAAACTGTTGAAGTGTTGAAGGTGTAAAGACGCTATAGGCAGTATAGTTGTGATTTTGCTGTAAAAACACGTTTTATTACGTACAGTTAACAGGAGCTCAATAAACTCATGTATGTCACCAAAGTGGATTTACGTGACTTCTGAACCATATACATCATAAACACACTTACTAAATGTTTATTTAACATCTGACAGGGAAATATTCAATAAGTATTGCAGATGAGCACATCACAACATGAAATAGACATTTGAGTGTGTGCTATTTATTATGTAGAATTCAACACTGCTTACATTACATGAATGTGAGTAATATAAATGAACAAATGTGCAAGTATCTCGACATTAGTTATCTGTTTTATTTGACCGTTTGTACTGTTGATAATTTAAGGAACATTTCGATTGTATAAGAAGTCAGTTAACATGAGTGACTTGCTCAAGGACGCATTGGTGGTGACGCTGCAGAGATCGAACCAGCAACTTCATCAAAATAAAGCTGCAGAATTGGCACAGCTGTGTTGAGATGGCAGAAGAATGGACAATAGGAGGGTTCAGCGCCTGTAAATACGTGATTATTAGTACATTAAGTCTGAATAAAGCTTTGTTTCATGTGTTGTTGACTTGTATATGTATTTATTTATTGTGCTTACTTTTATTCATTCTTTTACTCATTTGTTTCCCATTGTTGTCAGTAATTCATGCTTTAAATCATTGCTTGACTGTAAATTGAGATGCATTCACCTTGACTGCACTTGTCTAGTGTGTGTTCCTGCATAGCTGTCATATGACAAAACAAATGACATTTGGCTTGTTTTACTAAAACATCATTTTCAGTAAGAAGTAATATAATGAAGTGTTGGGCAGCATTTTTCATTATTATTGTGTGTAAGTGTTGGGGTGGGCTAGCAATGCAATTCATTCTGGGGTAATCTTATTTTTAGTAGTAATACTTACATTTTCTAAGTACAAAATCAACATTCTTCTCCAAAGGCAGGATCTTCGAGCAGCTGCGAAAAAAAACGTATGAGGTAGGGTTCTACCTCATACGTTTTTTTTCCGCAGCTGCTCGAAGATCCTGCCTTTGGAGAAGAATGTTGAGTTACTGATGCTATGAGGTGTTAGTGCAGCTGTGACTCATGTCTTTTTTATTATTATCTATTGCAGAACTTATCTATTGCAGAACTTATAATTACATACAATATCAGGGAAAATACCATGGTTGTATCTTTAACAATAAACAATCATATATATATATTCATTTTATTTATAAGCCTGATGAATGAAACAAATTCTTAAATTCAAGAAAAAGATGGAAACAAAGAAGATGTAATTCACTTTTGCTTGTGGATGAAAATGTTTGCATATAAAATAAATTAACATATTCAAGAGATTGCGATTTTGGGTTTTTATAATACTTAAAATGTATATTTAAGGATAAAACTGGTTCACATTAGGGTTGAAAATATAAGAACTGAAATTAACCGCAAATTTATTGCTACAATCACAAAATAATTGGGGAGCCGTTTCTTCAACAAGACCAGAAAATTAGCAAGTTTAATCAATATCAAGATATTTACATATAGATGAATTAAACCTGTCACTCATATCGTTTAAGTTGTTGCGCTTGCAATAACGTTGTAGGCCACATGATAACGTCAACATGGCGGATGATTTCCGGATCGCATTCATACTCAACAAGATTTCATTCACTCTTTTAGCACTAGTTAAGTACCTACTCACTGAGCAGGCGATTTCGGACGCAGCACCTGTATGCGTGTGTGTGTGTGTGAGTGAGTGTGTGAAAGTCCAAGGTGGAGTGCCCTCTAGAGGCTGTCATGGTTACTCCAGCTGATAATACTGACAGGTACTTAAGTACACTTAATATAAATGCACTAATTAGCACTAAATTGATTTTAATGTAGTCAGATAAAGTAAACCAAAAATACAGAAAAGTGCATTACTTAAAAGTGTACTATGAACGAAAATGTTAGTGGATTTTTATATATGCTGTCACTAAGTTCTATTTTAATGGATTTTCATGAAAAATTAAACATGCGGGTTAAATGTGAACTAAAATTCACAATTTAACAGTAAGTATATGTTTAATATAAATTAATTAAAATGCTATATTTTATATATTTTAATTTAGGGGAAAAAGTGTTACTAATGACTTAATGTACTTGATTGTACTTGACATAGTTCTTTGGTCTCTCTGTGAATGCGTGTTGCTGCTGATGAGCTGATCAGCATCAGCTGTGGTTCATCAGCTCCAATATTTAATGTCTGATTATTTTGCCCTGTGTTGTCAGTTTGTTGGTGTGTTTGTGCAATGTTAGTCCTGGCTGTGTTCGAGTCTCTTGTTCCTCATTCCTGTTCTGGATATTTTTGGATTACCTGAGGTCTTTTCGCAGGACTGGTTTGCCTATTGTGGTTTCTGCACTACCAAGAAACACTTTGTCATCTGTACCCACAACATCTGTCTTTCCTGTGGCTATTTTTCTTAATAAACTGATATTTGTTGCATTCGTTATTGAATCCTCCTTATTTCATGTGACATTACTGTCATTAACATGCAGTAAATCAAAAAAATAAATATTAACAGTTACATTTGAAAAGAACTATTTAACCCCTTCAGTGGGGTTCACTGGGTGGAAGGTTTTGCAGATTTAGTGCAGCTTCAAAGCTCTATATAATCCAGAAAAGAAATAAGGGTCTTATCCAGCAAAAAGATTGGTCATTTTCTAAAAAAAAAAAAAAAAATAATAATTATATACTTTTTAATCACTAATGTTCATCTTGCACTGCTCTGCAGAGCATTTAATTTTTACATTTAATCATTTTTAGTGCTGCCAATATTGTACGTTTCAGCAAATGTATGTTGTAGAACTACACTTTGCGTAAAAATACACATTCTCGTGAGATCACATTGCATAATAACTGAAACCAATAGTTTAAATAAGAACCTTCTATATCTTTAGAATAAGGGGTCAACTTGTCTTTATTAAGGCTGTAGTGGCAGTTTAACCTAGGCAATAAACTTGAATATCACTCAATAAGTGTCATAATTAATGTGGATATACCTTTCACTTTGCATTATTCTGGACCCTTAAAATAAAGTGTTACTCCTGAAGTGAACTAATCCTTTAGCCGCAAACAAGCTACATCCGAGTAATGAGTAACATTCTCTGGGTGGCAGTAGTGAGTAACCGTGAACGATGAGTAAATTAGAGCAATTACTATTTGACCTATTTCATCTGTTTGCTTTTCATTATAAGCATACTTATCACAATGATAAAGTTATCAGATGCTACTATCAAAAGAACCTGCTTCAG
This sequence comes from Opsariichthys bidens, assembly GCA_037194245.1. Taxonomy (NCBI): domain Eukaryota; kingdom Metazoa; phylum Chordata; class Actinopteri; order Cypriniformes; family Xenocyprididae; genus Opsariichthys; species Opsariichthys bidens. The sequence continues at coordinate 16,942,333 of CM074302.1, forward strand.
TAAGCTAATATCTTTATAATGCTTTATAAGACTGCAGTGTTGCGATAAGTCTCTTCCCTATGGTTTCTCTCCATCATGACCTTCTTGACATGTTTTGGTTGTAAAGCACTGATATCTCAGAACAAGCCACAACTTGACCAGTCACAACATCATATAATCCAATTAGTCTCTCCAACTCAATTTCAATATGAAAACGAAATCAATTTGTATCGTGACTACCACATGCTGCTGTACCTATACTTGTTTTGTTTGTGATTTTTAGATGGCACTTTGTACTAACACATCGCCCATGAGATGGTTACTACAAATCCTTCCAACCTGTGATTTCATTTGTGCTTATCATTTAATTAGACATGCTTTAATGGACTTTTTATCAAATAGCTGAACAGGCAAGGAGCTTTCAGGGGTTAGCGACGGATGACTCTTGCTGTGCATTGATCTCCTTATTTCCCACAATGCTGTTTATTTAGAATTTTCTGATAAGGTCAGATGAATGACTGCGTTCTCTGCCTCATCTCGCTAGACAACATTTGTCTTTGTTGAAACCCGAACCATGAAACTGATTGTATGCTAGTTCAGACTAGTTGGTCTGTATTACGATTTGTAATTAGCATGCAAGTTAAAATTTTTCTTGCTGCCCAATTACCTCTTCTGGGTGAATGGCATGAAATCTGAATGTGCAGATGTGCAGTCATTTTAAAACCTGAAAGAAATGAGAAATTATCTTTTGCATAAAGGTGGATTTTTACTTCGGAGCTCCATTAATCATGGGAAAAAATATGAGATGTGAGGAAAAATATATTTTAGTTCTTTTCTGAGAGAATGCAAAGTTCCAAGGGGAACACAATAGTTTTGCGAGAGAATGCAAACGATTTGTAAGCAAACACGTTTCTTGAGGGAACAAAATTGTTTTAGGAACATTCATTTGATTGGGGGGGGGGTGCAGCTTTATGAATTTTTACGAGGAAGATACCAAATTAATGGTACAGTATTCTATTCCATTGTGCGTCTTGGAAGGATGCAGTATGAAGCAAACAGCATCTGTTTGAAAGCGATTACAGAACCTGGATGCTTTCTGTTGCATTTCACACAATAGCCTGATACAAGGCCAGGCTTCCATCCTTTCCTGCAGCTACGAATATGAACATTGATGCATTGTCTTATGGTCTTAGTAACCTCTTTTCTTGGTATTTCACAATGTTTGCACTCATTGCCTTTTTTCATAAATAATTTCTTATTCTCTTTTGCACAGGGAGTTTAACAAGAAAGTCAGGTTCATGCTTGAGACTGTAAACCACTATGAATTCACTAAAATTGTTTATAAATGAAGAGTTCATTTGCTAAAACTGATAAATCCAATTTTATTAATGATCATAAAACATGTTTTTTCTTGTGCATTTCAAGTAATGTCAATATGCAGTTGGATTGTTTTGACTAAGTATTAATAACTAAAAAAAATACAGCAAACTTACTATCACGTAACGGTTAGCGGGAATCAACAGGCAGACAACGGAGAACAATGCAGACAGGGTTTAATGATAACAACAGAGAATATACACACACATCTAACATTGATGAGAACAGACGAGGAATGAGGGAGAACACTGGGTATACATACAGGTGGCAAACAAATGGAGAAACAAGGTAATTAACGAGACCTGAACGTAATAGAACAATCAGACAGACTGGGAAACTAGGTCACAACAATGGGGCAAACCAAATGACATACAAACCAAAACACATACACATTACACTTACAAAATTAAAATGTATTTTTTAAAGCAGATAACTCTACATTTCATGTTTCAGAGTTAAGCAAAATCAAGTAATTGCTTTGTAATTGCATTTAAAACACACTTAAACTCATAACACAGTGGACAATACCAGCTTTTTTGACTATATATGTTTTGGGTTCAGAACGTGCAATATGTGAAGAATAGCACATGGCAGTCAGTTATTTTTTTTTAAATGTTTTTTTAATGGTGTTTTGCAATTGAATAAATGAATATACAATTGACCCTTCACCAGCATTTTGATTGACAGATGATCTAACCAATCATAACTCTGAATCCGCCATTTTGTCTGACAAAGCAGTCAGGTGAGTATAGTAGATTAACATTGGTGAACTTTAACTTGAAAAATTTTGTGTACTGATGTCTTTCCGCGTTTGAAACAACATTCCTTCTGATGTCCATTCATGTTTATTTGATACTATAAATGAACTAGTATAAAGCTGAAGATTAAAATTCCATTGTTTTAATATTATTTAAATATATAATCACATGTATATTCTATTTGAAAGAGTGTAATGCATGAGAGTTGAGTTTTCATGTTATGTGCAGGAGAGAAAGATAATTTTGGCTTCACAGGAATGTGTGTGCGTGTATTGTGAAGGGGGGTGCACATGTTGCATATGCTTTAGCTGAAGCAGTTGCTTCATGATGTAGACACAACTGATGTATAGAATTCCCTACAAGGTTAGGATGTGCATGTATGAAGTATACGTGCTATTTTAAAAGAAACCAACTTGTTTTTCTCAACCTTGTAAGGACTTGTATGATCTCTAGTCATGGTATATAAGATCAATGTAACACACTACCCCCCTAGAGAAGAAAAGCCCAGAGAAGGGGAAGCTAGAGAAGAGAAGCCCAGAGAAGAGGGGCACATGGAGACATAGAATGAACTTCTCTCCTGACACACAATAAAAGTTTTTCTTGGCAAAGCAACTTGGTATTCGGTCCTGTGATTCAACTATACGGGGACAAAAGCTGTAATTTCAGATCAACACTAGACTTTGCCACTTGAGGAATTAAGAGACTTTCTACTTGCCGTGGACTGATTTAGCACTAAGGAGTACAGGTTGCACTTTTGGATGACGTTCTTGGACATGGGTTTTCATGGACATTTTCTCATTTGCTGTGGTGAAGAAACATTTATTGTTATTAACATCATCATCATCATTGTCATCTCTATGTTGCTGGTTTCTGATTGGAGAAAAATGTATGTTTTTGTATTGGATAAAAAAGTGTGAAAGATAAAAAGGATATAAATGAATGAAGCATTTATTTTTTGTTTTGTTTATTGATCACAGGTCAATACAGATGACAGATTACATTGTCAATACTTGCTAAGTTAACAAAAGTTATTGATTTTCTGTTTTACATTTGTCAAAATTATAGTTAGTAGTTCCCTCCCTTTTAAAAAAGATATATAATTAATACTTTTATGAGGTCAAAGTAACAGTTATATAATGGCCCAAACAGGGACACTGACTTTATTCTGTAAGGCAGAACAGTTTACTATGGCAAGTAATACAGCTCTGAAGAGGGATGAGTGTGTACCAGAGGTGGATTTCTCAACTGGTTCATTCACCAATCCTAGAGAACCCCTCAAAAATTTAATGAAAAGGAGAGTGAAGCTAGCATAGATGACTCTGAATTAAATTTTCCACCACCCCCACCACCTGCAGCAGAGAGAGAGACACTTTCTGACTCCATTATCAACCTCATAGAACAACTCACTGAAGGACGAGTTGACAAATATGTAAAAGCAATGAGTGGCTATGTTTCCCAAGAGGAATTCTAGAACAAATGTAAAGGAACGGAAGATCGTCTAGTGTATCGAATGGAACGTGAAAGTGAGAGAGTCAAGTTGTGGAAATGTCTGTACAGGAATTCGGCCAATCAATGATAGATTGCCTGAAAAGAAGGGCTGTGCAGTTTGAAGCCAAGTTAAAATCACTTAATCCAATATCCACGCCTGTAACTTCCAAAATTTGTTGTGGCAATCATGATTCTGGACAGGGTCAAAATCATACCTATGAAGTTCCGCAAAGCTCTTTTAATAGTCAAGGGAAAACTATGATAATGCTCTATAACCCACCAGTCAAGTTAAACTTTCCTTGTTTCAGTAATAATCAAGATGAGGATCCTATTCTGTTCATTGAACGCTGTGAGAAGTACTTTGCAGTTAGGCCATTGAGTGATCAGTAAATTCTGGCAGCTCTTAACACCGTGCTTAAGGAAACTGCTAAAGACTGGTGGCAAACCGAGAGAAGGAAGGTACATAGTTGGAGGCAGTTTAAAGATGTTTTTTTTTACAATCGTTTCTGAGTGAAGATTATGAGGATGTGGCATCAAGACGGTTGGTGGAGAGAAAGCAAGTGGTCAAAGAGAGCATAAGAGACTTTGCATTTCATTATCAGGCTCTATGTTTAAGATGGAGAAAGAACATGTCAGAGAAAGACATTGTACTGGCCATATTACATAACTGCAATCCCCGCCTGGCTAGTTTGCTAAGAGGTACCGTGACAAGTGTTGGCGAGCTAGTCAGAATTGGGACACAAATTGAACGTGATTTTGATGAGGCAGAAAAAATATTGGAGTCAGGTCAATTCTGAAGAGCAAAAGAAAAAACATATGCCAGCAAGTACTAGAATGGTACAGTCCATTGAAATGCAGCAACAAACTGTAACCAAGACAGTCAATATACCTATAATCTTACGTGATAGTTTTTTTTTCGGCCATGGTGGACACAGGTTCCAGGTTCTTTAATCCAAGAATCAGTCTGGAAACAGCTGAACAAAGGAGAACCAAGTCAGCCAAGTAAGGGGCAGACATTTATGTTAGCCAATGGTCAAAAACAAGCGGCTACTGGAAAGGTGACATGGCACTGTAAAGTGCAGGGGCAGCAATTTACCTTGACTCTGTTCATTTTGAAAAACAAAGATTTAACCCTACCAGTCATTTTAGGAATGGATTTCTTGTTGCATTCTGGGATTTTTCTGGATTTTGGTAAAGCCCAATATGTATTACCGTCTGCAAGCACCCAGGACACGAACCAGTTTTTCCCATTTATGATGTCAGATTCTTCTTCAGTCTACTTCTACTTGGCAATACCCACACCTAAAATTGATGACACAGTGCTTAAATCCATACAGAGACTTACAAATAAGACCACACCACTGTTCAAAGAAAAATTGGAAAATCTGTTGGTTGATTGGCCTACCATCTGCTCTAAAGAGGTTGGACATTCTAACATAGTCAAGCATCGAATTATAACCACTGATGAACTCCCTGTCAGGAAAAGGGCCTATAAACTCTCCACTGACAAATAGAAGTTTGTTGACAATGAAATTCAGGAACTACTGGACAAAAAAATCATACAACCATCTGTTTCCCCATGGGCCTCTTCTGTTGTTGTTGTCCCCAAGAAGGAGGGAAGTTTTAGATTGTGCATTGATTATAGAGGCTTAAATGCAAAAATCCACCTCCATGCGTATCCCATGCCACAAATCCAAGAAATATTGGAGTCGTTTCACGGCGCTACTGTTTTTAGTACATTAGATCTTAGAAGTGGCTATTAGCAACTTGAGATGGAAGAGGATAGTATTCAGAAAACTGTATTTGTGACATCTGCAGGCTTATTTGAATTCTTACGTTTACCTTTTGGCCTCAAAAACTCAGCAGCCTCATCTCAGAGACTTATGGAGACTGTATTGAGAGACCTCAAAGGCAAGTGTTGTCTGGTATAGATCATGTAGTTGTGTACTCCAAAAATGAAGAGGAACACATCTACGATCTCACTCAGATATAACATTGCTTGCATAATGCTGGACTTACCCTTAAACTCGGAAAATGGTCACATAATTTCAGCAGACGGAGTCAAGACAGATCCCAATAAAATCTCAGCCATTAACAATTTTCCTACCCCACAGTCTCTCAAAGATGTACAGAGATTCTTGGGGTTAGCTGGATGGTACCATCGTTTCATTCCACATTTCTCAACAAAAGCAGCCCCTCTACATGCCCTTAAACAGAAAAAAAATCAACCTGGATTTGGGATGAAGAATGTCAACAATCTTTCAACATCATAAAACAGGACTTGACTCAAGCACTAGTTCTCTTACCACCAGATTTCACTAAAGCATTTCGGGTACAAACAGACGCAAGTGAGATAGGACTGGGTGCAGTACTTACCCAGGAGATGGAGGATGGAGAAAGAGTCATTTCATATGCATCCAGACTACTCAGAGGAGCAGAGAAGTCGTATCCTGTATGTGAAAAAAAAGTGTTGAGTGGTCATCTGAGCAGTTGAAAAATGGAGACCATATCTAGAAGGGAGAACATTTGAGGTCATTACCGATCACACTGCACTTACTTGGGTATTTCAACATCCGAAGCCTTCATCACGACTTACCCGATGGACCATAAGGCTACAGGGTTATGACTTTATAGTTAAATATCGTAAAGGTCATCGCAATGTAGTGCCTGATGTGTTATCCAGGTCACCAGAACAACTATCCTCGGATATTATTGCGGTAGTAAGAGCTTCAAAATCCAGCAACCTACCAACCAACCTTCCAGTGGATATATCTAATGTCTCGGCAGCTCAGCAAAAGGACCCAGAGATTCAGGAGCTGATCATGAAGGTAAATGCACAGACATCCTAAGACATTTCTCGTGTACATTACCTGGTGGAAAATGGTTGTAACAAAGTTCATAAATACGGGAAGAAGGAGGCGGGAACCGGCGAACGTTCAACATATTTAATAATCAAATAAACAAACAATGAAACCAAAAAGTATAAGGGCGGCAGTTCCTCACGGCGACTGCCGCCCACACAAACCAAATAAAACACAACATAAAATCCCAGGCCTGGTCCTCTCTCGTCCTTCACTGTCGTCGCTCCTCCTTTATGCTTCCGGAGCTCCTCCGTGGGGATTCGAGACCGGTGCGCCGAGCACCTGAAGCTCGTTAACTCTCGCGTCACCGGCCTCGCGCCGTTCCCTCACGGCTCTCGCCCGCCCTGCTCGTCACATACCCCCATCGCCCCTCGCAGGCCGGGGGGTACCCACGAGGCTGCGCCTACTCCCCCCCGGGGGCCAGTCCGTGGCCGCAGCGCATGGGGGTACGGACAGACGAGACGAGAGAAAAGGAGACGGAAGCACAAGGAGCGACAAGGACGAGAGAGTGGAGAGAGGAAAACAAAGCAAAAAAAAAAAAAATTCCTGGTCCGGCTCCCCGACACACTGCCGCTCGGTCCTCAGCCCGCCGAGAGGCTCTTCCTCGCGGTGCCATGCGATGGCACTGGACGCTCGGTGGACGGCCCGATCCTCCTCCGCCCCCTGGCGGCCGGCGATGACTCCTCCTCATGAGGGCAGCCGGCAGCGAGCCCGCCGTTCCCTGCTCCTCCCCGCTCCGGCGGCAGGCAGCTGGCCTCGGCCCACGGCGGACGGCGGCTCCTCCCCGTTACGGCGGCAGGCAGCAGGCTTCGGCCCCCGGCGAACGGCGGCTCCTCCGCTCCCTCTTGGACGGCCGCCACCCCACCTCGTCCCAGGGGCGCGGCAGCGAGCTTCCCGTCCCACCTATCACTCGATTGCTCCAGTACCACCGCTTCGGGCAGCCACTCGCGGTCTTCACTCCCGCGCTGCCCGATCTCCTCAGCACCGCGATCCCCCTCAGCAGCGAGGGCTCTTCGACAGCATGTCCCTCCTTCCTCCCGGGTTTCGGCACCAGTGTAACAAAGTTCATAAATACGGGAAGAAGGAGGCGGGAACCGGCGAACGTTCAACATATTTAATAATCAAATAAACAAACAATGAAACCAAAAAGTATAAGGGCGGCAGTTCCTCACGGCGACTGCCGCCCACACAAACCAAATAAAACACAACATAAAATCCCAGGCCTGGTCCTCTCTCGTCCTTCACTGTCGTCGCTCCTCCTTTATGCTTCCGGAGCTCCTCCGTGGGGATTCGAGACCGGTGCGCCGAGCACCTGAAGCTCGTTAACTCTCGCGTCACCGGCCTCGCGCCGTTCCCTCACGGCTCTCGCCCGCCCTGCTCGTCACAATGGTCTTTTGTTCCGGAGCATGCCAGACAAACAAACAGGCCAGAAACTGCAACTCGTCATTCCTTCAGATCTACGCAAAGAATTTCTGCATTATGCCCATGATAATCCTTTGAGTGGACATTTGGGCAGACTTAAAACACTACTCAGACTACTAGACATGGTATACTGGCCAAGTGTAAGATCTGATGTATGGAAGCATTGCAAAGAATGTGTCACTTGCCAGCAATACAAACCATGCTTGAGCAAATTGTCCGGTTTCCTACAATCTACACCCATCGTTGAACGAGGACATATGATTGGAGTGGGGCCATTTCCAAAGAGCGTTAGGCAGAATGAACACCTATTAGTTGTGGTTGACTATTGTTCTAAATGGGTGGAGTTGTTCCCATTGAGGCAGGCAGCTAAAGCTCCCCAAATTGCCCAGGTCTTGATAGAATAAATTTTTACAAGATGGGGAACTCCTACCTACCTCGTTTCTGACAGAGGGGCTCAGTTTACTTCCAATTTGCTTAACCAAGTATGCAAGCAGTGGGGAGTTGTCCAAAAGCTAACGACTGCCTACCATCCACAAACCAACCTTACCGATCTCATCAATAGAACTTTGAAAACAATGATGGCAACCTATGTGGAAGAACAGCACCGGCAGTGGGACCGGTGGTTGCATGAATTCCGGTTTGCAATAAATACTGCTTGGCAGGAGAGTACCGGTCATTCCCCAGCACAGATTGCCTTAGGTCGAAACTTAAAAGGTCCAGTGGAAAGAGCAATCCAATTACACAAGACCCCCGATCCAAATAGTCCCATCTATCCTGTGCTTGATAGACATCATCACCTCCTCCGTCTGGTGAAAGAGAATGTGAAAAAAGCACAAGACAAACAGCAACGGTATTATAACCTATGGCGCAAACAAAACCAGTATCAAGTGGGAGATATAGTTTGGGTGCGCGCTCATCCTCTATCCAGAGCAGAGGAGGGTTTTATGGCTAAGTTGTCTGGTAGATGGAAGGGACCGGCCAAAATAATTACATGTTTAGGCTTTTTGAGAGCACTTGTCAACCATCAGAAATAAAACCTGACGGAGTTGAGTTAAAGGATATTTTTCCACCTTAACCACATGTTGTACAGTGGAGCAATTTTGTTTTATTTCTCATTTGTAGCTGCCTTAAATATAGCAAAAAATGCAAAGATTTATCCCACAACTGTGGGATGTGTCCTACTGTGAAATCCACAATGAGCATGAAAAAGGAAAGGGGGGCCTCAGAGTTGAAGATGACTATGACATTGCCTGTGTAAAGCAGAGGCGGCGTCGGAATCCATTTGCGGAAGGTTTTTGTACAATAAAGGACATACACGTAAATGGATGGACAGGCAAAGGGTCATACACAAGATGGCAGTCCAGACAGATGACAAACACAAGGGTAGTCCAAGAGACGAAGATCGGTAAACAGGCTTTAGGTCCAAACACAGGCATCAGTCCAAACAGGCAAACAAACACAAGGGATAATCCAACAGGCAATGAAACGGGTAAAACAGGCAAGGTCGTGAACTCGATGAAAGTCCTTGATGAGTGAAGGATCTAGGATATCGTGTGCGGCTACCCATGATCTCTCCTCAGGTCCGTAGCCCTCCCAATACACCAGATATTTGGAGCCGACCCCCTCTACGCCTTGAGTTAAGCAACTCACGTACCTTGTATGCCGGAGTTCCATCAATATCCAAGGGCGGTGGAGGCTCTCTGGCCTTGGTGTTGGTGTCAGCTCCCGGGTGGAACGGTTTGAGGAGGGAGACATGGAAAGAGGGAGAGACACGATAATAAGCAGGAAGCTCAAATTTGTATGTGCCCTCATTGACTTGACTTAAAATCTTGAAAGGACCTACATACCTGGGGCTGAGCTTCCTTCGGGGTAGCAGAAGTTTGTAGATAGCCAGACCCGTTGACCTGGTTGGTAGGGAGGGTGTGGGGGTCGTTGACGATTGGCCTGAGTTTCTTGCTCTCTGACAGCACGTTGCAGACATGAGCAGAGTCCCACACCCTCTCACTATGCTGAATCCAGTCATCTACTGCAGTGGTTCCCAAAGTGGGATGATTTCTATTTTTTTTTTTTTAAGTGGAAAAAATATATAGGCCCTATATATTTTTGTTGCAATTAATTTAATTCAATACTTATTAAATTGTGTTTGCAGAAAAGTCTGATTAAAAAAAATATATAATGTATATTTTTTAATTAAATTTGTAATTTTGTCCCAGACATTATACGAGATTACGTCAGCGTCAATCACAATCAAGTTGCGTACATCACGCACTGTTGTTTGCTAAAGCTAAAGGTGTTTGGAGGCTACAAACAAATAATACCTGCTTTAAAATGAAATGGTGGTTAATATCCTCAACAGAAAAAAAACGATTTACAGGTGAGGCCGCGGAGATCATTGAGGTGATTGTAAATGAAGGACATCGTTTTGATGTGTAAAACTGACATTGATATTGCATTATATGTGTGATGCTGAGAGAAATGAGGAAGAATTATTCAGCATGACACAGAAATGCTGCGTCGGATTACCACGTGCGTGCGTGTGTGCGTGCGTGTGTGTGTGCCGCTCAGACCTGCGCGACTGGTTCCTGATGGCAGAACAATGTTCAACCCAACATAGCTGCACAGTTACTTTCCGAGAGAGAACAGGCTCATTCAGAATTGTAACACAGATTTTTCACGTAGAACAATAAAATATAACTTTGTGTGCTTTGAGACTGGGCATATAATCGTTTTCTTGTAAATTTTCACGCGGGGGGGTGGGGGGGTGGGGGGTTGTCGAGGTGGGCGGGGGGTCGCGGAGCAGCAGCCCATTTATCATGGGGGTCGCGGGCTAAAAAGTTTGGGAACCCCTGATCTACTGAAAGGATGGATGGTGGTTCACTCGACCACGGGAACAAAGGGGGTTGGTATCCTAGTACGCACTGGAAAGGAGTTAGTCCTGTATAGGGTTTTGTTAGAGAGTTTTGTGCATATTCAGCCCAGGGCAGGAACTCTGACAAGCGATGTTGCTCCCGGCTACAGTAGCTTCTGAGATATCGACCAATCTCCTGGTTAAGACTCTCGACTTGTCCGTTAGACTGGGGGTGATAACCTGAAGTCAAACTTATGTAAATGTCAAGATGTTTGCTGAAAGCTTTCCACACTTGGGATGTAAATTGAGTTCCTCTATCGCTCACAATATCTTCAGGTAGGCCATAAAGATGGAAAACATAGTTAAATAATGCTAATGCGTTTTCCATGGCAGTGGGTAGTCCTTTGAGAGGAACTATTCGGCAAGACTTGGAGAATTGGTCGATAACTACAAGGATTGTGGTAAAACCTTCAGAGAGTGGGAGATCAGTTAGGAAGTCTATGGAGAGGTGTGACCACAGACGTTGGGGAATTGGTAATGGTTGGAGGAGACCAGCAGGTAGTTCTTTGGGGGTCTTGGATTGAGCACATACTTGGCATGACTTGACAAAATTGGTTATATCCTGAAGCATCAAAGGCCACCAGAAGGAATTCCTGACGAGTTGTGATGTGCGTGTGATACCTGGATGACCTGAACTGATGGAAGTATGAACCCATTGTATTACTCAGTTACGGAGATTCTGAGGCACATAGTGTTTGTTAGGTGGGCAATAAGTAGGTGTTGGGTCATTAGCTTGTTCTCATTGGATTTCTTCCATCAGATCCCATGATACAGGGGCAATAAATACTGACAGTGGGAGGATATTGTCTGGGATGCCTGATTGTATAGTGGGGTCGTGTCTTCTATACAATGCATCTGCCTTACTGTTCTTACAGCCTGGTTATACGTAACAGTGAATTGAAATCTTGTGAAGATTAGGGCCCAACGAGCCTGACGTGGATTAAGACGTTTCGCACTTTTAATATATTCAAGGTTTTTATGATCAGTGATTACCTGGAAAGTGTCTCCATTCCTCAATTGCTGCTTTCATTGAAAGTAATTCTTTATTCCCCAAGTCGTAGTTACTCTCTGCGGCTGTGAGCTTCCTGGAGAAAAAGACACAGATAAATAATTTACCAGGTTGACCATGATGTTGAGATAACACAGCTCCGATTCCAAAATCTTCAACCACAAATGGTAGACTAGGATCGGGGTGTTTGAGTATTGGTGCCGTTGTGAACCGGTATTTCAAATCCTGAAAGGCGTTGGCTGCATCTGGAGTCCATCTCAATCTTGACAGTTTACCTTTCAGAAGAGAAGTTAGGGGAGAAGCAACCATACTATAATTTCTGATAAACCTTCTGTAAAAGTTAGCAAACCCCAAAAATCTTTGTAATTCTTTTACCGTTGATGGAGTGGGCCAGTCAGTTACTGCTTTTACCTTGAGTCATCCATTTTTACACCTTGATGACTGATATGATATCTCAAGAATGACATCTGTTTAACATGGAATTCACATTTCTCAGCTTTAACGTACAACTTGTTGGCTAGGAGTCGTTCCAAGACTGTTCGGACATGACAGATGTAGTGGTTAGTCGTGGCCTAATGGTGAGGGAGTTGGGCTTGTAACGTGAAAGTTGCCTGTTCGATTCCCACGCGGGGATTGTGAATAGACAACACTCTCTCCACCTTCGATACCACGACTAAAGTGTCCATGAGCAAGGCACCTAACCCCTAATTGCTCCCCGGGTGCTGTCGCAATAGCTGCCCACTGCTCTGGGTGTGTGTGTGTGTGTGTGTGTGTGTGTTCAATACTCACTGCTGAGTGTGTGCACTTGGGATAGGTTAAATGCAGAGCACCAGTTTCGAGTATGGGTCACCATACTTGACAATACGTCACGACTTTCACTTTTTTTATCATGTGTTCCTCCTTGGATTTGGAATAGGTCAGGATATCATCAATATATGCAACAACATATTGGTTAAGTAGGTCCCAGAAAATCTCATTTATAAATGACTGGAAGACAGTGGGAGCATTTGCCAGCCCATAAGGCATAACAAGATATTCATAGTGCCCCCTAGTGGTGAGAAAAGCCGTTTTCCACTTGTTACGACCCTCTACCTATAATACTAAAATTACAAATAAAGAGTATAACATATTAGTGTTAAAGTTAAATAATAATAAATAATAAGAAAAAGTAAATGGGTTCAGTTACTACACAGCAATGTTTTAATGCTTTCAAAAGCCGTCTGACATTCGGGTGACCATACAAAGGTTTTATAAGGGCTAAGTAAAGCAGTTAATGGAACAGCCACAGAAGAAAAGTTTTGTCAAAAACACAGATAATAACCGGCTATACCTAAAAATCTATGCAACTCACGTCTGGTTTTTGGCACTGGAAACTCACCAATTGCTGTAATTTTTGCTGTAACTAGTCGTACTTGTCCTTGTCCCACTTGTTTACCTAAATAGGTCACAGTTGCCTTACCAATCTCACATTTAGCGAGGTTTAGAGCCAACGATGCCTTCTCAAGACACTTAAACACAGTTTCTAGTAGTGATTCGTGTTCAGACCAGCTCTGTGAATAAACCACCAAATCATCTAGATAGGCACTACAGTTAGGAACATCAGCAAGCACTAAATTGACTAACCTTTGAAATGTAGCAGCAGCATTTCGCAAGCCAAACGCCATAACATTGTATTGTAGAAAGCAGTTTGGCGTAACGAATGCTGAAATCTCAGATGCTGCAGGCGTCAAAGGAACTTGCCAGTATCCTTTAAGAAGATCAAATTTACTGACAAAATTTGCTGATCCTATGCTATCAACACAATCTTCCATTCTTGGCATTGGAAAACTATCTGGTATCGTTACGGCATTCACACGACGATAATCAGTACAGAAACGTTTAGTGCCATCTGATTTCTGTACCAATAAACATGGGGAACTCCAAGGGCTAATACTAGGCTTTGCCAACCCCTTCTCCAACAAATACTGAGTTTCCAGTTTCATCATAGCTCTTTTAACAGCATTCACCCTATAAGGGTGTTGTTTAATGGGCTGGGTATTACTTACTTGGATATCATGATATAGTACATTCGTTAGTGTTGGAGCATCACCTAAGATAGAAGAAAACTCATTCAGCAGCTTAGCAACATCCTGCTTTTGATCAGTGTCAAGATGAGTTAGAAAACTTGACAAATTTGCAAGTATTTCAGAGTTTGATAGCCCAGCTGATAATACTGGTATATCAGACTCCAAAAAACCATCCAGGTCGGTGTCCTGCTGTTCCACGACCAAACTTGCCTCACATCCAACTCCTACAGGAAAGATAGCATCACTTCCCTTTCCCTTTTGAGAATTTGTGACATCTCTAGTATGATAAGCCTTTAACATATTAATATGGCACTCTCATTTTTGGCGCTTTCTGTCAGGAGTTCTCACCACATAATCTGTCTCACTCTTCTTCTCTAGGATCTCGTATGGCCTAGAAAATTGTGCAGACAATGCAGATCCAGGAACCGGAAGTAAGACCAACACTCGATCACCAACTGCAAAACATCTTTTCACAGCACATTTGTCATAACGCATTTTCATCTCTCCCTGAACTTTAGGACACAAGCTTCCTGTAGTCGTTTACAAAATTTACTTACATAATCTAGCACATTCGTTTTCTCACCATTCACGATACCCAACATTCTCTCTTTCAGAGCTTTCAGAGGTCCTCTCACCGTGTGTCCGAAGACCAGCTCCGATGGACTGAATTTGAGAGATTCCTGAACAGTTTCTCGAATTGAAAATAAAAGCAAGGGAACTCCTTCATCCCACTCGTTTCCTGTCTCAATACAGTATTTCCTCAACATTGCCTTTAGAGTCTGGTGGAATCTCTCAAGCATTCCCTGACTTTCAGGATGATAGGCACTGGTTACTCTGTGTGTGATATCTAACGACTCAAAAACTTGTGAACACATTTTAGATAAAAAGTTAGTCCCTTGGTCTGTTTATATAACCTTTGGTAGGCCAAAAGTTGAGAAAAACTTTGTCAGGGTCTTAACAACTGCTTTGGCTGTAACTTTGCGCAGAGGATTAGCCTCTGGATATCTGGTTGCAGCACACATGATCATAAGTAAAAACTGATTACCCGATTTTGACTTTGGTAACGGCCCTACACAGTCCACGATCACGTGCTCAAAAGGCTCACCTAGCACAGGAATTGGAATTAGAGGAGCCGACGGAATATCCTGATTAGGTTTCCCTGCATATTGACAAATGTGACAAGTCTTACAATACTGTGCTACATCACGCTTAAGACCATACCAGAAGAAATGCTGAAGGATGCGGTTATAGGTTTTTTGTTATGCCCAAATGTCCTGATAACAGGTGGTCATGTGCCAATGACAAAACCTGCGGTGGTCATGTGCCAATGACAAAACCTGCTGGCGAAAAACAGTAGGAACTACTACCTGGTAAACTGTGTTCCACTCACTCTCTGTAGAATTACTCCTATGCCACTTTCAAACAATGCAACATTGTCCAATTTATTGTCTTCTGCCAGTTTAAAACATTTAGCTAATGAGGGATCACTCTTTTGAGCCTCAATGAGTTTTTCACAAATTACAGTTAGTAACAAAGGGTCACTCACAACAATTTTTCTCACCTGGTTATTGACACAAGGCTTGGTTTGCACACAACCTGATCAGTCTCCCCATCTGTACATAAGAAAGAGTCAGATAACAATATGTTATCTCTCCCTTTCTTAGACTGGGCTCTTGTGACGATGCACGCAGGAAACGCACTCAGGTATTTCTGAAATAACTCATTAGCCCTAGATTGGATCAGCGGAGTGTCTACTACTTCAAGTAAAGGCGTTACCTTGCCCCCAGCTAAATCGTTACCTAAAATAACAGGTACTCCCTTTATTGTAAATAACGGACGTACTCTTACCTCCACAAAGTCAGTCACCAAGTCAGATTGGATACGTATACGATGTAAAGGTACCTTCATAACCTCCATGCTGAAACTTTGCACCAACCTACTAGATCCTATAGATGATTGAGCGGAAAATGACAACACATCAGCACATATAAAAGACTGTGCAGCTCCCGTGTCACGTAACATCTGGACTTCCACCTGCTCCTCTTTTTTTGCCTGTAAATGAAACAAACCCTTTAAGTAGAAAAGGCAAATAAGCAGGGTCTGGCATGTAATTTCTCTTTTCAGAAGACAAATCTGAATTCATAGTGTTCACGAATGCAATTTCTTTTCCCTGAAAGTTCTGTTTACGCTTCAAATATAGACAATCAGCTATCACGTGTCCCTTTTTATGACAGTAAAAGCAATCTTGAGTCTCTTTAGACTCACCATTCTGTTTAGGTATCTGGACATTTACTGAAGACCTCGGTAATGAATTCTTTTCAGCACCTGCTAAATGGAACACACTTTTATACATCAGCACAAATTCATCCGCTAGCACTGCAGCCTCCGAAAGTGTTGCCACCTTCTGTTCATTTAAGTACAGTACTACCTGCTAAGGAAGGCCCTGCTTAAAATCCTCAAGTAACATGAGTTCTCTCTGTGAAACAAAATCATCAGCCTTACTAGAAATGCACCATCTGTCAAACAGGATTAATTTTTCTCATGCAAATTCTACAAAGGTTTGAGTAGTATTCTTCTTACGATTTCGAAATTGCTGTTGTTGATTTCGCTGATTTAACAAGTTTAGACAATTCTTCCTTTCCTATAGCAGCGAATGAATGGCATTTTTCCTCAGGGATACTACAATCCACTGTCTGATGTGATACGGTAGTAGACAGTTGCTTGGCTATAATTTTCTCTCTAATGTTGTTAATGCCTGCATTGGCGCCGTTGTATGCGAACTGAGCTGAGCCGGACGATTACGTCACTGTTTTCTGCAGTGCTGCTATACCTAAATTAACTAGACTAATAACTACTGATATTTGCAGCGGAATGAATCAATAATATATAGAATAAGCTGCACAATGACACCGTTTTCTTATTAATGTAAACCTGCTTTGCCACAATTTGCATTGTAAAAAGTGCTATATAAATAAAGATGACTTGACTTGACTTAATCTTGCAAGTAAAGAAGTTCACAAAGTCATTACTGCTGTGCTGTTTGGAAACATCAGAAGTTCAGGCTGTATTTCTCATTAATTTAGCCACTGTATTAAATAAGTACTTAGAGTTGTGTTTATTTTCTTCTAAAAGATTTGAAAAATAAGCAGATCTATCGGTTATTAAGGCCTTTCTGTACTCTATCATTTTCTCTCTCCATGAAATACGAAAAACTTCTAGCTTTGAATTCTTCCAGCTGCGCTCCAATTTTCTGGCTGCTCTCTTAAGGGCCCAAGTGTGCTCGTTATACCATGGCGTTGGACTAATATCCTTAATCTTTTTTAAGCACAAAGGAGCGACAGAGTCTAGAGTGTTGGAAAAGAGAGCGTCAATAATTTCTGTAGCAACATCAAGTTCTTCTAAGCTGTCTGGTTTGCTAAGATGATGAAACTGATCAGGAAGATTATTTATAAAGCAATTTTTAGTGGTAGAAGTGATGGTTCTAACATATTCGTGGCAGAGAGACCGTTTTGCATCCTTGGTTAAATGTAGCACGCATGAGACTAGATAATGATCTGAGACGTCATCGCTCTGCTACAGAATTTCAACGGCATCAATATTGATTCCATGTGACAATATTAGATCTAGAGTATGATTACGACAATGAGTGGGTCCTGACACATGTTGTCTAACTCCAATAGAGTTTAGAATATCTGTTAATGCCAATCCTAATGCGTCTTTTTCATTATCTACATGTATATTAAAATCACCAACAACAAGGACTTAACCCACAGCCAGTACTAACTCTGATAGAAAATCAGCAAGTTCTTTGATAAAATCTGTATTGTGCCCTGGTGGCCTGTATACAGTAGCCAGCACAAATTTCAAATTGACACCATTTTCTTTGGGAGCTGCTGTGCATCCAAAAATTATTTGCCAATTATTAATGTAAAGCTGCTTTACCACAATTTGCATTGTAAAAAGCACTATATAAGTAAAGGTGACTTGACTTGACTTGACTTGATTTGACTTGCTGCACACTGCTGTCTACTGGCGAATGAAGAGGGGGATAAGAGTGGTGAGGTTCTTGCCTCTTCAGACCCGGAGAATAAGGAAACTGTTCTTTTATTGAAAATTTGGGAACACAAACAAAATGAATCAAAGGATTCTCTACCCGGCCCTCCTCCGGGGGAAGGAGAGGTGCGGTCACCATCTCCCGAAGAGCAGTCCCATCCATCTCCAGGTCGCCCGTCCTAGGGCCTCTTGGCCTTGCTGCTTTTCTTCTCGGGAGGGGCCTGGACGGGCCGGGCAACCCAACCACGACTGGCTCCATGGCGCCACTTCGATGATGGCTGCTGCTGCTGGGGTGCGGGAGCAGCCACGGGGGCACCCTCGGCGACGAGCAGACTAAGATGCTGCGGGAAGCTGAAGTGTAGCAGCTGACCGCCTCAAACTGCTTTTGGACAGCCGAGAACTGTAGGGAAAAATTCTTGACCACATCGCAGGTGCAGTGCAGGAGGGTTGAGGATTCCTAGGGGGTTGGTTCCCCGATGATCCTCAAATCACCAATGCCGCTACCCGAAGCAACCCTCTTAGGAGGATTGGTCCGAGGAAGCGTCACTGGGACTCCGCCCCTTTGCAAGAACTGTAGTCTAGACCGTAACTCCGCGATGGTCATCTGCCCGGAATGGGTGCATGACTCATCCACAAACGCTGTCTCAGCGTGCTTTAAGGCCAAACACGCAATGCAGTGCTGAAGACCATCCCGAGGCACCAGAATCCACATCCAGAAACACACAAGTGGTACGACATCTTTAAAAAGATGCAAAACTACTCGTGCAAGCTCTTTTAGATACTTGCTCTTAAGTGCTGAAGCACACAGGGGAATGGTTGCTGTGCACAGACAGGGATAGTGTGCAGCCTGTCATGTGCGCTCTCTCTCGCTGCCACTCTAACCAGCTGTGATAACAGCTTTTAAGCGCTTATAGCACACCGTCACCAACCGAACTGCCTCACTCGCTCTGACTCACAATGACAGACAAAAAACAGAGAGACAGGCCCTGCTGCCATGCTGTCCGCCTGCACTGAATGAAGAGCAGACTCTGGAAGTGCTGACTTGTTCTTTGCGTTCGTTGTAGCAACCATGAAGGTTTCGGCTTCAAAGCAAAAAGCTGAAGATGCAATGCACCTGCTGCTCATTATATACCCATGCTGCGAGGTGAGCAGCTGGTGCATATTATTGCATGCCAATGTGCATTGGCTCGTTTTAGTTAGACGCGAAGTAGATTGGCCTCTCTAGTGAGATTCCTATTCGTCTGAATTCGACTGAATGGGAACAATGTTGAGTGAACACCACCAAAATACACCACTATCAATAAACCAATATTCAAAAGAACAGAAAGGAAAAGGAAAAGAACACAGTTCAAACTATGAGGACTCGCAGGGAGCAACCGCGTAGTCTGTGCTCTAGCTCCACTAATCCAGCGGACGGTCCTTCACCTTGAGACACAAAAGGAAATGAAAATACAAATAAACTAGTAAAATCCAAGAAACCAGACAGCAGTAATCCTATTAGCTGAGGTTAATGGTGTTCTTGTAGTGCAGCAACAACGGACTGAAAAAGCTGCAACAAAAATTGCCAAAGAGCGAAAGGGAGAATCCTGCGGCAAATGCAAACACACAAAACTGTTACTAATAGTTACATACTGCCCAATTGAATTCCCCATTCGTAAGCCCATGCGAGACACTTACTAATCGAGAATAAAGGTGCGGTTCACAGTGCTGTCAATCTGTTCACAGGCCAGAATATACAGCCATCAAATAATCTGCTGTTAAACCTAAGTACAGGGAACTGCACATTACTCCAATGACCTACCCATTGTCAAGCTCCTAAATGAAACTAAACAATCTGATAGCTAAAAATAGCTTCTACAAACCTGAAAGGAGGGCAGTCCTCAAATCCGCTACTGAAGCAATCTCAGAAGACACACCCACAGATGAAATGGTAGGCTTGGATGCAACAAATGAATTGTTAATTCCACTAACTGTAATTAAAATGTTACCAAACTGCTAAAGCACATACCTAAAGCCACCATCAACAACTGAAAAGTGGAGGGTCCGTACGTGTCACATCACATGATGCAACCAACCAGCTCAAAAATAGTAACCACCTCATTGCTGATTGGTAGTCACGGGTGTCAATCAACACCACTTATCTCCTTCATTCAGTCACAAAAGTATGGCTTGAATGAAATCTGTGTAAAATATATTATAATATTTTTAGGGAAATCATGCCTAAACTATGGTCTCTGTCCTCTTGTAAGTTAAGAGACCAGAAAACATTTCATTTATCACCAGGGGAGGAGCCACCTCTGGAACAAAGACCACACCTAATTGGTCAGAACTCCTCAAAGAGGTTGGAAAACACCTCAGATTAAATGGCCAGTACACTCAAAATAAACCAGAATATAATTTAGAATGGATCAGAATCAGATGGAATAAAATTCGGAATAAGACCAGATGATGAAGAACAGATAAGCAGTTTCATTCAAGCCATCCAACTTACTCTCATCTCACTCACTTTCCTTTCTTTTACTAGTTTTCTTTCTTTCCGTTGAGTCTCATGTTCTAAGTTTTGCTGCATAGTTTAATCGACTCTGCAGTCTTTATCACCTCAACTTCAAACTTCAGCCACAAGAGAAACTCCACTCAGTTGCCAGCACAGGAATGGCTTCATACTACATCAGTGTTACGTCCCTCATTAGTTAGATGTTAATTGTTTTTCTCGGAATGGTTAGACATAACAAAAAAAGTTGAAGGTGTGCGTGATAACAGTTCCGGGATGGCAAAAGATAAAGGACAAACAACCAGACAACAAAATTAATTGCAAAGTTTTAATTTAGGTATAAAATGATAAAGTAAAGTAATGAGGTAAAGTAAGGTAAAGTATTTACAATATATACAACGTAGCAAGAATAAACAAAATCACAAACAATCCGGAGGAGAGGAAGGAGCAAAAGAGAGTGGTGCTTAAATGAAAGAACTGAATATAATCAAAACCCTCTAACTAAAGTTAAAGAACTAAACTAACTAACAATAAAAGAGGTAGAAAGAAACATCTTCAGCGTGCAAGACGCTACAACTAAACTATACTAACTATAAAACAAAAACGTACATAATTAACACCACTCCTCGCACTAGTGTGTCTAATACATCCAAATTGCTGAGTGTGTGTAAATGTAGGTCGCGACCTGCTTGCCTAAACTCGCGACCTCTCCTCACAAACACCAGCAATCGGTTAACACGATCAGCGAGCAACAACTTACTGATCTAACGGCCAGATAATTATAGCAGTAAAAAAAAAACACAGATCAGTCTCTCAGACTGATCTCTCATACGAGAGAACCGTCCTCACAGAGCGTGCACAGAACATCTCCCAACCCAGAGTCTGTGAGTCGACCTCTGTCGCCATTGACATTTTGTAGCATTTATATATCGCTCCGCGATCAGTGATTGGTGGCGCGATCCATGACGTCAACCCCACGACAGCTGTTTATCAGGTGGGTCCTCCTCCAATTGAACTTGACACCTGCAACAGGCATTACATAACACGCAGACAGGCGCATTCATATGCAACAACATATGTAAGAAGAGAAAAAAAAAAACAACAATTACGTAGCACAGCGTACGTAACAATCAGTCTGGACCGAAAAGACCCTCAGCAAATCAACAAACCTGGGGAATCCCTTTCTCCAAGCCAAGGACACTGAAGTGGTGGATTCTGGAATCCACTGCTGCTTCAACATATATATATTTTGAGCGATTTATCACGAAATTATCTTTCTAAATGTTGAATTATTTAGAATGAGTAACTTCAACTTACGTTAACGCCTTTAATTTCATTTTCATTTTCAAACACTAGAAAATACTAATGTATATTGTTTATACCTCTAACAGAGAGAAAAGTACAACTTATCAGTATGTTTTATCAGTAAAGTTTCCTGTTCAGTGCAGAGCTCAGATCAACTACAGCCTTGAAGAAACTGTGAATCATGTGTATTTATGTATGTGAGCTAAGTGTTCTGTGCAGGTATGTTATGGGTACTGGTGGACTGTTGTCATCTGGACTGGAGACCTGAAGCCGGACTGGAGACCTGAAGGCATTCTGTCCCTAACTTCAGGGTCCGATAGTCAGCATCATAATGGAAGGAGATATGCTTCTAACTATCTGTCCATGTGTGGAAAATTACCAGTTTTGTCTAGTGTTCTTAACCAATCAGTATCTTAGTAATGACGTAGTTAGTGGACTCTGTTAGAGTATAATTGTTCTGGAAATGTGAATGTGGGAGAGAGAGGAGGAGACAGAGAGCGGCCTACGAACTCCTTGTGAGACTTGAAGCTGGCTTCTGCTGATGAAACTGCAAACTATTCTTTATTAAAATTTTCTTCAATTTATTTTTCTTAAACTCTGACTCGGGTCTTCATTTATCATATCTGGTCTTTTGGGTCTCTAAATGTAAAATCCCCTACAACGCCAAAAAGGAGTCTCCATTTACAGACACGAACGACAAGCGCAAACACCTCCAGATTCTATAGGTGAACTGGTGCATTGATATAAAGTCTAATAACCCTGCCTAAACAGCTATTAGAGGGTTAAATTAATGATTAACGGTTTATTCAGATCAGGTTTATGAAATGCATATATTGCGAGAAACTTGCTATTTCACTCTTAAAACTCATTCTTTCCTCTCTTCCTTTCTTTCTGAAACTCGTGTGAATGTGTGTCTTTGTGTTAGATATTAGTTTATGTGTTAGGATAATCAAAGTGTCACTTATATTTTTAAAAATAGGTGTCTAATGTTATGAGCTTTTAATGTAATGTCTTAATAAGCAACTAGTTAAAACTGAGAATTGTTCTCCATACTAAAGCATTACCTTATGTGGAAAATAATGCGTATGAAGTTATTTAATGAGCTTCCTCAGTTCACCTGAGTTTCCTACTGCTCTTGGACCTTCCCCCTCCATTGATGTAGAATTATTATTTTTTCAATCCTGAAATCACAGAATATTTTTTCTTTAATGTAATTGGTATTATATTATTTAACATGAAATTAAATTGTAGTCATTTGTTTACCATGAAAGACCAAAACGCGTTTCAGGTCATTTTCATGCTTCCTGCACGTGACGTCATCGATTTAGTTCAGTACTCTTTATTTTAAATAAATAAGGCCTAGCTTACTTCCAACTACCCATTGGCAGATTGCCAGCAAAACATTTTCAAAATTATCAAAACCTTTCTTCTGCACACAAAGATGAGATTAAAAACTCAAACTTTCATAAAAGCTAAAGTATACAGTTTGCCAACCTTTTCTGAATACGGTTAAGATGCTAACGGACTTTTTTTCAATAAAGAAAATATTCCAAAGAAGCGTGTCATTTGCAAGTAAGAAACATGCTGAGAACAGTTTTATATTACTTGTGTGATTTTAGGGACTAGACTCACCTGAAAGCAGAGAAAACAACAACTAGAGACGGAGTTTTGCAGCTTGTCCGTTACTTCAGTGCCACGCCGTTTCCATGGTAACTTCCCGCGTGCCAGTGTTTGAATGTTCAACATGCACTCGCATTAAAACATGTCAAAGTCACGCAGCATTTACAAAAACAACAAAGAAAAAAATCCACCAACAATTACCAGTTTAATAACCTGGTCTGCTTATTTTGCAGATATGTTCAGATAACTTTGCCACTAAAATGAACATTTCTGAACTAAAAAAAAGTTGGGTGTCCACGCATCTGCTGCTCATCTAGCCCTTCGCCTGCCTCTGTAGTAAACCGAGTGCCTTAGTAACTTTTAAGTGTCACAGAATTAAAAAAAGTTTTTTTTTTCTAATTTACCTCAAGCAAAAACTTACCTGAAAACACAGATGTCACCGTAGTCATCTTTTCTCTGGTGGGTTGAGAGAGATGAATGATCACGTGAACAGAAAAGCGCGGCATCGGCCTTCAGTCGTGCGCCGACCCAAAGCCGACGAGCTGGAAATAGAGCACTGACTGATAGATGTTGTAGATTAGAGGCCAATGTACCGATCTGGGGCCGACGTCGGCCACATGTATGTGTGCTATCTGGGACTGGTGTGATCGTATGCTCCAGGGACCAGCCAATACTGATCACGCCGGTGTGATCGTAAGCGTCAAAGGGTTAAAAGTTCGTAGATATCACTGTCATTTTGTACTGTTCTTAAAGGGTTAGTTCACCCAAAAAAGTATCCCATGATTTACTCACCCTCAAGCCATGCTAGGCGTTTATGATTATCTTCTCTCAGATGAACACATTCAGAGATAACCACCGGTAGCAGTCGGGCTGGAGGCCTGGCTAAGTACTGAGGTGGTATGGATAGGAGACTAGAGAGGGCCACCCTGAAGAACACACAGTCAATACAGATCAGTGAAAGGGTTAATTCCCAGTCCATAGTTTTCCATAATGTCATTGAATAGTGGTAAATCCAAACAGACAGACCGATTCTAATTGAAACAGTTCTCATAATCCAAAGAAAATTCAGATACCAAGTGGGATAGGGAGGGAATCAACAAGTCCCCATCTAAGTCCATCAGCCAGTCCTCCGTCTTCATTCCCTTAGCCACTGATGTCATTGGCTCACACCCCTAGTCCTCCTCCGGCACACTGGCTCACATGCTCTTCTGACTGGGACTGCCGTAAAGTGCAATCAAACCTCTTCAAATGATCCAGAACGCTGCTGCACGTTTTGTCTTCAACGAGCCCAAGAGAGCCCACGTCAAGCCCCTCTTCATCTCTCTGCACTGGCTACCCCTTGCTTCACGCATGAAGTTCAATGTATTGATGCTTGCTAACAGATCCACCACAGGCTCTGCACCCTCCTACCTCCACACACTGCTACAACGCTATGTCCCCACCAGAAGCCTGCGATCACTAAAGGAGGTAAAGATCTCTCCAGATCATTCTCATTCACTGTTCCGTGCTGGTGGAATGATCTCCCTATCTTCATCAGGAATGCAGAATCCCTGGCAATATTCAAGAGACAGCTGAAAACTCATCTCTTTTGTGAGCACTTAACCCCTTCTTTTAAAAAAAAATCTATCCTTTCCTTTTTCCCCTCCTACTCTAGCTTATGTTACTCTGAGCAATGGATGAAACTTGTAATGTGAGCACTTCCTGTGTCTATTTGCCTCTTCATGAAGAATCGCTTGTTTGTATTCCTCACTTGTAAGTCGCTTTGGATAAAAGCGTCTGCTAAATGATTAAATGTAAATGTAAATAACTCACGGTTTCACTGACAAGGCTTAAACTTGTCCTCGACTGAAATACATCTTTTAGCTGTTTTAACTAAAAGCAAGATATATTGACCTGTCACTTCCATTGTTTTGTCTTAATATATGCACACCAGTAATGTTTTTTTTTTCGTTTTTTTTTCTAGTGAACGTTTATAAAAGCCACTGAAATGCCCTTATTGAAGGTTTAATCCTGGTTTACGCTAGCCCCGTCTGTGAAACTGGGCCATAACATTCAAGGTTCACGAAAATAGGGTTAAACCAGGTCAAAATAAATTGCAGATTGATAAAGTATTATAATTTATTCAAATCTTATTAGCAATGAAAGATAGAACAACAGAATTCAATGTGCTAATTTCAGTCACATTGTCTTTTTCAGATCAAAATGTATTGTACTTTCTGTGGCGTCAAATGGCTTTGCCCAGATTTTGCAGTTCATGTTGGTGAGATGTAAACTTAGTTGTAGAGAACGCCCCTAGAACTGCAGGTGATGACCATGTGCCGGGTTGGGGAGTAATGAAATACAAGTAACTTAGTTACGTATTTAAAATACAATTACAATTGATACAGTTACATTTTAAATGGGTGGTAATCAGATTACAGTTACATCTAAAAAGTATTTTAGATTACCAAAGTGATTACTTTGAATTTTAATGTCATTTAAACAGCAATTGGTGATTCTCTGACTCTGACAGTCTGAAAAAGCAGAGTTAAGTTTCATGTTTTCGACTGTTTTCATGTTTTGTAATAGCTTTTTGTGAGTAATTTTATAATTGTGAAAAAAGGTCACTGTTTCTTTTTTCTCGCAATTTGTTTTTCCCCTCACAATTGTGAGTTTGCATTTCACAATTCTGATTTCTTTTTCTCAGAATTGTGAGATTTAAACTAACATTTGCAAGTTATAAAGTCAGAATTGGGAGATATAAACTTGTAATACTGACTTTTTTCCCCTTGCAATTGTGAATTTAGTATGTGAGTTAAATGTCATAATTCTGTCTCTCTGGGCGTTTCTCAATATTGTGAGTTAATCATAATTTTGACTTTTCTCAATATTACGTGTTTATATCTCATAATTCTTACTTTATAAGTCACAATTGCAACGTTATATTACACAATTCTGAGGCAAAAAGTCAGAATTGTGAGATAAAAACTTTTTTTGTGTTGCTTCCACACTTATTAGTATTCCAAAGTATTCTAAAGTATTTAGATTAAGTTACTAAACTTGAGTAAAGTAACGAAATACGTTACAAATTACTTTTTAAAGCATGTATTTTGTAGTCTGTAGTGAAATACATTTTAAAAGTAACCTACCCAGCCCTGACCATTGTGTCATGTCCAACAGTGCCCAGAGGTAATATTCTCTTAGCTCTGTCCATCAAATTATAGGAATTTATAATCTTTTCAATTTTGTCAATCCTTTTCTCTCTGTTTTTGATTGTGTGTGTGTGTTTCTTTTTCAGTGACTGATGCATGTGCCATTATAGCGAAGTCAGCTTCAGCTGTTCTCCAGTTCATGAAATACAGAGAAATGAAAGCTCTTGCGCAAGTTCTGTCAGGAAGACTCAAATGTTGCGTCACTACTAATTTAGATCTAACCAATCATTATCCAACACTCGTTGTATATAAGATCGGTACTCACACATGTCTGTTTGTGGATGCTGACGTGAAACTTAATTGCTAAGCGTTCAGTAGCAAACCCAAAGATGTCCCTGAGTAAGCTCGCTGTTTGCGAATATTAAGATTCTGATGAAGAATTTGGCCCGCCATGTCCTCTTCCAGCGTGTCGCAGTGCGCGCATCCAGCGTCGTGATTCTTCATGGGCTCAGTGGTTACCTTCGAGGCCGCTGGTATACCGATCAGCCAAGTATTATCAAGAGAAGATCTTCTTCTACTAGCCCAAAATACTTTGGGTAGTCCACCATCCACTCCCGACATTGCTCAAACTATTTCCACGTCATCAGGCCAGACCAATCCAGCCGGCAGAAAGCGAACGGCCAAGTCGGCTTCACCTCGTCCAGCCAAAAAAGCCACGCTGCCTGCAGGGACACCCGAACCTGAGTATGTAAATTCAAAGCTCATCCAAGTTGTTCAAAGCCTTTCAGAGACGGTCAAAGGCTTAGAATCGAAGGGGGACGAATATCGACATTCTTTCGCCAATTCTAACATTTCAACTACTCCTTTTACATTCTCATCTGCTCTTTCCACCTATCTTCCCTACTCTTCTCGGATTAAGCGATCCCCAGTGCGAGGCTTCGACATCATCCTCTCTTCTAACACTGCGTCACACGATCCAGACGCCATTTCAAGGTGGATCTGCTCCAACATCTAACTTTAGTCTCTCCACTGCCGTACCAGCTAATCAGTTCGGTAGGCGTTTTGTTCCACCTGCTGCAGTTACGGTGTCTCCCCAACTTAGATCTAATTTCATTCAAGCTAAGGACATTAACCTGGCTCCCTTACTGCTCCCTTCACCCGCAGCTGACAGGCAAATGGTTGACTGTGGTGACATGGCAGTCTTTCTCAAAACCTCCGATCCCAGATCGCAAAGTAATCTATCATTTGCCGAATTTGTAATTGCTTTTGGTATCTTCAGAGACACTCTGTGCCAAATATTTCCAGATCGGAGGGAGGAGTTAGATCTCTACCTGTCTATGATGGTGGATTTTAACCAAAGATACGGTGGCACTTTATTTTATGAATACCACAAGTCATTTGCAGCAAAATCTGCCTCCTTAATTTCCCTCTTTAATACGAGGACAGACTGGTCTGTCACTGTCAACGAACTGCTTGTTCGTCATTTTGGTGGTCAAAAGATTTTGGCCTGTACAATTTGTAGCGCTCACGGACATTCGGCTTCCTTCTGCCCTACATTCCTGCATTCACGAGCCAAGCCCCGCCCGCTGTCCGAGGTTCTGAATACGTAAGGCCTAATTTCGCCGCGCTATTTCTACTTTTAATGGCATTCCAATATGTAATAATTTTAACGACTCTGTTTGTTCTTATTCCCTATGCAAATTTGCTCATATCTTTAGTGTTTGCAAGGATCCGCACCCGAAAATCTGTCTGTCCACGCCGGTACAGGCCCGCAACCCGCAGGAAGGCCCCAATTCAGAAAAAATTCTGATTAGTCACCCATCTACTCCTATCAATGCTTCCGCACTCTACTGTTATCTCTCTTCTCACCCTGATCCGACTTTTGTTGATTACCTGATCACCGGCTTGTCTCAAGAGTTTCGGATGGGCATCCTTTCGCATCTTACCACCTCATACGTAGCTAACAACTTGCAATCAGCCTTATCAGAGCCAGAAGTCATTCGAACTCTGCTTGAAAAAGAAGTAAATAAAGGATATGTAATTGGCCCGTTTGCTTCTCCTCCTTTCTCTCCTTTTCGCATTAACTCGATCAGCGTCGCAACCCGTAAATATTCAGGTAAAAAACGTCTCATTTTTGACACGTCTTCTCCACATTCTAATTACACTGCAAGCGTTAATGAGTGCATCCCCCTTTTCTCTGCATTACGCTACGGTCGACAACGCCATTCACCTAATTAAGTTAGCTGGTCAAGGCGCTTTGTTGGCTAAAGCTGACATTACTGATGCTTTCAAGACCATGCCAATCCACCCTTCCGATTGGCCCCATTTCAGCGTCAAATGGAACTCTAAATTCTATTTTGCAGTAAGGCTAATGATCGGGTGTAAAAGCAGCCCTCATATCTTCAATTGCCTTTCCGAAGCGCTGTGTTGGATCCTGCTGAATGTTTGCAAGCTTCCCTTCGTTTTACACTTGCTAGATGATTTTTTGCTTATCGATATTCCTTCCTCCCAATCTTCTATTCTCGACACGCTTAGACAGATTTTTAACGACGTTGGCATTCCACTCTCGGAAGAGAAACCCTAGGTCCCTCGACTTTGTTAGAATTTCTCGGTATTCTACTTGATACAGTCAAAATGCAAGCTTCACCCCCTAATGAAAAACTTCTAAGGATCAGGAGTTTTCTCGAATCCTTTTCATCGCTATGCGTTATCTAAGCATGATATGCTTTCTCTGCTTGGTCACCTAAATTTCGCTATGAGCATTATTCCTCAAGGCAGGGCTTTTATTTCTCGCCTGCTAACCCTGGCTCACTCTGTGGAAAAATTAAGCGACCAAGTTCAGCTCGACGAAGGATGTATGTCTGATCTCACATTTTGGACTCGGCTATTAAATAACTGGAACGGTATTTCTTTTTTCTACAATGACGTGCTCGAATCATCCGAACAATTGCAACTATTTACTGACGCTGCTCCTTCCGTCGGCTTTGGGGGATTCTTTCAAGGCAAATGGTTTGCAGAGAAATGGCCAATCGATTTCCCAAAGCCAGCTTTAGGTTCCGTCTCGTCCGCTCTTCATGAAATTTATCCTTTAGCTGTAGCTAATGTTCTTTGGGGATCGGCCCCCATGGTCACGAAAACGCATTATGATGCTCTGTGATGACAAAGCCACGGTTGCCATCATCAACAAAGATAGATCTTCTTCTTCTTCTAGCATAATAGAGGGGCTATTATGCTATTTTTAAGACGTTTAATTTAGCAATCTGTCGTTCATAATTTCATCATTAAGGCCGCTCATATTCCTGGCCACCGCAATGTCATAGCTGATGCGCTTTCTCGTTTTTGTTTTCAGGCTTTCAGAAGGCTTTACCCCTCAGCCAATCAGGAATCAACTCCCCCCCCCCCAGTGAAGAATTCAAAACTAGAAGTTTTTCGGATTTCATGGAGAGAGAAAATGGAGTACAGAAATGCTGTAAAAACCGCTAGATCTGCTTATTTTTCAAATCTTTTAGAAGAAAATAAACACAATCCTAAGTATTTATTTAATACAGTGGCTAAATTAACAAGAAATACAGCCTCAACTTCTGATGTTTCAAAACAGCACAGCAGTAATGACTTTATGAACTTCTTTACTTGCAAGATTGACAACATTAGAGAGAAAATTAAAGCCATGCAACTGTCTACTACAGTATCACATCAGACAGTGGATTGTTGTATCCCTGAGGAAAAATTCCATTCATTCGCTGCTATAGGAAAGGAAGAATTGTCTAAACTTGTTAAATCATCAAAATCAACAACATGTATGTTAGACCCTATACCGACTAAGCTATTGAAAGAGATGCTTCCAGAGGTCATAGATCCTCTTCTTAAGATCATTAATTCATCTTTATCACTAGGTTACGTACCGAAAAATTTTAAGCAGGCTATTATCAAACCTCTTATTAAAAAACCACAACTTGATCCTGGTGAATTAGTCAATTACAGACCGATTTCCAATCTACCTTTTCTGTCAAAAATACTAGAAAAGGCAGTATCATCTCAACTTAGTTCCTACCTGGAAAGAAATGGTATCTGTGAGGATTTCCAGTCAGGATTTAGACCGTACCATAGTACTGAGACTGCTCTCATTAGAGTTACGAATGATTTGCTCTTATCATTAGATCATGTTTGTATCTCTCTATTAGTGTTACTAGACCTCAGTGCTGCTTTTGACACTATCGACCACAATATTCTTTAGAATAGACTAGAAAATTATGCTGGAATTAGTGGAATTGCATTGGCATGGTTCAAATCATACTTGTCTGACCGTTATCAGTTTGTATTAGTTAACGAAGAGATGTCATTTCGATCACAAGTTAAATATGGAGTACCACAAGGCTCAGTTCTAGGACCGTTGCTTTTCACTCTGTACATGCTACCCTTGGGAGATGTCATTAGGAAGCATGGCATTAGCTTTCACTGTTACACTGATGATACTCAGCTCTATATTTCCTCGCACCCTGACGAAACCTACCAATTCTCAAAACTAACAGAATGCGTAGCTGATATAAAAAATTGGATGACTAGTAATTTCCTGCTACTAAATTCAGAAAAAACAGAGATTCTAATTATTGGACCAAAAACTTCAGCACATAAAAACCTAGAATACTGTCTAACACTTGATGGCTGCTCTGTTAAGTCGTCTTCGTCAGTTATGAACCTGGGTGTGCTCTTTGGTACCAATCTTTCATTTGAAAGCCACATTTCTAGCATATGTAAAACCGCATTCTTCCATCTTAAAAATATATCTAAATTGCGACATATGCTCTCAATGACAAATGCGGAACAGCTAGTTCATGCGTTTATGACCTCGAGACTAGATTACTGTAACGCTCTATTGGGTGGTTGCCCTGCTCGCGTGATAAACAAACTACAGCTGGTCCAAAACGCAGCAGCTAGAGTCCTTACTAGAACCAGGAAGTATGAAAATATTAGCCCGGTTCTATCAAAACTGCACTGGCTCCCTATTAAACATCGTATAGATTTTAAAATCTTGCTAATTGCTTACAAAGCACTAAATGGCTTAGCTCCCCAGTACCTGAGTGAGCTCTTAATGCATTATAGTCCTTCACGTCTATTACGATCTCAGAATTCTGGCCAGTTGTTAATACCTAGAATATCAAAATCAACCGCAGGCGGTAGATCCTTTTCCTATTTGGTACCTAAACTCTGGAACAATCTTCCTAGCATTGTTCGGGAAGCAGACACACTCTGTCAGTTTAAATCTATACTAAAAACGCATCTATTTAACCTGGCATACACATGACGCACGATAAACTTTTGTCTTCATATCCGTTAAAGGATTGTTAGGCTGCATAGATCAGGTCAGCCGGAACCGGGAACACTTCTTATAACACCAGATGTACTCGGTACATCAGAAGAAGAATGGCGTCTACGCTAATTTTTTGTCTCTCTGCTTATCCCGAGGTTTACCAATTAACGTGATTGGCTGGATCTGGGCCGTGTCCGGGTCGGACGGGGAACCTGTGCCTGTGTACGGCAGCAATGTGGCCCTGTGGTGTCGGCGGAGACTGTGTTAACTAGCTCATCCTTCGTTAAGACCTTACCGACTCATCAGCCAGTGGCACATATCCAAACAAACCGTCCCATACCGGTGTGATCATAAAATCTTAAACTAGATGGATCTAGATTAAATATTTTGACTGTTGCGATTCCAAATCGGTTTAAAGACCTGTAACTCTGCCTGAATATCAGACAAGTGTTCACTGTTGGCCAGAGGAGAACTGGCCCCCCGACTAAGCCTGGTTTCTCCCAAGGTTTTTTTCTCCATTTGTTGGAGTTTTGGTTCCTTGCCGCTGTTGCCTCTGGCTTGCTTACGTTGGGGACACTTGCTTGATATTCAGCAGTGTTTTTGATATGCCTGCATTGGCGCCATTGTATGCGAACTGAGCTGAGCCGGACGATTACGTCACTGTTTTCTGCAGTGCTGATATATCGTACATAAATTAACTAGACTAATAACTACTGATATTTGGAACGGAATGAATCAATAATATATAGAATAAGCTGCACAATAAGACCATTTTCTTATTAATGTAAAGCTGCTTTGCCACAATCTGCATTGTAAAAAGCGCTATATAAATAAAGATGACTTGACTTTCCTTGACTTGTGTGAAAAAAAAAAAAAACAATGAAATGAAAGTAAAAGGGCAGCAGTTCCTCACAGCGACTGCCGCCCTTGTACTTTCATTTCATTGTTTTTTTTTTGTTTATTAAAATTTTTAATCCTAATTTTTAATCCTAACTACCCAGTTCTTTTCTCAGTACCGTCTATTCGTTTGCTACTCAAAGGCATGGCCAAATCCTCCTTTAAACCACCAGATAAACATTTGCCAATCACTTTAAATATTGTGCAAAGATTAATTACTTCCATTTGTAATTGAATGCCTTTTTACCCTCTTTTATTAATATCATGTTAGAAGCCGTGTTTCTATCAGCCTTTTACGGCTTCATGCGTCCCGGGGAATTTACCTCGAATTCGAAACATTTCAACCCTACTCGTGGGCTGTGTTTTTCTGATTTACATTTTTCGCCTAATTCCTATACACTTGATCTTAAGCACTCCAAGTGTGACTCTAAAGGATCCGGTGTCACTCTAACTTTTTCTAAACTTAATCTTAATTTCTGTCCCTTCACTTCCATGATTAAGTATCTGAAAGTTCGTCCTAGAGCTCCCAACCATTTCCCCTTTTTTCTTTTACCTAACGGAACACCCCTTACTAAAGTTTGGTTCAATTCTCAATTAGCAATCTTAGTAGGAAACTGCAGTCTATCTCCCCTCCTATATACTGGCCATTCATTCAGAATTGGGGCAGCTACCACCGAAGTGGAGCGAGGAGTTCCAACATCAGCCATCAAGCTTCTGGGCAGATGGTCTTCCTCTGCATTCAAAACATACATAAGACCAGATTCCAAAACCATCCTCGAAACTCAGCAAGCTCTGTCATGTTTCGACTAAGGTAATTCATGCAAATACTGGTGGTAGTGTTACTATCTTACTCACTAATAATCAAATTGCTAGTCGTTCTAGTTCCTTGTTTCCGAGGCTATAGCAGCCATCGCAGGTGGTTTATGCGGCCTTATCACCTCTGCTACTAGTCCGTTTATACGAGTCATCAGCATTGTCGTCACGGCCTTCGTGTCTGTGGCCTAATGACGCTTTGTCTCTTCCAAAGCAGTCGTGTCTATGTAGCCTAACGTGGCCTCATTGCCATTCAAGACTTTCTGTATATGCGGCTGTGACGAGCAGGGCGGGCGAGAGCCGTGAGGGAACGGCGCGAGGCCGGTGACGCGAGTGTTAACGAGCTTCAGGTGCTCGGCGCATCGGTCTCGAGTCCCTCTCGGAGGAGCTCCGGAAGCATAAAGGAGGAGCGACGACAGTGAAGGACGAGAGAGGACCAGGCCTGGGATTTTATGTTGCATGTTCATACATTGCTCAGTACCATAAGCTAGAGTCGGAAGAGCAAAGGGTAGTAAAGGGGTTATCTGGCCTATATGGCCTTTTCGCCATTCAAGGCCGTCACGTCTATGTGACCTAACATGGCCTCGTCACCGTCTAGACTTTCCGTGCATTCGGCCTAATGTGGCCTTAGTCGCATCAAAACCGTCATCTACGTGGCCTACATGGCCATCGTCGTAGTTCAGAGCTGTCGTATCTATGCGGCCACATGGCCTCTTTCGCCGTTCAAGGCTTTCGTATCTATGTGGCCAACGCGGCCTGTAGCCATTCAGGCTTCTATGTCTATGTGGACTAAGTGGTCTCTTCTCCGTACAGGCTTTTTGCATAGTCGGCCTAGCGTGGCTTCGTAGTCTTTAAGGCTTTCGCGTCCATCGCGGTTTTATCCTGGTCTCTATTTTGTCTCTATTGTTACTCCCCTTTTCTCCTTTTCTTTTCTTCGCTCTATCTCTCACCACTCAGTGGTATCGTTTCTTCATTTCCTTCTTTTACGCCCAATCGAACGTCCTTTTCCACCGATGAGCACAAGTCTATAATTTTTTTTTTTTTTTTTTCAGGATTAACAAGATTCTCTACTGGCTTATCCCTTTCCTCTCACAGTTCTTTAGGAGGTAGGCTCCATTACGGGATAAATCTCCTTTACCATTCTGGGGGTCGGCTACGCCCCTGCCTTCATCTTCAGACAGGAAATGCAGAGTCCACAACCCTCAGGATCTAAGCTACGGACGGGGCCTATGCCAAAGAACTTTATCTTTCTATGTTTGCTTGCTGAGTTTTGATTTTGTTTTCATATTCACATTTCATGTCTTTATTTTGTTGTCATTGTCATGTTTGATTACCATTTTGTTTGTGCTCCCTTATGTATGTCATGTAATTGCCTTGTTTGTCATGTGATCCTGCCATGGGCTCCTTGTCACGTGCCTCCTGTTTCATGTCTTGTTTCTATTGGTTCACTGGTTTAATCATTATTCACATGTGTTCCTTATTTGTAATTCAGTCAGTGTATTTAAGCCCTCATGTTTACCATGCTCCTTGTCGATGATTGTCCGTGTACCACAGGTGGTGGGTTCCATGTCATTGTTTGTTTTGGCCGCGCCGCACCGCGTCACGCCAAGCCGAGCCGAGCCGAGCCAAGATTGTGCTGTGTGGTGTTGTTGGTGCTACAGGCCAATGTAACGGAGTATAAATGGGTTAAATTAATGCTTAAATGGAGACAGCGCCATCTGTAGGGTGCTCATGGCATTTGACCTGTGGAATAAGGACCGCCCACAGCAGAGTTAACGAGACATGCTGTGGGTGAGTCGCGTTTGTAAAGCTGTGGAAGAAATATCTGTTAAAAAGTAATCAAAACACACAAATAACTATTTTATTGTGAATTTATCTCTGTGTAAACTTGTTGGGAAACTGCTGATGTGCGTTTGCCGTCGAATGTGTCATTTTATGTCGAGTTATTTTGACCATGTCGTAATCGTAATTAATTTGTGTGTTATTTTGTGTTCTATGTAGAACTGATTTATTCTTCGTGCAGCAGTAACCTCATTCCACAAATATATCTCCATTGTGCAGGTATGTTACGGAAAAAAGTGTCTAATGTGCTTAATTGATTAATTGTTCTCTTGTAAATGGAGTTGTGAGTGTGTTCGCCACCAGGTAGCATATTCTTCAGATCAGAAATGCATTGAACTGTTCTTTGTAATTCAATGGCAATGTTTATTTTAACTGTTAAATTCAGAAACTTATCCACTATATGATCACAAGGCTTTGAATTGAATATTCAAACAAGAATTTAAAAGAGAATAATATTGTTTTGAATAAACAGCAGAGTTAACGAGACATGCTGTGGAACTGATTTATTCTTCGTGCAGCAGTAACCTTATTCCACACATATATCTCCATTGTGCAGTGTACAGTGCAATAAGAAGACCGCCCAGGCAAGACCGTCACATTGGTGCCGTGAAGTTGTGATGCCGCTGTGTTGCTATGGGTCGTGTCTTCATGCAAGCTGAGGGGAATCGCTGTGTTGCCGTTTGAAGACTGGAAACATCCATCACCGATCGAACAGTTCAGCATCAATCCACAGCTTTTCGTGACAGAGGGACTTACTGACAGTTTTCTCACTGTGGTATTTGATACTAAGTTAATGACTGTATGTGTTGTGGCATAATTCATTGTCCAAAATGAGTAACATCAATACAGGGAGTGCAGAATTATTAGGCAAATGAGTATTTTGACCACATCATCCTCGTTATGCATGTTGTCTTACTCCAAGCTGTATAGGCTGGAAAGCCTACAACCAATTAAGCATATTAGGTGATGTGCATCTCTGTAATGAGAAGGGGTGTGGTCTAATGACATCAACACCCTATATCAGGTGTGCATAATTATTAGGCAACTTCCTTTCCTTTGGCAAAATGGGTCAAAAGAAGGACTTGACAGGCTCAGAAAAGTCAAAAATAGTGAGATATATTGCAGAGGGATGCAGAAGTCTTAAAATAGCCAAGCTTCTGAAGCGTGATCATCGAACAATCAAGCGTTTCATTCAAAATAGTCAACAGGGTCGCAAGAAGCGTGTGGAAAAACCAAGGCGCAAAATAACTGCCCGTGAACTGAGAAAAGTCAAGCGTGCAGCTGCCAAGATGCCACTTGCCACCAGTTTGGCCATATTTCAGAGCTGCAACATCACTGGAGTGCCCAAAAGCACAAGGTGTGCAATACTCAGAGACATGGCCAAGGTAAGAAAGGCAGAAAGTCGACCACCACTGAACAAGACACACAAGCTGAAACGTCAAGACTGGGCCAAGAAATATCTCAAGACTGATTTTTCTAAGGTTTTATGGACTGATGAAATGAGAGTGAGTCTTGATGGGCCAGATGGATGGGCCCGTGGCTGGATTGGTAAAGGGCAGAGAGCTCCAGTCCGACTCAGACGCCAGCAAGGTGGAGGTGGAGTACTGGTTTGGGCTGGTATCATCAAAGATGAGCTTGTGGGGCCTTTTCGGGTTGAGGATGGAGTCAAGCTCAACTCCCAGTCCTACTGCCAGTTTCTGGAAGACACCTTCTTCAAGCAGTGGTACAGGAAGAAGTCTACAACCTTCAAGAAAAACATGATTTTCATGCCGGACAATGCTCCATCACACGCGTCCAAGTACTCCACAGTGTGGCTGGCAAGAAAGGGTATAAAAGAAGAAAATCTAATGATATGGCCTCCTTGTTCACCTGATCTGAACCCCATTGAGAACCTGTGGTCCATCATCAAATGTGCGATTTACGAGGAGGGAAAACAGTACACCTCTCTGAACAGTGTCTGGGAGGCTGTGGTTGCTGCTGCACGCAATGTTGATGGTGAACAGATCAAAACACTGACAGAATCCATGGATGGCAGGCTTTTGAGTGTCCTTGCAAAGAAAGGTGGCTATATTGGTCACTGATTTGTTTTTGTTTGGTTTTTGAATGTCAGAAATGTATATTTGTGAATGTTGAGATGTTATATTGGTTTCACTGGTAAAAATAAATAATTGAAATGGGTATAAATTGGTTTTTTGTTAAGGTGCCTAATAATTATGCACAGTAATAGTCACCTGCACACACAGATATCCCCCAAAAATAGCTAAAACTAAAAACTAAAAACTAAAAACTTCCAAAAATATTCAGCTTTGATATTAATGAGTTTTTTGTGTTCATTGAGAACATGGTTGTTGTTCAATAATAAAATTAATCCTCAAAAATACAACTTGCCTAATAATTCTGCACTCCCTGTAGATACTTACCTGATCAATGTACTCCTGGTCTAGTGGGTAAAGGCAGAGGGGTTTTAGGTTTTCCTATCCCCTTTTCGATGGACAGTCCAAATGCTTACAATAGTGATAGCAGACCTGGCAATGCAAAAAGGGTTTGTTCTGTACAAGAGCACGATACAGCAGACATGCAGTCAAATGTCAGTCATAGGGTTACACAGGCTAGCACTTCAACACCTAATGCTGTATATGGGATGCCTGATATGCTAGGGCAGATGACTTCAATTGTCCATCAGATTGGTCAACAGTTAGCTGACAGCATTATGTCCCATCTCAGCCCTCATAGTTTAGACAGTGACAGACCAAAGGTGCGACACTCTGATGATTATAAGGCTGAGAGCCCTTTGAGCTTGTCAAATGTATCGCAAAACCAAGTGATTCAGCACAGAAAAGTTAAGGAACCACCTTCATTCAGAGGAGATGGTTCAGACACAATTGAAATTGAAGAATGGGAAGATCTGATGAGGACATTTGTTAAAAAGAGCAACTTGAATGCTGATGAACATGTGGAGGAAATCCTTGTACACCTACGTGGTAAAGCTAAAGATGTAGTCAAATTCTGGATCAGGAACTGTGACTCCGCCACCACTGTCTGCCCAAACTCGGTCTACAGCCTGCTGCGCAAACATTTCAGTTGCAGTCATTACTCACCTGTTCCTCTTGCCGATTTTTACACTACCATACCCGGGGAGGATGAGAATCCATACGACTACTGGCTGAGACTCAACAAAGCTGCTGATGTTGCTTCTGAATGCCTGCGAGAGCAAGGTAAAGCACTTGACAAGCCCAGTGTGGAAATAGTCCACTTGTTTATCAGACACTGCCCGAGTAAAGACTTGGCCTTAACCTTCAGATCCAAACCGATTGACAAGTGGTCAGCCCACGAAGTGCAAGCGGTGCTTAATGACTATCAGTCTGACTTATCGTTCAAAGCCACCAGTACAGTGCATCGCAGCCAAAGTGAAAGAGTTTCAGTTAACAAGATTGATGTTAATACAGTTCCAGTGCCTGCTCCCTCGGTGTGTGAACAACAACAGAAAAGTACAGATTTCTCTGCTCTTGAGGAAAGTCATCGACATGCTTGAAAAAGTTCTACTGACTAATAGTAACAGTGTTCAGTCCCGTCCTAAACGGCAGCCTTACAGCAGACTTCCTAGGATTGAAGGTTTTGATGCTTTGCCATATGCTATCTGTAACGATGCTGCCCACTCCGCCTTAACACATTGTCGTGAGCACAGACTATGTTTTCAGTGTCAGTCTCCAGGTCACTCCAGACGGTTCTGCCCTAAGTGGAGACAATCGCCTCAGCCTAATCAGGAAAACTAACAGTTTACTGAACTTTACAAGTTTACTGTGCTATCTAGATGATCTCATGGTCTTTGCCCCCAACGAGCAGGTTGCACTTGAAAGACTGGAGATGGTGTTCTCAAGACTCCAAGCCCACAATCTCAAGCTTTCCCCTAAAAAATGCCATTTCTTGAGAAAATCAGTTAACTTTCTTGGTCGTGTCATCTGTGCAGATGGTGTCAAAACAGACCCTGAGAAAGTGAGGGCAATCACAGATGTTAAAGCTGTTGACTTGATGGATTCTGACGGAGCCACTCCGTGCCACAAGAAAATCAGATCGTTCTTGGGTATGGTATTGTACTACCAACATTTTATAGAGAGATGCTCTGTCAAAGCCAAGCCTTTGTTCGATCTCATCTCCGGAACAGACACGAGAGGATCTAGGAGCAGAAGGAGGAAGCTTAACTCGAAAGTTCTGTGCACCAAGCTCTCACCTACAGACTGGACCGACAAATGCCAGGAAGCGTTTGACATTTTGAAGGAGGACCTTCTCACGAGCGTGGTGCTAGCACATCCCGACTTTGACCGTGAATTCATATTAGCTATAGATGCCTCTTTCGATGGCTTGGGAGCTGTTCTTTCCCAAATTCCTGAGGGTGGCGCTAGGGCCAGGCCTGTAGCATTTGCCAGCAAGACATTGTCACGTTCTCAGATGAATTATCCGGCTCACAGGCTAGAATTCCTCGCACTTAAATGGGCGATATGTGACAAGTTCCATTATTGGTTAAAGGGCCGTCATTTTACAGCTTGGATGGACAATAATCCCCTCACCTACATACTCACCAAGCCAAGACTCGATGCCTGTGAGCAACGCTGGGTTGCTAAATTAGCTTCCTTCAACTTTGACCTGAAATACGTACCCGCCTCCAAGAACATTGTCGCCGACGCACTGAGCAGGGAACCTTTTGTCCAGTCTAGTGTAAGCCATCGACTTGTAACAGAACCTTACCAGTCTTTTCTTAATCAGGTTAAAGGAGTTGCAGATCAAGTTGTTAGAAATTCTTTCCATCTTACCACTAACTGTCAAGTACTAAGTCCTGTGGATGATCCTTCTGATGAGACTGAAGTTAGCAGCCAAGGCCAAATAACAGCAGGTGCTTTGAGTTCACAGGATGTAGCTGCAGTATTGGATGTTCATTGTTCTGGTGGTGTAGGACAAATGATGGGCGTGGAATCCATTCCACACTTCGTCAATGTGGACCAGACTGCTGCACTCAGTGTGAGTACTTTGTCAACTGCACAACAACGGGATAATGCTGTGAGTAGAGTACTCTTTTATGTTCAGCGACACCGACGTCCTGGCAAGCGTGAACGTGCTAGTGAGTCTCGTCCTGTCATAAGGCTTCTTAAGCATTGGAAAAAGCTTACCATCAGAGATGGCTTGCTTTTCAGAGTCAAGAGAGACAATCATGTGAATAAAAAGCTGCATCAATTCATTGTCCCAGATGCTCTGAAACAACAGGTGCTTTATGGCCTGCACGATGCTGCTGGTCATCAAGGTCGCTCCAGGACACTTTCGCTGGCCAGACAACGATTTTTCTGGACAGGCATGGACAGAGATATAGCTAATTATGTAAGGAACTGCATGAGGTGTATTGTAGGCAAGACCCCTGAACCGAAAGACCGTGCTCCTCTTGAGAACATACATACCTCCGAGCCGATGGAACTCATCTGAATTGACTTCTGGACAGCAGAACAGGGTGATAACAGGAGTGTTGATGTTCTAGTAGCAACGGACCATTTCACCAAAGTAGCCTATGCTTTCCTTTGTAAGAACCAGTCCGCAAAGCAGGTTGCTCATCATCTATGGAATGGTCTCTTCTGTGTTTACGGATTCCCTAGGCGTGTGCATTCGGACCAAGGTCAAAGTTTCGAAAGCAAATTGATGAAGGAGTTGCTGGATATGGCAGGTGTTAAGAAATCACATACCACTCCTTACCACCCTATGGGAAATGGAATAACTGAACGCTTCAACAGAACCTTAGGGAACATGATAAGATCCTTACCTCCCCAGTCCAAAGCCAAGTGGCCACAATCATTGAAGATGCTGACGTTCTGTTATAACTGCACTGTTCACGAGACCACAGGCTTTGCACCTTTTTATTTGATGTTCGGGAGAGTCCCACGTCTTCCAATCGACGTGATGTTCCAACATGTTCTCAGGAACGAGAATATTGTGAAGTATTCAGATTACGTATCCAGGCTTAAACGTGACTTGAGCGACGCTGCAAAAATCGCACAGAAGCACAGTTCTGCTGAACAAGCTCGTCATGCAAGGATTTACAATGAGAAAGTGAAGGGATCGCCTTTGACTGTTGGTGACAGAGTCCTTCTGGCAAATCGTGGCGAGCGTGGCAAACGGAAAATTGCAGATAAGTGGGAGTCTGATCTCTACGAAGTGTTGTCAGTAAGGTCATCAATTAATGTCTATCGGATAAGAGGCACAGATACAGGCAGAGAAAAGACTGTGCACAGGAATCTCTTGCTCCCTGTTAACTTTCTGTACAAAGATGATGGATCTGTTTTACCATCTCAGTCTTATACAATTGATTCGACCTCAGACTTACCTCATCATCCCAACAGTGATACGAGAACAGCTCACTGGGTTATGCAGTCTGATCAGCCCCACTGCCCTGAAAATGATAGTGACTCAGTGGCTTTGTCTGGAGTTCAGTGTTCTTTGGATGTTCAAAATTCCGATTTGAAGGCAGATTCTGATTCCTGTAAGAGCTCAATATCCAATGAACAGGGAAATGATGTGGGAAGTGACATTCCACATTTGTCGGATGAAGGACTAGTTCCAGATGCAGAGTTAGACCAGAGTTCCTCACAGCATTCTTTGACACTGCCGGGTTTCTCACCTTCACAAGCAGACAATAATCTTGTTCCTTATACAGTTAACTCTGTAATTTGCAGTCAACCAGAACACATTCAAACATACACAGTTAGAACTAGGGCTGGTAGGACCATTAGACCTCCAAAAAGATTGATCTGTGAGATGAATTGTCAGTTTGTGAATGATTCGTCACCATCTCTGATATCTCTTTTTGATGTAGTGAAAAACCTTTTTCATGGGTAAATTATAAGTTGGATCTTGTCATTTTGAGCTAAGATTTTTCTTTTGCGTAATCTTGACCTTTTCATTCTTGAATTGTGTATGTAAAGAGGTCTGTGCACAAAGGAGGTTAGTACAGACCATGTTGGTAATCCTCCCATTTTTGACACACAAGATTACGAGTCTGCGTATGAACAGTATAAACCAAGTGTCTCCTCTGATAAAACCACTGTCTTTCAAAGCACACAAAGAGTCTCCAGAGCTGATTCATTGTTTTACACTATTGTAGCTGTAGAAAATGGCCCATCTTTCACTGCATTACTCGACAGTGGCTCAATGGCCTGCACTCTCAGCGAGAC
Organism: Opsariichthys bidens; assembly: GCA_037194245.1. NCBI lineage: Eukaryota > Metazoa > Chordata > Actinopteri > Cypriniformes > Xenocyprididae > Opsariichthys > Opsariichthys bidens. Next base: position 16,984,869 of record CM074302.1, read on the forward strand.
AGCTGAAGCTAGTTTGCTGGCAAGTACTTCTACGTTGAGAAAATGTTCTGCTGATGATGTTGTAATCATTGGTTGTGGTGGTCATCAAGTCAAACCAACAGCGATGTATGATCTGCCCGTCTGTGCCTATGGATGTAAAATGATAATTCCTGTGCTGATTGTTCCAGGTCAGACAGATGAGATGATCTTGGGCAGTAATGCCATCAAATGCCTGCTCACAACCCTGAAGAATACGGATGACTACTGGAGATTGATCTCACTACCAAGCGGTAACGGAGAGCACGAGGGTCTAGAATTCATTTCTTTGCTGTCTAACACACAGAGATGGAGAGGCAGTCACATACCTGACAAAGTAGGTACTGTTAAGCTCAAGCACAGTGTGACACTACAACTTCTAAGTGAACATCTTGAATGGGGCAAGCTTCCTGTCGACACTGCAACATCTGTGGGAAGCACAGTGCTAGTGGAACCTACCCAATCCAAATGTAGCCCTAAGCAGATCATGGTTGGTCGAGTCATTACACCTTTATGGGGTGATGGCTGGATACCTGTGAAAGTTATCAACCCCACAGACAGAGTGTTGACCTTAAAAAGAAATGTAAAGATTGCAGATGTTTCTCCATGCATCGCTGTTGAAGATCTCCCAGAGAGTGACTATATTACGTCTCAAGTTCAACACTTTCAACATGAGGATGGTTACCAGGAATCTGAGGATGAGTTGGTGCAGATCTTGAATGACATCAAGACTGAGTGACTTGGATCTGACAGCATGTGAAGTGTCTTCAATGTGGAAAGTGAAATTGCTCCATCTTGTCAAGAAATATTCTCAAGGGATAAAATGGACTGTGGCGAAGCCAAAGATTTTGTACATCGGATCCGCCTAGTGGATGACAAACCCTTTCGTCTCCCATACCGTCGTGTACCTCCTGGCCATTATGACAAACTGAGAGTAGCACTGGATGAAATGGAAGAGAAAGGCATAATCAGAAAATCAAACACTGAGTACGCTTCCCCGCTCGTCCTGGTGTGGAAAAAGAATGGTGATTTGAGGATTTGTACTGATTTTCGATGGCTAAATGCCAGAACAGTAAAGGACGCTCATCCTCTGCCACACCAGTCAGACGCTTTAGCTGCTCTTGGAGGGAATGCTTTCTTCTCGACTATGGACCTTACCTCAGGCTTCTATAATGTGCCGTTACACGAAGACGATAGGAAATATACTGCTTTCTCGTCGCCTTTTGGGCTGCATGAATATAACAGGATGCCACAGGGCCTCTGTAGTAGTCCAGCTACATTCATGCGTATGATGATGTCAATCTTTGGCGACAAGAACTTTACAAGTTTACTGTGCTATCTAGATGATCTCATGGTCTTTGCCCCCAACGAGCAGGTTGCACTTGAAAGACTGGAGATGGTGTTCTCAAGACTCCAAGCCCACAATCTCAAGCTTTCCCCTAAAAAATGCCATTTCTTGAGAAAATCAGTTAACTTTCTTGGTCATGTCATCTGTGCAGATGGTGTCAAAACAGACCCTGAGAAAGTGAGGGCAATCACAGATGTTAAAGCTGTTGACTTGATGGATTCTGACGGAGCCACTCCGTGCCACAAGAAAATCAGATCGTTCTTGGGTATGGTATTGTACTACCAACATTTTATAGAGAGATGCTCTGTCAAAGCCAAGCCTTTGTTCGATCTCATCTCCGGAACAGACACGAGAGGATCTAGGAGCAGAAGGAGGAAGCTTAACTCGAAAGTTCTGTGCACCAAGCTCTCACCTACAGACTGGACCGACAAATGCCAGGAAGCGTTTGACATTTTGAAGGAGGACCTTCTCACGAGCGTGGTGCTAGCACATCCCGACTTTGACCGTGAATTCATATTAGCTATAGATGCCTCTTTCGATGGCTTGGGAGCTGTTCTTTCCCAAATTCCTGAGGGTGGCGCTAGGGCCAGGCCTGTAGCATTTGCCAGCAAGACATTGTCACGTTCTCAGATGAATTATCCGGCTCACAGGCTAGAATTCCTCGCACTTAAATGGGCGATATGTGACAAGTTCCATTATTGGTTAAAGGGCCGTCATTTTACAGCTTGGATGGACAATAATCCCCTCACCTACATACTCACCAAGCCAAGACTCGATGCCTGTGAGCAACGCTGGGTTGCTAAATTAGCTTCCTTCAACTTTGACCTGAAATACGTACCCGCCTCCAAGAACATTGTCGCCGACGCACTGAGCAGGGAACCTTTTGTCCAGTCTAGTGTAAGCCATCGACTTGTAACAGAACCTTACCAGTCTTTTCTTAATCAGGTTAAAGGAGTTGCAGATCAAGTTGTTAGAAATTCTTTCCATCTTACCACTAACTGTCAAGTACTAAGTCCTGTGGATGATCCTTCTGATGAGACTGAAGTTAGCAGCCAAGGCCAAATAACAGCAGGTGCTTTGAGTTCACAGGATGTAGCTGCAGTATTGGATGTTCATTGTTCTGGTGGTGTAGGACAAATGATGGGCGTGGAATCCATTCCACACTTCGTCAATGTGGACCAGACTGCTGCACTCAGTGTGAGTACTTTGTCAACTGCACAACAACGGGATGATGCTGTGAGTAGAGTACTCTTTTATGTTCAGCGACACCGACGTCCTGGCAAGCGTGAACGTGCTAGTGAGTCTCGTCCTGTCATAAGGCTTCTTAAGCATTGGAAAAAGCTTACCATCAGAGATGGCATGCTTTTCAGAGTCAAGAGAGACAATCATGTGAATAAAAAGCTGCATCAATTCATTGTCCCAGATGCTCTGAAACAACAGGTGCTTTATGGCCTGCACGATGCTGCTGGTCATCAAGGTCGCTCCAGGACACTTTCGCTGGCCAGACAACGATTTTTCTGGACAGGCATGGACAGAGATATAGCTAATTATGTAAGGAACTGCATGAGGTGTATTGTAGGCAAGACCCCTGAACCGAAAGACCGTGCTCCTCTTGAGAACATACATACCTCCGAGCCGATGGAACTCATCTGTATTGACTTCTGGACAGCAGAACAGGGTGATAACAGGAGTGTTGATGTTCTAGTAGCAACGGACCATTTCACCAAAGTAGCCTATGCTTTCCTTTGTAAGAACCAGTCCGCAAAGCAGGTTGCTCATCATCTATGGAATGGTCTCTTCTGTGTTTACGGATTCCCTAGGCGTGTGCATTCGGACCAAGGTCAAAGTTTCGAAAGCAAATTGATGAAGGAGTTGCTGGATATGGCAGGTGTTAAGAAATCACATACCACTCCTTACCACCCTATGGGAAATGGAATAACTGAACGCTTCAACAGAACCTTAGGGAACATGATAAGATCCTTACCTCCCCAGTCCAAAGCCAAGTGGCCACAATCATTGAAGATGCTGACGTTCTGTTATAACTGCACTGTTCACGAGACCACAGGCTTTGCACCTTTTTATTTGATGTTCGGGAGAGTCCCACGTCTTCCAATCGACGTGATGTTCCAACATGTTCTCAGGAACGAGAATATTGTGAAGTATTCAGATTACGTATCCAGGCTTAAACGTGACTTGAGCGACGCTGCAAAAATCGCACAGAAGCACAGTTCTGCTAAACAAGCTCGTCATGCAAGGATTTACAATGAGAAAGTGAAGGGATCGCCTTTGACTGTTGGTGACAGAGTCCTTCTGGCAAATCGTGGCGAGCGTGGCAAACGGAAAATTGCAGATAAGTGGGAGTCTGATCTCTACGAAGTGTTGTCAGTAAGGTCATCAATTAATGTCTATCGGATAAGAGGCACAGATACAGGCAGAGAAAAGACTGTGCACAGGAATCTCTTGCTCCCTGTTAACTTTCTGTACAAAGATGATGGATCTGTTTTACCATCTCAGTCTTATACAATTGATTCGACCTCAGACTTACCTCATCATCCCAACAGTGATACGAGAACAGCTCACTGGGTTATGCAGTCTGATCAGCCCCACTGCCCTGAAAATGATAGTGACTCAGTGGCTTTGTCTGGAGTTCAGTGTTCTTTGGATGTTCAGAATTCCGATTTGAAGGCAGATTCTGATTCCTGTAAGAGCTCAATATCCAATGAACAGGGAAATGATGTGGGAAGTGACATTCCACATTTGTCGGATGAAGGACTAGTTCCAGATGCAGAGTTAGACCAGAGTTCCTCACAGCATTCTTTGACACTGCCGGGTTTCTCACCTTCACAAGCAGACAATAATCTTGTTCCTTATACAGTTAACTCTGTAATTTGCAGTCAACCAGAACACATTCAAACATACACAGTTAGAACTAGGGCTGGTAGGACCATTAGACCTCCAAAAAGATTGATCTGTGAGATGAATTGTCAGTTTGTGAATGATTCGTCACCATCTCTGATATCTCTTTTTGATGTAGTGAAAAACCTTTTTCATGGGTAAATTATAAGTTGGATCTTGTCATTTTGAGCTAAGATTTTTCTTTTGCGTAATCTTGACCTTTTCATTCTTGAATTGTGTATGTAAAGAGAGGTGTTTAGGGCATCTCTTTAGTCTATGTTTAGTTTGGATTTTGGTACCGGTCCATACTTGCATACTTCCTATGGAGGAATTTTGTAATTGACATTGAGAAATGATACGTGTCAAGAACATTCACACATTTTCTTGTTGTTTTGCTTTATTTTTTTTTCCTAGTTCTTATGTTTTGTTCCTGTACAGTAGATGCGCTTGCCCAATTTAGCATAATTTAAGGGGGGTGCATGTAACGGAGTATAAATGGGTTAAATTAATGCTTAAATGGAGACAGCGCCATCTGTAGGGTGCTCATGGCATTTGACCTGTGGAATAAGGACCGCCCACAGCAGAGTTAACGAGACATGCTGTGGGTGAGTCGCGTTTGTAAAGCTGTGGAAGAAATATCTGTTAAAAAGTGATCGAAACACACAAATAACTATTTTATTGTGAATTTATCTCTGTGTAAACTTGTTGGGAAACTGCTGATGTGCGTTTGCTGTCGAATGTATCATTTTATGTCGAGTTATTTTTACCATGTCGTAATCGTAATTAATTTGTGTGTTATTTTGTGTTCTATGTAGAACGTCTCGGTTACATAGGTAACCCTCGTTCCCTGAAGGAGGGAACGGAGACGTACGTCGGATGACCGACGAATAGGAATCTCGCTAGAGAGGCCAATCTACTTCGAGTGTAACTAAAACGAGCCAATGCATATTGGCATGCAATCATATGCATCAGCTGCTCACTCCTCGCAGCGCGGGTATATAATGAGCAGCAGGTGCATTGCATCTTTAGGTTTTCGCTGAGGAGCCGAACCAGATAGGCGGCAGCATCAGCGGGGTACAGCAACTGTGGCGACGGGACGTACGTCTCCGTTCCCTCCTTCAGGGAAAGAGGGTTACCTATGTAACCGAGACGTTCCCATTCAGTCGGTCACTTCGACGTACGTCGGATGACCGACGAATAGGAATCCCTACCAAAGCGCCACAGGAGCTGCCCTCTTCCAGCGCTCTGTAGTAAGCCACCTGAACCCCCTTGCCTGAGGACGGTGGGCCAGGGCTAACACAGAGAGTGTCAATCACTGCTGTTCCCAAACCCATTCAGTGAGACTATTGGATAACACTGGGAAGCGTACCCTTCGTGTAAAAGGGACGCTGCGGAAGCCACATCCTTCCCCGAAGGAGTTATGTGGAAGAATAATGGACTAACCGTGGGGTTGTCATATGGAAGAACTGGGGTGACTCCACTCAACAAGAGGTGGGTTCTCCCAGAGGGAAAGACACGGGCTTCGATTAGGAGCAACCGTGGAACCAGACATATGGGATCCCTGTAGGGTCACTCATATGGAACCCAGCCTAAATCCGGTTCTCAAGGATGCAGCGGAGTATAGGCCTGGCGCCAGACGCTCCGCCACGTCGGCTGCCGAAGGGAGATCGGAGGACTCAACAGGGTCTGCCTTGTAGGGACTCTCTGGAGAATAAGCACATGTAAGTGCAGCAAGCCGACACTAAGCCGGGGCCTCTCCGTGCCTCTGACCTGAGGCGAGAACACGGGAGGAGACCGACTCAACACGAAGGCTATAAAACCTAGCGAGCGTGTTAGGTGTCGCCCAGCCCGCAGTTCTACAGATGTCTGTTAGCGAGGCGCCACGAGCCAGCGCCCAGGAGGATGCAACACCTCTCGTGGAGTGTGCATGCAACCTGAGCAGGCAGGGCACACCCTGAGCTTGGTAAGCCAGGGCAATGGCATCCACTATCCAGTGGGCCATCCTCTGTTTGGAGACAGCCTTCCCTTCTGCTGGCCTCCATAACAGACAAAGAGCTGGTCTGAGGTCCTGAAGCTTCGAGTTCTGTCCACGTACAGTCGCAAAGCGCAAACTGGACAGAGCAAAGCCAGGGCTGGGTCTGCCTCCTCCGAGGGCAGCGCTTGCAGGCTCACTACCTGGTCCCTGAAGGGAGTGGTAGGAACCTTGGGCACATAGCCAGGCCGGGGTCTCATTACCACGTGGCTGTCACCCGGCCCGAGCTCTAGGCACGATACGTCGACCGAAAAAAGATTGCAGGTCCCCTACCCTCTTGATGGAGGCCAATGCAGCCAGCAGCAAAGTCTTCAAAGACAGAATCTTTAAGTCTGCTGACTGCAAAGGCTCAAAGGGAGCATTCTGGAGTGCTCTCAGCACCAGAGCCAAGTCCCAAGAGGGTATGGAGGGGGGACGAGGAGGATTTAACCGTCTCGCCCCCCTAAGGAACCTGACGACCAGGTCGTGCTTACCAACAGATTTGCCATCTATGTGGTCGTGGTATGCAGAAATAGCAGCAGCATGGACTTTGAGGGTGGAGGGGGGCAGCCTACACTCCAACCCTAGCTGCAAGAAGGAAAGCACGACTCTGATCGAGCATCTTCGGGGGTCTTCTCGGCGAGAAGAACACCACTCGACGAACAGGTTCCACTTCAGGGCGTAAGCACGTCTTGTAGACGGTGCACGTGCCGAAGCGATGGTGTTAAGTACCTCGGAGGGTAAGTCACCAGAACCTCCGCGTCCCGTCCAGGGACCAGACATGGAGTTTCCAGAGGTCTGAACGCGGGTGCCAGAGGGTGCCCCGTCTCTGAGAAAGAAGGTCCTTCCTCAGAGGAATGGGCCAGGGAGGGGCTGTCGCGAGGAGTGAGAGTTCCGGGAACCAGGTCCGGTTGGGCCAATAGGGTGCAACTAACACGACCTGCTCCTCGTCCTCCCTGACTTTGCACAGGGTCTGTGCAAGTAGGCTCACTGAGGGAAATGCATATTTGCGGAGGCCCCGGGGCCAGCTGTTAGCCAGTGCGTTTGTCCCGAGTGTCCCCTCGGACAGAGAGTAAAACAGCTGGCAGTGAGAGGTTTCTGGAGAGGCAAAACAGGTCTACCTGAGCCTCTCCGTACTCTCTCCAGATCAGCTGGACCACCTGGGGGTGGAGTCGCCACTCTCCCGGCAGCGCAGCTTGTGAGAGCTCGTCGGCTGCACGGTTGAGCACACCGGGGATGCGAATGGCACGAAGCGACCTCAGATGCTTCTGACTCCAGAGGAGGAGATGGGGGGCGAGTTGTGACATGCGACGGGAGCGTAGACCACCTTGACGGTGTATGCAACGGTCGCAGTGTTATCCGTACGGACCAGCACATGCCTGCCCTGAAGCGGCCCCTTGAGGCGGCTCGGGGCGAGCCGTACTGCCAACAACTCGAGGCAATTGATGTGCCACTGCAGTTGGGGGCCCGTCCACACCCCTGACACTACGCGCCATCTCGGGACTCGGCCGTGGAGCCAGTGCTGAAGCAGTCTCATATGAAGCAGACCGAGAGGAGTTACTGCCGCTGTGGCCGCCATATGCCCCAGGAGCCTCTGAAAGAATTTCAGTGGGACCGCCGTCCTGCCGTTGAACGTATTCAGGCAGTTCAACACCGACTGAGCACGTTCCTCTGTGAGGCGTGCCGTCTGTTCGACCGAGTCCAACTCCATACCGAGAAAAGAGATCCTCTGCACGGGGGCGAGTTTGCTCTTCTCCCAGTTGACCCGAAGACCCAGCTGGCTGAGGTGTCTGAGCACCAAATCCCTGTGTTCGCACAACTGATCCTGCGACTGAGCCAAAATGAGCCAGTCGTCTAGATAGTTGAGGATGCGAACACCCTGTTCTCTCATGGGAACAAGGGCTCCCTCCACGACCTTCGTGAAGACACGGGGAGACAGGGCCAGCCCAAAGGGTAAGACTCTGTACTGATATGCTCGACCTTCGAACGCAAATCACAGGAATGGCCTGTGTCGCGGAAGGATCGAGACATGAAAGTACGCGTCCTTCAGGTCGATCGCTGCAAACCAATCTCGGGGACGGATGCACTCGAAAATGCGTTTCTGCGTGAGCATTTTGAACAGTAGCTTGTGAAGGCTCCTATTCAAAACTCGCAGGTCCAACATCGGTCGTAACCCACTGCTTTTCTTGGGTACAATGAAGTAGGGGCTGTAGAGCCCCGACTTCATATCGGCTGGAGGGACCGGCTCTATCGCGTCCTTCGCCAGTAGGACCGCGATCTCCGCACGCAAGACAGGAGCATCGGCAGCTTTCACTGAAGTGAAGTGGATGCCCCTGAACCTCGGGGGACGCCGGGCGAACTGAATCGCATAGCCGAGCCTGATGGTCCGGATGAGCCAGCGAGACGGACTGGGGAGCGCTAACCAGGCTCGCAGAGACCGTACAAGCGGGACCAAAGGGACCGCAGGCGTACCCGCCGTGGGGCAGCGAGGTGGAACGCAGGGACGCGGCTCGGGAGACTCTCTTTGTGAGGCGGCCCGAAGCGGGGTCAGAGTGTGCTGTGCAACACTTACCTGGTTCCACAGATGGACAGTGGGAGCAGGCGAAGTCTTGGCTGCCTGCTGCGCGCTGCTGTCCGCTGGCGACAGAAGAGGGGGAAGAGAGTGGTGAGGTTCTAGCCCTCCCACTGCTCTCCAAGTCCTCTTCGGACCCGGAGATGGAGGGAACCGCTCTTTTTTTTTTCTGAAAATTTGGGTACAACAAAGGATTTACTACCCGGCCCTCCTCCGGGGAAAGAGTGGAGAGGTCTCCATCTCCTGAAGAGCAGTTCCCTCCCTCTCCAAGTCACCCGTCCTAGGGCCTCTTGCTCTTGGCTTTGCCGCCCTTCTTGGCGGGGGCCTGGACGGGCTGGGCACCCCGACCATGACCGGCTCCATGGCGCCGCTTGATGACGGCTGCTGCTGCTGGGGAGCGGGGGCGGCCACTGGGGGGGGGGGGCGCCCCTGGCGACGAGTAGCCTGAGGCAATGCGGGCGGTGGAGGTGCAGCAGCTGACCGCCTCAGCAGGATGTGGCCCTCAGACTGCTTCTGTACAGCCGAGAACTGTTGGGCAAAGTTCTCGACCGCGTCGCCAAGAGGCCGGTCTGGGACATGGGGGCGTCAAGGAACCTGACTTTGTCGGTATCCCTCATGTCGACCAGACACAGCCAGAGATGATGTTCCTGGACCACCAGCGTGGACATCGCACGACCCACTGACCGCGCAGTGACCTTCGTCGCTCGAAGCGCGAGGTCCGTAGCGGTACGAAGTTCTTGGAGAACCTGTGGATCATGACTACCCTCGTGCAGGCCCCTCAGTGCCTTGGCCTGATGGACCTGCAACAACGCCATAGCGTGTAAGGCGGCAGCGGCTTCCGCGCAGGCCCAGTAAGCACTGCCGGTAGCTCCGACCAGCGCTCACAGGCCCGGGAAGGGAGAAACGCTCCCCCCTCTCTTCAGGAAGGGGTATGCGTGAACATCCCTTTGCCGCACCGCCATCAAGGGTAGTGAGGGAGGAGGTCCCACTGGCACGGTTTCGGGCAGTAAAAGGTGCCCTCCACGCACCAGTGTTCTCTACATGCACTTCCGGGAAGAAGGGAACCGGGGTGGGGGGCTGAGAACCATCCCTTGCCACTCCAAGGAACCAATCATCCAACCTCGAGGGCTCGGGACACGGTGGAGCACTCCACACGTTGGAGCATTCCACACGAGCCCGACCCTGTTGGCGGCCCGGGAAAGCATAGCCATCATTTCCGGGTCTGATTCGGGCACAGCTGTCACTCCCGAAGGAGGCAGCCGCGCCGAATCATCATCCACGAAAGCGTCAGGCTCACCCTCCGATGCAGCGATCGACATCCGGTCATCCTGGGGAGCCCTGAAGGATACGGATGGTACACACCTCTGGGGCGGTCCATCACGCTCCCCCAGCAGCTCTACTGGCTGCAGAGTGCGGGAGGAGTGAGGGTTCCCAGGGGGTTGTTTCCCTGAGGGAAGCGCGCTCACTGTAATCCTCAAATCACCAGTGCCACCGCTGGACTGGAACTGGAACGAAGCAGCGGCACTGGGACTCCGCCCCCTTGCAGGAGGCGGAGTCTAGATCGCAACCCCGCCCCCTTGCAGGAGGCGGAGTCTAGATTGCAACTCCGCGATGGTCATCTTCCCGCAATGGGTGCATGACTCATCCACAAACGCTGCCTCAGCGCGCCTTAAGCCCAAGCACGCGATACAGCGCTCGTGACCATCCCGAGGCGCCAGGTAACGACCGCATCCAGAAACACGCAAGTAGTACACATCTTCGAAAAGACGCGAAACTACTCGCGCGAGCTCTTTTAGGAATTAACTCTTTCGAGTGCCGAAGCACACAGGGGATAACCGCGGCAACACAGACAGGGAAAAAGTGCAGCCTGTCGTGTGCACTCACTCTTGAAACCGCTCTTACCAGCTGTGATAACAGCTTTTAAGCGCTCTATAATAGCGCACCGTTACCAGCCATAAGAACGGCTTTTACAGCTGAGAACAGCTTCATTTGCTCACATAAAACAGAACAAACAGAGAAGACAAACAAGAGAACGGCCCCGCTGCTGCGCTGTCCGCCTGCACTCTCACGAAGAGCAATCCACCAAAAGATTCTTCGTCTTTCGTCACACTCGCTCGTAGACACCATACAGGTTCGGCTCCGAAGCGAAAAGCTAAAGATGCAACGCACCTGCTGCTCATTATATACCCGCGCTGCGAGGAGTGAGCAGCTGATGCATATGATTGCATGCCAATATGCATTGGCTCGTTTTAGTTACACTCGAAGTAGATTGGCCTCTCTAGCGAGATTCCTATTCGTCGGTCATCCGACGTACGTCGAAGTGACCGACTGAATGGGAACTGATTTATTCTTCGTGCAGCAGTAACCTTATTCCACACATATATCTCCATTGTGCAGGTATGTTACGGAAAAAAGTGTCTAATGTGCTTAATTGATTAATTGTTCTCTTGTAAATGGAGTTGTGAGTGTGTTCGCCACCAGGTGGCATATTCTTCAGATCAGAAATGCATTGAACTGTTCTTTGTAATTCAATGGCAATGTTTATTTTAACTGTTAAATTCAGAAACTTATCCACTATATGATCACAAGGCTTTGAATTGAATATTCAAACAAGAATTTAAAAGAGAATAATATTGTTTTGAATAAACAGCAGAGTTAACGAGACATGCTGTGGAACTGATTTATTCTTCGTGCAGCAGTAACCTTATTCCACACATATATCTCCATTGTGCAGTGTACAGTGCAATAAGAAGACCGCCCAGGCAAGACCGTCACACCAACATTGCAACCCAAACCTCAGTGGGTATAAATACATTTACATTTAATCATTTGTCAGATGCTTTTATCCAAAGCGACTTACAAGTGAGGAAAAACAAACAAGCGATTCTTCATGAAGAGGCAAATAGCCACAGGAAGTGCTCACAATACAAGTTTCATACATTGCGAAGGAGTAATATAAGTTAGAGTAGGAAGAGAAAAGGAAAGGATAGGTTTTTTTTTATGAAGAGGTTAAGGGCTCATCTCAGATAGCACACGTACGTCGATGCAGAAAGTTGCATCGGCGCAATATCGCTCTGAGAGCTTTTGCTCATTGGGAAAATGTCGCAGAGACTTCAGCATCTGATTGCGAATGGTCTCCGGCCAACGTGCAGATGATGCAAAGCTGTAAATCCCAGCCACTTTGCAGGTGCTTTCTAGGACCTGTATTTATTTAGGCTGAGCCTCTCAGGCTCCACCCAGGGTAGCACCCTGACACAGAATCAACTTAGAACCTTTTACAAAGCATCAAAAAGCAACGAAAAATAGACGCCGATGGTTTGCTTACCTTCTGCTGAAACGATCCGATATCAGTTGAATGAAACTACATTACAGAATAAACACGTGTTCAACATGAAATCGATCTGGTTTGATTACCTCACGATTAAACGATGCAGATTTCACTTGGGTAAAAGCTTTATACAATTAATACATTTTCTGTTTTAAAAAACTTAAATACTAACAGATAAATTTGCCTTTGTGTAATAATCACACATCACATTCAGTTAAAATTGCTTTAATATTTACAAAATAGTTACAGATACTTCCTTCAATACAAATTTTCAAGATGACTAACAGAAAAGACATTTACATTCAAATACACAAGAGGTATTCAAGTCAATTACAGGCTAATATAAACAGTCTCAAGTTACAAAATGCAATATTACTGGAGAATGAAACTGGCCATGTTCTTTTGTACCAAATGCGACATTTTTATTGGAGCACAAAAGGAGAGTGAGGCAGAACATGATGAGACTAACAGCCTGAGTCAAATTTCACCATCCCTGTTTCTTTTCTAATGGTGACTGAGACTCTCAGAGTCTCCTTTTGTGTTCCACAAAAATAAACACATATTTGTGAGTAGATGGTTTATAAAGAAATCTTACCCTTGAAATTAGAGGACAGAAAAATATAGCAGATGAATCTAAGCAGAAAATCTAAGTTCCTCACTCTTGTATTATCAGGAATGTAAACTCCTTGGGTGAAAAAGGTGATAAAGATGTAACCCACAATTTCAATATAGCATAGACAAAACCACTTTTAAATTACTTTTTTAAAAACATATTATGGGGCAAAAAAGGGTTTAACTCACACTGAAAAGTCATTATTAAATACCCATGAGAAGGATGCAATACTAGAGAAACCAGAAAACTATATGATCATTGGACAAGAAATACTGATCGGGTCAGCAGGGTCCAACTAAATACCACTTGTTTATTTATTGGTTATATACACAATTAATAGGTGTTAATAAGATGGACATGGTTTGGCATTGGTAAAATGTGATTGGAAAAAAAATTTATCAGAACAGCGACTCAAATTATGAATGTGCTGTATAATATCTAGTATTATTGTAGCAAAACTGAGCACCTGTAACAGCTGAATTTGTATTTGTAGAGAACATTTCAGTAATGTCATTGAGAATGTGTATTATGAGTTGCAAACTTGTAGTTTTCTTTTCTCTCTCACAAACACAGTTACATTCATACATAAACAACATACAAATCCTATTATACAAATCACAAATTAAGAAACTCATAGGCTCACATTTTTGTAGATCACTCAAATAAAGTGTGTAATGAAAAAATCCTATCATCCATAAAAATGACTTATATCCCTCTCAAACATAGTCCTGAATACTGATTGTAAAATAGTAATATTTATAATAATTAGCTAGTTTTCATTTATTGCCAAAACCGCAATTCTACAGTGCAAGGCAATTTCTGGGTGCTGCTGTGTTGATCACTGATTGATTAATAATGACAAGAACATGTTTATCCCTGAATACAGCATAAGTGTGTGAGTGGGATCTCACATGTCATATGTCAGGTTTTGCATATCAGTTCACAAAATAAATTTGTCTATTTTGATAAAGGTGTGCAGCAACTGCAGAATAAACGTTTTTCATTTCATTCATATGCACACAAATACAGGAGACCAGAAACACAAGCTCATGAAAAAAGTTTGGTTTGGTGAACTCTGACCTGTGACTTCCCATCACATGAATATCAAGTCAAGTCAAGTCATCTTTATTTATATAGCGCTTTTTACAATGCAAATTGTGGCAAAGCAGCTTTACATTAATAAGAAAATGGTGTCATTGTGGAGCTTATTCTATATATTACTGATTCATTCCGTTGCAAATATCAGTAGTTATTAGTCTAGTCAATTTAGGTATAGCAGCACTGCAGAAAACAGTGACGTAATCGTCCGGCTCAGCTCAGTTCGCATACAACGGCACCAATGCAGGCATATCAAAAACACTGCTGAATATCAAGCCAGTGTCCCCAACTTAAGCAAGCCAAAGGCAACAGCAGCAAGGAACCAAAACTCCAACAAATGGAGAAAAAAACCTTGGGAGAAACCAGGCTTAGTCGGAGGGCCAGTTCTCCTCTGGCCAACAGTGAACATTTGTCCGATACTCAGGCAGAGTTACAGGTCATTATACCGATTTGGAATCGCAACAGTCAAAATATTTAATCTAGTTTAAGATCTTTTTGATCACGCCGGTATGGGACGGTCTGTTGGGATATGTGCCACTGGCTGATGAGTCGGTAAGGTCTTAACAAAGGATGAGCTAGTTAACACAGTCTCCGCCGACACCACAGGGCCACATTGCTGCCGCACACAGGCACAGGTTCCCCGTCCGACCCGGACACGGCCCAGATCCAGCCAATCACGTTAATTGGTAAACCTCGGGATAAGCAGAGAGACAAAAAATAAGCGTAGACGCCATTCTTCTTCCGATGTAACGAGTACATCTGGTGTTATAGGAAGTGTTCCCGGTTCCGGCTGACCTGATCAATGCAGCCTAACAATCCTTTTACGGATATGAAGACAAAAGTTTATAGTGCGTCATGTGTATGCCAGGTTAAATAGATGCGTTTTTAGTCTAGATTTAAACTGACAGAGTGTGTCTGCTTCCCGAACAATGCTAGGAAGATTGTTCCAGAGTTTAGGTGCCAAATAGGAAAAGTATCTACCGCCTGCGGTTGATTTTGATATTCTAGGTATTAACAACTGGCCAGAATTCTGAGATCGTAATAGACATTGGCGCCGTTTTATGCGAACTGAGCTAAGCCGGACGATTACGTCACTGTTTTCTGCAGTGCTGATATAACTAAATTAATTAGACTAATAACTACTGATATTTGCAAAGGAATGAATCAATAATATATAGAATAAGCTGCACAATGACACCATTTTCTTATTAATGTAAAGCTGCTTTGCCACAATCTGCATTGTAAAAAGCGCTATATAAATAAAGATGACATAGTCTTAGACGTGAAAGACTAAAATGCATTAAGAACTCACTCAGGTAATGGGGAGCTAAGCCATTTAGTGCTTCTTTAAGTAATTAGCAAGATTTTAAAATTTATACTATGTTTAATAGGGAGCCAGTGCAGTTTTGACAGAACTGGGCTAATATGTTCATACTTCCTGGTTCTAGTAAGGACTCTAGCAGCTGCGTTTTGGACCAGCTGTAATTTGTTTATCACGTGAGCAGGGCAACCACCCAGTAGAGCGTTACAGTAATCTAGTCTCAAGGTCATAAACGCATGAACTAGCTGTTCCGCATTTGTCATTGAGAGCATATGTCGCAACTTAGATATATTTTTAAGATGGAAGAATGCGGTTTTACATATGCTAGAAATGTGGCTTTCAAATGAACGATTGGTATCATAGAGCACACCGAGGTTCCTAACTGACGAAGACGACTTAACAGAGCAGCCATCAAGTGGTAGACAGTATTCTAGGTTATTATGTGCTGAAGTTTTTGGTCCAAAAATTAGAATATCTGTTTTTTCTGAATTTAGTAGTAGGAAATTACTGGTCATTCAATTGTTTATATCAGCTACGCATTCTGTTAATTTTGAGAATTGGTAGGTTTCGTCAGGGCGCAAGGAAATATAGAGCTGAGTATCATCAGCGTAACAGTGAAAGCTAATGCCATGCTTCCTAATGACATCTCCCAAGGGTAGCATGTACAGAGTGAAAAGCAACGGTCCTAGAACTGAGCCTTGTGGTACTCCATATTTAACTTGTGATCGAAATGATGTCTCTTCGTTTATTACTACAAACTGATAACGGTCAGATAAGTATGATTTGAACCATGCCAATGCAATTCCACTAATTCCAGCATAATTTTCTAGTCTATTCAAACGAATATTGTGGTCGATAGTGTCAAAAGCAGCACTGAGGTCTAGTAACACTAATAGAGAGATACAACCACGATCTGATGATAAAAGCAAATCATTTGTAACTCTAATGAGAGCAGTCTCAGTTCTATGGTATGGTCTAAATCCTGACTGGAAATCCTCACAGATACCATTTCTTTCCAAATAGGAACTAAGTTGAGATGATACTGCCTTTTATAGTATTTTTGACAGAAAAGGTAGATTGGAAATCGGTCTGTAATTGACTAATTCACCAGGATCAAGTTGTGGTTTTTTAATAAGAGGTTTGATAATAGCCTGCTTAAAATTTTTCGGTACGTAACCTAGTGATAAAGATGAATTAATGATCTTAAGAAGAGGATCTATGACCTCTGGAAGCATCTCTTTCAATAGCTTAGTCGGTATAGGGTCTAACATACATGTTGTTGATTTTGATGATTTAACAAGCCAGGAGGCTCTGGCGGGTCAGGGAGTCCAGGAGGCTCTGGAGGGTCAGGGAGCCCAGGCGGAGGAAGTTCTGGGAGCTCAGGAGGCTCAGGCCAGTTTGGGGGCTCGAGCCAGTCCGGGGGCTCGGGCCAGTCCGGGAGTTCGGGCCAGTCCGGGAGCTCGGCCCAGTCCGGGAGCTCGGGACAGTCGGGGTTTGTGAGCACCGGAGACGGCCAGGGGGTGGCGAGCACGGGAGACGGTTCAGGGACCGCGAGCACGGGAGACGGCTCACGGGCGGCGAGCACTGAAGACGGCTCTTTGGTGGCGAGCACGGGAGACGGCTCTTTGGTGGCGAGCACGGGAGACGGCTCTTTGGCGGCGAGCACGGGAGACGGCTCTGGGAGGGCGAGCACGGGAGACGGCTCAGGGATGACGAGCACAGGAGAAGGTTCAGGGCTAACGAGCGCAGGAGACGGCTCAGGGACGGCGAGCACAGGAGACGGCTCTGGGAAGGCGAGCGCAGGAGACGGCTCTGGGAAGGCGAGCGCAGGAGACGGCTCTGGGAAGGCGAGCGCAGGAGACGGCTCTGGGAAGGCGAGCACAGGAGACGGCTCAGGGACGGCGAGCACAGGAGACGGCTCAGGGACGGCGAGCACAGGAGAAGGCTCGGGTATGACGAGCGCAGGAGAAGGTTCAGGGAAGGAGAGCGCTGGAGAAGGCTCAGGGATCCTCTCTTCCTGGGTCAGCGGAGCCGTCGCGGCCAGAAGAGGGCGTGGTCTGAGCGCGACGTGCTGTATCCCGGGACGAGCAGCAGTGGCGCGCTTCACCGCCGACCGGACTGACATCAGCGGGGGGGTCCAATGCATCCAACTCAAACATTGTTGAGTCTCACACCATAGAATCACAGTTTTACTGTAATGCACCACCCAATTCAGAGTTTAAACTCCAAATGAGATCAGATTACCAAATGTTGACTCTCTTCACCACTACTCAACAATCAGCACATGATCAACCATTTGTTTGACATATGTGCCATAAAAAAGTATTTCAACAACACTCAGTTGTTAGCACATCTGATACAATAAAGTCAATTTAAAGCCAACACGGACTTCAAAGACGGTAACTTCAAATGAATTCAATAAATCATTAACATCTAAACCTGTTAGTTCTCATAAGAACTTCTGTAGACGTTTGAAAGAAATAAAGTTAGTGTAGTTAGTAGTGAGTGAAACTGGGAAAGTTTTGTAGAGTTGTTGGAGTTGTTCAATCAGATCTTGGGAGATTAAATGTCTTTTATCTTCAGTTGATTTCATTGAAGGCTGTGGCTGAAGTCAGTTGTAGTTCTTGTGTTTCTCTGTCCTTCAGTGATTCTGCTTGATAACAGCAAGTATTCATCATTAATGTTCAATCATCACTTAATGATCTCATTAACTCTGACACTGCTCCAATGGTACTTTAACTCAGTAGTGCACACACACATATCCACTAAACAGTGTTCATTAACCTGGGCATTTTTCTGTGAACTATTACATAAATCTGACCTATTTCATTTACATATGACTGACAAATATGAATCACATTAAGTTTATTAGTTTGTTTATTTTAAAACTATGTAATCCAAATGGATGGAAAATTGGTATGTAATTAAATTACATAAAACTTATGTTTAGACTGAAATATTTTTTTGAGTGTGAAGTCAGTGCTCCAAGAACCACTACGCACAGATGTATGCCAGACATGGGTTTCAGCTGTTGCATTCCTTGTGTTCCATATTGCTTCAGGTCCAGTGTAAAGTTTCCACAGTCAGTGATGGTTTGGGGTGCCATGTCATCTGCTGGTGTGGGTCCAAGGTCAACGCAGCCGCATACCAGGAAGTTTTAGAGCACTTCATGCTTTCTCCTGCTGACCAACCTGGTGAATTAGTTAATTACAGACCGATTTCCAATCTACCTTTTCTGTCAAAAATACTAGAAAAGGCAGTATCATCTCAACTTAGTTCCTACTTGGAAAGAAATGGTATCTGTGAGGATTTTCAGTCAGGATTTAGACCGTACCATAGTACTGAGACTGCTCTCATTAGAGTTACAAATGATTTGCTCTTATCATCAGATCGTGGTTGTATCTCTCTATTAGTGTTACTAGACCTCAGTGCTGCTTTTGACACTATCGACCACAATATTCTTTTGAATAGACTAGAAAATTATGCTGGAATTAGTGGAATTGCATTGGTATGGTTCAAATCATACTTATCTGACCGTTATCAGTTTGTAGTAGTAAATGAAGCGACGTCATTTTGTTCACAAGTTAAATATGGAGTACCACAAGGCTCAGTTCTTGGACCGTTGCTCTTCACTCTGTACATGCTACCCTTGGGAGATCTCATTTGGAAGCATGGCATTAGCTTTCACTGTTACGCTGATGATACTCAGCTCTATATTTCCTCGCGCCCTGACGAAACCTACCAATTCTCAAAATTAACAGAATGCGTAGCTGATATAAAAAAATTGGATGACTAGTAATTTCCTACTACTAAATTCAGAAAAAAACAGAGAGTTTAATTATTAGACCAAAAACTTCAGCACATAATAACCTAGAATACTGTCTAACACTTGATGGCTGCTCTGTTAAGTCGTCTTCGTCAGTTAGGAACCTCGGTGTGCTCTTTGATACCAATCTTTCATTTGAAAGCCACATTTCTAGCATATGTAAAACCGCATTCTTAAAAATATATCTAAATTAAGACATATGTTCTCAATGACAAATGCGGAACAGCTAGTTCATGCGTTTATGACCTTGAGACTAGATTACTGTAACGCTCTACTGGGTGGTTGCCCTGCTCGCATGATAAACAAATTACAGCTGGTCCAAAACGCAGCTGCTAGAGTCCTTACTAGAACCAGGAAGTATGAACATATTAGCCCGGTTCTGTCAAAACTGCACTGGCTCCCTATTAAACATCGTATAGATTTAAAAATCTTGCTAATTACTTACAAAGCACTAAATGGCTTAGCTCCCCAGTACCTGAGTGAGCTCTTAATGCATTATAGTCCTTCGTGTCTATTACGATCTCAGAATTCTGGCCAGTTGTTAATACCTAGAATATCAAAATCAACCGCAGGCGGTAGATCCTTTTCCTATTTGGCACCTAAACTCTGGAACAAACTTTCTAGCATTGTTCGGGAAGCAGACACACTCTGTCAGTTTAAATCTAGACTAAAAACGCATCTATTTAACCTGGCATACACATGACGCACTATAAACTTTTGTCTTCATATCCGTTAAAGGATTGTTAGGCTGCATAGATCAGATCAGCCGAAACAGGGATTACTTCCTATAACACCAGATGTACTCGTTACATCGGAAGAAGAATGGCGTCTACGCTAATTTTTTGTCTCTCTGCTTATCCCGAGGTTTACCAATTAACGTGATTGGCTGGATCCGGGCCATGTCCGGGTCGGACGGGGAACTTGTGCCTGTGTGCGGCAGCAATGTGGCCCTGTGGTGTCGGCGGAGACTGTGTTAACTAGCTCATCCTTTGTTAAGACCTTACCGACTCATCAGCCAGTGGCACATATCCCAACAAACCGTCCCATACCGGCGTGATCAAAAAGATCTTAAACTAGATGGAACTAGATTAAATATTTTGACTGTTGCGATTCCAAATCGGTTTAATGACCTGTAACTCTGCCTGAGTATCGGACAAGTGTTCATTGTTGGCCAGAGGAGAACTGGCCCCCGACTAAGCCTGGTTTCTCCCAAGGTTTTTTTCTCCATTTGTTGGAGTTTTGGTTCCTTGCCGCTGTTGCCTTTGGCTTTCTTAAGTTGGGGACACTTGCTTGATATTCAGCAGTGTTTTTGATATGCCTGCATTGGCGCCTTTGTATGCGAACTGAGCTGAGCCAGACGATTACGTCACTGTTTTCTGCAGTGCTGCTATACCTAAATTAACTAGACTAATAACTACTGATATTTGCAATGGAATGAATCAATAATACATAGAATAAGCTGCACAATGACACCATTTTCTTATTAATGTAAAGCTGCTTTTCCACAATTTGCATTGTAAAAAGCACCATATAAATAAAGATGACTTGACTTGACTTGACTTGACCAACTTTATGAAGATGCAGATTTCATTTTCCAACAGGACTTGGCACCTGCACACATTGCAAAAGCAACCAGTACCTGGTTTAAGGACCGGACCATGGTATCGCTGTTCTTAATTGGCCAACAACTTCACCTGAGCTTAACCCCATAGAAAATCTATGAGGTATTGTGAAGAGGAAGATGCGATATGCCAGATCCAACAATGCAGAAGAGCTGAAGGCTACTATCAGAGCAACCTGGGCTCTCATAACACCTGAGCAGTGCCACAGACTGATCCACGCCGCATTGCTGCAGTTATTCAGGCAAAAGGAGCCCCAACTAAGTATTGAGTGCTGTTCATGCTCGTACTTTTCATGTTCATACTTTTCAGTTGGCCAAGATTTCTAAAAATCCTTTCTTTGTATTGGTCTTAAATAAAATTCAAATTTTCTGAGATACTGAATTTGGGATTTTCCTTAGTTGTCAGTTACATTCATCAACATTAAAAAAATAAACATTTGAAATATATCAGTCTGTGTGTAATGAATGAATATAATATTCACTTGTAATATTATAATATTCATATAATGTTTCACTTTTTGAATGGAATTAGTGAAATAAATCCACTTTTTGATATATGACCAGCACCCGTGTGTGTGTGTGTGTGTGTATATATATATATATATATAGTATGTGTGTCTATGTGTGTATATATGTGTATGTGTTTATATATGTATATATATTGTAAACTCCGCCCATTGGCCCAATGGAGGAAGTCCAACGACCGGGTTGAAGGTATTCTGCATGTGCAGTGACAGAAGAGACGAGCATAACCAAGAGAAGAGGCGTAATCTGATCTCTGCGATCCGTGTGACGCAATACAGCTTCAAATCCAAAGGAAAGTGTGTGAGAGTGTTGAAGTTTGTTATTTCAAACCATCCAGTATCCGGGAGAGATTGAAAATCTAGTCACATTTTGCCCGGTGAGTCATAAAATTGATGGTAAGCGGAAAATGTGTCTAGAGAAACTTCATAAGATGTAAAATAATGTTTGGATGTACAGTAAACCTGTATCTATCCTCTTTTCCGTTGTATCGTCGAACAAATAGTTGTAAATGTTGTAGTGAACCGCGTGATCATTTGTTGCAGTTCACTGACGCCACTGTAGGCCCACACGTGCCTGTGATCGACACCTGATGGTGTGAGAGAAAAAAAAGTAACGAGGATAAAAAGGTAACTCATATCATTTTTTTGTAAATGGTGGTTGAATGTGTTAGTAAATTTCATTATTTTACTCTCAGTAGTAAAAGTGTGGTTATAGTGAACCGTGTGGTTATCCGTTTGTTACAGTTCACCGACGCCATTGTCGGGCACGTGTTGGAGAGGCACACGTTTGTCTAAGAATTCGATTTATTGAGGTAAATAGTGTATATCATTCTTGAGGAAAAAATTATATTTGTTATTGTATGTTTAGTGGTTGTTTTTGAACATTTTGATTGTTGAATGTGAAATTATTTTGTTCTTGGATCCAAGAGTCTTAAGAGAGTGTCTTCCAAGAGTCTGTGATCAGGCCAGGTTTTTTTTTTTCCTTGTGGTTTTTTTTCTTTTCTTTTTTGAACCAACGGATACCCTTTGTGATCGTCTTCGACGTTCCCTGGATCTTCATACTTGAATGGCGAGCCACCCAGATCGACTTTGGAAAAATAGAAGCGACGCATCATAGAAGAGAGGACGATATCCTTCATATTGTTAGCCTTGCTTGGAAAAAAAACAAAAAACAAGAAAATTGCGATCTAAAGAACTAACGAGAAAAAAAAGAAAACTGATCAGTATTTTAGAAACCATTGAACTGTCGCAATTACCCTTTGGGTAATATCTGGATCCTCATTTGGAGTCATTGTGTATTTAGAGGAAGATTATTTCTTTGTTTAGCTTTTGTTTTATTCTTTTCTTTTACTTTCTGAGATTTAGTGACCGGTCTTGTGTATATGTTTGGGGCAGATAGAATGAGTGCACTCGAGGGAATTTTATATAGTTAATTTTTATTATACAATTGTTGTTATCTGAATTTGTTTTCTTTTCATTTTTTTTTCCATTTAGCAAAATTTAATTATAATTTCAAGTTAAAATTCAACCTTGCATGTGTCTGTTAATTCTCACCACAACCCGCCACCTCCTTCTCCGAATCCAAATCTTCTGATCGACTCCATTACGGAATAAATTTACTAAATTATTCTACACAAGTGTTACATAAGTCTTTCTGGCGCTTCTTTAATAAAAATTTTTACAATTTTCTTTTCTGACTCCATTGTAAATGCTCCAATTTAATCTGACTCCAATTGTAAACAACCTCTAATTTGTAATGTTTATGATGTAACCTTAACAGCTGATCATGCAATTAAATGTGAATTAATTTAGATCTTTGATTATTTTGATTCTCTTATTTCTAATTATCCTTTCATTAGGGCGTTGCATCACTTAGAAAACCATACGGCCGAGTAGGGTTTCACGAACACAAACTCGTCAGTTTAGAATCTTAGTCAGAGTATGTAGAGTTTGCTAATAATGCAAATTGTGGAATCGCCACCTGCTTATTCGTACAAAAGCGCCGTTTGTTTTGCCATGATACTACAACATGCTAAGTCATGACAGGCAGAAATCTAAAAATCTCAATTTATGTGTCACCAGCTCCATTTATTGTGATTTCAGTATGACCATATCCTGATGCAGATTTGCGGAAATGTCAAAAACCTCTTAATATACCGGTGACAATGATTTCAGAAGAATTTAAAATAAAACAAAGGGTCACACACGCCTAGTTTTAGGGATGAACAGATGGTTAAAAAATCTTTTATTGGGGCATCCCACACCAGAAGAACAGGCATTGTTTTCTTTATAATTATCTGTTATGCTGATGTGGGAGCGAAACCATCTTACCAATCGCACCAGAGGTATTTATGTTGATGTCCCTTCAAACAGTGAGATTTGCATGGGTAGTTGAGAGCTGAGGGGAGGGAGTGGATGTGAGGAGTCAGGAACTCAGCATGAGGTGAGGAGATGAGACTGGGTCAGCTGTTCTTTCTTGCAGATCTTCTCTTCAGATTAGTGAATTTTATGGTTTTATTACAGGACAGGAATCTTGAATTCAGACATAGAAAATTCCCTCCTTACAATATGTGTGTGTGTGTGTGTGTGTGTGTGTGTGTGTGCGTGTGTCTATAATATTGTATAAAACTAGTTTTAAGATAATTATTGGAAACAACCACAGGACATGGTTACTGCACCAAATATCAGATGATCCCTCATTTAAGTGTAAGAATGGAGAGCAAACAAAGAATGTCTATTTAAAAGCTCTAATATTTGAACTCAAGCAATGATCCATTTGTTTTTTTAATAATGATGTGGCATCTGCTTCAAGGAAAATGGCAATTGATCATGGAACAGTTGATGAATTATTCATCTTTTTTTAATCTATTTATTTGGGGGAAATTGTGTTTGCTCAACAATGAAATGGCGATTAGCAGTATAGACAAAGGAAGGAATGATTGACAGGTCTTTGTTAAACAAAGCTGGTGGTTAATCACATTGCTTTGCATGCAAGCGCAAGCCTTGTGTTTGTTCCCCATCGCTAATTAAACAAAATTACATCCAATAGCACAGTGTTAAAGGCATGTATTGCTTCTGCCCTGTTCACTAAAAACAAATGGTGCAATGATTTACGGAAAAATGACAGAACGGCTATGGAGGAAGTTACAACAGGTGGCTTGTGTAAATCTGTACTTGTGATAAATGCACTTGTAAGGCTTGATATTCTTCAATATTTCCAGATTTATGTCAGCTATTTTGATAGACTATTATCATTATATGGTACATTTGCAAATAAGATTTGTATCTCTTTTTCTTCCAGAACAGTCATGAAGCAGTGAAGGTGGCCCGTAACCGTATCCTTTTCATCTCCTTTTTTATTCTACAGCATCTATCTATAAATTTTACCATCAAATTCATTCATGCATAAAGTCATCCATCCACCAGCTTGCCGTTTGTCTTTCTTTATGACACCATAGTATGATCTGTTACTCAGGCATTATCACACAATTCTGTTTTGCAAAATCAATTCTTTTTTTACAAAGCACTGTTTGTGAACCAAATGTTCTTTTAATCATTAATTAATTGTCCTTTTGAAAAATATGAGGTTATATAAATACTTTACTTGAACCAGTATATATGATGAATCCAGGTATATCCAGGTGCACACTGTGCAATTTTGGCCATGATTTGGCTATTTTGAGACAATTTTTTGTATCCTAAATTATTATTTTGACCTCAGCCAAAATCCGAAGTCTTTGATCGCTAGTGCGACATATTCAACGACAATATATATGACGATTTATGACCATTGCAATCAAATTGCAAAATACAGCTCATAGTCACTGAGCTTGTCATGAATTGATATAAAAATTTGAACGAGTCTTCTTGCGTGCATCTGTTTTCAAATGTATATGCACAAAGCAGTAGATGCTAACATATTGCTGTCCTGCTCAGGCTTGGATGCAATGACGAGAACTGAGATAAATCTCAAACAGGTAGGTTTATATTTAATGTATTTTTTCCACACTGGTGGTAATTTCAATGCGGTCTGAAAAATGAAATAACTGATGTAACAGAGATGATAGGCCCAACTCCTCTAAACTCTCCCACTCACTTTGTTTGCAAAACCTCTAAAACGGAGGCTTTATCAATCTTCAAATATTGCTCTCTTTGTAATGTGAAAATTCATACATCTATCATTTAAAATGTGCATCAAGTCGCCTAAAAAAGCCCATTAAACCCATCTGCCCTAATCTCTGTTGGTTCCTTATTATTTACACCAGCCATTGCTTTAATTCCTTTCCAGGCTGACTGAATATTTCCCTTAATAAAATGTCTTTTATTTCATATTTGCCCTTCTAATTTATAGTTTTAATTCCTTATTTACCTGACACTTTTCCAAATTTGTGCCTTGATTAAAAAACAAACAAAACCTGTTTCTTATTTAAAACATATTTCAATGATTTTGTCACCCATGGGCTTATTTGCATAGATGTTTACATTTTGCCTTGGTATCACTCTTCACAAAGGTGAATATAAGAGCTCACTACATCAGCTAACTCATTATCTACACAAGAAATTTTAAACATGTCCCATTCTCATATATCCCTCATTTTAGTATCAATAGAGTTTCGGATGTTTCTCATAAAATTCCTCAGGAGAAATAAGAGTAGACTCAACTGAGACATGACAAATTTCTGAGAAGAGGAGTTAAGACTGAGAATGTGGTGGAAGAGACATAGAACATCTCTTTATTGGCTTGCTTCGGTCTCTGCCAAGATTCCATTCCATTATATGAATATTCTATTACTCAGAGGTAGTACTTTCGAAGCTCATGAGACTTAGTTGTGACCAGGGTTGGGGAGTAACGAAATACAAGTAACTTAGTTACGTATTTAAAAAACAAAATTTGAGTAACTGTATTTCATTACAGTTACATTTTAAATGGGTGGTAATCAGATTACAGTTACATCTGAAAAGTGTTTTAGATTACCAAAGTGATTCCTTTGAATTTTAATTTCATTTAAACAGCGATTGGTGATTCTCTGACTCTGAAAAAGCGGAGTTAAGTTTCATGTTTTCGACTGTTTTCATGTTTTGTTGTTTGAGTCATTTTATAATTCACTCATCACTGCATCTTTTTCTCACAATTTGTTTTTCCCCCCACAATTGTGAGTTTGCATTTCACAATTCTGACTTCTTTTTCTCAGAATTGCGAGATTTAAACTCACAATTGCAAGTTCTAAAGTCAGAATTGGGAGATATGAACTTGCAATATTGAATTTTTTTCTTGCAATCGTGAATTTAGTATGTGAGTTAAATGTCATAATTCTGACCTTTCTCAATATTGTGAGTTTATATTTCATAATTCTGACTTTTCTCAATATTGTGAGTTTATATCTCATAATTCTGACTTTTCTCAATATTGCAATTTTATATCTCATAATTCTGACTTCATATTTTGCAATTGCAACTTTATATCACATAATTCTGAGGGAAAAAGTCAGAATTGTGAGATAAAAACTTGCAATTACCTTTTTTGTGTTTGTTTCACACTTATTAGTACTTCAAAGTATTCTAAAGTATTTAGATTAAGTTACTAAACTTGAGTAATGTAACGAAATAAGTAACAAATTACTTTTTAAAGCATGTATTTTGTAATCTGTAGTTAAATACTTTTTAAAAGTAACCTACCCAGCCCTGGTTGTGACTCTCAGATATCTGTCATTATACAGGTGCATCTCAAAAAATTAGAATATCATGTAAAATATTTTTTTTTCTCTAATGTAGGAATTGAGGACGAACCAGACAAATGAATCTTCCAAATTATTAATTCAAAAATAATTCCATATAAACTAAATCTCTGCCCAACTCGTCACACGACCCTAGATCAAGGAATGTATTCGTGGCTCCAGTCCGTCTGAACCCCCCCCCCCCCCCCCCCCCCCCAAAAAAAAATGTTTAAAGACAATGCAACTGGAGCCACAAAAGGATAACACCAGAGGATAATTCCATGTCATGCATACACACTATACATGTGACCTGTTATGCACAGATCACTTACAATTCACGCAATTGTTATAACTTTTGAATAGTTGATTGAAAGTATGTGTTGTTTGTAATGGAACTGAATCCGCTCTCATGACTCAAAATATGGCTTGAATGAAATCTGTGTAAAATGCATTGTATTCTTTATAGAGTAATCTAGACTAAACTGTACTCCTGTACCCCTCTGAAAGTTCAGATAACAGGTCGTAAACGACCAGAGGAGGGGACAATCACCTCTTAAACAAAGACTGCATCTAATTGGTTAGAACTCCTCAAAGAGGTTGGACAAACTTCAGTTTAAAATCCTCAGTACACTAGAGTTTCTTGGCCTTTAGCCTTTTGTTGTTTGTTTACTTTTGTTTTTTTTATTTCGCTTATGTTTTATTTTTTTAATGTTTTTTTTAATCTTAAGTTATTTTATTATTAATATTTTAAGTTACAGCTTAAGTTGTCTCATATAATAAGACTAGAACGAATTAGTTTAAGTCGAGATAAAGACCAAGAAACAGACGGTGAAGAGCAGCCAGGCAGTTTCATTCAAGCCATCCAACTGACTTTCGTCTCACTCGCTTTCCTTTCTTTTACTTTAATTTTCTTTCTTTCCGTCGAGAGTCTCGTGTTCTAAGTGAAGTTTTGTCGCAAAGTTAAACGACTCTACAGTCTTTGCCGCCTCAACTTCAAACTTCAGCCACGAGGGAACCTCCATTCATCGGCAGCAATCAGGACCGGAAAGACCTTCAACAGATCAACGAACCCGGGGAACCCCTTTTCTCCAAGCCAACGGACGCCGACAAGGAACCGCCATTTAAAGACAGGCGACACGCGCAAGTACCTCCACATTCTATAGCTGAACTGGTGCATTTATTTAAATATAATAACCCGCCTAAGCAGTGATAAAAGGTTTAAATTAGTGATTGATGGTTCGTTCAGATCAGGTCTCATGGAATGCATATATTGCTAGAAACTTTTATCATTTTGTAAGGATGGATTTTTCCAAGTCTGAACTCAAGATTTCTATCCTGTAATAAAACAATAAAATTCACTATCTGAAGAGAAGATCTGCGAGAAGAAGTACAGGACAACAGCTGACACAGTCTCATCTCCTCACCCCATGCTGTGGTTCTCGCCCCTCACGATCCACTCCCTCCCTCCAGGGTTCAACCTGTCATGCAAACCTCACAAAGCTCTGTTTGAAGTGACATCAACGTAAATACCTCTGGTGCGATTGGTAAAACGGTTTCTCTCCCACATCAGCATAACAGATAAGAATAAAGAAAACAATGTCTGTTCTTCTGGTGTGGGATGCCTAATAAAAGATATTTTAACCATCTGTCTATCCCTAAAACTAGGTGTGTGACCCTTTTGAGGGCACGAGAAAAAGGGTCCAACAAAAGCTACATGAATGTTTGGGTGCTAAATGTTTATAGTCTTTTGTTAGATCTGGTGTATATAAGGGAACCTGGCAAACCACTCAAGGAAGCATCTGTATCCAGAACTTCCCACACAATCACTGTGTGTCTCTATTTGCCAGGTATGCTGACTCTATGAAACTTTTATTTTCTATGTTACATTTGTAACCTTGTTTTATATTTTATGCTGATCAGTGTGTGATGTGATTTTTATTAATTCTTTTAATTAGTAAGTAAACCTGCCTGGCAAGAACAATAAATGTTAATCTTGATTTATTTTGAATTCGTCTGAAATCATTTGTTACCGGTAGATTTATGAGGTCCTCTCGTTTCCGTAATGAGTAGTTGCCAGGATAGTCATACTGAAATCGTAATATATGGAGCCGGGAAGCACAATATTTCAGATTTCTGACTATTATGACTTAACATGTTATAGTATTGTGACTAAATCGAATAACATTTTTATGAGAATAAGCAGGTTGGCGATTCCATAATTGTGTTTTTTAGTAAACGCTATAATTCCTCTGTTTTGATTCTAAACTGGCCATTTTGCGTCGTTGGAGGTGTCACAGCTGGATACAGTCCATGAGCGACGAGAATACCCGAATGAAAGGACAATTGAAAATTAAGAGAAATCAAAAAATCAAAGATCTAAATTAATTCATATCTAATTACACGATCAGCGATCAGCGTAACATCAGGAAAATTATCATTAGAGGTCGATTACAATTGGAGTCAGATTAAATTATTAATGGAGTCAGATAAGAATTGAGAATCCAAATTTTATTTAATTAAGATGATTTTACAGAACCGCCAGAAAGACTTACACGCACATTCCCTTCACCCGGGCTGACGGATTCCTTCATTGGGCCGACAGGCGGAGCTTACAATTTCACTCTCTTAAACTCATTCTTTCCTCTCTTCCTTCTTCTCTGCAATTCGTGTGAATGTGTGTGTGCGTGTGTGTTTGTGTTAAATATTAGTGTACGTGTTAGTATAGTAAATAAATTGTCATTCATATTTTAAAGAGAAGTGTCTTGCGTTATGTGCTTTTTAATTTAATGTCTTAAACTGCCGATCTATGTTACCTTCCTAAAGGGTGTTTTTAAGATAATTGAAGTCGTGACAGAGCTTATTTACGGCCCGTGCAACTGAACGCTGGATGATTCAGTTGCTCAGTTGGTAAAATAAGTGACTCGTTTAGAATTTCCTATAAATAAACTAATTAATAATTACTTTGAGCTTAATTCGCTTACACTAATTTAATTCAAATAGTAAAACTTAAATATATTCTACATTTAGTAAAGTAAAATATTCACATTAACTTTTTGTTTTAATTTTGATAATTACAGCTTGCAAGCTCATCAAAATAAAAAAAAATCAGTATCTCAAATTATTAGAATATTTCCTAAGATAAATCAAAAAAGGATTTACAATACAAAATAAAATCAATTTCTGAAAAGTTTGTTCATTCTTGCTCTCAATACTTTGGCTCCTTTGGCACGAATTGTGGCATTGAGGCAATCAACTTGTGGCACTGCTGTGGTGTTATTGAAGCCCAGCTTGAAGCCTTCAGCTCATCTGTATTGCTAGGTCGGGTGTTTCTCATCTTCCTCTTGACAATATCCCATCGATTCTCTATGGAGTTCAGGTCAGGCGAGTTGGCTGGCCTGTCAAGCACAGTAATATTATGACAGGAAAACCAGTTAGAAATAGATTTGGCACTGTGGGCAGGTGCTAAGTCCTGCTGGAAAAGGATATCAGTATCTCCATAAAGCTTGTCTGCAGATGGAAGCATGAAGTACTCTAAAATCTTCTGGTAGGCAACTGCGTTGAGTCTGGACTTGAAACACAGTGGATCAACACCAGCAGAAGACATTGTACCCCAAATCATCACCGACTGCAGAAATTTTACACTTGACTTCAAGCAAGTTAGATTCTGTGCCTCTCCACTCTTCCTCCAGACTCTGGGACCTTGAATTCCAAATGAAATGCAAAATTTACTTTCATCTGAAAAGAGTACTTTGGACCACTGAGCCACAGTCCAGTTATTTTTCTCCTTAGCCCAGGTAAGACGCTTCTGATGTTGTCTTTGGTTTAGAAATGGGTTGGTACTTGGAATGTGATAGTTGTAGCCCATTTCATGAAGACGTCTGTGCACGGTGGCTCTTGATGCACTGACTCCAGCTTCAGTCCACTCCTTTTGAAACTCCCCTAAGTTCTTACATCGGCTTTGCTTGACAATCTTCTCAAGCCTGCGGTCATCCCTTTTACTTGTACACCTTTTCCTACCACACTTTTTCCTTCCAGTCAACTTTGCATGAATATGCTTTGACACAGCACTCTGCGAACAGCCAGCCCTTTCAGAAATGACCTTCTGTGGCTTACCCTCATTGTAGAGGATCTTAATGATTGTCTTCTGGACAACTGTCAAGTCTGAAGACTTCCCCATGACTGCTGTGGGGATTACTGACCTAGACCCGGTATTTATACCCTAAGAATGGTAATTTAAAGGAACTTGAAATTAAATATTATAATATTTTGAGATGTTTTTTTTTTTGAGCTGTAGCCATAATTAGCAGCATTAAAATGTAAAAAAACATTTTAGTTTTCATGTAAGAAGTCTAGAAAATGTCACATTTGTTGCATTTTTCCAAAATAAAACAAATATCTAATTCCCTTTCAAGGGAATCTCAACGCTGCGTCGGTTCTGACGCATTGTCGGAATGCCTCTGCGTGATTGCGTCGTGAAGCACATGTGAAATCTGTCCAATGGTGTGACGGGACGTCATAGGCGGGTGACATCATGACCAGGAAGCTATAAAGCAAGCCGGAAACAAACACTGTTAGCTTCTGTGTCTTCAGCAAGCACTCTCTGTTGAAACTGTTTGTCATATTTGGTGTTGTCTGTCTCTCATATATATATTATGGAGAATAAGCAGCAATTTAAGCAGTGTGTTCCTCCCTGCCCGTGTTTCATAACGGGTGGGGATACACACTCGCTTTGTGTTGTTTGTTTGGGACCGGAGCATGCTCGGTCAGCTCTCAAAGGAGCTGGCTGCGAGCATTGTGATCTGTTGTCTGCGAAAACGCCCCGGTCCCGGCGAGCAGTGTTTGATGAAGCTCGCGGTCCTCGGGGCTCGGGTCCCGCTGCTGCTGAAGCACAGCGAAGGCTCATGTCC
The DNA here is from genome assembly GCA_037194245.1 of Opsariichthys bidens. Classification (NCBI taxonomy): domain Eukaryota; kingdom Metazoa; phylum Chordata; class Actinopteri; order Cypriniformes; family Xenocyprididae; genus Opsariichthys; species Opsariichthys bidens. The sequence goes on from CM074302.1 coordinate 17,016,662, forward strand.
TGGGGATCGCAAATGGATCTTGCAGAGGGGTTAGAGACTGGCTCCACCCTTTCTCTGCCCTCACCTGCTCGTCCCAGCACTTTGCATGAGTTTGAAGCACGCGCTGCGGTTTCTTCTGCTCGTGTTGAATCACCGATGTTGCAATGTTCCAGTTCTGAGGAATTGGACATTGTCAGCATCGACACAGTTGATGTTGAGGATTCGCCACCTCACTCACAAGCATATGAGGAGCTCGTGGAGGTTGTGTCTCGCACTGTGTCCAGATTAAATATAAGATGGCCAGTCGAGAAACAGGAGGTTCGTCATGTAAGCAAATTAGACTAATGCTTCCTTCCGTCAAGATCCACAACCTCCATGACGGGGCTTACCGTTTTTTCTGAGGTGAGGTGTCGAGATCATGGAAGAATCCTGTTTCATATCGAGTTTTCAGTCCTCAGACATCTAACTATTCAAATATTATGGGACTGAAATCTTGCGGTTATGGGGCGGTGCCTCGTGTGGAAGAGACGCTTGCGAGCTATCTCTCCCCCGAGTCAGCATCGTCCCTCAAAGCCCCAAAATTGCCCAGTAAGCCCCTAAGAACCACATCAGCGCTGGTGGGCAAGTCGTACTCGGCGGCAGGTCAGGCGGCAGCATGCCTTCACACCATGTTATTGCTGCAAGCTTATTAAGCTGACCTGCTCAAAGATTTAGATGAGGGCGAGGAAGTCAGTCAAGAAGTCGTAGCTGAACTACGTAGGGCTACAGATTTATCTCTCCGGGCTACCAAAGAGACGGCCAAATCCATCGGTCGCTCTATGGCAGCCTTGGTAGCTACGGAGAGAGACCTAAGGCTTAATTTATCTGACATCAAAGACAAAGACAAGAGCTTTCTTATGGACGCCCCGATCTCTCCTCCTGGCCTCTTCGGCGATTCTGTGAATAATGTCGTTGAGAGGTTTCAAGAGGCCAAGAAACAGTCGGCAGCATTCCATAAGATACTTCCTCACCGCTCTCAAGTCCCGGGGCCTGCTCAAAGCAAAAGAGAGCAGCCCCAGCTGAGTGCGAGCTCCTCACATAGGGCCCAACAGAAGGCGAGCGTTGCGTTCCGTGCTCGCCCAAAGAGAGACTGGGGGGCGGGTCGGCACCCGCTGCCGAATCCTACGAGGGATAGAGCAGATCTGAGGACCATTCTCATCGCCAAGAAGGCTTCGGCAAAACGTTCCTGATGCCAGTCGAGACTGGCGTCTGAGGGCGGTCCCCTCCGGGGAGAACCAGTGTTCACCTCAGTATACGGTGCTCGTGTCTCCTCGGAGCCCTCAGGGGGCCGTTCTGCCAACCCTGCCACCTCATGTGCTTAGGGGCACAGCGGCTCTCAACAAGTGTTTGCCTCAGTTTCCGCCTGTAAAAAGAATAACAGTAGCGGTGCTGGGGTGTTCGCTCCTTCTGAGGAGGGTCTCAAAGCAATCAGTTTGGCGGTTCCCTGCCGGTTTGCCGCTTCAGTGCACCGAGCTGATTGCTCAAGTATCACCACAGGCTAGTCTCAAGAGACTGGTTCCCCTACTAGAATTTTTGACAGCGTGGAAGCTTCTGCCACATATATCTCAGTGGGTCCTGCAAACAGTTCAGTATGGGTACAGAATTCAGTTTGGTTCTCGTCCGCCCAGGTTCAACAGAGTTGTTTTCACTGTGGTCAACCCAGAGCAGGCTCTGGTTATGGAACAGGAAGTCCAGACACTTCTGCGAAAGGAGGCTATAGAAAGAGTTCCCTTCCCCAGCAGAGAGTCAGGGTTTTACAGCCGGTACTTCATAGTTCCGAAGAAGGATGGAGGGTTGCGTCCTATTCTAGATCTGCGACAACTAAATCACTCTGTCAGAAAGCTCAAGTTCAGGATGCTCACGCTGAAGCAAATAGTGTCTAAAATCAGGTCCGAGGGCTGGTTTGTCACGATAGATCTGAAGGATGCTTATTTCTAGGTCTCCATCCTTCCTCAACACAGGAAGTTCCTCAGGTTCGCTTTCGGGGGCGAAGCATACCAGTACCGAGTTCTTCCGTTCGGCCTAGCTTTATCTCCCCGCACCTTCACCAAATGCGTGGATGCAGCTCTGGCTCCGATGAGACTCCAGGGCATTCGCGTGTTAAACTATATAGACAATTGGATCATTCTGGCTCAGTCAAGAGAGTTAGCTGTTCAGCATCGAGATGCTCTTCTGGCTCACATGGAAGTGTTGGGGTTGAGGTTAAACGCCAAGAAAAGCGAGCTATCTCCACTACAGAGAACCTCTTTTCTGGGATTCATTTGGGACTCAACTACCATGCAGGCACGTCTTTCCCCTGCTCAAGTAGATTCGATTCTCTGGGCCATGAACAAGTTGATGCTAGGCCAGTCGCTCACTGTGAAACAGTTTCAGAGGCTGTTAGCGTCCAACTTGATACCTTTTGGCCTGCTCCACATGAGACCTTTACAGTGGTGGCTCAAAACCAAGGGGTTTTCCCCGAGGGGGAACCCGTTTCGCATGATCAGGATCACGCGGCGGTGCCTGCGTGCTTGTGTCATGTGGAAAAAACCTTGGATTCTTTCCCAAGGACCGGTGTTGGGAGCTCCTTGTTGTCGTGTAACGCTTACGACGGATGCTTCCCTCACCAACTGGGGGGCGATCATGAGTGGTCGTTCGGCTCAAGGTCTGTGGCGGGGCCATCATCTGTCATGGCATATAAACCAGTTGGAGATGATAGCTGTGTTCCTGGCAATAAAACATTTCCTCCCAGACCTGAGAGGCCACCATGTGTTGGTCCGCACAGACAACACAGCGGTAGTCTCTTATTTAAATCACCAAGGGGGTCTGCGCTCACGCCTGCTATGCAGATTGGCACACCAGATTCTCTTGTGGGCCCATGGGAAGTTGCTGTCAACTTTTTTATAACCTTGATGTGGCCTCAACCCCGGGGTCTCGAGTTTTAACTTCATAATCCTTCAAAGTGTCACCAGACAGGCATTTTGTCCTATGGCGGCGTGGGTATAAACGTTCCCACAATGCGTCAGAACAAAAGCTTCAAGCAAAAATTGTCAACTTTTTCTGGGACAATTTGCACTGGACACCTCAAAGTGTTCTTTTCCTGCCAAGAGATGAAGGAGGTCAAGGTCTGGTAAATCTCGTCAGCAGAAGGAGCAACCTATCGGCTACAGTTTATTCAGCGGCTGCTGATAGGACCCCAGAATTTAGTGTGGAGACCATTAGCGCAAACCATTCTATCTGGGGTGAATGAAATGGGACTTCATGCTGTACTTTTTTTTATTAGATTATGCTCTTCTGGATTTGTCTAGACTACCTTCATTTTATAAAAGTGTGTGGAGACTTTTTAAACATAAGTGGACAGAGTCCACTACATCTCTTTTCTGGTTGCTTGAGGAACCTGTGGTGTTTGGAAGTCGCCTTGATGTGTCAGGTGATGAATTTCCAGGGCTAGAAGGCTTGCTTGTGTCAAATAAATTATTGCAATTGAAAGATATTGTTGATTAAGCCAGACCTGGACTAAATAATGCAGAAACGGTGGCTGTACATCTGGGTATAAGATCAGTGAGATTTGTTGGAAGTTTTCTGAACAAACTGGATGGGGTTTTTAACTCCAACGAAAAAACTCTACTTGAGAAATACAATATGGGTGATATTTTCCCTGACGCCAATGACTTTTTCCCAGACAGCAGAATTACACCCGATCTTGAAGAATCATCATATAATAGTCCTCTATTGTGTCTGAATACAAATGAAAATGTAGATTTTTGTACAGTTAAAGGAAAATCTTATACAAATGTATTGTGAAGATTATAAATAAGCATACATTAAAAGACAGAGTTGACACAGTATGGAGGGATAAACTGGGAGTGGTAGAGGAAATAAAACTGGAGTGGAGAGTACAGTCGTGGCCAAAAGTTTTAAGAATTACATAAATATTGGAAATTGGAAAAGTTGCTGCTTAAGTTTTTATAATATCAATTTGCATATACTCCAGAATGTTATGAAGAGTGATCAGATGAATTGCATAGTCCTTCTTTGCCATGAAAATAAGATTGCACCTAAATCAACAATTTATAGGATCATCAGCAACTTCAAGTAAAGAGGTTCAATTCTTGTAAAGAAGGCTTCAGGGCATCCAAGAAAGTCCAGCAAGTGCCAGGATCGTCTCCTAAAGAGGATTCAGCTGCGGGATCGGAGTGCCACCAGTGCAGAGCTTGCTCAAGAATGGCAGCAGACAGGTGTGAGCGCATCTGCACGCACAGTGAGGCGAAGACTTTTGGAAGATGGCCTGGTGTCAAGAAGGGCAGCAAAGAAGCCACTTCTCTCCAAAAACAACATCAGGGACAGATTGATCTTCTGCAGAAAGTATTGTGAATGGACTGCTAAGGACTGGGGCAAAGTCATATTCTCAGATGAAGCCCCTTTCTGATTAGGGCATCTGGAAAAAGGCTTGTCAGGAGAAGAAAAGGTGAGCGCTACCATCAGTCCTGTGTCATGCCAACAGTAAAGCATCCTGAGATCATTCATGTGTGGGGTTGCTTCTCATCCAAGGGAGTGAGCTCACTCACAATTCTGCCCAAAAACACAGCCATGAATGGTACCAAAACACCCTCCAACAGCAACTTCTTCCAACAATCCAACAAGTTTGGTGAAGAACAATGCATTTTTCAGCACGATGGAGCATCGTGCCATAAGGCAAAAGTGATAACTAAGTGGCTCGGGGACCAGAACGTTGAAATTTTGGGTCCATGGCCTGGAAACTCCCCAGATCTTAATCCCATTGAGAACTTGTGGTCAATCCTCAAGAGGCGGGTGGACAAACAAAAACCCACTAATTCTGACAAACTCCAAGAAGTGATTATGAAAGAATGGGTTGCTATCAGTCAGGATTTGGCCCAGAAGTTGATTGAGAGCATGCCCAGTCGAATTGCAGAGGTCCTGAAAAAGAACGGCCAACACTGCAAATACTGACTCTTTGCATAAATGTCATGTAATTGTCGATAAAAGCCTTTGAAACGTATGAAGTGCTTGTAATTATATTTCAGTACATCACAGAAACAACTGAAACAAAGATCTAAAAGCAGTTTAGCAGCAAACTTTGTGAAAACTAATATTTATGGAATTCTCAAAACTTTTGGCCACGACTGTACTACACAAACTACCATTGACTAAAAGGGCAGGCGATCTGCAGTGGAGAATACTGCATGGTGCAATCGCTGTAAATGACAATTGTCCTTTCTTTTCAGAGAGAGAAACAATATTTCATTGTTTTATGAATTGTGACAGACTTTCTCCACTCTTTGATCTTTTGAACAATTTTTATTTTCTTTATTAGGGATGTTTTTTTACAAAGCAATGTTTTATATTTGGCTTCAAGTATAGTAGACTACAGAAATATAAGTGTCAATTAATGAACTTTATTGTTGGTCAAGCCAAATTAGTGATTTATATTTCCAGAAGAAATTAAATAGAACAGAGGAATGGACAACACATTGTATCAGTTTTAAAAAATATGTTTAAATCAAGAATTCTTGTTGATTTTAATTATTATAAGATGATGAATGCAATCAATGTTTTTGAGATTGAATGGTGTTGTGATGTTGGTATGTATTCTATATTTGAGTTGGTTTTCATATGTGAATTAAGGTAGTTAAAATCATGTGTTGTTTTTGATGTTGTGGTGTTTTCTTTTTTTGAATTAATTGTTTTAATAAAATGTTTTTTTTAACTTTCTCTCTCTCTCTCTCTCTCTGGGTGTGTGTTGGGAGTGAGCGTGCTGAGTGCTGTTGAGAGCGGGTGGAAGTGTGTGAGTTTCTAATTCTTTTCTTTCTCTCTGTTAATGTTTTGCTTTGTTTTTGACTAGTGTAAGGCGAAGGTGTATGTGTACATATTTGCTGCTGCTGCTGTTGTTGTTTTGTGCAGGCGGCAGCTGCTGTCGGCGTGGCTGGTCAGCATGGCTGCAGCAGGTGAAGGTTGTCGTTTGCACAAACTTACGCGCTGACACGCTATAAAACTGTCTCCGCCTGACGGGTGTTCGGTTGAAGAATGTAGTCTTGCTGTTGGTGAGATTGTTGGATACAAAAGTATTAAGTCTGCTTCTAGGATGAATAGTGCTGTAGTGATCTTTCTAGATCATATGGATAAAGTAAATCAACTACTTGAGGGAGGAGTAGTGATTCAAGGTACTTATACACCTGTTTTGTCCTTAGTAAGACCAGCTAGAAAGGTCATTATTTCGAATGTACCCCCGTTTCTGAAAAATGAACTTTTGGAAAAGGAACTAGGGAGGCACGGAAAATTAGTATCTCTGATCAAAATGATCCCCATCAGCTGTAAGTCTCCTCATCTTAAACACGTTGTGTCTTCTAGGAGACAAGTGCACATTCTTAAAAAGAGTGACGAAGAACTGAACATCGTTTTTAAGTTTAATGTTGACGATTTTGATTACACTGTGCATGTAACATCAGACACGATGAAATGTTTTGGGTGTGGAACTGTAGGTCATGTGATTCGCTCGTGTCCAGAGAGAGTTGTTATGTCAACTGGACTCAACACTGGAAGCAAGTGCGATAATCAATTTATTAAGTTTAAACAAAGATACAGTGCAAGCAGGTGGAATAGGTGACAGCAGGGACTTCGATGGCCAGGATCCGTGGAAGACGTGCAGTGAGAGGTGACGGTGACAAACAGCAGAATCCAACGACGACGAGGAACAGGAACACAAGGCAGGAACTGGACACCGGAACACCAACACAGACGACATCAAACAACGATCTGACAAGGATGAAGGAAAAGCGGTGAGTATATATAGGAGTGATGAGATTGCAAGCAGCTGGTGGGGAGATGATGATCAGCTGGAGCGGATCAAGTGATGTCATACATTCACGCCCACAACCCACATGTGCTCACACCACAACATAAACACAAGACTAGAAGGAACAGAGAATGTGTCTACCGTGACAAGAGTAGGTGAATCCAGTCGGTCAGCTGACGCAAATGCAGTAGAACCGCCGTCAGACCGAGCCAAAAGCAGAGGCCCTCTACCGGACGAACCGCAGGGAATTACACAGGTTTCGCAAGATACAAGGTGTTAGCGATCAGGAGAATGAGATAATGGAAGACTTGGTGAGTGAACAAAGTGAACAAAATGTACAAGATGATGTGAAAGTTGGTTGTACCGCGACTAGAGTAGCGGAGTCAGTGTTGCTTAATGAGGAAGACATCTTGAAGGAGGTGGATTTTTCTAAAATGTCAACTAAGAGAAAAAATCCAGAAAACAAAACATCAAACACTGAAAAAGTTACAAAATTGTCAAAGACGAATCAAATGAGTTCATTTCAGTCAGATGACGGTTTGATGAACACACAAGAGTCTGAAAGTGATGTTTGTGGAGACACACAGATGGATGTGGAGAGTGCTTACTCTTATACCAGAATTCAGTCTTTTTTACAAAAAACAAAAGGCATGAGATCAATGAAAATTGATGATTTTTTCCCAGACTTAAAGTTGTTCCATGATTCAGTTAAATTCTTCTTGAAAAATGCAGAACGCCCCGGCCAACCAATCTTCACTGATAAAGAAGTTGTTCGTCTCAAAAAACTGGTGATAAAAGTTAGAGCGCAAATGGTAAACGATGGTTAAGTGTTTTTTGTTTTTCTTCTTTTTTGTGTTAACATCTTTGTTTTGTTTAAATGCAGCTTTATTTTTAACATGCGACATAAAGCTGGGCTCTTTACACATTAATGGTGCCAGAGAGGATGTGAAGAGATCTTCCCTATTCAACCTGTTTAAGGTTAAGAATTTGAATGTCATTTTTTTACAAGAAACACACAGTAGAGCAGAGAATGAAACTGTATGGAGAAAAGAATGGGATGGGGAAGTTTTTCTCAGCCATAACACTAGTAGCAGTGGTGGAGTTGGCATCTTGTTTGCTAGAGATTTTTTACCTTTTTCTTGTGTCACTGAGGGAGTTATTAGGGGTCGCTTATTAAAAATACAAGCTGTATTTGAAAATGTAAAATTGACTTTTATTAATGTATATGTTCCAACCGTAGCTACTGAAAGAGTGGTCTTTTTAAACATTCTAAATACTGTAATTAGCAACTGTAGTGACAATGGATACATGTTCCTGGGTGGTGATTTTAACTGTACTGCACTCAAAAAAATATTTCAGTCTAAACATAATTTTTATGTAATTTAATTACATACAAATTTTCCATCCATTTGGATTACATAGTTTTAAAATAAACAAACTAATAAACTTAATGTGATTCATATTTGTCAGTCATATGTAAATGAAATAGGTCAGATTTATGTAATAGTTCACAGAAAAATGCCCAGGTTTATTAACACTGTTTAGTGGTCATGTGTGTGCGCACTACTGAGTTAAAGTACCAGTGAAGCAGTGTCAGAGTTAATTAAATCATTAAGTGATGATTGAACATTAATGATGAACACCTGCTGTTAACAAGCAGAATCACTGAAGGACAGAGAAACACAAGAACTACAACTGACTTCAGCCACAGCCTTCGATGAAATCAACTGAAGATAAAAGACATTTAATCTCCCAAGATCTGATTGAACAACTCCACAAACTCTACAAAACTTTCCCAGCTTCACTCACTACTAACTGCACTAACTTTATGTCTTTCATACGTCTACAGAAGTTCTTATGAGAACTAACAGGCTTAGATGTTAATGATTTATTGAATTCATTTGAAGTTACCGTCTTTGAAGTCAGTGTTGGCTTTAAATGGGGTCTTGACTTTATTATATCAGATCATCTAATAACTGAGTGTTGTTAAAACACTTTTGTTATGGCACATATGTCAAACAAATGTTTGATCATGTGATGATTGTTGAGTAGTGATGAAGAGAGTCAACATTTGGTAATCTGATCTCATTTGGAATTTAAACTCTGAAATGAGTGGTGCATTACAGTAAAACTGTGATTCTATGGTGTGAGACTCAACAATGTTGTAACAATCAAATAATATACCTTTCTTAAAAATTTGTTTGTGCATAATAAAATTTCAGTCTGCATTAGGGATGGGCGATACCTGACTTTTTAAATTCGATACGATACCGATATTTTTGGGTATAATTTTACCGATATCGATACCGATTATTTCTTAAATGTGTATGTGATTTTTCAAAAAAAATGTAAAGTTAAATATATATATATATATATGTGTGTGTGTATATATATATATAATATATATATATTAAACTTAAAGGCAAATTACATCCACACATGACACATAAGACATATTGGCCATTAATAAATTTATTACAAAAGTAAATTTCACAACAAATAAATAAAAATGTTTAAAGAGGTTGCTTGTGCTGCTGCTGTGTGACACTTTCTTGTCACAAATATAGCATCTCGCAATACTTTTTTCTGCCGTTGAAAAGTAGCACCACACCACGCTACACTTTCTTTCTGCCATAATTAGTGCCATTCTGTTTATGCGCACCGCGGACAATATGCGACGCGTGCCGTGAAAGTGACGTGTACGTGTGGGCGGGGCACGTTGCTCGCATTTCTCACAGTCATCACGTGACACGAGTGAGCTAAATGTCAGAGAGGGGATTTCAGTTTTAGCACAAACATTAAACAGAAGTACCGAAAACACGTTTTGCAGAAATTATTCATTTAATTTTAATATCGATATTTTTGTGGAGATATCGATACCAAGTAAGTAGCTTGTGAGTATCGATATATCGATACTGCGGCATCGATATGCCCATCCCTACTATCTCTCTTAACCCTCAATTATGGTTTGAGTTAGGTGAGCAGGGGTTTGACATCCAATGGCTTTTAAAATCAAAGTTAGAACAAAATAAATCTGTACAATCAGTACATAATAAACGTTAATATTTTTTTTCTCGTGCTAAACCGCGCCTCTCAGTACATGACCTTTGCGCAACCTCTGAGTTAACGTTCACTTTTTAAGGCGGGAGAAACAACTTGTGAAGACGTGTTCATCAGACGGCCGAAGAAAAATCTTATTGAAAGACAGGGCAGCACGTGAGCGATAATAATCCAGAGGAATATTTATGGTGAGTGCTTTTATTTGGTTTTGTTGTACTTCTAAATTAGTTGATATTAGTTCATTAGGAAAAATAGAGACACCATTAACTTTACATTGTAAGTTATCAACATTGTTGAATGTTTAAATATAGCTTTATTTTAAATCCTTTTAACGTTACGTGAAATATTTAAGTTATCATATTTTGTTGCTATGGATTTTGCTGCAAAGTAACATATTTGAAGTCGTGCACATTCTGTTGCTAGGCAGATTACCTGGCTCTCCATCTCCTGGTAATACAGTACTGAAGGGCAACTGAGAATTCTGATTAATTTCTCCAACAGTAGTAGATTGATTGATTGAAAAGTTCTGAGGAGATAATGATTTTTGAAAATATATAAGCAGTTGTCCTCCACTAAAAAAATAAAAAGTATTGGTATAAATTAATTGTCTATTTCATTGTTCATTCATTAATTTGCCTTTTTTGAACCTGTTTTTTTTTTCCTTTTTCTTAAACAGATCTACCTTGAGAGCAAACTTCATGCAATGTAGAAACTGTAAATACAATTGTGCCAGTCATAATCTGCTGCTGAGGCACTACAGGCTAAAGCACTGGCGCCCAGGCAGACGTGAACCATTGCAGTGCCTGTACCCTGAGTGTGTCTACTCTTTCAATACACCAGGTGCGTTGAAAACTCATTTATATAGGGTCCACACAAATTCTGATAAAACAACGGTGCAAGCTACATTTAACTGTGACCTATGTGATTATCACAATGTTTGTACTGAAAAACACTTTATCAGACATCTGGGTACACATTTGAAAAGGCATGAGGCCCATTTTTGCACTGTAATTTTAAAACTAATGTCTATGTAACATTTTATAGCCACAAGTCCAATGTATCGGGCAAAGAGTAAAAACCTTGGAGATGATATGAAAAGGATCCTGGACCATTTTGATGAGCAGGTATGATTTCTATAATTGTGATTTTTTTTTTTTTTTTTTTTTTTTTTTTTTTTTTTTTTTGAAAATAGGGGTTATATCTTTAAATATTTTGTGAAAATTATTTAATCTTTTTGAGAACCCAAAGATGATATATATCTTCAGGTACTCAAAAAGATATACGATTTAAAGATATAACCACTAATTTCAAAAGATTGCGGAAGTAGATTACATTTTTGCTGTCAGTTTTTGTAGATTTTTTTTTGCCATTTCTGACTCTTTGACCATCCCTAATACATTTTCAGTGACACCCTCTTTAAGTAAGTAAATGTAAGGAATCATGCAGAAGTAAATCATAATTTAAATTATTTATCTCCCTCTAGACAACAGACATCTTGTCACACAGACACGCTATAGCTCTACGAGGACTCCCCTTGTACCTCAGAGAGCGCGATGCAATATCAAAGACTTGCCTGGTAAGTTTTTAGATTTTGTTCATGCCATGTTTCCATTGGTCACTGGTATGTTATGAAATGTGTGGATTTATTTAACAATGGTTTTCATGTGGCTTGTTTTCATCAAGTATTTACATCAGGTTAGCACATACTGTGCCTGTGGCAAGCAGTACGATACACAGTCCTCTGTGGGGGGCTGCCACTTTTACTGTCGTTTTGTGTTTATTTAGAATTAAAGTTTTGAACACTCGCCGGTTCCCTCCTCCTCCTTCATGGGATTCAGCTCCAATCCAACACCGTTAAAGGACCAGGGAAGGAGAAGTCAGAAACCGGCAAATGTTCAAACGGAACTTTAATCATATAAAATAAACAAACACAAAATAAAATTAAAACGGCAGACCCTCACGGACGATTGCCAGACACGCATAAATAAAACATAACGTAAATAGTCCAGGCACAGTCTTCACTTGTCTTGCACTGTTGCCGCTCCTCCTTTTATTCATCCGGACCTCCTTCCGTGCAACACGAGACAGGTGCGCCACGGCTCTTAGCCTTATCCTGCTTGCCAGAGTGCCATGTTTTTGAGAGTTTGAGGTTTTTTTCTTTGTTTGTTTTTCTTTTTAAGTACATATGCACAACCATTATTCATGAAATTTATATAATTCATAGGACACTGATTTGGAGGAGACCTACACAAGAGGAGCGAAACTGGGCATCCTTGAAGTCATGGAGGACGATATTTCACAGACAAAAAAGAAATGTCTAAACTACGGCATCATCCTGGAGGAAATAGTGGTCATGGAGGACCTACCTGACTTTCCTACTGCTTTCATGGTACTCTTTGGACTTCTCTATGCGCTGAACATTGAGTATTCAAAAGGACTAAAATACACATTTGAGGCAGTGCAGAACATCTTTGGCTTAAATATTTTGAATTTAAGACTTATACTGTTGATTTCTCTGAATAAATGTTTTGTTAACATTGACTCATTGTTTTCAGTTTTTGACTTGGGCAATGTTATTGTAGTTTCCAGTCGTAACGTATTATTACTTGGTACCAATTTCCAATAGTATTTTTTCGTTCACTCAACTTCAGACATTGAGTTCTGCAGACCAAAAATGTTGAATTGGCTCAACTTAAAAATGTTTGTTAAAGAACAGTTGCACCTCTCCACAAAACTAACAATCTTAAGTTAACCCAATTAAATATTTTTTGTATGGCTGACAACTTAATTTTAGTCAGTATAACTGTTTTTTACAAAAGTTGAGTGAACAAGAAAAAGCTTAGGGAAATTAGTAATTAGGGAAGTTTTTTTTTGTTGCACTGGCTTAAAATTTTTTACAGTGTATATATATTAAACTTAAAGGCAAATTACATCCACACATGACACATAAGACATATTGGCCATTAATAAATTTATTACAAAAGTAAATTTCATAACAAATAAATAAAAATGTTTAAAGAGGTTGCTTGTGCTGCTGCTGTGTGACACTTTCTTGTCACAAATATAGCATCTCGCAATACTTTTTTCTGCCGTTGAAAAGTAGCACCACACCACGCTACGCTTTCTTTCTGCCATACTTAGTGCCATTCTGTTTATGCGCACCGCGGACAATATGCGACGCGACGCGTGCCGTGAAGGTGACGTGTACGTGTGGGCGGGGCACGTTGCTCGCGTTTCTCACAGTCATCACGTGACACGGGTGAGCTAAATGTCAGAGAGGGGATTTCAGTTTTAGCACAAACATTAAACAGAAGTACCGAAAACACGTTTTGCAGAAATTATTCATTTAATTTTAATATCGATATTTTTGTGGAGATATCGATACCAAGTAAGTAGCTTGTGAGTATCGATATATCGATACTGCGGCATCGATATGCCCATCCCTACTATCTCTCTTAACCCTCAATTATGGTTTGAGTTAGGTGAGCAGGGGTTTGACATCCAATGGCTTTTAAAATCAAAGTTAGAACAAAATAAATCTGTACAATCAGACATGTACACGTGCTAGCTTGATTCATGATTCTTTTAAACACTTTTTGTACTATATGTAACTGCTCTCTTGCTCTCTCTCTCTCTCTCATAATATTTGCTGTAACTGTCCTCCTCTATCTCCAGAATTTCAGCAGGAAACTTACAGACTCATATTCTCTCATGCAGTTACAGAAGCAGCATTTTGACTGTACCACTTCTGCACGAGATGAGAACACATTTTAAGAGTTTCTTGGGTCAAGAAAACACTCGCTCTGTCTGGATGTGCTTAAATACACAGCAAGGATACTTTCCTGTCACATATCACACAAATATATAAATATAAATCACACATATAATCACACATAAATATAAAGCTCCTAGACCTTGTAAAAGTGTTTTAAAAACGCATGGCCACAACAGATTTATACATCATTGGAGAAGCACTTCTGATTAACTCTCTATCTAGCTGCCAGTCTGGAGTTCATCTCACTCCACTGAAGTCTCTGTGCTGCTGTGGGGGAAGGGCGATCTCAGTCAGGCGGTGGGGGAAGGGCGGGCTGAGCGAGAGCGATCGGAGGCTGGGGGGGAGGGGTGCGAGTCACAGGAGACTGTCAGTTCTCAATTAGGGTTTGACATCCAATGGCTTTTAAAATCAAAGTTAGAACAAAATAAATCTGTACAATCAGACATGTACACGTGCTAGCTTGATTCATGATTCTTTTAAACACTTTTTGTACTATATGTAACTGCTCTCTTGCTCTCTCTCTCTCATAATATTTGCTGTAACTGTCCTCCTCTATCTCCTGAATTTCAGCAGGAAACTTACAGACTCATATTCTCTCATGCAGTTACAGAAGCAGCATTTTGACTGTACCACTTCTGCACGAGATGAGAACACATTTTAAGAGTTTCTTGGGTCAAGAAAACACTCGCTGTCTGGATGTGCTTAAATACACAGCAAGGATACTTTCCTGTCACATATCACACAAATATATAAATATGAATCACACATAAATATAAAGCTGCTAGACCTTGTAAAAGTGTTTTAAAAACGCATGGCCACAACAGATTTATACATCATTGGAGAAGTACTTCTGATTAACTCTCTATCTATCTGTCAGTCTGGAGTTCATCTCACTCCACTGAAGTCTCTGCGCTGCTGTGGGGGAAGGGCGATCTCAGTCAGGCGGTGGGGAAGGGCGGGCTGGGCGAGAGCAATCAGAGGCTGGTGGGGGAGGGGTCGAGTCACAGCAGACTGTCAGCTGCTATCTCTCTTAACCCTCAATTTAGGGATGGGCGATACCTGACTTTTTAAATTCGATACGATACCGATATTTTTGGGTATAATTTTACCGATATCGGTACCGATACCGCTTATTTCTTAAATGTGTATGTGATTTTTTTTTAAATATGTAAAGTTATATATATATATATATATATATATATATATACACTTAAAGGCAAATTACATCCACACATGACACATAAGACATATTGGCCATTAATAAATTTATTACAAAAGTAAATTTGACAACAAATAAATAAAAATGTTTAAAGAGGTTGCTTGTGTTGCTGCTGTGTGACACTTTCTTGTCACAAATATTGCATCTCGCAATACTTTTTTTTTTTTTGAAAAGTAGCACCACACCATACTTAGTGCCATTCTGTTTATGCGCGCCGCGGACAATATGCGCGCCGCGTGCCGTGAAAGTGACGTGTACGTGTGGGCGGGGCATGTTGCTCGCGTTTCTCACAGTCATCACGTGACACGGGTGAGCTAAATGTCAGAGGGGGGATTTCAGTTTTAGCACAAACATTAAACAGAAGTACCGAAAACACTTTTTGCAGAAATTGATGCAGAAATTATTCATTTAATTTTAATATCGATATTTTTGTGGAGATATCGATACCAAGTTAGTAGCTTGTGAGTATCGATATGCCCATCCCTAGTCTGCATGCATTGGAGCAAAAAACCCTTTTTTTTAAACTGTCACCATTGTTGTCATTTGTACGTTGATTCTTGATGTCTGACAAGAGAATGTATGACTAGGTGCTGATGGTTAAGCGATGATTATGAGTCATTATTTAGTCTCTGATGAAATGGATGATGTGTTATTAGCTTTGAGCTATACATTATTGTAAAGCAGTGTTGTGATAAACTGCTATGAAATGTTCACCATCTTTCTGACTCATACAGGTAAAACCAGTTTGTGCCAAAAAAAAAAGGTTGTACAGACATCAAGAATCAACGTATGAATCACAACAATGGTGACAGGTTAAAAAAAAACCTCTCACTCCAATGCATGCAGCCTGAAATTTTATTGTGCAAAAACAGATTTAAAATATATATATATATATTATTTGATTGCTACAACACTGCTGATTCTCAAACCATAGAATCACAGTTTTACTGTAATGCACCAGCCATTTCAGAACTAAAACTCTGGATGAGACCAGACTATCAAATGTTGACTCTCCTCACCACAACTCAAACAACAGCACATGATCAAACATTTGTTTAACATTTGTGCCAGTATAAAAGACAACAGACAGAGAATGGGTAACATATTACAGTCAAGACACCAAATAAAGCCAACACTAACCTCAAAGATGGTAACTTCAAATGAATCTCAAGAAATCATTAACATCTAAACCTGTTAGTTCTCATTAGAAATTCTGTAGACGTATGACAGATATAAAGTCAGTGTAGTTAGTAGTGAGTGAAGCTGGGAAAGTTTTGTAGAGTTGTTGGAGTTGTTCAATGAGATCTTCAGAGATGAAATGTCTTTTATCTTCAGTTGATTTCATCGAAGGCTGTGGCTGAAGTCAGTTGTAGTTCTTGTGTTTCTCTGTCCTTCAGTGATTCTGCTTGTTAACAGCAGGTGTTCATCATTAATGTTCAATCATCACTTAATGATCTAATTAACTCTGACACTGCTTCAATGGTACTTTAACTCAGTAGTGCGCACACACATGACCACTAAACAGTGTTCATTAACCTGGGCATTTTTCTGTGAACTATTACATAAATCTGACCTATTTCATTTACATATGACTGACAAATATGAATCACATTAAGTGTATTAGTTTGTTTATGTTAAAAATATGTAATCCAAACGGATGGAAAATTGGTATGTAATTAAATTACATAAAACTTATGTTTAGACTGAAATATTTTTTTGAGTGTACTCGGCTTTAAGGTGTAAGGAAGGGCCCCTCTGTGAAAGCGCTCTATATTGAATCAGTAAACTAAAAAGTAACAGAACGCTCATGTTTGAGCAGTAATTTATTAAAAATACATTTTTTAAATTTTAAATTTTTCTGAGAAACTGTACACAGAGGAATTTTGACACTTAGTCTTTTTGCTGTGAAATTATGCACGTGCAGAAAAACGACAAAGTGTCAATATTCCTCCGTGTGAACCGTGCGGTGTGTGTCTCTGCTCGAGCCGGAGAGAGCACGAGGAAGGCGGCATGAAAGTGCAAGGAAGGGCTTCGCTGTGAATCCGCTCAACTCAAGCTCTCTCCGGCTGGAGGAGAAACACACAAACACAGCCTGGAGGAATCTTGACACTTTTAGTGATTTTTCTGATAAAGGGAGGAATTTTGACATTTAGACGTTTTTTGAGAAATGATGCACGCTCAAATAACCGACTTAGTGTCAAAATTCCTCCGCGTGATACAGGCAGTGTGTGTCGCTCTTCAAGCCGGAGAGAGCGTCAGGTACTCGGCTTGAAGGTGTAAGGAAGGGCCCCTCTGTGAAAGCGCTCCATATTGAACCAGTGAACTAAAAAGTAACAGAACGTTCATGTTTGAGCAGTAATTTATTAAAAATACATTTTTTAAATTTTAAATTTTTCTGAGAAACTGTACACGGAGGAATTTTGACACTTAGTCTTTTTGCTGTGAAATGATGCACGTGCAGAAAAACGACAAAGTGTCAATATTCCTCCGTGTGAACCGTGCGGTGTGTGTCTCTGCTCGAGCCGGAGAGAGCACGAGGAAGGCGGCATGAAAGTGCAAGGAAGGGCTTCGCTGTGAATCCGCTCAACTCAAGCTCTCTCCGGCTGGAGGAGAAACACACAAACACAGCCTGGAGGAATCTTGACACTTTTAGTGATTTTTCTGATAAAGGGAGGAATTTTGACATTTAGACGTTTTTTGAGAAATGATGCGCGCTCAAAAAAACGACTTAGTGTCAAAATTCCTCCGCGTGATACAGGCAGTGTGTGTCGCTCTTCAAGCCGGAGAGAGCGTCAGGTACTCGGCTTAAAGGTGTAAGGAAGGGCCCCTCTGTGAAAGCGCTCCATATTGAACCAGTAAACTAAAAAGTAACAGAACGTTCATGTTTGAGCAGTAATTTATTAAAAATACATTTTTTAAATTTTAAATTTTTCTGAGGAACTGTACACGGAGGAATTTTGACACTTAGTCTTTTTGCTGTGAAATGATGCACGTGCAGAAAAACGACAAAGTGTCAATATTCCTCCGTGTGAACGTGTGTGTCTCTGCTCGAGCCGGAGAGAGCACGAGGAAGGCGGCATGAAAGTGCAAGGAAGGGCTTCGCTGTGAATCCGCTCAACTCAAGCTCTCTCCGGCTGGAGGAGAAACACACAAACACAGCCTGGAGGAATCTTGACACTTTTAGTGATTTTTCTGATAAAGGGAGGAATTTTGACATTTAGGCATTTTTTGAGAAATGATGCGTGCTCAAAAAAACGACTTAGTGTCAAAATTCCTCCGCGTGATACAGGCAGTGTGTGTCGCTCTTCAAGCCGGAGAGAGCGTCAGGTGCTCGGCTTGAAGGTGTAAGGAAGGGCCCCTCTGTGAAAGCGCTCCATATTGAACCAGTAAACTAAAAAGTAACAGAACGTTCATGTTTGAGCAGTAATTTATTAAAAATACATTTTTTAAATTTTAAATTTTTCTGAGAAACTGTACAGGGAGGAATTTTGACACTTAGTCTTTTTGCTGTGAAATGATGCACGTGCAGAAAAACGACAAAGTGTCAATATTCCTCCGTGTGAACCGTGCGGTGTGTGTCTCTGCTCGAGCCGGAGAGAGCACGAGGAAGGCGGCATGAAAGTGCAAGGAAGGGCTTCGCTGTGAATCCGCTCAACTCAAGCTCTCTCCGGCTGGAGGAGAAACACACAAACGCAGCCTGGAGGAATCTTGACACTTTTAGTGATTTTTCTGATAAAGGGAGGAATTTTGACATTTAGACGTTTTTTGAGAAATGATGCGCGCTCAAAAAAACGACTTAGTGTCAAAATTCCTCCGCGTGATACAGGCAGTGTGTGTCGCTCTTCAAGCCGGAGAGAGCGTCAGGTACTCGGCTTGAAGGTGTAAGGAAGGGCCCCTCTGTGAAAGCGCTCCATATTGAACCAGTAAACTAAAAAGTAACAGAACGCTCATGTTTGAGCAGTAATTTATTAAAAATACATTTTTTAAATTTTAAATTTTTCTGAGAAACTGTACACGGAGGAATTTTGACACTTAGTCTTTTTGCTGTGAAATGATGCACGTGCAGAAAAACGACAAAGTGTCAATGTTCCTCCGTGTGAACCGTGCGGTGTGTGTCTCTGCTCGAGCCGGAGAGAGCACGAGGAAGGCGGCATGAAAGTGCAAGGAAGGGCTTCGCTGTGAATCCGCTCAACTCAAGCTCTCTCCGGCTGGAGGAGAAACACACAAACGCAGCCTGGAGGAATCTTGACACTTTTAGTGATTTTTCTGATAAAGGGAGGAATTTTGACATTTAGACGTTTTTTGAGAAATGATGCGCGCTCAAAAAAACGACTTAGTGTCAAAATTCCTCCGCGTGATACAGGCAGTGTGTGTCGCTCTTCAAGCCGGAGAGAGCGTCAGGTGCTCGGCTTGAAGGTGTAAGGAAGGGCCCCTCTGTGAAAGCGCTCCATATTGAACCAGTAAACTAAAAAGTAACAGAACGCTCATGTTTGAGCAGTAATTTATTAAAAATACATTTTTTAAATTTTAAATTTTTCTGAGAAACTGTACACGGAGGAATTTTGACACTTAGTCTTTTTGCTGTGAAATGATGCACGTGCAGAAAAACGACAAAGTGTCAATATTCCTCCGTGTGAACCGTGCGGTGTGTGTCTCTGCTCGAGCCGGAGAGAGCACGAGGAAGGCGGCATGAAAGTGCAAGGAAGGGCTTCGCTGTGAATCCGCTCAACTCAAGCTCTCTCCGGCTGGAGGAGAAACACACAAACACAGCCTGGGGGAATCTTGACACTTTTAGTGATTTTTCTGATAAAGGGAGGAATTTTGACATTTAGACGTTTTTTGAGAAATGATGCGCGCTCAAAAAAACGACTTAGTGTCAAAATTCCTCCGCGTGATACAGGCAGTGTGTGTCGCTCTTCAAGCCGGAGAGAGCGTCAGGTGCTCGGCTTGAACGTGTAAGGAAGGGCCCCTCTGTGAAAGCGCTCCATATTGAACCAGTAAACTAAAAAGTAACAAAACGTTCATGTTTGAGCAGTAATTTATTAAAAATACATTTTTTAAATTTTAAATTTTTCTCAGAAGCTGTACACGGAAGAATTTTGACACTTAGTCTTTTTGCTGTGAAATGATGCACGTGCAGAAAAACGACAAAGTGTCAATATTCCTCCGTGTGAACCGTGCGGTGTGTGTCTCTGCTCGAGCCGGAGAGAGCACGAGGAAGGCGGCATGAAAGTGCAAGGAAGGGCTTCGCTGTGAATCCGCTCAACTCAAGCTCTCTCCGGCTGGAGGAGAAACACACAAACACAGCCTGGAGGAATCTTGACACTTTTAGTGATTTTTCTGATAAAGGGAGGAATTTTGACATTTAGACGTTTTTTGAGAAATGATGCGCGCTCAAAAAAACGACTTAGTGTCAAAATTCCTCCGCGTGATACAGGCAGTGTGTGTCGCTCTTCAAGCCGGAGAGAGCGTCAGGTGCTCGGCTTGAAGGTGTAAGGAAGGGCCCCTCTGTGAAAGCGCTCCATATTGAACCAGTAAACTAAAAAGTAACAGAACGCTCATGTTTGAGCAGTAATTTATTAAAAATACATTTTTTAAATTTTAAATTTTTCTGAGAAACTGTACACGGAGGAATTTTGACACTTAGTCTTTTTGCTGTGAAATGATGCACGTGCAGAAAAACGACAAAGTGTCAATGTTCCTCCGTGTGAACCGTGCGGTGTGTGTCTCTGCTCGAGCCGGAGAGAGCACGAGGAAGGCGGCATGAAAGTGCAAGGAAGGGCTTCGCTGTGAATCCGCTCAACTCAAGCTCTCTCCGGCTGGAGGAGAAACACACAAACGCATTCTGGAGGAATCTTGACACTTTTAGTGATTTTTCTGATAAAGGGAGGAATTTTGACATTTAGACGTTTTTTGAGAAATGATGCGCGCTCAAAAAAACGACTTAGTGTCAAAATTCCTCCGCGTGATACAGGCAGTGTGTGTCGCTCTTCAAGCCGGAGAGAGCGTCAGGTGCTCGGCTTGAAGGTGTAAGGAAGGGCCCCTCTGTGAAAGCGCTCCATATTGAACCAGTAAACTAAAAAGTAACAGAACGTTCATGTTTGAGCAGTAATTTATTAAAAATACATTTTTTAAATTTTAAATTTTTCTAAGAAACTGTACAGGGAGGAATTTTGACACTTAGTCTTTTTGCTGTGAAATGATGCACGTGCAGAAAAACGACAAAGTGTCAATATTCCTCCGTGTGAACCGTGCGGTGTGTGTCTCTGCTCGAGCCGGAGAGAGCACGAGGAAGGCGGCATGAAAGTGCAAGGAAGGGCTTCGCTGTGAATCCGCTCAACTCAAGCTCTCTCCGGCTGGAGGAGAAACACACAAACGCAGCCTGGAGGAATCTTGACACTTTTAGTGATTTTTCTGATAAAGGGAGGAATTTTGACATTTAGACGTTTTTTGAGAAATGATGCGCGCTCAAAAAAACGACTTAGTGTCAAAATTCCTCCGCGTGAGACAGGCAGTGTGTGTCGCTCTTCAAGCCGGAGAGAGCGTCAGGTGCTCGGCTTGAAGGTGTAAGGAAGGGCCCCTCTGTGAAAGCGCTCCATATTGAACCAGTAAACTAAAAAGTAACAGAACGCTCATGTTTGAGCAGTAATTTATTAAAAATACATTTTTTAAATTTTAAATTTTTCTGAGAAACTGTACACGGAGGAATTTTGACACTTAGTCTTTTTGCTGTGAAATGATGCACGTGCAGAAAAACGACAAAGTGTCAATGTTCCTCCGTGTGAACCGTGCGGTGTGTGTCTCTGCTCGAGCCGGAGAGAGCACGAGGAAGGCGGCATGAAAGTGCAAGGAAGGGCTTCGCTGTGAATCCGCTCAACTCAAGCTCTCTCCGGCTGGAGGAGAAACACACAAACGCAGCCTGGAGGAATCTTGACACTTTTAGTGATTTTTCTGATAAAGGGAGGAATTTTGACATTTAGACGTTTTTTGAGAAATGATGCGCGCTCAAGAAAACGACTTAGTGTCAAAATTCCTCCGCGTGAGACAGGCAGTGTGTGTCGCTCTTCAAGCCGGAGAGAGCGTCAGGTGCTCGGCTTGAAGGTGTAAGGAAGGGCCCCTCTGTGAAAGCGCTCCATATTGAACCAGTAAACTAAAAAGTAACAGAACGTTCATGTTTGAGCAGTAATTTATTAAAAATACATTTTTTAAATTTTAAATTTTTCTGAGAAACTGTACACGGAGGAATTTTGACACTTAGTCTTTTTGCTGTGAAATGATGCACGTGCAGAAAAACGACAAAGTGTCAATGTTCCTCCGTGTGAACCGTGCGGTGTGTGTCTCTGCTCGAGCCGGAGAGAGCACGAGGAAGGCGGCATGAAAGTGCAAGGAAGGGCTTCGCTGTGAATCCGCTCAACTCAAGCTCTCACCGGCTGGAGGAGAAACACACAAACGCAGCCTGGAGGAATCTTGACACTTTTAGTGATTTTTCTGATAAAGGGAGGAATTTTGACATTTAGACGTTTTTTGAGAAATGATGCGCGCTCAAAAAAACGACTTAGTGTCAAAATTCCTCCGCGTGAGACAGGCAGTGTGTGTCGCTCTTCAAGCCGGAGAGAGCGTCAGGTGCTCGGCTTGAAGGTGTAAGGAAGGGCCCCCTGTGAAAGTGCTCCATATTGAACCAGTAAACTAAAAAGTAACAGAACGTTCATGTTTGAGCAGTAATTTATTAAAAATACATTTTTTAAATTTTAAATTTTTCTGAGAAACTGTACAGGGAGGAATTTTGACACTTAGTCTTTTTGCTGTGAAATGATGCACGTGCAGAAAAACGACAAAGTGTCAATATTCCTCCGTTTCAACCATGCGGTGTGTTTTTCTGCTCAAGCTGGAGAGAGTGCGAGGTAGGCGGCATGAAGTTATAAGGACGTTCCCCTCATGTGAATGCGCTCCAAATGAACCATGCACTCAATTGACTGCTTTATGGCAGAAGTAACATCAAATTAAGTCACAGAGGAAAGTTGTAAGTTTTAAATGGAATGAGTTATTTGTTATATGCTATGCAAAGCAACAAGTTCATATCTTATATTTTGCTCTGAGCAATGGAACAGCACATGTGTTTTCTCTTCATTGCACAACGAAATAAAGTGCATCAATGCAATTTTGCATTATCTCTTCAAAATAGCACATATGTTAATTCCATGTACAGCATAATGAATTAATGCTGATACACTTAGTCGTTTTTCGGAAAAATGGTGCACGCTCAGAAAAACGACTAAGTGTCAAAATTACTCCGTTCTGTGCAATGCAACAGCACATGTGTTTTCTCTTCATTGCACAACGAAATAAAGTGCATCAATGCAATTTTGCATTTTCTCTTCAAAATAGCATACATGTTATCTCCATGCAGAGCAGAATGAATTCATGCTTATACACTTAGTCGTTTTTCTGAAAAATGGTGCACGCTCAGAAAAACGACTAAGTGTCAAAATTACTCCGTTCTGTGCAATGCAACAGCACATGTGTTTTCTCTTCATTGCACAATGAAATAAAGTGCATCAATGCAATTTTGCATTATCTCTTCAAAATAGCATATAGGTTAAGTCCATGCACAGCAGAATGAATAATGCTGATACACTTAGTCGTTTTTCTGAAAAATGGTGCACGCTCAGAAAAACGACTAAGTGTCAAAATTACTCCGTTCTAAGCAATGCAACAGCACACGTGTTTTCACTTCATTGCACAACCAAATAAAGTGCATCAATGCAATTTTGCATTTTCTCTTCAAAATAGCATACATGTTATCTCCATGCACATCAGAATGAATTTATGCTGATACACTTAGTCGTTTTTTGAAAAATGGTGCACGCTCAGAAAAACGACTAAGTGACAAAATTACTCCGTTTCAACCATGCGGTGTGTTTTTCTGCTCAAGCCGGAGAGAGTGCGAGGTAGGCGGCATGAAGTTATAAGGATGTTCCCCTCATGTGAATGCGCTCCAAATGAACCATGCACTCAATTGACTGCTTTATGGCAGAAGTAACATCAAATTAAGTCACAGAGGAAAGTTGTAAGTTTTAAATGGAATGAGTTATTTGTTATATGCTATGCAAAGCAACAAGTTCATATCTTATATTTTGCTCTGTGCAATGCAACCGCACATGTGTTTTCTCTTCATTGCACAACGAAATAAAGTGCATCAATGCAATTTTGCATTATCTCTTCAAAATAGCATACATGTTAACTCCATGTACAGCATAATGAATTAATGCTGATACACTTAGTCGTTTTTCGTAAAAATGGTGCACGCTCAGAAAAACGACTAAGTGTCAAAATTACTCCGTTCTGTGCAATGCAACAGCACATGTGTTTTCTCTTCATTGCACAACGAAATAAAGTGCATCAATGCAATTTTGCATTATCTCTTCAAAATAGCATACATGTTAACTCCATGTACAGCATAATGAATTAATGCTGATACACTTAGTCGTTTTTCGTAAAAATGGTGCACGCTCAGAAAAACGACTAAGTGTCAAAATTACTCCGTTCTGTGCAATGCAACAGCACATGTGTTTTCTCTTCATTGCACAACGAAATAAAGTGCATCAATGCAATTTTGCATTATCTCTTCAAAATAGCATATATGTTAACTCCATGTACAGCAGAATGAATAATGCTGATACACTTAGTCATTTTTCGGAAAAATGGTGCACGCTCAGAAAAACGACTAAGTGTCAAAATTACTCCGTTCTGTGCAATGCAACAGCACATGTGTTTTCTCTTCATTGCACAACGAAATAAAGTGCATCAATGCAATTTTGCATTATCTCTTCAAAATAGCATATATGTTAACTCCATGTACAGCAGAATGAATAATGCTGATACACTTAGTCATTTTTCGGAAAAATGGTGCACGCTCAGAAAAACGACTAAGTGTCAAAATAACTCCGTTCTAAGCAATGCAACAGCACATGTGTTTTCTCTTCATTGCACAACCAAATAAAGTGCATCAATGCAATTTTGCATTTTCTCTTCAAAATAGCATACATGTTATCTCCATGCAGAGCAGAATGAATTTATGCTGATACACTTAGTCGTTTTTCTGAAAAATGGTGCACGCTCAGAAAAACGACTAAGTGTCAAAATTACTCCGTTCTGTGCAATGCAACAGCACATGTGTTTTCTCTTCATTGCACAACGAAATAAAGTGCATCAATGCAATTTTGCATTATCTCTTCAAAATAGCATATATGTTAACTCCATGTACAGCATAATGAATTAATGCTGATACACTTAGTCGTTTTTCTGAAAAATGGTGCACGCTCAGAAAAACGACTGTGTCAAAATTACTCCGTTCTGTGCAATGCAACAGCACATGAGTTTTCTCTTCATTGCACAACGAAATAAAGTCCATCACTGCAATTTTGCATTATGTCTTCAAAATAGCATATATGTTAACTCCATGCACATCAGAATGAATTTATGCTGATACACTTAGTCGTTTTTCTGAAAAATGGTGCACGCTCAGAAAAACGACTAAGTGTCAAAATTACTCCGTTTCAACCATGCGGTGTGTTTTTCTTCTCAAGCCGGAGAGAGTGCGAGGTAGGCGGCATTAAGTTATAAGGATGTTCCCCTCATGTGAATGCGCTCCAAATGAACCATGCACTCAATTGACTGCTTTATGGCAGAAGTAACATCAAATTAAGTCACAGAGGAAAGTTGTAAGTTTTAAATGGAATGAGTTATTTGTTATATGCTATGCAAAGCAACAAGTTCATATCTTATATTTTGCTCTGAGCAATGGAACAGCACATGTGTTTTCTCTTCATTGCACAACGAAATAAAGTGCATCAATGCAATTTTGCATTATCTCTTCAAAATAGCACATATGTTAATTCCATGTACAGCATAATGAATTAATGCTGATACACTTAGTCGTTTTTCGGAAAAATGGTGCACGCTCAGAAAAACGACTAAGTGTCAAAATTACTCCGTTCTGTGCAATGCAACAGCACATGTGTTTTCTCTTCATTGCACAACGAAATAAAGTGCATCAATGCAATTTTGCATTTTCTCTTCAAAATAGCATACATGTTATCTCCATGCAGAGCAGAATGAATTCATGCTTATACACTTAGTCGTTTTTCTGAAAAATGGTGCACGCTCAGAAAAACGACTAAGTGTCAAAATTACTCCGTTCTGTGCAATGCAACAGCACATGTGTTTTCACTTCATTGCACAACCAAATAAAGTGCATCAATGCAATTTTGCATTTTCTCTTCAAAATAGCATACATGTTATCTCCATGCACATCAGAATGAATTTATGCTGATACACTTAGTCGTTTTTTGAAAAATGGTGCACGCTCAGAAAAACGACTAAGTGTCAAAATTACTCCGTTTCAACCATGCGGTGTGTTTTTCTGCTCAAGCCGGAGAGAGTGCGAGGTAGGCGGCATGAAGTTATAAGGATGTTCCCCTCATGTGAATGCGCTCCAAATGAACCATGCACTCAATTGACTGCTTTATGGCAGAAGTAACATCAAATTAAGTCACAGAGGAAAGTTGTAAGTTTTAAATGGAATGAGTTATTTGTTATATGCTATGCAAAGCAACAAGTTCATATCTTATATTTTGCTCTGAGCAATGGAACAGCACATGTGTTTTCTCTTCATTGCACAACGAAATAAAGTGCATCAATGCAATTTTGCATTATCTCTTCAAAATAGCACATATGTTAATTCCATGTACAGCATAATGAATTAATGCTGATACACTTAGTCGTTTTTCGGAAAAATGGTGCACGCTCAGAAAAACGACTAAGTGTCAAAATTACTCCGTTCTGTGCAATGCAACAGCACATGTGTTTTCTCTTCATTGCACAACGAAATAAAGTGCATCAATGCAATTTTGCATTATCTCTTCAAAATAGCATATATGTTAACTCCATGTACAGCAGAATGAATAATGCTGATACACTCAGTCATTTTTTGGAAAAATGGTGCACGCTCAGAAAAACGACTAAGTGTCAAAATTACTCCGTTCTAAGCAATGCAACAGCACATGTGTTTTCTCTTCATTGCACAACCAAATAAAGTGCATCAATGCAATTTTGCATTTTCTCTTCAAAATAGCATACATGTTATCTCCATGCAGAGCAGAATGAATTTATGCTGATACACTTAGTCGTTTTTCTGAAAAATGGTGCACGCTCAGAAAAACGACTAAGTGTCAAAATTACTCCGTTCTGTGCAATGCAACAGCACATGTGTTTTCTCTTCATTGCACAACGAAATAAAGTGCATCAATGCAATTTTGCATTATCTCTTCAAAATAGCATACATGTTAACTCCATGTACAGCAGAATGAATAATGCTGATACACTTAGTCATTTTTCGGAAAAATGGTGCACGCTCAGAAAAACGACTAAGTGTCAAAATTACTCCGTTCTGTGCAATGCAACAGCACATGTGTTTTCTCTTCATTGCACAACGAAATAAAGTGCATCAATGCAATTTTGCATTTTCTCTTCAAAATAGCACATGTTATCTTCATGCAGAGCAGAATAAATTTATGCTGATACACTTAGTCGTTTTTTGAAAAATGGTGCACGCTCAGAAAAACGACTAAGTGTCAAAATTACTCCGTTTCAACCATGCGGTGTGTTGTTCTGCTCAAGCCGGAGAGAGTGCGAGGTAGGCGGCATGAAGTTATAAGGATGTTCCCCTCATGTGAATGCGCTCCAAATGAACCATGCACTCAATTGACTGCTTTATGGCCGAAGTAACATCAATTTAAGTCACAGAGGAAAGTTGTAAGTTTTAAATGGAATGAGTTATTTGTTATATGCTATGCAAAGCAACAAGTTCATATCTTATATTTTGCTCTGTGCAATGCAACAGCACATGTGTTTTCTCTTCATTGCACAACGAAATAAAGTGCATCAATGCAATTTTGCATTATCTCTTTAAAAAAATAGCATATATGTTAACTCCATGTACAGCATAATGAATTAATGCTGATACACTTAGTCGTTTTTCTGAAAAATGGTGCACGCTCAGAAAAACGACTAAGTGTCAAAATTACTCCGTTCTGTGCAATGCAACAGCACATGTGTTTTCTCTTCATTGCACAACGAAATAAAGTCCATCACTGCAATTTTGCATTATGTCTTCAAAATAGCATATATGTTAACTCCATGCACATCAGAATGAATTTATGCTGATACACTTAGTCGTTTTTCTGAAAAATGGTGCACGCTCAGAAAAACGACTAAGTGTCAAAATTACTCCGTTTCAACCATGCGGTGTGTTTTTCTGCTCAAGCCGGAGAGAGTGCGAGGTAGGCGGCATGAAGTTATAAGGATGTTCCCCTCATGTGAATGCGCTCCAAATGAACCATGCACTCAATTGACTGCTTTATGGCAGAAGTAACATCAAATTAAGTCACAGAGGAAAGTTGTAAGTTTTAAATGGAATGAGTCATTTGTTATATGCTATGCAAAGCAACAAGTTCATATCTTATATTTTGCTCTGAGCAATGGAACAGCACATGTGTTTTCTCTTCATTGCACAACGAAATAAAGTGCATCAATGCAATTTTGCATTATCTCTTCAAAATAGCACATATGTTAATTCCATGTACAGCATAATGAATTAATGCTGATACACTTAGTCGTTTTTCGGAAAAATGGTGCACGCTCAGAAAAACGACTAAGTGTCAAAATTACTCCGTTCTGTGCAATGCAACAGCACATGTGTTTTCTCTTCATTGCACAACGAAATAAAGTGCATCAATGCAATTTTGCATTTTCTCTTCAAAATAGCATACATGTTATCTCCATGCAGAGCAGAATGAATTCATGCTGATACACTTAGTCGTTTTTCTGAAAAATGGTGCACGCTCAGAAAAACGACTAAGTGTCAAAATTACTCCGTTTCAACCATGCGGTGTGTTTTTCTGCTCAAGCCGGAGAGAGTGCGAGGTAGGCGGCATGAAGTTATAAGGATGTTCCCCTCATGTGAATGCGCTCCAAATGAACCATGCACTCAATTGACTGCTTTATGGCAGAAGTAACATCAAATTAAGTCACAGAGGAAAGTTGTAAGTTTTAAATGGAATGAGTTATTTGTTATATGCTATGCAAAGCAACAAGTTCATATCTTATATTTTGCTCTGTGCAATGCAACAGCACATGTGTTTTCTCTTCATTGCACAATGAAATAAAGTCCATCACTGCAATTTTGCATTATCTCTTCAAAATAGCATATATGTTAACTCCATGCACATCAGAATGAATTTATGCTGATACACTTAGTCGTTTTTCTGAAAAATGGTGCACGCTCAGAAAAACGACTAAGTGTCAAAATTACTCCGTTTCAACCATGCGGTGTGTTTTTCTGCTCAAGCCGGAGAGAGTGCGAGGTAGGCGGCATGAAGTTATAAGGATGTTCCCCTCATGTGAATGCGCTCCAAATGAACCATGCACTCAATTGACTGCTTTATGGCAGAAGTAACATCAAATTAAGTCACAGAGGAAAGTTGTAAGTTTTAAATGGAATGAGTTATTTGTTATATGCTATGCAAAGCAACAAGTTCATATCTTATATTTTGCTCTGAGCAATGGAACAGCACATGTGTTTTCTCTTCATTGCACAACGAAATAAAGTGCATCAATGCAATTTTGCATTATCTCTTCAAAATAGCACATATGTTAATTCCATGTACAGCATAATGAATTAATGCTGATACACTTAGTCGTTTTTCGGAAAAATGGTGCACGCTCAGAAAAACG
Source organism: Opsariichthys bidens (assembly GCA_037194245.1). Lineage (NCBI taxonomy): Eukaryota > Metazoa > Chordata > Actinopteri > Cypriniformes > Xenocyprididae > Opsariichthys > Opsariichthys bidens. The sequence goes on from CM074302.1 coordinate 17,046,320, forward strand.
ACTAAGTGTCAAAATTACTACTCCGTTCTGTGCAATGCAACAGCACATGTGTTTTCTCTTCATTGCACAACGAAATAAAGTGCATCAATGCAATTTTGCATTATCTCTTCAAAATAGCATATATGTTAACTCCATGTACAGCAGAATGAATAATGCTGATACACTCAGTCATTTTTCGGAAAAATGGTGCACGCTCAGAAAAACGACTAAGTGTCAAAATTACTCCGTTCTAAGCAATGCAACAGCACATGTGTTTTCTCTTCATTGCACAACCAAATAAAGTGCATCAATGCAATTTTGCATTTTCTCTTCAAAATAGCATACATGTTATCTCCATGCAGAGCAGAATGAATTTATGCTGATACACTTAGTCGTTTTTCTGAAAAATGGTGCACGCTCAGAAAAACGACTAAGTGTCAAAATTACTCCGTTCTGTGCAATGCAACAGCACATGTGTTTTCTCTTCATTGCACAACGAAATAAAGTGCATCAATGCAATTTTGCATTATCTCTTCAAAATAGCATACATGTTAACTCCATGTACAGCAGAATGAATAATGCTGATACACTTAGTCATTTTTCGGAAAAATGGTGCACGCTCAGAAAAACGACTAAGTGTCAAAATTACTCCGTTCTAAGCAATGCAACAGCACATGTGTTTTCTCTTCATTGCACAACCAAATAAAGTGCATCAATGCAATTTTGCATTTTCTCTTCAAAATAGCACATGTTATCTTCATGCAGAGCAGAATGAATTTATGCTGATACACTTAGTCGTTTTTTGAAAAATGGTGCACGCTCAGAAAAACGACTAAGTGTCAAAATTACTCCGTTTCAACCATGCGGTGTGTTTTTCTGCTCAAGCCGGAGAGAGTGCGAGGTAGGCGGCATGAAGTTATAAGGATGTTCCCCTCATGTGAATGCGCTCCAAATGAACCATGCACTCAATTGACTGCTTTATGGCAGAAGTAACATCAATTTAAGTCACAGAGGAAAGTTGTAAGTTTTAAATGGAATGAGTTATTTGTTATATGCTATGCAAAGCAACAAGTTCATATCTTATATTTTGCTCTGTGCAATGCAACAGCACATGTGTTTTCTCTTCATTGCACAACGAAATAAAGTGCATCAATGCAATTTTGCATTATCTCTTCAAAATAGCATATATGTTAACTCCATGTACAGCATAATGAATTAATGCTGATACACTTAGTCGTTTTTCTGAAAAATGGTGCACGCTCAGAAAAACGACTAAGTGTCAAAATTACTCCGTTCTGTGCAATGCAACAGCACATGTGTTTTCTCTTCATTGCACAACGAAATAAAGTCCATCACTGCAATTTTGCATTATGTCTTCAAAATAGCATATATGTTAACTCCATGCACATCAGAATGAATTTATGCTGATACACTTAGTCGTTTTTCTGAAAAATGGTGCACGCTCAGAAAAACGACTAAGTGTCAAAATTACTCCGTTTCAACCATGCGGTGTGTTTTTCTGCTCAAGCCGGAGAGAGTGCGAGGTAGGCGGCATGAAGTTATAAGGATGTTCCCCTCATGTGAATGCGCTCCAAATGAACCATGCACTCAATTGACTGCTTTATGGCAGAAGTAACATCAAATTAAGTCACAGAGGAAAGTTGTAAGTTTTAAATGGAATGAGTTATTTGTTATATGCTATGCAAAGCAACAAGTTCATATCTTATATTTTGCTCTGTGCAATGGAACAGCACATGTGTTTTCTCTTCATTGCACAACGAAATAAAGTGCATCAATGCAATTTTGAATTATCTCTTCAAAATAGCACATATGTTAATTCCATGTACAGCATAATGAATTAATGCTGATACACTTAGTCGTTTTTCGGAAAAATGGTGCACGCTCAGAAAAACGACTAAGTGTCAAAATTACTCCGTTCTGTGCAATGCAACAGCACATGTGTTTTCTCTTCATTGCACAACGAAATAAAGTGCATCAATGCAATTTTGCATTATCTCTTCAAAATAGCATATATGTTAACTCCATGTACAGCAGAATGAATAATGCTGATACACTTAGTCATTTTTCGGAAAAATGGTGCATGCTCAGAAAAACGACTAAGTGTCAAAATTACTCCGTTCTGTGCAATGCAACAGCACATGTGTTTTCACTTCATTGCACAACGAAATAAAGTGCATCAATGCAATTTTGCATTATCTCTTCAAAATAGCATATAGGTTATCTCCATGCACATCAGAATGAATTTATGCTGATACACTTAGTCGTTTTTTGAAAAATGGTGCACGCTCAGAAAAACGACTAAGTGTCAAAATTACTCCGTTTCAACCATGCGGTGTGTTTTTCTGCTCAAGCCGGAGAGAGTGCGAGGTAGGCGGCATGAAGTTATAAGGATGTTCCCCTCATGTGAATGCGCTCCAAATGAACCATGCACTCAATTGACTGCTTTATGGCAGAAGTAACATCAAATTAAGTCACAGAGGAAAGTTGTAAGTTTTAAATGGAATGAGTTATTTGTTATATGCTATGCAAAGCAACAAGTTCATATCTTATATTTTGCTCTGTGCAATGCAACAGCACATGTGTTTTCTCTTCATTGCACAACGAAATAAAGTGCATCAATGCAATTTTGCATTATCTCTTCAAAATAGCATATATGTTAACTCCATGTACAGCATAATGAATTAATGCTGATACACTTAGTCGTTTTTCTGAAAAATGGTGCACGCTCAGAAAAACGACTAAGTGTCAAAATTACTCCGTTCTGTGCAATGCAACAGCACATGTGTTTTCTCTTCATTGCACAACGAAATAAAGTCCATCACTGCAATTTTGCATTATGTCTTCAAAATAGCATATATGTTAACTCCATGCACATCAGAATGAATTTATGCTGATACACTTAGTCGTTTTTCTGAAAAATGGTGCACGCTCAGAAAAACGACTAAGTGTCAAAATTACTCCGTTTCAACCATGCGGTGTGTTTTTTCTGCTCAAGCCGGAGAGAGTGCGAGGTAGGCGGCATGAAGTTATAAGGATGTTCCCCTCATGTGAATGCGCTCCAAATGAACCATGCACTCAATTGACTGCTTTATGGCAGAAGTAACATCAAATTAAGTCACAGAGGAAAGTTGTAAGTTTTAAATGGAATGAGTTATTTGTTATATGCTATGCAAAGCAACAAGTTCATATCTTATATTTTGCTCTGAGCAATGGAACAGCACATGTGTTTTCTCTTCATTGCACAACGAAATAAAGTGCATCAATGCAATTTTGCATTATCTCTTCAAAATAGCACATATGTTAATTCCATGTACAGCATAATGAATTAATGCTGATACACTTAGTCGTTTTTCGGAAAAATGGTGCACGCTCAGAAAAACGACTAAGTGTCAAAATTACTCCGTTCTGTGCAATGCAACAGCACATGTGTTTTCTCTTCATTGCACAACGAAATAAAGTGCATCAATGCAATTTTGCATTATCTCTTCAAAATAGCATACATGTTAACTCCATGTACAGCAGAATGAATAATGCTGATACACTTAGTCATTTTTCGGAAAAATGGTGCAAGCTCAGAAAAACGACTAAGTGTCAAAATTACTCCGTTCTAAGCAATGCAACAGCACATGTGTTTTCTCTTCATTGCACAACCAAATAAAGTGCATCAATGCAATTTTGCATTTTCTCTTCAAAATAGCACATGTTATCTTCATGCAGAGCAGAATGAATTTATGCTGATACACTTAGTCGTTTTTTGAAAAATGGTGCACGCTCAGAAAAACGACTAAGTGTCAAAATTACTCCGTTTCAACCATGCGGTGTGTTTTTCTGCTCAAGCCGGAGAGAATGCGAGGTAGGCGGAATGAAGTTATAAGGATGTTCCCCTCATGTGAATGCGCTCCAAATGAACCATGCACTCAATTGACTGCTTTATGGCAGAAGTAACATCAAATTAAGTCACAGAGGAAAGTTGTAAGTTTTAAATGGAATGAGTTATTTGTTATATGCTATGCAAAGCAACAAGTTCATATCTTATATTTTGCTCTGAGCAATGGAACAGCACATGTGTTTTCTCTTCATTGCACAACGAAATAAAGTGCATCAATGCAATTTTGAATTATCTCTTCAAAATAGCACCTATGTTAATTCCATGTACAGCATAATGAATTAATGCTGATACACTTAGTCGTTTTTCGGAAAAATGGTGCACGCTCAGAAAAACGACTAAGTGTCAAAATTACTCCGTTCTGTGCAATGCAACAGCACATGTGTTTTCTCTTCATTGCACAACGAAATAAAGTGCATCAATGCAATTTTGCATTTTCTCTTCAAAATAGCATACATGTTAATCTCCATGCAGAGCAGAATGAATTCATGCTTATACACTTAGTCGTTTTTCTGAAAAATGGTGCACGCTAAGAAAAACGACTAAGTGTCAAAATTACTCCGTTCTGTGCAATGCAACAGCACATGTGTTTTCTCTTCATTGCACAACGAAATAAAGTGCATCAATGCAATTTTGCATTTTCTCTTCAAAATAGCATACATGTTATCTCCATGCAGAGCAGAATGAATTCATGCTGATACACTTAGTCGTTTTTCTGAAAAATGGTGCACGCTCAGAAAAACGACTAAGTGTCAAAATTACTCCGTTTCAACCATGCGGTGTGTTTTTCTGCTCAAGCCGGAGAGAGTGCGAGGTAGGCGGCATGAAGTTATAAGGATGTTCCCCTCATGTGAATGCGCTCCAAATGAACCATGCACTCAATTGACTGCTTTATGGCAGAAGTAACATCAAATTAAGTCACAGAGGAAAGTTGTAAGTTTTAAATGGAATGAGTTATTTGTTATATGCTATGCAAAGCAACAAGTTCATATCTTATATTTTGCTCTGTGCAATGCAACAGCACATGTGTTTTCTCTTCATTGCACAACGAAATAAAGTCCATCACTGCAATTTTGCATTATCTCTTCAAAATAGCATATATGTTAACTCCATGCACATCAGAATGAATTTATGCTGATACACTTAGTCGTTTTTCTGAAAAATGGTGCACGCTCAGAAAAACGACTAAGTGTCAAAATTACTCCGTTTCAACCATGCGGTGTGTTTTTTCTGCTCAAGCCGGAGAGAGTGCGAGGTAGGCGGCATGAAGTTATAAGGATGTTCCCCTCATGTGAATGCGCTCCAAATGAACCATGCACTCAATTGACTGCTTTATGGCAGAAGTAACATCAAATTAAGTCACAGAGGAAAGTTGTAAGTTTTAAATGGAATGAGTTATTTGTTATATGCTATGCAAAGCAACAAGTTCATATCTTATATTTTGCTCTGAGCAATGGAACAGCACATGTGTTTTCTCTTCATTGCACAACGAAATAAAGTGCATCAATGCAATTTTGCATTATCTCTTCAAAATAGCACATATGTTAATTCCATGTACAGCATAATGAATTAATGCTGATACACTTAGTCGTTTTTCGGAAAAATGGTGCACGCTCAGAAAAACGACTAAGTGTCAAAATTACTCCGTTCTGTGCAATGCAACAGCACATGTGTTTTCTCTTCATTGCACAACGAAATAAAGTGCATCAATGCAATTTTGCATTATCTCTTCAAAATAGCATATATGTTAACTCCATGTACAGCAGAATGAATAATGCTGATACACTTAGTCATTTTTCGGAAAAATGGTGCACGCTCAGAAAAACGACTAAGTGTCAAAATTACTCCGTTCTAAGCAATGCAACAGCACATGTGTTTTCTCTTCATTGCACAACCAAATAAAGTGCATCAATGCAATTTTGCATTTTCTCTTCAAAATAGCATACATGTTATCTCCATGCAGAGCAGAATGAATTTATGCTGATACACTTAGTCGTTTTTCTGAAAAATGGTGCACGCTCAGAAAAACGACTAAGTGTCAAAATTACTCCGTTCTGTGCAATGCAACAGCACATGTGTTTTCTCTTCATTGCACAACGAAATAAAGTGCATCAATGCAATTTTGCATTATCTCTTCAAAATAGCATACATGTTAACTCCATGTACAGCAGAATGAATAATGCTGATACACTTAGTCATTTTTCGGAAAAATGGTGCACGCTCAGAAAAACGACTAAGTGTCAAAATTACTCCGTTCTAAGCAATGCAACAGCACATGTGTTTTCTCTTCATTGCACAACCAAATAAAGTGCATCAATGCAATTTTGCATTTTCTCTTCAAAATAGCACATGTTATCTTCATGCAGAGCAGAATGAATTTATGCTGATACACTTAGTCGTTTTTTGAAAAATGGTGCACGCTCAGAAAAACGACTAAGTGTCAAAATTACTCCGTTTCAACCATGCGGTGTGTTTTTCTGCTCAAGCCGGAGAGAGTGCGAGGTAGGCGGCATGAAGTTATAAGGATGTTCCCCTCATGTGAATGCGCTCCAAATGAACCATGCACTCAATTGACTGCTTTATGGCAGAAGTAACATCAATTTAAGTCACAGAGGAAAGTTGTAAGTTTTAAATGGAATGAGTTATTTGTTATATGCTATGCAAAGCAACAAGTTCATATCTTATATTTTGCTCTGTGCAATGCAACAGCACATGTGTTTTCTCTTCATTGCACAACGAAATAAAGTGCATCAATGCAATTTTGCATTATCTCTTCAAAATAGCATATATGTTAACTCCATGTACAGCATAATGAATTAATGCTGATACACTTAGTCGTTTTTCTGAAAAATGGTGCACGCTCAGAAAAACGACTAAGTGTCAAAATTACTCCGTTCTGTGCAATGCAACAGCACATGTGTTTTCTCTTCATTGCACAACGAAATAAAGTCCATCACTGCAATTTTGCATTATGTCTTCAAAATAGCATATATGTTAACTCCATGCACATCAGAATGAATTTATGCTGATACACTTAGTCGTTTTTCTGAAAAATGGTGCACGCTCAGAAAAACGACTAAGTGTCAAAATTACTCCGTTTCAACCATGCGGTGTGTTTTTCTGCTCAAGCCGGAGAGAGTGCGAGGTAGGCGGCATGAAGTTATAAGGATGTTCCCCTCATGTGAATGCGCTCCAAATGAACCATGCACTCAATTGACTGCTTTATGGCAGAAGTAACATCAAATTAAGTCACAGAGGAAAGTTGTAAGTTTTAAATGGAATGAGTTATTTGTTATATGCTATGCAAAGCAACAAGTTCATATCTTATATTTTGCTCTGTGCAATGGAACAGCACATGTGTTTTCTCTTCATTGCACAACGAAATAAAGTGCATCAATGCAATTTTGAATTATCTCTTCAAAATAGCACATATGTTAATTCCATGTACAGCATAATGAATTAATGCTGATACACTTAGTCGTTTTTCGGAAAAATGGTGCACGCTCAGAAAAACGACTAAGTGTCAAAATTACTCCGTTCTGTGCAATGCAACAGCACATGTGTTTTCTCTTCATTGCACAACGAAATAAAGTGCATCAATGCAATTTTGCATTATCTCTTCAAAATAGCATATATGTTAACTCCATGTACAGCAGAATGAATAATGCTGATACACTTAGTCATTTTTCGGAAAAATGGTGCACGCTCAGAAAAAACGACTAAGTGTCAAAATTACTCCGTTCTGTGCAATGCAACAGCACATGTGTTTTCACTTCATTGCACAACGAAATAAAGTGCATCAATGCAATTTTGCATTATCTCTTCAAAATAGCATATAGGTTATCTCCATGCACATCAGAATGAATTTATGCTGATACACTTAGTCGTTTTT